>CM051040.1:30135633-30813133 GCA_027627225.1 Congeria kusceri
CCATAGCCCCAAATGTCCACCCCATAAAGCAATATTGGTTTAGTTGTTTTATTAAAAAGATCAATCTGAATGTCTATTGGTAGATTTAATCCATTTGCGTTTCTTAGTAGACTGAACATTGCTCTTGTGGTCTGTGAAGATACGTGAGCTTTATTTTTATAGAATGAGCCCGAGTTACTAAAAACAACACCAAAGTATTTATATTCCTTTACTACCTCTAGTTCTTCATTTTTGAAATAGAAGCCATAATTTGGTTTCCTTCCTTTTGAGAATAATACTACTTTGGATTTGCTAGAGTTAACTGTTAATTTCCACATATCACAATACCTTTCATATTCGTTCAACAAATTTTGTAGTTCATTTTGACTTTCTGCTAACAGCACTGTGTCATCAGCATATAGTAGGATAAAAAAAATTAAGAAAATTGAAATTGTATCGTCATTATATTTGGGGAAATTTATTCCATTTAGATTTGAGTTTAGTGTAAAATACGACTCAAGGTCATTTAAAAATAAAGAAAAGAGTACCGGTGACAAATTTTCAACTTGTCGGACTCCAATATTTGACGGGAAATAATCAGACATCTTGTTATTACACGTTATACATGATTTTATATTTTGGTACATGTTTTTAATAAATTGCAAACATTTTCCACCTATAAGTACGTTTTGTAATTTATTCCAAAGTCCATCTCGCCGAACCTTATCAATTGCTTGTTTTAAATCTATAAATGCGCAGAATAACTTCTTTTTTGAATTGATTATGTACTGTATAAGATGTTGTACTATAAACATATTATCTGCTGTTGAGTAATTTTTTCTAAAGCCAGCCTGGCAGTTACTGATTATGTTGTTATTTTCAACGTATTTTGTTATTCTATTGTTAAGTGTAGAGGTAAATAATTTCCCAAGACAGTTAAGTAATGTGATAGGCCTGTAGTTTTCGGCTTTAGTCGGATCACCTTTGTTTTTGTAGATTGGGTTTATAATCCTATTGTCCAACTTTCGGGTACAATTCCTGTGTCAAAAACGATATTGAATAATTTTACATCTAGATGTTTCATTGTACAAAATGTGCATTTTAAATGTTCATTAACAATGCTATCAATACCACATGCTTTATTATTTTTCAATGAAGTATTTGCTTTTTCGATTTCTTTTGCGGTGATGGGAGCATTTAGTAAATTGTCGTTTTTTGTGTTGTTGTTGTTGTTAATAATGAAGTTATTATTATTATTATTATTATTATTATTGCCTATAGATTCGTCCCAGTTAGAGTTTTTGAAAAAAGTGTACAATTCGCCTAGACTTGCATCCGTTCTAGCTGTTTGTTTATTATTTATAACTTTCCAATACTGCTTTGGGTTAGCATGTTTTAACGTTCGGATTCTATTAATTGTGTTGGTGTTATCTAGGTTATTAAATTTATTTAGAGTGTGTTTATACTTGTTGCTTTTAGCCTTTAGTATATTTTTATATATTTGATTTCTATTCATTTTATATGCGTATTTAGCTTAGTAACAGTTATTCCTGGCCTCTTTGCATTCTTTACCAAACCATTTAGGGTGAAGTTTGGTTTGGTTTTGAAAAGTTTTGAGACGTATCCAAATGCATTTTTTTAAGTTGTTACGAACATATCAGAGAGTTCATTTAGAATACTATCTAGGTCACCCTTCAGATTTTAGTCGGATTATTTCTACACGTATCTAACTTATTTTCTGTACTTCGTATGCAATGAGTATTTATGTTATTTAAAAAAATCTTTATCATCTTTCCAAAGCCTGGGTTTCTGTTCATATACTTCATGTTCATTAACAAATTTCGAATTGAAGATGCATTCCAGACTAACAGCGTTATGTACATCAGATAATAACGGGCTATAATCATGAACAGTTAACTGTTGTACATGTTTTAATAACGATGACGTGGTAATAAAATAGTCAAAAACACATCATTACATGTAAAATGACCTAATTCGTCACCTTTTGTTCTACCGTTAAGTATGTACAAGTTATTACATTGTAAAAACTCTAAAAATCGATAGCCGGAGTTATTAATCGTTGTATCTTTGTTGAGTCTTTTCTGGGTTACACATTTGGCAGTATCAAAGTTTCGGCTTTATAATCTTCTATAATGTCAGGCATATTTTGCATTTCAAAAAAAGTTCACCCAAATATACAAAAGTGTTTATATTTGTTCGCGTACACATCAAATTCATTTTGAATACTTAAGAAGGGATCTATTTCTGCATAGTCCGAATTTTCGGGGGGAATGTAAGTAACTCCAATTATAATATCACTATCTGTTTTAACAAGGTTTTTAGAAACTTTAAACCATAATACCAAATTGCAATCTGATTCCATGTATGTAACATATTTAGATACTTCCTTTTGAATCGCAAAAGCTAAGCCCCCTGCTTTTCGTCTGATTGTACAAAGTCCGTATTGTCAGTTTTGTTTCTTGAAATCCTATTATCGAGTACTGATTTACAAATTTTAAGAAATCTGGATTATACATTTTTCCTCTTAATCAACAAACATTTAAAGATAATATGTTTAGTTTGAGGTTTATTTCGGTGTCAATGCTCGTGACTAAATTGTTATGAATGCTATGATTACCAACATTTGTTTGTGTTGGGATATTTCCATTTATTTTGACGTTAAAATTATTCTGGGTACAATTATCATTATTTTGTTCAAAATTTAGGTTATGTATTACTAGTTCGCTGCTTATTCCTCTAGTTTTTTATAATTGCTTATAGTGCAAATTATCGCAAGATGTTTGTAACAAACAATCACAGTCACATTGATTTGTCATATAAAAATAATTGTAAGTGTAAGGGAAAGCATTTGAATTATCATAACAATGGCAATACAGCTTATTTCCCCTTTCAGTATGACAAAGGTTTTCATGGTATGGTGTACATAGATAGGCATTTACTTTATCAAGCCCTACAGATAAATTATTTAACAAATTATTTAGATGCCCATGACAAAAAGACTGAATTATTGCATAGTTTGTAATAAATTGGTTTGTTATGGAGTATAAAATACTCATAAAAAGTTTATCAAGTACGTGTTCAAGTTCGGAGATATTACGATATAAGGCATTGGCAGATAACAAGAAGTTCGTGTATATTGAGCAATGCATCCGCGTATAATAACAAGCGGCCTAACAATCATTGTTTTCAATTAGTAATCTATCAACATATTTACAAGGGTTTAGACTTTCGGGCGAATTTCCTTTGTGTAACAGTACACTATATACAAAAACGAACACACTGGCCCAATAATAGTAGCAGTTCAGTAGAGATTCCCCGAGCAGTAAGGGATTAACAGCTTCTCGTGACTCTCCCTGTCTGTCCTATTTATCGGTCACGTCAGTTTGCACATCGCTTATGTTTGGAGGCCCGTCCGATGCAGATCGCACAGGCGTAGCGAAAAGAAGATCTGCGCGGGTATTCTCGCCAGGGTTTAACATTGGTTCTGAGTTAATGCAATTATTTTTGCACGGAACCAAACGCACTATCTGTTCCTGTGATATCGTCGCAGACTCAGAGACATCTATCGCTTGGCTTGAGTTTCCGATTGCGGATCTATGGGGGAACGTTCTTTGCGTTTCATTGTCGATTTTGTAGAATCAGTCAATGGCTGGAAGCGATTTGGTGTTTCGAAGTGTAATTGGAGTGGGGCTGTATGTGACTGGGGTGGCGGTGGGAGGGGCGTGCTACGCCTCTCTTCTATCGGCCGTGTGTGGAGCGGTGGAAGGTGGGTCATGCCACGCCTCTCATCTACCAGGTACGACTGAGGTGGCGGCGGGATAGAAGAACGCTTTCCTTCTGCTGAGTATGCGTAGGGCGGCGGTGTATGTAACGTGCTACGCCTCGCTTCTACCGGGTTTGAGTGGGGTGGAGGTGCAAGGGGCACGCTAAGCCTCTCTTCAACGTTGCTTTGTGGTGGTCGTGCCACATCTGCTTGAGAGGGCTGGCGTTGGCTCATGTGTGTATTTTGCGGGTTTTCGTACTCACTTGAATTGGGGGGGTTCGTAAATGTGTTAGTATCTATATCGTAGAGACAGTTGTTGACGAACAGTTTATCTCGTACTAGCACAGCTTTCTCCCCACATTGCTGATATCGCCGCATGATTGGATACAACCTTTTACGTCGTTCTTCGATCTCTTTCGGGAAAAATTCATTTATCTTGAATTGTCGCTGCGTTTTTGTTCAAGATAGACCCATGCTTTCCTAACCTGTTCATGGTCTTTTAGGCTTTCGAACGACGCTGATGTTGATAGGTATTTGCGGGCTTTTCTATTCTGTGGACCTTACTAAAGTTTATATTTTGGACATCAATTGGGAACATATTTTGGATATCCCTATTGTCTTGCAAATTTTATTTCAGAAATCTCTTGAGGGTAGTTTCAAGGTCCTCTGTATTTGGCGAACCTCGTCGAACCTCCTCTATGCCGAAAAAAATGAGGTCATTTGCTAGGGTTTTACATTGTGTTTCTAAACACGTCTGTTGCAGGTCTTTATTTTGTTTTCTTAACGATTGGATTTGTTCAAGTGTTTTGGGATTTTAGATGTTTTATTTCGTGCTCCATATAATTTCGGGATGTATACAAGTCATCACTGATTTCACAAATAAATTTCACCGATTTATCAAGTTCGGTAAGTTTTGTTGACATTGTTTATATTTACATTTGACAACTGTGATTTCAGGAAATTAATGTCTTTTTCAATTGGCGGTATCTTTACGACACTGTTTTCAATTGTTTTAATCTGTTATTCATTTCTTAAATTAAATCATAAACTGAGTCACCTGATTGCATTGCGAATGATGTAAAAGCTGTGGGGGGCCGGAACCCTGGGGGCGACGGATACCCTGCCGGATGCTGGAAAAATGTGGGTGGGAATCCCATGTATGGTGGGATAAATGGCTGGGAGTAATGTCCCTTCCCATTTTCCTGTGTTTTGGACCCTTCTTGTGCTCCGGCACAAGAGTCATGGCTTTTACCGCCTGAATTGTCCGCCTTTTCTTCCCCTTGGTACTCATTTTGCTCATTTACACCAAAAAACGCCACACAAACACAATCACTATTAATGTAATATCCTTTGTTTGAAATTATTGCACCACTTTTTTACAGAAATATGCTTCAAATTATTATCAGTTATTTGTAAATTTGTAAATTTTTGTTCACTCGCTCAAAAGTGCGTCCATATTGTCTAGCCTCGTACACACCAGTTGCACACCATAAACAAACACAAGTGAAACCCAGTTTATGAGATAACTGTATTATTTTATTATTATTATTATTTATTATTATTATTTATTTTTTCAGCTTAGCTGTCTAAGATCGCTTTTGACCCAGATTTTCTTGCGATAATTATGCAGCGGGAAAATTGAATGCCAATTGGGCAAATTTTCTAATTCTAGGGAATGCAAACTTCAAACAATGGTTTAACGTATACCAATAACTGTTGCATACTTTGGAGGATTAAAAATTTACATAACTATTAACATAAGCGGTTAAAATGAAGTTATAAACATATCTTCGACATATACTCTAGAACTGAGGCTAATTATGAACGTATTTTCTCATTGTATGCCATACACAGAATGCTGTATTCATTCACGTAACGAAATAACTATTTTGTTTAGCCTACACTTATATAAGCTGTAAATCTCATACACAGTGTTGCCGTTCCATGTAGCCCATTGATTCTAGCGAGTTCATTACATTCCAGAAACAGCGGTTTCTAAAAATAGCGCGCGTAGCTAGCAACCGTTGTATAACTGTGTTAATATACTCGTACCTGCATCAATAATAGCGTTCAGAGAATTATAAACCTACAAATTTCAATAAATGGGGAATTTTTATTTATAAACTTACTGTTAATTTGAATTAAGATTGTGGTTACGATTTATTAACGATTATTTATAAATGCATCTTTCTATCAACTTCTCCAGTAGATGTTATTTAATCTATAAAAAGATGCTACATTTTCTATACATAAAATGTTATGAAAGAAGATTAGGAATACGTCGAAGTGTTATTCGCGTAGCATGAATACACAATTTGCAATACTAATTATAATTGAACGTATTTTCTCATTGTATGCCATACACAGAATGCTGTATTCATTCACGTAACGAAATAACTATTTTGTTTAGCCTACACTTATATAAGCTGTACGCTCTATAAATAGCAATTGTGCAATGAAATGCATCTTTCTATCAACTTCTCCAGTAGATGTTATTTAATCTATAAAAAGATGCTACATTTTCTATACATAAAATGTTATGAAAGAAGATTAGGAATACGTCAAGGTGTTATTCGCGTAGCATGAATACACAATTTGCAATACTAATTATACTCTGGAACCCCTGATATATCATATTTCTACTGAAATAATTTTAAATCGTCATAGTCTGAATGAATTTTTATGGTTGCGTTATCAAAAATAAAGTCTTAACATTTCAAAAATCGCTGAATGTTCCCTGACTATTGCTTTTTATTGGGATACACAGTATTATAAATGCTTATTTGACTTTCAATCGTTATTGTATTAGATAACTAACATGAATGGTATATTACCGGTACTATAAATAACTATATACACTCGTCTGATACATAATAATTTTAATTCATTCCCGAAAGTATTCTCTTACATTGTTAATTTGTCAAATTGGCTTGACAAAATTAGATATAACAATTATGTTAACCTAAATTATTTTGGTTATTCATATATCACTGTTGAAAACATGGAGCTGTATGATTGGTTTATTCACAGCATAGATATTAATGATAATTTTATTTAATTTTTAAATTAATAAATTTATCTCAAATTAACTTTTGGGTCCGAGAAGTTTTCTTATAGTGTCCGAAAAATCTGGGGTCCAATAAATCTAATATTGGTGGGGACCAAAAAATCTGGGGTCTGAGAAGTCACGTTACCGATCATCTTGGCCGTCTGTTTAGGTTATTTTTAAATGACATCACAATATTAATTTCAACGCCGATACAAACCAATTTTTAAGGTACTTTTCGTGGCTTACACTTATCTGCAATGTGTACAAAACAGCCCTTATATCAATATTAATTATTCATATACATTGGAATTGCAAGTTCGGAGGAATAAACACATCAAACTTGATATGCAATCAATTTCTTTTCATCATTTGTGCCTTATTAATAAAAAAAACCTAACTTTTTTAAGGTTTTCAAAACTAAATGGATAATAGGATATTGACTTCACACATAGTCTTGACACTAAATAGTAAATTCATCATTTATCATCCCCATTATCAGAGTTTCCCATTATCCAATTTATGTGTAGGAATAAATAATATTTATGGGGGGGGGGGGGTTCTGGCATACTGCAGACTTGTGGTCTCTATTTTTGAACAAAATTGGTATCAGAGTAATTATAATGTACTCGTTTTTCTTTGGGAAAACACCTAGAAAACCGGTGGTTTCTGCGGTATGTACTGCATGTTAATAAATACTGTAGTTGGGAGAACAGAACCCCATATTAGACTGCACTTCTCAATCGCAAATTAAGCCGAACCCATTTGCTATACAAATACTCAATAATCGCTCCTGCGTTGCACCAGCACCTCATGCGTGGCACCAGTAATTTTCGGTCATTAATTGGTTTAGCTGTTGTTAATTGCTTGAGAAATGTTGCAAATGAGCTGTGGGGCATGCCTGGGTATTATATTTTGAGTATGGTTAGTGTTTTTGTACAAAATGGATTATTTAGTGACTTTTCTTCGCTATTTGCATCGTTCTCGATCGACCATGGGTCAGGAAAAAGGATATAAGTTTTTTAAAGAGGAGAATTTCTGGACCCTACTTCGCATATACGTTCTTAATTCAATTTAAGGTCGAACGACTATCTCAGATTTTTCATAAAATGCCTTAAAACATTAATAAAAACAACACTTACCTCGCTGTTGTGGTTTTGAAAACGAAAGCGGAAACGCTCATTTCTACGAGCCACCGACTGGTGGCACGCGGGAGCGTTTGGTGGCCGTGGTTAACATATTGTAAATTTCGATTTAGGTCGATTACTTTTTCAAAAGTGCACGAGAGATCGTTCTTTCTTCAGAATGTATAATTTAGCTTCGAATACCGTGCATATATATTGCCTAGATGAGTATAGAAGTTTATTTTTAATTGGATAGGTACATATATAACTCATTC
Source organism: Congeria kusceri (assembly GCA_027627225.1). Taxonomy (NCBI): domain Eukaryota; kingdom Metazoa; phylum Mollusca; class Bivalvia; order Myida; family Dreissenidae; genus Congeria; species Congeria kusceri. The sequence goes on from CM051040.1 coordinate 30,143,842, forward strand.
TAATGCATTCATCAAAATAGCGTGGAGCCCTGTGGGATTTCCCCGATCCAAAAATAGTCCAATGCCGTGGAGAAATAAATTATATCCAGCTTCAACCAGCCTGTTACGCGCTAGGCAGTTCTGTTTATTTACGAGAATAAAACGCACCACAAAGTCGATAGTGGAACATTGGTAGCATAGAACTTGTGGTTAAACTTCGATCTACTGAATCTTTTTTTACTGGGGATTTAAGTGAGAACTAAAGGTTCGTGTGTAATTTTACACTATAAAATATAATACTACATAAATAATTATAGCCTAGAGATTTAAAAATATTTTGTAAGCATTGTTCTATTTTTAGAATTTGACGGTTAACTAGGCTATGTATGTATTGAAGGTACTTTAATTTAGTATTTTAGCAGATAAACCAGAGTTGTCAGTCAAACATGTATGTGCCAGTTGATAAACTAGATGGATAGATAGATAAGATGTATCAGTGTCAATTTAATTAACATTAACACTGAATTAGGTCTACTTTTTTCTTTAAGGACACCCAATAACCGCGCATGCACGCATTGTAACTTGCGAATTTGATAACAGCGTTGTCGCTTTCATGATAATTTACAGTAAGGTCGTCATTTTATTGTTAACTTATAAAATCCACTTAACCCTAGTTTTAAATCAATGTGGACAAGGTCATTGATTACATTTATGCAGCACGTGCTCTATCTATGATCTATGAGAACGCTCTTTGAAAACTTTACATCTGTTCTGTTAGTGTTACTATTCTGGATGGTATTATGGAAACTAGTTAGCATCAATTCTGGATGGAACCAGTTTGTGGAAAATCAATAGAGCACTTCGAAACAAAGCGTCGACTGAACTGGTGAAGTTACCTAAATCCGGGCAGTACTTAAATCTGGACACCTGAAAACAAATATGTTTGTACGATCAAGAGCCATAATTATATGGAATTAGTTGATGCACGCACCTGTCTCATCAATGTATGTCGAGTTTCAACAGAATCAAATGAGTATTAATTCATTTACCGGGGCGTAGCTTCCTTTAGACACTACAGGCACGTGCCTATACATTTTTATCCAGAGATGAAAAATGTTAACCCTTGCAGTGCTGAGACCGGATATATCCGGTCAAGCTATAGGTAACCTGGCCCATGCTGAGACCGGATATTTCCGACAAAACGTGTATTCCTTATGTCCTCCACTTTCAGGTCGTTTTTCAAATAAATACAAATGTGACAACCTTTATGCTGTATATAATCCTATTCCTGACATTTTTCTGCACCATTCTGTTTAATCTTTTCTATTTTCCAATCCAAATTACACTGTATAAAAGTGTTTGATTTTCTCTGTTAATAACTGTCAACGACGTCCGCCATTTTATTGCTACAACAATTGTACATGAGGTTAAACAATCGTTAATATTGTTGATACAAATGATGTGTCATGCTTGTTTTCTTATCAAACATGGTTTAAAAATAAATTTAATTATTAACTTTAGTAATAATTGTTCAATTTAGTTTGTATTTAATTTGTTTTGCACAGGAAATGCAAGAGATTATTTCCTGTCAAAACAAACAGAATGGCGTACGTAGTATTTGTTTCCACTTGGGACAAAATGAAAAGGACTTTTCCACTGTAAATAAGAACTTAACGTTGTAAAAGCACAGTATTTCTTATGCTTTGAGGATTTCTCTCCATTATTGACAAAATCATTGGATTCATAAATAGGTAAGAAATCTTACACAGGCTCTAGTTATAATTATGGCAATTCACTTTCACACTGCTTTAGTTGAAATGAGTTGTTTTGGTTCTACTTACTTTGTAATCAAGAAAATTACATAAGTACTCCAAAGTTTCTGAACTATAATTTTGAAGTGTAACAATTTACACATCTTTTTAAGGTGATTGGGAAAAAACTGATGAGTATAATTACAATGTTATTGATTTCTGCTGATTTTTTTTTATAATTTACATGTTTAACTTCCCAGCTAATATTTTACAAATTTTCTTTGTACGTGTTGATAACAAGTGTGCCTTTATTTTAAATTAAATTTTACTTTAAAATGTTTCAACTTTGTTTATGAATGAATAGAAATGAATAGGCCTATCTATGCTGAGTTATAAGCAGCGGCTAATCAAATACTTCTGTACATAGTAGTATAAACATACATTGTATATGCTGTTCAATATGTGATAATTTTCTCAAGTAAATATTTTATGTTGTTCGTTATATAATTATTTGTAATTTTCTGCCAATTGCAATATAGAAGTAGCAATTTATCTTTACTGGTAATAAAACTTAATTAGAACTATATATGCGCATTGCTTGACGAGTAGAGCTGCAACTAATCTTCTGATGCATCTTTCGATACATAAATCAATTGTAAATGGCAAGATCCGATTGTTCATACTAAACCAACCAATTTCCATTCAAATCTCTTGTATATATGTATAAATGATTTGTCATAAAACTGTTAAATATGCTGTGACCGGACCGGGGAACCTGTGCACTTATCATTAAAAGCACAACACAACTCGCTTGCTGCGTTAACTGTTTGTTTTATTCATTCTTGTTTCTTCCTAATTCTCATAATTTTCTCAACAATACCTAGTTATAATATTTCCAACTATTCATCCTCTTGTTTCTAACCCTATCACCTCCTATTCCTGACTGACCTCCTATTCCTCACTGACCTCCTCTTCCTCACTGACCTCCTATTCCTCCTTCAGAAACCCTTTCATCCCTAATATTAAGTCACGCCCACACACCTCACTAACCAATCATATCTATCTCTCATCCACCAATCATACAGTACCTTACTTCCTTACTTCTATCAGACTGTAATTAATTAGCACCTAGCCTAAGAATCTTTAGATCTTTAGTTACAGTCATTACTTATACCTAGAGCTGATAAGCATACAGTCTGAATCATAAGTGTGAAGTCAACATGAAAGACTTCCCAGACTGTAACTAACACAATGTAATTTATATCAAGTTAAACATGTGGTCAAAAGTAACTTACTATTGCCATTCAGTAGACCAAGAAATCCTAACAATTCATGCTCTTAATTATGCTAGAATATATAAATTCTATAATACTGTTACTATGAAAATATATGAATTTATAATGCAAACAATCAGAATCAAATAATATTTATAACTCTGTGACACATCCTCACTCTCCCAAACAATTTGCTCCGCAAATTAACAAAGCAAAGTTCTATGTAGAACATGATTATTCATTTGTTAATCTACATACATGAATTAACTCACTGTTATAATATACAAAAAAAATGCTAACTGTAGTCATCTCTTGAACTTCAATATGACTTATTTTGACAAGTCATGCATTGAAAATGAACATTCATAAATACACACAGTTATAAAGATGTAGCAGTAAACATTCGTAAGAATTGTCAAACAATCAACAGTCATGAAAACAATATTATACAAATCATACAAATAATATTTAATCATTCATAAAGTCTTGTCGGTTCTTTGTAATTGTTATAGTCTATTTTACACAGTTTGTATGTACAACCACTTAATTGGTTGCAAGCATAATAGTGCCATGTTTAAAATATGTGATAAAACATGTGTTTCAAAATTTGTTGAGACAACATATATTTACAAATAATTTACATATAGCAAGGCCACATACACTTTTTGTATTAAAGACATTCCCAGTTTGTAACTCACTACATTCATCATTATAGTACCCTTATTAATTCTGTAACCATCTATAGGTTTACTTTAAGTAAGAAATCATGATATGTAATAATGGCCATACTGTATTTAAGACCTACATCATCATATTTCCACTTGCTGCGCCTATTATGTATGTCTATCTACAAATACCATGAAAATGCGCCTTCAGTAAGTCGGTGATCACCCATCATACACTTTGATCATATATATACCTTGTATATATAATTATTCGAACCTAATAGATATCAATGGTTAATCGAACCCCACATTATACAAGTAACTTAAATAATATTGTTGAAAATATAAAAGTTAAGCATTAGTTTACCTATAACTACTAGTACCTTATTTCCCATTCCCCCCAAAAATAATCAAATGATGACCGGTCTAATTTTGAATTTACACGCAGTACATAGTAATATACTAATAAAACTTAACTTAGACATTTAGCACAACATTACAGGTTAAATGCTATGGTTATGTAGCTTACTTTGCATGTAACTGGCTTTTTAATTGTCTATTATTTTGAGTGCCTGCTTAATTGGAGAAGTGCATACCCCAGTACTTCTTACTTTGACGTGAGTTAACATTGTAAAACATACTACATTGGATCTATATACATTGCTTTCTTTCCTAATTTTACTTCATCATTGGTCGTTTGCGAACCTTACCAGAAAATGTGTATTTAATGTGGAAATCTTTCCTATTATTCTCTGGTAATTCCTCCGCATTTTTACATTGTGACATTGTCTTACCGTGACAATTTTTGTATCTTACTTTGTACACAACACGACCTTTATGATATGCAGCCATTAGAATTCTATCAAACTCCAATGAGCTATCTTGAACTGCCTCATCATCGTCTGACTGATCCAGTGATTCCTTTGCAATGATCTCATTATTTGTATCCTGATCTGATTCATCCAAATCTAATTGTGTAACCTCCTGTCCAACTAGTTCAACAGGGACATTTGTCGGTCTCAAATTTGGGTTATGATAGGGCCTTAACCTGTTGGCATGAACTACATTTTTGATAGCTGCATGAGATTTCAAATCTCGAAGCCTGTAGTTAACTTTACCTATCTTTTCAGATATATAAAAGGGGCCAACCCATCTCTTGGTCAGTTTTGGTGACAATCCTGGCAGTGTCCTTGGATTATACAGCCAAACATTGTCTCTAACATGATATTCCACAGCACTAGCTTTCTTGTCAAACTGATGCTTATATTTCTCTTGTGCTTTTGAAATATTTTCTTTGACCAGTTCTCTACATACAGCTTGATTTTCTAGAATGCGCCTTAGGTGTGCCTCATGTGTTGTACCAGCCGTTTCTGTAGGTAACAAAGCTGTGTCCAACGGTAACCTGCATTCTCTACCAAACAGGATATAATAGGGAGAATAACCTGTAGAATCAATACATGGACTAACTCTGTAACTAAGCATGATGCTTGGAAGTAGTTGAGCCCAATTTGTTTGCTTTTGATTACAAAAGATTCTCAACTTTTGTAAGACCACACTGTTCATTCTTTCAACAGCTGCATTTGTTGCCGGATGATAACTGCTAGTGTTTATTTTACTGATTTTGAAAATACTACACAATTCTTTCATCAGTTTAGACATAAAATTTGCACCTCTGTCCGTCAAAATCGAAATTGGACATCCATATCTGCAAATGATTTCATCATACAATTTCCAAGCAACCTCTCTAGCTTCCATTGTAACTAATGGAAATGCCTCACACCATTTTGTGAACGAGTCTACAACTAGCAGAACGTACTTGTAACCTTCATCAGTCTTAGGCAAAGGGCCTAATATATCAACATGGATACGACTAAATACATCACCGATTGGCATTGGTTGAAGCAGTGCATTTTTGTGATTGACAAATCTTTTAGCTTGCTGACAAGGCTCACATGATTGGCAGTAGATTTTAATATCCCTGTACATTGATGGCCAAAAGAACTTCATCCTAATTGCCTCATATGTCCTTTCAATGCCATAGTGACCTCCACTTAGAGCATCATGGTACGACTTTAGGACACTATCCCTAAATTGATGTGGAATGGCTAACTGCTTTTTCACTTGCTCCCATTTGTGGCCTTTTGTCCTAGGATGATAGAAATGATAAAGAATTCCATTATCTATTTCATAGTACTGCGCCTCAGACACTAGCCTATTTGCATCACCTCTATCATCAGGCACCTTCAAGTTTTCTTTATAGTCAAACATTGGACCAAAACTTGCATCACTTAACTGAGCCTCTCAATTTTTTATTTGTTAAGTCACAAATGGTGAACATGTGTTGAGCTGGATCCAAATTCTCATATGTGTCTATTGCACAAATCATCTCCGATAAGGCATCTTTTTTGTGATCAACTTTAAGAGAGTTTACCTTAGAACAGTTGTCTATGACATACTCAATTTTGTATTCTTTTACAATCGTTTCAGTTTGAATTGAACAGATTTGTGGATCAATCACCACATCATCACAATCATCAGACTTATCATCTTTCTGAGCTTCATATTCACGCCTAGACAAAGAATCTGCATTTGTGTGTAGTTTGCCTGGTTTATGTATTACATCATATTGGTAACCTTGCAGAAAAACAGCCCATCTTCCAAGACGACCACTCATTCTATTTTCTTTTAATGTTCTCAAAGCTATGTGATCTGTAATGACTGTGAATTTCCGGTTTGCCAAATATGTATGGTAATGCCTAATCCCTTCTACCAGAGCTAAACCTTCAAGGTCACTAATGCCCCAATTCCTTTCAGCCTGGCGTAAGGCCCTACCACCATAGGAAATGACCTTCTCTCTACCTTTCTCATCCTTTTGACCCAAAATGTAAGAAATGGCTTGGTGACTAGCATCCGTATACAAAAGAAATTCTTGTTCGAAATCAGGGAATGACAGTATTGGTGCCATAGTCAACCTTTCTTTTAACAATTTGAATGCTTTCTCACATGACTCATTCCAATCAAACACAGCATCTTTCTTTAACAAATCATTCAAAGGTCTAGCAATATGGGCAAAGTCTTTAATGAAACGTCTGTAATAATTTGCAAGTCCTAAGAATGACCGGACATCAGTTTGACTTTTCGGGCAAGGATAATCTGTGACAGCAGAGACCTTTTCAGAATCTACCAGCAAACCATGCTCCGTGAAAACATGCCCTAGGAATTTTACTTCTTTGGCAGCAAACATACACTTGCTTGGTTTCAACCTTAAATTTGCCTTACGAAATCTCTTAAAGACCTCAGACAAATGATCCAAATGTTCCTCAAACGAACGACTGAAAATCAGGCAGTCGTCAATGTACACCAGGGCATACTTGTAGTTGATCCCTCTGAGAACTTCATTTAGAACCAAACTGAATGCCGAACTACTGTTCATGAGACCAAATGGCAACCTATTGAACTCGTAAACACCTTGATGGGTTACAAAACCTGTTCGATCTTTTGTTTCTGGATCTAATGAAATTTGGAAGAAACCTTGTGCCATATCTAAAACTGAGTAAAAACTTGACTTGGTTTGCCCTAAGGAATCAACAACATCTTGGAAATGTGTGATTGGGAAATTCATAGGCCTAGTAACCTTATTCACACCACGGAAGTCAATAGCAAACCTATATTCACCATTCTTTTTCTTAACCAGAACAACAGGACTTTGCCACAGTGTATTTGATGGACTTATGATGCCATGTTCTTCCAACTCATTGGTTTGGCGCTCAATTTCAAGTCTTTGTTCAGGGGTAACCCTATATGGACGTCGCCTTACTGGAGCAGCATCTCCAGTTTCAATCCTATGTGGAAAGTATTTAGTATGTCCTAATTCTCCAGTATTTGTTGCAAACACATCTCGATTTTTACCAAGAAATACCCATAATTTATGTTTTTGTTCTTTGCTTAAATTTGAGTTTTCCAGATCTATACCAATAGACTTTGCAATATGAATGTACTCTTCATCAGACTTTTCATCATTCTTGTAAGATACTTGATCTACATTCCCTATAGATTCGGTTTTAGACTCACATTCCATCACACTACTGTCACAATCTATTCTTTCTACTCTCGCTACTGGCTCATTTTGATTTAAATGGACCCAAACATTACTAGGATTCATGATCTGCATACAAGTCTGTCCCTTTTCAACCTTAGCAATTGCTCTAGCTCCTATTGCATTATTTGTACTTGGTAATGTTCTAATGGGTTCTATGACTGACATTGAATTTGCAACATCACCTTTAACTTTGATTTTGGCAACTGTAACAGACTGAGGTGGAATACTTATTCGATCAACAAGTCTCGCCAAACTCGATTTGTGTGGTGAAGCAAACATTTTTGCTACAACAAGACCACCCTGAATTTCAACCACATCATTCCCAAAGTCAATCCATGCCTTGTGATCCTTTAGGAAGTCACGACCCAAAATGACTGATTGATTCAGCTTTCTAAATACATGAAAGGTCTGTGTGACTGTTAACCTACTTATTGTCATAGGAACAACAATTTTACCCATGATTTTCATCTCTGTACCATCTACTGTCTGAGCAACTTTTATTTCAGAATTTTGAATTTCATAGTCATTGTGCAGCCCACTTTTCTTATACATGTCATAAGTCAAGCATGAAATTGATGCTCCACTATCAACCATTGCAGCCACAGAAAATTTTCCTAATCTTACATCAATCAAGTTTCTTTCCTCTCCTAATGTAGAACATTTGCCAATGCTATAATGATCATCCCCTTTTTGCCCATCCCCCAGAGTGTGTGGGACAGGCGCGCGTCCCTATTGACTATTATTATGTGTTCTTGCTAGATGTCCTATTCTTTTACATTTAAAACATCTGGCACCCCTATGCCTACAATCAATGGAAAGGTGGTTGTACATACCACAATGTTCACATTGAGCCTCCTGTCTTCTTCCTTCGTATGGTTGTCGCTGCCAAGGTGTCTCACTAGCACGTCTGAACATGGGTTTTGCCTGCCTCCTGGTCCCTCGACCATTATATTCGGTGAAGGCAGTAGTCTGGTTTACTGACGCTGTGTTGCCCCCTGCCATTTTCGCAAGTTTCATAAGTTCAGAAACGTTCGTGACGTCTTTTAAGAAGACAAGCTTCTTTACATCATCATCAAGTCCATGGACGATTTGATCGAAGATTTCTTTGTCCGATCTTCCCAACCTCTGGCCAATCGCTTGTACCTTCTCCACATACTTAAATATATTCTGTTTGTTTTGCTTTCCTGACACGAATTTGTCGTACAATGACAGTTTCGACTCTTGGTCTTCAAATCTTAATATAAATGCGTCTTTCAATAATTCAAAATTGTTCCTTGTATCTTCTTTAAGAGACATAAACCATGACTCTCCTTCCTTTGGTATTGCTAAACAAAACTGTAAGCATGTTTGTTCTTCATTCCATTTGTTTATCTCTGCTATCTTATTGAATTTTGTCAGAAAGAAAGCAGGATTTTGTTCCAGATCAAATTTTAACAACGGAATGTCCATTTTTGGCATTTTGAAACTAATTCAAATTCTTAACATTACCAATTAAGTCCACTTGCTTTATGATCACATCCACATTTTGTTTTTTGCCCGTATTCTCCACCATTATGTGACCGGACCGGGGAACCTGTGCACTTATCATTAAAAGCACAACACAACTCGCTTGCTGCGTTAACTGTTTGTTTTATTCATTCTTGTTTCTTCCTAATTCTCATAATTTTCTCAACAATACCTAGTTATAATATTTCCAACTATTCATCCTCTTGTTTCTAACCCTATCACCTCCTATTCCTGACTGACCTCCTATTCCTCACTGACCTCCTCTTCCTCACTGACCTCCTATTCCTCCTTCAGAACGAGTGGATTTGTTTACCCTCGGGACTTCGGTTAAAAACCATTGCCCGAGCACACTGCTTAACATATAGCTTTGCTTTTTATTTAATATCTGTACATCCCTTCTAAAGGGTACTACACATAGAATTGTTTGCAGTGCGGATGCGGTGCTTAACATAAAAATCTTTTTGTATAAAAATATATTTAATAGACAGGTACATTGATACATTAAGGTTAAATTCGTTGAGTCTATATGGAACTGTATATAATAAATGTACAAATGCTGATAGCTGTGAGGTAATTACACATCACTATAGAGAAAATGTATTACTTATAGAGAACAAATTCTAAAATGCATATAATTTCATCTTATATTGGTATTATAACTTAGCTATTATGCACAAAATACACACTGTTCCTTTCTAATTAAAATTATTTATTAAAGGGAGACAAATCGTGGATGTTGTTATTCTTGAGATTGTAGTTTTGTGAGAGTTAGCTCCCTTATACCATAAAATTACTGTTATATAGAAGGGAAAGAAAAAAATTTGCATCTTGGACTTAAAAATGACTATTTTACTGTTTTAAAATGGAAATTTAGGAAAAGACTGTTTTATAACAGTAATGTACCTTATTACAGGCTAAGACCAATTGAATGTTTTCTAAATTCAGTCAAAAATAACATATAACAAGGGAAAAAGTGGTGAATAGCCCAACTGTATAAGAATAAATTGAGTAAAAACACATTATTTCTATATTTTTCTCAATTTATTTTTTTTCTTTTTTCAGACCCATTAGCATCAAAAGATGTAACGGGATTGTTGGAGTCTTAAAACTTAGAGATCTGGAATGGTGTTGATGTTAATCACCATATTTTATATATATTATATAATTTAAAAGGCAATGTATATATACAGATGGTATGTTATTTACAAATAGTCTAGGATAATTATTAAACAAGTCCAGATCTCTAAGTGGTTCAGCATTGTTTTACAAATTAAGTATGGGGTGCATGTCATTAGTTAACAGGAAGGTATAAAATGGGGAAAAGGAAATGTCTAGCATATCTACATAGTACATTTTTTCTATTAAAAAAAAAAAAAAAAAAAAAAAAAAAACAATAGCTATTTAAATTATTGCTATCTATGTAGTATTGGATTTCTAGGGTAAAGATTGTCTTCAGATAAGTAATGTGGTATTATTACATTATATTTAAATATTTGTACATTGTAAATACTGTTTTAACTTAGGATTGGATGTTACAACCATAGACATGCTTTTAACAATGCTGAACACTTGTGGACAGGGAATATAACATGGTGCTCCAACCTAAGACCCTGTCCATTAGGATTAACTCAATATTGTTGGGCTATATGCAAGAAATGACCTGCCCCAGGGTGATGACTTAAAAAGTAAAATGGAATGTAAAATTATAATACACTATTGTACAATAAAATAGTATAAGATCTTATATACACTTCCATTCATAGCTAGCTATCAAACGGCTTACTTTCTAGGGCCTTTAAAAATATCAAGGATAAAATAAATTGCAAACATTTAAGAATAACTAGCAGTGCTGTACACTTATATACAAGTAAAATAGAGAGTCACCCTGGGGGGCCTGTGAAATTCAAACTCTGTCACGTACATGGGTTTTAAGAGATGGGTCCTCCTTCAGAAACCCTTTCATCCCTAATATTAAGTCACGCCCACACACCTCACTAACCAATCATATCTATCTCTCATCCACCAATCATACAGTACCTTACTTCCTTACTTCTATCAGACTGTAATTAATTAGCACCTAGCCTAAGAATCTTTAGATCTTTAGTTACAGTCATTACTTATACCTAGAGCTGATAAGCATACAGTCTGAATCATAAGTGTGAAGTCAACATGAAAGACTTCCCAGACTGTAACTAACACAATGTAATTTATATCAAGTTAAACATGTGGTCAAAAGTAACTTACTATTGCCATTCAGTAGACCAAGAAATCCTAACAATTCATGCTCTTAATTATGCTAGAATATATAAATTCTATAATACTGTTACTATGAAAATATATGAATTTATAATGCAAACAATCAGAATCAAATAATATTTATAACTCTGTGACAATGCATACAGTGTTTGGTGGTGTAGAATCATCGTGTAAATTGATTATCGCATCAGTGTTGCTGTAACACTGAACTATTGATCTAATGTCAAACAGTATCACCAAATGTTTTTCCTTTATTCTTATTGTATTTAAATATTAGGCACACATACTGACATTAACCATTACAATGGCATTAAACAAATATAAATAACTCTACTATACTTCAAATGATGCCTTATAAATACACAAAACCAAGCATGTAAAAAGGAAACATAAATCGAATCGAAATATTCAACAATAAATGATGTTTGAAATAAAAATCAAACCAAGTCATTGCTAAATCGTTGCAGCTCTATATTGACAAGACTGTATCATTTGATGATTTGAAAAACATTTAAACAAGTCATTTTAAAAGTAAAAAAATTTCCTCAAGGCATGGTTTAATTTATATGGGAATATTTTCAATTTATTCATAATCAACTTCAGACAATTAAATGTAATTACATAGATAATGTCAATAATTAATTGGTCATATTTGGAAGGATGCAAAATAAGTCAAGATAAGATTCTTATTCACATTTTCTTGTTTATTTTTTAAAAATAAAAGTGCAAATATATGTTAAACATCTAACTACTTGGACATTTGGAAGAACTAATCACATGACCTTTTGGTCACATTTAGTTAATAGAATACAAGACCAATATACGATGAACCTCAGATCTACAGAAAGGTTACAAAGCTTGGACTGTTGCAATGGCACTCAGGGATGTGGAAATGCTATGCCCAACTTGTCCGATGCGGGTAATTTTACTGTCGGACAAGTAAATTTTTCCTGTCTACTTGTCCCTGGTAGACAAGTACAATTTCAGGGTGTGAATGATGTACTAGTTGGAAGTTAATAAATAATATTTTCATATTATTATATACTCAAATAACAAATTGTGTTTTATTTATTACTTAAGGAAAACACATCATGAAGGAAGAACTGGAATAAAACTATATTTTGGTTTGGAGAAGTTACTGTTTATTGCGGACAAACAGATTTTTTCTATTAACTTGTCCATGGACTAGTAAACAATTTTCATATTTCCACACTCCCTGTTGCACAGAAGACTGTCAGTAATGGGTGTCCTACTATTTGCTATGAAGATTAAAGAAACATTTCCAATAATCTTGAACATTTGACCACAATATATAATTTTATTAATTTGCTTTAGTTGTTTCGCTGTGAATAGTAAAGATAATCAAGCTGTCAAGCAAGCATATCATGTGGCAGTTCCTACAGTCTCTAATATTTATGAATACTGTTTCTCTTCTGTCAGCCATAATAACACAACTGACAAACATTTCATTATTGTGCATCTAATTTGTTATACCCGGTACATATTTTATACTGAACATCAACTGCATAAGCGGCAAATTACTAAAACTTGCATGCCGGTAACAACAGCATACATGTATATCATCCAAGATGATATATCATTGTCGTTTACAACAATTAGTGGAAACTTTAAAGCTACCAGAAGTTCCATGAGTTGTTCCAGCCTTTTGTAACCTTTTACCTCGCATGTTTGCTTATCTGCTGAGGATGATAGAGATTTGTGCAAACCAAAACAAATAAAAAATAAAAATGTGCTCGCAATTTCACGCAAAGTGACAGTCAAAACAGGTAATGTTTTTTAACTATACAACTTTAATACACACAATATTCAATTATTCAAGTTATGAAAAAATAATTAAATGTATTTTATTTCATGAATGTCATTACATTCCAAGAACATTGATTGTTGAAATTTATATTTTCAAAAAAACTGTCTTGTTTACATCCTTTGATTTTACCAGATAATCGGCCAAACAATGTCATGGATTGTGTGTATCTTCTATAAGAGCTACACATCTGTCTGTTATGTTTTATGGAATAATTTTATATGCATCATGCTAACAGTAAGATTGTACCAACTTTCTGGAAACTGTAACTCGTTTCAAGAAAAGCATAACAAGCGTTACATTGAGATTTACTAACTGAAAAAATGTATGATTCAGGAATGTATATTTGCTCACTTTTTTAGAATTGACTCGTTTTTAAACTTCAAAAGTATCAATAACTGCAACATATTAGCACTGGAATACATCTGCCAGCTGGATAAAACTAAATCAACAAAACAAAATAAAACAATTATTATAACAGCACATTTGTAAATATTATATTCACCCCCAAAAAACAATTTTTCTTTTAATTTTATGTTGATTTTTTCTCCAGATAAGACCGGTAATTGTTGTTTATTCATAATTTACATTATTACAATATATATAACCCATTCTTCCCATAAGAATTAAATGTTCTGTGGGATATAATTATGTCTTGGATACTTAAAATGTAGAATAATACTCTTTCAATTCCAACAATGTGAAGTTCTGGCTTCTGTGTTATACAATATTTTTTTTTTTTTTTTTTTTTTAATCTTTTAACGTATTTTTTTTTTTTTTTTTTTGTTCCGTATATTTTATTTTCCTCGTCAATAGGTGTGTGGGGGTCGAGGGCATCCCCCTCCACACCGTACAAAAGTACATTAGATGCATGTATATACATACGTCATTTATAATGTGTAATGCTACCAAGTGCTCCACGAAAACCAATACCTATATATGTATAAACATTTTATTTTACAAACAACAACTTTATTATTAACAGTCACCTAATAGCACAGTAATTTTGTTCTAACAAAAAAGAGGTAAAAATATGCCCCATTTGTTATTATCACTTGAAGTATTAAAGTAATTTATTTCATTTAGTACATTATAGTGTAGAGCAAAATATGCCTTTGCCGTATTTGATGTAGGAATGGTTTTGTTCATTTTACAATTATAAATGAACATTTTAGTGAAAAGAAAAATTAAGTTCAAAGGGTCAATTTGATTTTTATGACCCAAAATAAAAGAAGACGGGTTAATAAGATCTGCGATACTTTCAAATTGGCCAAATAGTTCTGTTATTAATCTTTGAACATGATTACATTCCCAAAAGATATGCTCCATTGTTTCGCACATATTTTGACAAAAAGAGCAGTTGGCCGAATTTGTGTAATGGATTTTAAATAAGAACGAATTGGTACCTAGAATTCTGTGTATAATTCTATATTGTAACCACTGTAAATTTGAATCTTTGGTAATACAAAAAGGCATTTCAAAAATATGTTTCCAGTCTTCTATATTGATATCGTTAAAGGTGGTCGACCATTTCGATATACAGACTGGTAAGATTTTATTCTTTTTTAATACATCATACATAGGCCGAGTTCCTTTTGTGTTTTTTAAAATAGACTGTAACGATATTGGAACAAACGGTTTACAAAAAATAGATTCAAACGAGCTACAGGTTTTTAAATATTTTGTTAAAGTATTAACAATACCTATATAAAGCAAGTAGTTTGGATTGAAATTATACAATTTACAGAAGTCTTCATAGCTATAAAATGTAAGTAATTCTTTGTTGCTAACCAAATCCCCAATAAAGTGAACACCTTTTTCAAACCAAGATTTGAAAAATATACTTTTATTACCAATCATAATATTCGGATTATAAAAAATTGGATTTTGTAGTATGTATTTTGTATTTAATTGTTCTGCTTTGCAGAACTCAACAAAGGATTTTAATGTGTCTTTCCAAAAATTATTTTGTATTCTATTGATTAAGTTCTCAGGATAGTGTAGACCACAGTTATATAATTTATCAAAGTCTATCATTGTTTGTGCAACACTAATCCATTTACCATTTCCGGTGACAATTCTACGAATCCAAGAACATTTTAAGGAGCTTATGAAAGAGCATAGATTTATCATATTTAGACCTCCCTCAGCATATTCCTTTGTGATAACATTTTTGTTAACTTTTGATCTACCATTCCAAACAAAGTTGAAAAATAGGTCATTTAACTCAGTTAATATTGTGTTTGACGGATTTGGAAGCGAAACAAACAGATGATTGAGTATTGGCAGAGCTATTGTTTTTATCACTTGTATTCGGCCAATAGGCGTTAGTATCCTTCTTGACCAGTTTTTTAATACTGTTTTAACCTTTGATAATTTCTCCGTAAAATTAAGTTCCAACATCTTTTTGAGATCAATATGAAATGTTAGGCCAAGCATATCAAAGGTTTGCTGGTTCCATTTTAACTTCCATCGTGTTTTAATGCTTTCAGAACTGAACTTGTGCTTTCCTATCCAAACTACTTTGGTTTTATCAAAGTTTACTTTTAAACCTGACAACATTGTAAAAAGTGACAATACATCAAGCGTTTCATTAAGAGATTCTGCGGAGCCATCCAGGAGTATAGAAGTGTCGTCAGCAAATTGAGACAACTTGTATTCAGTATTACCTATTTTAATTCCTTTAATTTTGGGGTTAGACCTAAGTTTAATGGATAATATTTCAGCGCATAATATAAATATATAACAACTGAGGGGATCGCCTTGTCGGCATCCACGTTGTATATGAAAAAAGTCTGAAAGTAAACCACACTGTGTCACAGCTGAAATTCCATCTTTATACAAAACATTAAACCATGTTATAATATCTGGACCAAAATTGAACCACGATAGTGTTTTGTTTATGAATGACCACGACAAAGAATCGAATGCCTTTTCGAAATCAATCAGTAGAAGGAGACCTGGAATGTCATTTTCATCAGTATAGTTTAATAAGTCTCGTGTTTTCCCCTATAAATCTGCCCTTAATAAATCCAGTTTGATCGGTGTTTATTAATGTATCAATGTAACATTTTAACCGTGTTGCAATACAACCAGAACCAATTTTGTAAACAGTATTAAGCAACGTAATTGGGCGCCAATTTCTTAAAAATTGCCTAGGCTTATCACCTTTTGGTATACAAGTTATTATTCCCTGAGTCTGGGTTACAGACAACGTACCACTTGTAAAAGCGTGATTTAAAGATCTACAAACAAAAGTGCCTAATTTCGGCCAAAAAGCTTTAAAAAAATCTATTGTAAAACCGGATGATCCGGGGCTTTTATTATTTGCCATGTTTTTCAAAACGGCCGATGCCTCGTTAAGTGAGATTGGCCCTTCCAATGTTTTAGATTGTTTTTTCGATAATTTCGGTATTTCCATACCCGTAATATAGCTATTAAGATCATAATCAATGTCGATACAATCTGTGTTTTGGTATAAGGTTTTATAAAATAAGGCCGTTTCTTTTAAAATGTCGCCTTGTTTATCAATAAGTATTCCTTCATCATTAATTAAACGATTTATAGTTTTTGTTGTGTAGTTGTACTTTTCGAGATTACAGAATAGTTTAGAAGGTTTTTCGCCATACTGTATCCATTCCGCTCGCGATCTTATCATAGCCCCCTTTAATTTTTCATCTTGGATTTTTTTAAGTTCTTCCTTTAATTCAGACAAATTTTGTAAGTTATTCTCGGAGAAAGTTTCTTCTTGTTTTTCAATTTCAAGTTTTAAATGCATTTCGCGATTATTACGGGACTTTGATATGTATGAACTATACGAAATGGCTTTGCCTCTAATTTCCATTAATAACGTGTCCAGAAATAGTTGATCGTCTAATGTGAATTGGATATCTTGGTCTAATACTGAATCGACATTATCGAGGTTGTATACAGGTAGCATATATTGTTTTTTAATTTCTTTTATTTTGTTATTTATTGTATTTATGTAGTTTATATCACGTAAAAGCT
The DNA here is from genome assembly GCA_027627225.1 of Congeria kusceri. Classification (NCBI taxonomy): domain Eukaryota; kingdom Metazoa; phylum Mollusca; class Bivalvia; order Myida; family Dreissenidae; genus Congeria; species Congeria kusceri. The sequence continues at coordinate 30,161,205 of CM051040.1, forward strand.
TATTATTATGTTTCCATAGCCCCTTGCCATGTGTAAAATTATTGAATTTAAAGGTTGTCATTACAATAGAATGATCCGATTGGTAGCTAGGAGTTATTTTGGCATCATGGACATATGGCAATAAAATTGTCCATACAAGAAAAAAGTCAAGACGGGCTTGCTGTATGGGATTGGTTCTTCGCCAAGTATATCGCCTAGTATCTGGATACATAATTCTGAAAGGATCAGCCGTGTCATACTCTTCAATATGTTTTAATACACACATTCTTGCATTTTTATTATTTATTGTTTTATAGTTATGATAATCTAAGACCGGGTCTAAGACTAAATTAAAATCACCACAAATAACATATGAATCATTTGCAAGTTCGTCTAGTATACGAAAAACGTTCATAAAGAAGTCTGGACTGTCAGAATTTGGCCCATAGATAGAGGCGACGGAGAGTCTGGTCTCGCCAACGTTTAGGTCTAAAATAATATAATTACCTAGCTCGTCGTAATGTACCGTATTTATTTTATATTCAAGCTTCTTCGAAAAAAGTATTGCGACACCCCGAGAATTGGAAGAGCCACAGCTAAACAAACATTCTGCGCCCCTTTCTGAGTAGATAGATTTATATTGATCACCGACAATATGCGTATCCTGCAGACAGTAAATATCACACCCTATGTCTTTTAAATATTGAAATACTTGTAATCTTTTCTTTTTCCCCTGGATGCCTCTGCAGTTGACAGATAAAATTGTTAGATCACCCATAGATGAAAATAATAATGTAAACTTGTAATGGTATAATACAGAGCACTTGGAATAAACATTGTAATGCATCTATTGTTTTTGGTGCAGAAAGGAACATAAACAAGTAAATGATTGAACAAAATAACATCAAAAAAAGAGAACATTTTGTTAGGCAGCTAACAGGGGTTTACTACATAATTTATAGCAGAAGGGCGGAAAAAAGCAGTGAATAGTGATTGATGAAGTATAAAGATACACACAAGTTTAGGATGAGAAGACAATAATTGAAACACTATGTTTTGGCATGTTATTTGGAAGTAACAAATAAAGTGGACATTAATATCCGGATTTTAATATAAGTTTAATGATTACGATCATAAAAAATAAAGGATATAAATGTTGTAGCTACATTTAATGAATAGGTTTTTAGAATTGCCATCGAACTAAAATGCTTATGTGTGTATTAAATATGTAAATACGCATTAAAAAAGGACCTTATCTATTATTTTAGATGCAAAATAATAGTACTCGTACATGCACAGAAACACGCATACAAACGCAAAAGAAGCTAGCACACAAACTTAAAAACAACATAACAAAACCACACGCAACCTCAAAACCACAAAATAGTGCAACATCAAAACAGTGCAGCCCATGTGATACATCTTTTTAAACAAAAGATGCGTCAAGGCCACTGTTAATAGCGGAGTAATTCCAAACAAATAGAGAGGCGCTTTTTACAACCGAAAAACGAAAGAGTAAAAAGACCTCTTCTTTGGAGTGAAAAGTATTGTTAATATAGTGCGTTTTAATCACTAACTGTCTACATACTACAAATATTTCTACACAATGATCACATGATAAAGAAATAAGCATATTTAGTACACATAAATTTAAATGAAGTCACAATGTGATGAAAGATACTCGTTCAGCACGGGCAATTCGATCCTATATGCTATGAATGATTGAAAATCCTGCCGTATGACAAATAAACGTAATCAAACTTATTAACAAGTGTTTAATAAAACAATGTTGACATACAAGTTAGAGTGGGTTTAAATGAAAGTTTCTACATTAAACAACCATAAATCGATACAGGTAAAAAAAAAAACAGTCGTTTTTACATATCGACGTTTGTATCGTTTTTTATATAAAAGTAATGATTCTGCCAGTAAAGGTGTTATCCTAATCTTGTCAGTATCGACACAATTTTAATCGAGCGAAATCCTCGCGCAGCACGTGGATTTCAACCTGGAATACGATATTTTTACAAATGATAGCTATTATAGTCTTAGAGTGCATCAACGTAGTAAAGTGTGCAAAAAAGGTAAATTACGTACTAGTAATTTATTCGAGTTTATGAAAGAACACTTGAAATACGTTAAAGAAAAAAGTGAAATAAACTCGTTTTCTAAACCGTTTCTCAAATAAAATGATTGTATAATTATGAACACCTACACATAATATTGTGCACGATCGCCTATTACTTTTTTGGCCATGGTAAGTCCAGCCAGTGTTGGTAGTCATCCCACTCGACGCGATGCACAACGTCTCTGGCGTCTTTATAAGAAATGAGCCCGTTTCTGGACCATACACTTATTACTTCGTCCGTCATTTTCCGTTTCACACTCATGAACACTTCTAGATTTAGTGGTGTGAGGTCCTCGCGTACAAAAATGCCTTGCGTACGGAACACTTTGCCCTGTCTTAACACATGATTTCGTGTCATGCGCGATTTAAACCGCACAATGACGTCTTTCTTGCCGTTTGGACCTCTCTTCAGTCGGTGGGCTATATCTACGTCTTCTGAGGTCAAATTCTCATTGGCAATGCTATTTAGTTTAGCAACAGCGATTTTGGTGGTTTCTTCTGCCGTTTCGAATGCGCCACCAGTTCCTGCGCTTACTTGCTCTAAGCCGCTAATGATAATGTTGTTGCTTCTGCTATACTGGTTTGACTCGTTTTCTGATCTTCTTGTATCATTCTCTTGAGTTTTAATTTCAGATTTCAATTTCAGATTTTCTTCAGACTGCAGATTGATTTCAGCTTTCAGGGTTTTCACTTCTTTCTTCAAGCTATCGGTTTCTAACTCCTTTTCGTAAATTCTCGATTCAAGTACTTCTATTTGTTTCGTAAATGATTTTAGCAAGCCCTCTTTGACTTTTTCAAACAGTGAATTTACGAGTTCCTTCAGCCTTTCTTCATCTCTTTCAACTATGTCTTTTACTTTTTCATTCATTCTGTTTACTGATCTGTCCACGTTTGACACTATATTTGATAATTTCGAGTTAATGTCCTTTAACTGTTTTCTAAGTCAGCAATTTCGTTTGATAGAAATTTATCATCGCCCGAATTCACTAATTTGGACGGTTTGGACTGATTGTCTGTAGGTTTCACAATATTATCAGACGAAGGGTTATCGAGTGGTAATTGAAGACCAGTGTTATCCGCCTCGATCTCACTTACACTTCCAGTAGAGTTAATTTCCTTTTTACGCTTCTTGTCAGGTTTCTTGTCAGGTTTACTCATTGTCGGCAATTGGTGTGACGCTAATTTTATTTGAGAGGTATAGATTGAGCAAACGGCGTGACCTCTGAGGATGAATAATAGTATCTATCGGGGGGGGGGCGGTCAAGCTTGGATGAACATGCCGTCAAAGATGGCGACGCCCATATAAATTGTGGTATTTGTCGAACACATTCAATAGACAATATTTTCACAGTTCCCTGTCAACTGCCTATTAAGTAGAGAGCAGCAGTTTCACATACTCACAGTTAAAACCATAAACGGTAGTCCAGTTCCTATTTTCAAACGAAATCACCGCTTTAAACTCAAAATATTCACTTATTATTAGAACTGGTAAAAAAAAACATGACCGCCATACTTGACCCGGAAGTGCAAAAAAAACATTATTTGACGCAAGTCCAACATTTTTTGAAAGAATATACTGAAACATTAGTAATAATATTCAATTGTGTCTAGGTTATTCATATTTTTAATGCTGTTATTTCTTTCAATGATAGTTGAATGCAAAGAGTCCTTGTTTTATGCACTGAAAATGTGATATGCATTGCTTAATATAAAGTTAATATTCTAGATAAAAAATAAGACAAAAAATAAAACGGTAAACTATTTCAAAACTTTTAAGAATGTAGTAACTGTTGTAACCATGGCAGCACAGTTTGCTTGCTTCTTCATAAACACAACTCTTAATAGTTGATTCTATTTCACAATAGATTGTATTTTTTAATAAAAGCAATAGTGCATTAGGTGCTTCCTAATGCATTGTATTAGATTGTTCTATTTCAACATCTGTATTGGTGTAAGTAAAATGTTGCTGTCAGGTTGTTAAGTGGTGTACTTTATCTGTATCTACACTCACCAAAGGATGTCGTTTTGTGTTTATTTGTTTAAAGGACATTTATTTGACTATCAACATTCACTTCTTAAAGAACATATTAGTTATGAATAAAAAGAAACAAAAACCTTAAAAAATGTTCTTTTTAGTTATTTTTATTGTTACCATGGTAACCATGGTAACTGATTGATAGTAAAGTTCCTTTTTTTTCATCAGTTGGGAAGGTCATCATATACCCATTCTACAGTTCAATTTTTGTGTAAATTGTACATGTTATGTTAATTTTACAGCACTTTTAGTACACCCATAGTATTATTTATGTTTGGCATAAAACAATTCAGCACTGGCAAATAATACAGTTGAAATCAATTCAGCACTGGCAAATAATACAGTTGAAATCAATTCAGCACTGCAAGGGTTAATATGCCAAAAATGCAATAAAAACAAGAGGGGGGGATGGGAGTGAGGGGATCATTATTGGCTGTGTTGATACTTCATTGTTTAACGAGTCGATTACGTCAATATGAATTAAATTTCATGAAACACACGCTTATTTTACAATTATTTTGTAGAAGTGGGGTTTAGCTGAAGTTAGTTGTTTGTAGCCACATACGAGTATAAACACTCCTGACTCAAATTATTGCTTACAGCGTCATTTTGTAGATTCCGCCTATTGTGCCTATACATTTTTAACCCAAGCTACGCCCCTGTTTACTTACTATTGTTTTTTCTTCCTTTCAAATGTAAACATTTTCACACGGATGATTGAAATCAAAACAGCAGATCCGCTAAATAAAGCTTTACAGATCAATTTTTTAAAGTAAACACCAGAACAATGTAAACAAATAAGAAAACACGATTACTGATGACCAAGTTGTAGTTGGATGCTTAATATTATTATTTATTTATTTTTTAAACATATTTTTAGCTCACCTGAGCACGAAGAAACATCTGCTCCATAATTTAAAATTGGTAAAACAAGCTCATCAAATAACTGTAACTTGGTATATATAGAGATTAAAGGGAAATTAATTAAATATGAATTTAATTTTAAAACAGCTTTTGAAGCCTGGCCTGCAAGTGTATCAAAAGTAATTGCAAATGATCCTGCTGTAGTAAATACAATTCCTAAATATGTAAACATTTTAACAATTTCCAATGCCTGGCCTTTATATAAAAAACTGAGATTTCTCCTTAACTGACCACCTTTTTTAAATATCATTACTTTTGTTTTATTTGAGTTTACACATAGCTTCCACTTATCACAGTATTCTTCTAACAGACACAAGCCTTTCTTCAATTCTTCCTCAGATTCAGACATAATTACAATATCGTCTGCATACAATAGCAAAAACAAGTTCAACATATCAATATCAATACCATTAAAGCCATTTAACATATAATATTCCTCTAAGTCATTCAAATAAATAGAAAACAAAAATGGTGATAATGATTGACCCTGTCTAACACCCAATAAACAAGAGAAATCTTAAATACTTACTGTATGACCTAACTTAATTAATATTAATTATTGATTTGACATTTACATACATAGATTTAATAATATTAATCATATTTCCTCGAACGCCTTACTTCAACAATTTGTACCAAATGGTATCTCGCACCAGGTAATCAAATACTTTAGTAAATCAACAAATACAGCATACATTCTCTTTTTTTCATTTAAGAAATAATTAATGAGACCATGTACTACAAAGATATTATCAATAGTTGCCATATTTTGCCGGAATCTTGCCTGAGACACTATATATACATGATAATTTTCAGCCCAATTGTTTAATCTATTGTTTATGACTAGTAAATAATTTAATAAATGTACTTAATAATGTGATACCTCTGTAATTATTTACATCATCTCTATCTCCTTTTTTATGTAAAGGAACAATAAAACCTTCACACCAAATTTCTGGAAAATGTCCACACTCCAACAATTTGTTAAACAAAGTACACACCACATTTAATAAGCTACTGCTTCTGCAGACTTATACAGTGTCGTTCTTGCATTTGAAATTTCTTTCGGGTATTGTCTGTCAATGCCAAACCTGCTGTTCTTATGAAGGTTTACCTTTTTCATGATAGTTTCAGTGTCACAATAGTCTTTAAATCTTGCAATCAAAGGTCTTTTCTGGTCAATACCATCTCTGTAAGCCTGCGGGCGATACTCGTCCTAATCTGTGTGCCCTTTCTTTGCAGATGTCATCGGTGTCAATATCTAGCTCATTTTGTAAGAAACGAAGAACTTAATATTTATCGCCATATGTACGTGTCAGTCTCTCCGTAATGCCATAGAAAATCAAATTATTTCTCATACTTCTGGCCTCAATGTCTATTGATCTACAGCACAAAACTTTAGACATGTGCTCTTGTTTGTTACAAATATGTTCCATTTTATAATTCTATTTTCTATTTCGCTACAATATCTGTGTACATTTTGAACATCCCTCCGGTATGCATGTTGTGCATCTTCTGCATCATTTATCTTTTCAAAGTTTTTGTTTAACTGAGCAAATATGCAGTTGAGTTTCTCAACGTAGGCCAATTAGCAAAACTTTCGCTACTACTTGCCTTCTTTATTTCTTCTTCAGGGCTTGCCATTTCCCGCCATTTTCTCCATTGTCTGAAATCACAAAACGATTTTTCAGTGATATCTCCTCACAAACATCAAAATCCTGTTTGACACCACTAACACCACTATAACACCACATTCCATTGTGTAACAAAACACAAACAGTTATTCCTTGTAAACTGACTACAAACTTAATTTTAATGTCCACTGTTGATTTCGTGTCTGACCACCTGACTGCACCAATATCCTATTTATAACCATAAAATCTTGAACGGGTTCGATATTGTGCCCGATCTGACCAGGAACACCAGAGTTATTGTCTCTTTTTTGGTCCCAAATGCATCTATTCCTGAATAACTCGCCTAGTAAAGGAAGGTAAATGAACTATTAGGAAGATAACTGCCAGCAATTGTGTTATTTCTAGGGACGGGACTGAATATTCGATTTTCAAATTTATTTAAAGAACAAAATTTATTTTTAAAAATCATGTTTTTTTTCCAGGTTGATTGCAAAGTTAACATGAATTCCAGTCGTATTTCCTGCCAGGTGGGCGGGGGCAGTGTAACGTTTTTACATCACATGCCAAACATGTCCAATTAACAATAATTGATCATTGGCAGGGGGGGGCACGTCATTACAAGGGACGCGAATTGACGGTTTGTAGGAGGTGCAAATATGACGCATTCTATCCACAAATAAGAAAACTGGGCCATGTTGTGATAACGGTTTCACAGTTTGCACAAGGCGTACATTGTTGTTTATTGTCCTTAAGTGACATCTATACGGTTAACTTGTTTACAGTAAATTACAATTACTCTCTAAGTAAACCAATAAAAATGAATCCATTATCAGCCAATCAATTTCTTTAACAAAATAAGCATGATCTGATCAATCTTAATATACCGTACGTAAATTATTCTCCATATATCAACACCGTATATTATGCAAGAGTCTTGATTAATAAACAATGCCACCATCATGTGCTTGGATATACTTTACGGGGTCATTAGACAAAACCCAGGCAACCTGTCATATATGTAATGAGAAATTTATGTACGGATTAACAAATTAAAACTAACAATACATTTAACAATATCTTACATTTCTTTATATTTGCCTAACACTCACTAAGTTATATCGCTCATTTAAAACTGAAACAAGGTAAAACAACCATGTACACGTAGTATACATAGTTGTTTTACCTTGTTTCAGAGTGCCGTATATAGTAGTATTTACAAAACAAATATTCAAATATATTTGAATACCTAAAATGAATATTCGAATATTGATTTCAGTATTCGGTCCCATCCCTAGTTATTTCCCTTTGTAGCTCATTCACAGATATAGCCCAGATAGTGGAGTCTGTTTATTCTATTTATCAGTAAAATCAATGCATCACTCTGAGTCAACATGATACTTCTGTTTGAGATCAGCATCATTACACATAGTAACCATTGATAGCCTAATTCTGACCTATAGTTTGGCTGTGTGTGCTGCAATTAAAACTTCCACTGTCTGTCTTGGCATCCAGTCAGGAAAAAGATCTAAACAATAATCAATAGCTAGAATTCATGTTGTAAACAAGCAAACAGAATATAGGATTTAGATCATGTTATATAGTGTCTGAAAGAGTTTATTATTTTCTGTAGTGTTTGGACTGTTCAGTTAGTCATTTATTCAGTATCATTTAATCATGTAACTTTTGGACTGACTTTTACATTTGAATTGGGATTTTGGAAACTCAAGTAATTATCTTACATGATTTTTGAAGCCGATTTATTATTTTTCTTTAATTGAAAAATACTTCTACACTGTTTTAAATGTTCTCCTTAATTGAAAAATATTTGTACACTATTTAGAGTGCACCATGCTACTTGCTGCTTGTATGGTATATGTAAGTAAGGGCTTGTAGTTTGCGGACTCTTTTTAGGTCAACTGAGCATGAAGTGCTCAAGGGTGAGCTATTGTGGTCAGTCTGTGTCCGGCATCCGTCATACGTCCTCTGCGTCAACATTTTACTGCAAACAACTTCTTATCTGAAATCACTGGGTAGATTTTAACCTACTTGACAGGAATGTTCCTGGGATGGTCCTTTACCCAATTCCTTCAATTTATTAAAATATATTGAAAACTCTGGCAACCATGGCAACCAAAAGCTTAAAAACTGGAAAACTTACAAATCTTCTTGTCAGAAACCACTGGCTGAATTTGAAAATAATTTTTCACTGAAATTCTCCTTGGGTGACCATCTACAAAATTCCTTGAAATCATTTTGATCCGTTAAAAAACATGGCCGCCAGGGGGCGGGGCAGTTTTCCTTATATGGCTAATTTGAAACCTTTAAAAATGTTCTTGTCGGAAACCACTGGCTGTTCTATGGTCTGGGCATTTTTTAGGGTAGGTCAGGTAAATGTTTATAAATGTAGCCTATAAGACCTCGGTTTCAATTGACCAGTAGATACTCGGTTTGAATTGACCAGTAGATACTTGTCAATCAAGGATTGAGCTGACCAATTACGGGTTTATATTTCAGTGGTAAACAATAGCTCATGGTTAGATAATCCAATTGATTAACTTAAAACCCTTGGACAAACAACCTTGGACAAACAGAAAGGTGGAGCGATAAATTTCTGTCTACTGGTTAATTGCTAAAGCTGTTGTTGATGTTGCTTATTTTTGAAGATGATTATAAATATTAACATGATGAAGGCTATGATGCTAATGATACTGTGATATGGTGTTCTTGTATGATGATGGTGATGACGATCATAATGATGATGATGATAATAATGATGTAGTGGTGATGAGGCATGAACATAAACAACAACCCAATATTAGAATTATATTTGAATATTCAAATTAAATATTCCCAATACTTCTGGTAATTATGGTAATCTCCAGAAAATCACATCAGGGAGGAACACAAAAACCAGGGCAACTGTTTACTTGAATCTTATTTGACCTCTTGTCCTATCTACATGTTATGTCAGGAATTGTATAACTTTCTCCAACTGACCTATTTATCCTCATGTGGCCCAATTAACTTGGCCTGTGGTTAAGCAGCTTCCTAGGCAATTCAGTAAACTGCACTGTCAATAACAATTGAATATTTGCACATGATTCTTCAAAGGTGTAATATAAACTGGGTTCTGTGTTGGAAAGATTCTGTTTCAGAGAAATATTTCCAGTTGTTCACAAGTTAGTCATGTGCCTAGAAATTTAATATTTATATGTCACTGACATTAATAAAGAGTTTGTTTTGAAAGTTATTTGTTCTCTACTGGTTGCATGATCAGATGGGCCACCCTTCATCTATGTTTCTGTCTGTATGTCTGTCTGTGCAATAAATTTGGGTCCTGCAATAACTCAATAAATACATAAGCTAGGTACATAAAACTTTGTGTGGTTATAGAGGGCAATGGTAAGATATTGCAATTTAATTAATTGTTATTGTTATTTGCATCAGGAAAAAGTGTTGAAAATTGCACATAAGCAGGTATTATTCTAAAACTTTAATTTGCTGGACTTCAGTGAATTTTTAAAAAATCATAGAAAAAAGACAAATTGCATCAAGTCTTCCAAATTTTGCATTATCATTTAATTACTTTACCGATGAAGTTGTAACATATATTTAAGATAGCCATTTTTAACCCAATGAAAATTTGTGGTTATTAGATTGGAGTATGTCGTTGGGCATATGGCCTGACAGACTTGACAGCAGCATCAACTTTTGGTTTCTGAACAATAACTTGAGAACAAAAATTGCTGTTGTAATAAAACTTCATACATAGATGCCTCTCTTGAGGTTGTATCTGGGGTGGTTGTGGTCAAGGCCACCATTACTAAAAATATATAAAAAATGCTGTCTGTTTAATAACTTTAGTACAAACTGAGTTACAGTGTATGGGGTGTGACCATTTAATCCAGGTCCAGCTAGCCCATTTCATTATAAAAATATATATGGATAGGCTTGTTGACTTGTTTAGAAAATGGACTTGCACAGCATTGGGCCCAAAGACTAGTATAGCTCGCAAACATTAACTTACTACTCGTCACCTGTATTAGCAAACATTAGGCACTCAAACTGTATTCTGTGTTTACATTCATTTTGGTCCGTGCTAGTGTTTCACAAGTTTAACAATACCGTGACAATATTTTCTTTGGTACACTGCAAATAGTTATATCGCAATTCGTGGGGCCCATGGATCGCGATATAGCCAGATCGCAATATAACTTTCCAGACCATTCATGTACATCAGTCTTCACGCTACTTTTTTCAAAGCACTTCGGGCAAGCTTGTTAGCAAAACCATTTGCCCGAAATCTGTTTGACTTGTCCGATCTATTTAACTTCAAATGGTACCCTACAGCAATATCAAAAAATGTTGTTTTCTGTAATTTTATTCGTTTATATTTTATTTTAATATACATGTGTCAACTTGTTTTTGTTGTTCTCCATTAAAATACATAAGGTTTGATCATACTATTTTTTGCATCATGCATCACAATGTGATTAAAAAGATAAACAGGGAAATATATACGGTCCAAAAAGGTACATGGCTCTACTAATAAGGAGCAGTGTGGAAAGCTAGATCAATTTGTTGAGATTTTCTAATAAATTGGTAACTAACTTGAATGCTTCTAATTAAGGTTTTCAAACAAAGTCTATTTATTAAGTATTTGCAAAATAAATTATATTTCAAAATATATTCAACATTTCTGTGTTAACCAACCCAGAGGGGAAGCAGAGCGAAGATAAAAAGGAGCAGGTTGCAGCAATCAGCTATTTCGCTCTCGGACTTTCCCTTATTAAACTGCATGCTACATTTGACGAAAGTAGTTCCAAAATAGTTCCTACCAAAAAGCAGTTTTTAAATGCAGTTTTACTTTCAAACAGCATGAGTTTTTTAAATTTTACAATTCAAAATAGAGCTACAATACTTATTTATATATTTGTTAATTACCGACAACAATGCAAATATATGCAAACTTCAATTTCAGACAAACTGGCACGTACTCCAAAATTGCCCTTTCAACTGAAGTAGTCTTCTTATTAAGCTTTTAACAAAGAAGCGTTTAGTCGACTGCGATCAATTGTCTATATGTTTCAATAAGCTTCTACTCAATAATAAACACCACACAGCATGATGACGTCATATGTTTATGTGTAAATACTAGATTGCAATAATACAACAGGTTTTGTATGTTGTTGTTTTTTTTTAAGAAATGCTATTTTGAATGAATTTTCTTTGTCCACACAATATATAAAGCCTATGAAAACACTTGCCCGATCGGGCAAGCATTTGGCATTTTCTGCTAGCCCGAAATCAAATCTACTTTTCCCGGGCATTGGGCAAACCAGTTACGACGACGACTTATGTACATATAGACTAGCCTATTTTTGCGATTTGTTAAAAAACATGGCTGCCAGGGGGCGGGACAGTTTTTCTTATATGGCTTTATTGAAATCTCAAACAATCTTCTTAAAAGCCATTATGATGCTTTACACTCAGCCTCAGTTGAGCGACCTAGGGCCACCATGGCCCTCTTGTTTAAAAAGTGTCCGGATTTAGGTACTATCCAGCTGTATTTTGATACATGTTACAGGCCTTTTTTAAACACATCATACTGTTACTTTAAGATAGCAATTCCCTCCAAGATGTTGACCAGAGAAATCGTCCAAAAAACAGAAGTGTCAGGATTTAGGTACTATACCAGTAGTCATGTCAGAGTCGTCGGACGCTTGGTTGATACTAAAAATAAAATCTTCTGTTTACCTTAAATGTCCCCGAGTATAAGGATATGTTTTTTACTGAAAATCGGAACATTTGTTGTTGTTAAGTTATGACATTTGCTAAACATCGTTCAGTGTATGTTTGTATTGCGTTTGTTCAGCGTTCATTTCATTCTTATCATTAATGACGGAAAAACTGATCTAGTTTTAACAAAATATTGTGTGACCCAGTTTTATTTTTAGACCAAATGCAACTGTCGAGCAGTCGGCAGACATTACAGTTGCAGACAATCTTGCATTGAAGGCCATCACAGTCAATACGTCCACGCGTTCCATGCGTGACGTTGTGATTGTCAGCATAATTTTGGCGGGCTTTTTTTTTAACTAACCACGTGTTTTACATGAACAGCAGGGTTCGACATTAAGGCACGTCCGAACGACAGTGACTAGTAAAAGCTTGGTCCGGGCTAGTAAAGCTAATTTCTGTCTAGCCCGAACGGTCTAGTGAAAAAAATCTCGAGTTTTTCAGTTAAAACATACCTAAATAAGACAGAGTTATTTAAAATAATAAAATCGCCGCAATGGTTTCACTGGAAAATCCAAACTCTATTTTTAGAAACAAGCTTTGACATGACGCCTGGACGTGATTGTTCTGTAAGATTGGTTTACGGGAATTTTGCCAGGTGCGCGTATTGTCGTAAAATAAAGCAACCGCAAACGGTCAATTTTAAATTGATTTTAGCACACATTTATCGTCAAACTCCTCGCAGCGGTTACCTCCCCTATAGGTAAACGGTAGAATTAGAACTATGTTCGGAACCAGTCAAATCTCTGCGCGGAGGTTGATTTAACGTATGAAACAATTCAAACTGTAAACAATTGCTTTTACAACATTAACTCAAAACACTGACATATTTATTTATTGATTACTATTTTTTCTGCGTGTCTGTCTGGGTTTCCAAAATTTTACGACAATCGCAACTCGTAGTTAGCCATTTTCGGTTGTTTTAACTTTAAATGCGGATTGTAGCAGACGAACTATGGTGGCATGGTGGCCAAAGGTCCAAAAGACCAGAGTTTCATGAGGATGTTGTGCAGTAGACAATAAGCAGATCTATAGCTATTATAATTAATGAACCAGTTTTTTTAGAAGCTGATAATTTTTAAATATAGTGAGAACAGACTGTAGCGATAACAGACGATTTTTTTAATTTAGCAAAACCTACACAATTATATACCATTTTAAAGGTTATTCTTTCAGAAAAACAAAACTGCAATTGAAATTACTGTATCTTGAAAAATAACAAAGTTATGTGTATCAGAAGAAGGTAACCCCCCACATTTCCTTCTGTCAAATATGTAAATTCTGTCAATAATACACCTGGCAATAATTTCTGGCAGTTAAACAGGTTCAAAGTAATCTTTTCATGTCACTTTATGCTTTGTTAAGTAAATACTTCACATATTTTCACTGTCTTACATACATGGTGACTTATAAAAGACAACAAATCATTTAAAATGGAATGAGTATGAAAGCCAAATGCTGGACTGAATCTGGGTAAGACAATGTCTCTAGTACTGCGTAAAAAAACATTTGGTATTTACAAACTGCAAGTAAAAGATGTTATATATATTTATAAAGCTCAGTTATATGTATTATATATATCTTTAACATGCTTAGTACATATAACATGCTAATTTATTTCAGTATTCGGAACAGTGTTTTCATTAACTTTAAAGGCATATAGATCTATCCGACATCATCTCCAGTTTTAAGACCACTCTTTCTGGAGACCAAAACACAAAGTAAAATATTTTACCTTTTAAATCTGCCAAAAAGATCATGTACTCGTCAAAGTAATTAAAAAATGGCCACAGAAATGTAAATACATGTATTAAACAACATGCAGTCTTGATGAAAGGTGGTCTTTCAATGCAGCTTTTGCTTTAGGAACTTTTTGGAATACTAATTGTTCACTTGTTCAAAAGAATTCAAACCATACCTTGAATACAACAATTAACATAATTTAAATGCTGAAAATTTTTTAAGTATTGATCAGAAAATACTTTAAAAGAACATGGTCTTGATATTATACGAAACACTTTTCCGACAAATATGAACAGTAACATCAAACATTAACAAATTGAATACTGAATAGGCCATCTTAGGCAAAAGAAAAAAAAGTTAAAAACTGCAATGCAAAGCAACACAACTTTAAAGACTTCTTGGCTGACCATCTTGGAAACAACCTAACATGAGAAAGACTGTTAATTTCTGTCTTCAAAAGCCACTGTCTCCACTGTCTTGTTTGTACTGTATGAACAGAAGACTAAAAACCAAAGCACAATATCTTCAAAAACTGCAGCAATCCTGAAATTAATATATGCAAAAGCAAATCATGCAATACTTACCAGCATTTTATGAAGTGCTACTAGTATTGCAGCTAAGTTAAAAAATCAAGCATGCAGAATAAAAGCTGTTACAAGATTGTTTTCAATGTAAGAATTGTTTTCAATGTAAGGATGTTTTAAGATTTAAAGAAAAAGAACAACAACAAAGCTTTAAATATTAAGAAAATATTAAACCTTGTAAGTATACAACATGAAGTCATTCAATTAAACCTGCAGTGACCACTTAAAGGCAATGACAAGGGAGGGAGGGCTAAACAAAATAGTTATTTCGTTACGTGAATGAATATACCATTCTGTTTATGGCATACAATGAGAAAAGACGTTCATAATTAGCCTCAGTTCTAGAGTATACACGAGGATATGTTTATAACTTCATTTTAACCACTTATGTAAACAATTATGTAAATTTTTATTCCCCAAAAGTATGCAACAGTTATTGGTATATGATAAACTATTGTTTGAAGTTTGCATTCCCTAGAATTATAAAATTTGCCCAATTCTATTGGCATTCAATTTTCCCGCTGCATAATTATCGCAAGAAAATCTGGGTCAAAAGTGATCTTAGACAGCTACGCCGAAAAACCAAAGCACAATATCTTTCAAAAACTGCAGCAATCCTGAAATTAATATATGCAAAGCAAATCATGCAATACTTAATGCTGTTACTTAACAGCATTTTATGAAGTGCTACTAGTATTGCAGTTAAGTTAAAATATCAAGCATGCAGAATAAAAGCTGTTACAAGATTGTTTTCAATGTAAGAATTGTTTTTCAATGTAAGGATGTTTTAAGATTTAACGAAAAACAACAACAACAAAGCTTTAAATTTTAAGAAAATATTAAACCTTGTAAGTAATCAACATGAAGTCATTCAATTAAACCTGCAGTGACCACTTAAAGGCAATGACAAGGGAGGGAGTGCTCACCCCTCTCCCACCCAGCTACCTTATTTGCAGCTCATTCAAGATATGGTATAGATTAAATTGATCAATTATAAATGAAAATAAACACGACAGGCTTTACATTTCAGTTGCGTACACGGTGGTGATTGAGGATCAATGCTTTGCTATAAATCGAGACAGATTACTTGTCTTGTCAAATTGTTGTCCACTTTCACTTTCAGTTTCACTATCTTCCAGCAACTTAAACATCGTAAATCTTATGTGACATAATAACAGCCATCTTGCATGCACTAATTGCAATAATAATTATTTTAATGTGGTAAATAGTTTGCAGTACCTGTAATATACAATCAAACAACAAAGATTGACAAAGACGTCAAAGTTGCGAGACTGCAATACCTCGTGAAAACTGATAACATTCAGGGGAGATCACTCATTGCAGTATGACGAACGTTAAGCGGAGTGACACGAAATCAGATTCGGTTGATAACGGGTCGCTATCGGAAACTGACGGAAGAACACGAAGTACCTGAACGACAGTTCATTGAATTAAATGAATTGCGCAAAAATGCGCTAAGATGTAATTGTAAGAAACTGATGTTAAATGGTGGATGGATGCTTATATTTTGCTGGTATACTTGTGCTTTCCAGTGACCATATTGTTTTCATCAGACAAATGGCCAGTGAAAATTGCCTTAATTTGGCGCCTTGCTGCTCTTCCATGCATTAATATACATAATAGAAAGCGTGTTCTTTCACCTTTCCAATGATGTATAATACATGATTGTAGCTAAAAATAGGCAGGAGTAATTTAGATTTAAATCACATGATCCGTTCGTGTAAACAAAGATGGCAAACGCAAATTCTGTTCAGTACACAACAAAATCGGCAATTTAATAGTGAAAATGATCAACAAAATGCTCATGATTTTCAATTTTATTACTAATATATAAACATTTCAACTTTAATGTCTTTAATTCCATCAAAACAATGACTTTTATGTCCGTAGTTAATTTTCAGGGATGTGATAAAAATGTATGGTTTACTATGGTGACAGATATGGACTGGCTGAATGAAAAAAGCTTTGTTATCGCTAGAACAGACTGACATTACTGTTAACTTTTGCAATGTTTTGATAGTTACTGTCTGAATTGTTTTGACGATGGACAAGTATATACATATTCCTGTTGGGTGTTAGTAAGTAATTGATATATATTAGACCGTTGGGTGTTTGTTAATATAGTTTATATGCTTTCCATGCCACTTTATAAAGTTTAAGGTTCTTGAAATTAATCTGGATTTAGTAATCTACATCTGAGGATTATACTTTGTGTACAAAGTTACAGAAATAATACATTTTTATCATTTTGTTCTGTTTTATTATTTAATACTATTGGTCTAGTTGATCTTTGGTCAGGTCTAGTTAATTTTACGAGTTACTAGTCCTGTGGTCTAGTGGTAAAAAAAGTTAACGTCGAACCCTGGAACACCATGTCCATAATAAATGTAAATAGAATATGTGTATATGTCTCGTAAACAGTAAAATTCGGATCTAGGCGTTTCCGATTGCGTTTTCATATCGTTTGATATTAATTAAATGTTTTGTATATTTTATGTTATGGGTGTTAACAACAATGAAAAAGGTGAGCAAATTACGTTTGCTGTTTGAGATCGCGAAAACACACTAGTGTATACATGTATACTACATACTATACATACATGAATTAATTTTCGGTCCAGCAAATTTAATTTTGGTCCGGCAAGTCTGAGTACAATATACAAACAGATGTTTGTGAACTTCATGTTCTTCATGTAATTTCACTCTAAAATTTGGCTTAATTATTTATCATGTTTAAGGAGGTGATTTCATAAAATTATTGCATGACCAATATGCACCAAGCTGTTGTGTAATCCATTATTGTTGTGTTTTTTAGTCACTCTGGGAATGGTTACAGGACCATGGCTGGTATTCACAAAGCTCCTAAGGGAAACCTTAACTTAAGTTGTACTTAAGTGAAAATTTCATAGACTATTTTCAATGTGAAATCAAATAATTTCTGTTTACCAAAGGGTAAAATATGAAACATCTAAGCAATATTTGTTCGTTTAAGGCATTTTTATGTAAAATGACAGATACATGAAGCAGCCATAGACCTAAGGAATTTTGTGAATTTAAGATATTTACTTAAGTTTTCCTTATGAGCTTTGTGAATACCGGCCCAGTTGTTACATTTGTTGGGGAAGATCTATGTCATAGGGCAATATTATGAAAATTAAAAACAGTAAAGATTTATTTCATATCAATAATATCTTCTGTTGTCCACACTTCAAAGCTTTCTGTTGGTTTCTTTCACAGGGGTTTCGCTGGCTCAAAAAAGTTGTCGCCACTACAATTCGCCACTTTTAAAAAGTTTGAGCCAATTTTGTCAATCATATATTGACATGCTTCAGTATCTAATTAACAGTAACCGTCACTATTAAATAGCATTACGAACTACATTATTATAATTAAAACTTAGCAGTATACTCGTTAATTGCAGGAAATTAAGATTTTACAATAGTTTATTTGAACAGATTTAGTAATGTTGATCGATTTGTAGGGTCACGAAATTATATGACAATATCAAAATAACACTTTACTTGCAGATTGGTAAATCCTCCTTCTAATAAATATCTTCATTTGTTGATATAACAACCGTCTGTCCATAATTCATATTAAAATTCATCATGACTGTTTTAGGCTACTGAGTCAGAGAGTATATTTAGGTCAGCCTCGTTTTGGAATGAATGTTTACCACATGTCCCAAGTTGCTGGTTTTTGCTACCTGTGTTGTTATTTTGAACTGAAATTTCCCCTATTGCATATAAAATCATTAAACAATAACTAGTCAGAAGATTAAAAATCAATAGAGCTGATTTGGATTTCAACTGAGTGTGACTGCCTAACCAAGCGGAAAACTGATGCTGTGACATCTGAGATAAGCTTTCACACCATGACACACTCGTCTGCAACACCAGGATACTTAAGGGTCTGATAACAAACAATGCCCTAAGGTCATGTTTGGAGGCTCTGTGGTAACTTAATCTGTCCCAGTTTTGTTTCAATTGAGATTTCACGTACCAGATTTAACACTGTCTACAATTATGTTGTTATCAATAAAATTCGCTACTTTGAAAAATCTGTCGCCACTTTCACAATTTTGTCACATTTGGCGACATTGGCGATCGACAGGGAAACCCCTGTTTCACATGCAACCACTCTTGACATCAAGGGGCAAATGTTGGTATTTTTGGAGAAAAATATGTACTCCAATCTGGGGCATTGGGGCCCTATTTCAGCCTCAAATAAATGGCCTTAAAACTATTCCTTTAATTAAACAGGTGACCTAAGAAACCAGTTACAGACAACCAACGGCCTTCACGAAGTACTGAAAGTAGCTTTAACAAAGTTGTACAGATGGCGGAGAGTACGAGCTATCAGGAGAATGTACTCCGACACGACAAGAATGCAGATAACATCAAGATCCAGTCTCTGGCCAAACAGGTTGGTATTTGTTATAACTGCAGTCACCAAAATTAGGCTTAGCAGTTTGGCCATCAAGCCCGAATACTTATATTCTACTTGAGAGCAGTATGTTACTAGCCCAGCTATATAGAACTGAGAATCTGAGCAAGCCCGGTTCAAAATTGACTGTAAATGTTGTTTTTAAGCCACTGGGGAATTATGACTGGGCCCACTTGTAAGGAAACGTCATGTTGTATAGGGATGTATGTGAATGAGGGCATGCAGTTAAAAAAAAAACAGCAAAAAAAAAACGGAATTTTTTTTTAGATCATAACAGCTTTTAGCTTGTTACAAAGTATCGAAATGTGGACTTTTTTAGCTCGACTATTCGAAGAATAGGTGAGCTTTCCTACTACCCCCGGTGTCCGCGTCTAAATTTGGTTGAAGGTTTTATTCAAAAGTCTTGTTACTTCAAAACTACATAAGTTATTCACTTGAAACTTGGAATATACCTTTGTCATCAACTCCAGTGTCAGGGGCAACATTCCTCATAACTCTGGTTTGTGTTTTGACGGAGTTATGCCCCTTTTTCACTTAGATTTTCTGGCTAAAGTTTATATTCAAAAGTTTTGTAACTTACTTTTTAAAACTACATAAGCTATTCACTTGAAACTTGGAATTAACTTTTTTCATCAACTCCAGTATCAGGGGCAACATTCCCTATAACTCTGTTTTGTATTTTGACAGAGTTATGCCCCTTTTTCACATGGATTTTCTGGTTAAAGTTTATATTCAAAAGTTTTGTAACTTCAATACTACAAAAGCTATTCACTCGAAACTTGGAATATACCTTTATCATCCACTCCACTATCAGGGTGAACATTCCCCATAACTCTGTTTTGTATTTTGACAGAGTTATGCCCCTTTTTCACATAGATTTTCTGGTTAAAGTTTATATTCTAAAGTTTTTTAACTTCAAAACTACATAAGTTATTCACTTGAAACTTGGAACTAACTTTTGGTACCAAAATATGTACCAACTGAAATACTTCGAATAGTCAAGCGCGCTGTCCTCTGACAGCTCTTGTTTTGCTGGGGGGTGGGGTGTATCTGTATGAGCATGGCTTTCTAACCTCACAATGTCCATAAATAATGGATACTAGACGTTGTAAAATGATTCATACATGTTTAGTTGAGGTGCAAATGAAACTGTTCAATGTCAGATTACTTACAAACTTCATTTACCTAAGGAAAACATGCATGGGAATATATTCTGTATGGAAAGCCAACCAAATTTTATTTTTCTGTGTTTCCTAAGGTGGAAGAACTGGAGATGAGAGATTCGGAGAAGACCGCTGAAGATGAAAAAGAAGTGGATGAAGATAAAGACATCGATGATGACAAAGATGTCGATGATGATGAGAAGGACATTGATGAAAATGTCACAAGTCGCTTTAGCATGAAGAAAAATGATGAAAAGGAAAAGGAAGGGGATGATGATGACTATGAAGAGAACCTCATCACTCGCTTCGGCATCAAGAAAACTGGAGATCTGGAGACAGACACATACTGCAAGACCCACGGAATGTGTGTCACATGGAACACAGAGGTTAATCTTGGCGACCCCATGATACTCGGCAGGGGGTATCGAGTAAGTCTGAAAGTGTCTTGTAGTGTCCTTAGCTTGCAAGTTTCTTTGTTTAGTTGTTTATTTTGTATGTGTGTGTTTTTTAGGATTCTGTATTTTAAGACTCTCGAAGAAAATGCAATAATAAGTAAAGACTGACATTCATACAACAGTGTATGTATGTGTCCATTGATTGTAGATATGCACTTAACCTTTAAATATCACTCTTTTTTCACATGATAATAACAGTAATTTTTGCCAAAGTTCTGTCAAAAAGCTGATTATGAATGCACCTTGATAAAAATAATTTCTGCTAATAACTTGCCAATAACTTGTTGTTATCAATTGTATTTCAGTCTGATTACATTGATGAAGAGGTTTGGGATTTCTACAACTCCCTGCAATATACACTGTATGAGACAGGATTCCCAGAAACGGAAGACCGCACTGCCATCGCAAGATGCTCCAACAACAAGGAGCATACGGTAGTGGCTGCGCTGTCAGCCCCCTGTGAGATTATGGCACCTTTGCTTGAATGTATGTACAGTCTTTAAACAAATGTATAATTTTAAAATGTCACACATGAAGCTACTTCAGCCTTGCTTTCAAAATGAATTTCATTGAAAACCTGTGGCTTCTGCTGAAATTCAAATTGTTCATGGCATTCTCAGTGTTCTAAGTGGATGCGGCCTTGTGCCATTGGCGCAAAAATAAATGATTTGTCCCCACCAAATTATCGTAAACGGGTCCGCGGGCGCAAACAATTTTTTTCCCTAGAACACTAATTCATTAACTATCGACAGTGCTTGAGCAGTTCAGATACAGCAGTATCAATCGATAATTGTACATGTGGTCCACATGCTTAGCCTAATCAAAACAATGACAGCGTAGAAAGAGTGTTGGCAACAAACAAAACTAACAGCATGTGAATTCTGAGTGCGTTTTTGCTAAAAAGGGACCATTTGTTTAAATGAAGTTCAAATTCTCACCTTTAAACTTTATCATTTGGCTTATTATTCAAAGGTATACGACATAATAATAAAAGCGTATTTGTAAGTAACGAAAAAATATTTCTTTGGAGCTAATCATCTTATGCCAAAGAATTTATATACATGCCAGTTAACAAGTCAGTGTGCAATGGGCCAGAATAACCGATGAAGCGTAGTAGTTTTTGTATTATCTTCCTTAGACGAAAAGATTGTTAGTGCTTCTTAGCCAAAGATCTATTTATAGATATTTGTTCGTACTTATTCAAAGTAGGTCATACGATGCAAGATCTCAATTTTCCATAGTACTGTTTAAAATTAATAAATTGCAGTAATTTGTTGGCAAAATATTCAGAATGAGAATAAGTAACAAGAAAAAACACTTTCGCAACGATTCAAAAATAACCGATGTAGCGCATTAATTTGGTGGTCTTATTCCAGGACACTCAGGTGAATATTGCGGTTACATACAAGTAAATAGCAAACGTAGGGGTGTTATTAGTTTAAAGTTACATTTTTTTTAAATTGACCTTTTTAGCTTACCTGAGCACAAAGTGCTCAGTGAGCCATTGGCATAGGGGACCTTTCCCGCGGCGTCCGTATGCCGTCAACAATTTGGACCGTTATTGCAATAAAGAATACATTTTTTATTCAATCTTGACACAACTTGCACAGTTTGTGTATGACCATAAAATCTCGGATGGGATTGTTATTGGGTCAGATGAGACCAGAAACATCAGAGCAATTGCCCCTTTTTCATGCAAAAAAAGTGCAAAATTGCCCTTATCCAATGTATAGACTTTATTTTCCATCCAATCTTAGCCAATGTTTCACAGTTTGTGTATGACCATCAGATCTCAGCAGACGCCAAAAATGGGCCAGATCGTATTTCAAACACCAGAGTTATTGCCCTTTGTTTATTAAAAAAATATACAAAAATGGACATTATTCAGGAAAGAGACATCGTTTTTCAACCAATCTTCACCAGTCTTGCACAGTTTGTCTATTACCATGAGATTACAGTTGAATTCAAATATAAGAAAGATCGGACCAGAAACACCAGAGGTATTGCCCTTTGTTTGTGAAAAAAATATGCAAAAATGGACATTATTCAGGATTGAAACTTCATTTTTCATCCAATCTTGCACAGTTTGCCTATGACCGTAAAATTAAAAGTGAAGTCGAATATAAGCAAGATCGGACCAGAAACACCAGAGTTATTGCCCTTTGTTTGTGAAAAAAAAATCAATTCGGTAAATGGACATTATTCAGGATAGAGACTTCATTTTTCATCCAATCTTTACCAATCTTGCACAGTTTGTCTATGAACGTAAGACTTAAGGTGAAGTAGAATAAAAGCATGATCAGGCCTGAAACACCAGAGTTATTGCCCCTTGTGTTTGGAAAAAAAACATCAACAAGTTATCAATGATTGGCTTGCACACACCATTTTTTATTGAATGTTGACCAAACTTACACAGTTTGCACATGATCATAAAAATTGATTGATAAAATTTGATTTCCAACAGTTGCAAGACTTGCATGCAGCTATTTGTACATGCAACATTGATGTCTTCAGAGCCTGCATTAATATCATTTATCATCATTGGACAGAAAATTATCAAAGAAAAAAAGCAAAACTTTACCTTATAGCACAGCCATCGCAATTATCGCATTGCAACTAGTTCTCCAAAACTGTTTGCGAAAATGACATCAAAATCTACTGTTTCTGCATTTTCCAGAATTGTCAATGACTTAATGAAAAAGAGTCATGTAAGAATATCGAGAAAAATGATTTGAGAATAATTAGCAAAAAAAATGTACATCCACTACCCAACTCGTACTATAGTTAGCCCATTGCGCTAACCGATGTTTTAAATCAAAGTTGATCCTATCTCCCTCTGCGTATTGTTCAGATACCGTAATTTTCAAACCTGTATGGTCTTCATCTGTACCAGTTCTCAGGTGAGCGCTTTGGGCCATCATGGCCCTCTTGTTTACAAACTGTAATTGTAATCAATCACATGATATACACATTATAATACATATTACATACAGTATCTTTAAATAATTAAAATGTAAGAAAACGGGTGTAAAATTTAGCTGTTTTGAAGAAGAACCCTGTCTAGTTTCGATTTACTGACTAATAGCCTGCAAAGAAAAGTAGTTTTCCGCGATAACTGGTTTTGAAATTACCCTTTCAAAAGACTGTTGGCTTCCGCCAACAGGCTAAAAATTGCTTTTCAGTGACAAACTAGTAGACGACAGCCGCATTTCATCAGACACATCAAAGCCTTTTAAAGTTGAATTAACTGACACCGTTGCTAACGGCTTGCAGTTCTGGATGCCTGGCTAATTGATGACGTCACACTGTTCACTTTGTAGTTTTAACAGGTTTCATTATTAATGCCTTGTGTTTATAACGGATTGTATTGTTTGATCAAATTGGAATTAATAATGCATGGTAATGAGGTATTTAAGAATGCAGTTTAATATTTACTCGCGCAATGGTTTTCAACCGAAGTCCCGTGGGTAAACAACCCCAATCATTCATTGATCAATAGAACGTTATGAATTAATTAAGAACACAATATTATGTATTAATCCTTTTTTGAAAGAAAAGGAAAACAAACATGAATTAAAACAGCTAGTACGTACTTTCAAAACAAAAATCCGCTTTGGGAATATTCATGAGGTGTACAACTTTTTTTGTCCGTGTCCCTTCATTTTTGTAATTTGTCCCCACTTTTTCAAGCCAAGTGGGCCCTTGTCCCCAATAGTCCAAATTCACGGCAGATGTCTGCATTCTTGTAAATAATCTGTGTTAATATGTGTATAATTATACCATGTATTGTTGTCATTAATTCCAAATATGTGGTAACGTTCCCAGTTTTCTACTAGTTAGTTTCCGTAAGTAAATGTAGTTTGTTAACAATACCATTCCCAAATCTGCGAAAACTAAATTGCCAGCTACATTTTCAGTGACAATGCCAATTTTCAATGGCTTATATTCCCAAATTATTTCTGTAACCAAACCATTCCCAAATCTGTAAAAACTTCATTTCTTCACTCCCAGGTGGCAACCAGGTGTCAGACAGCATGCATCTTATCTTGATCGAGTCTTGGGTCTCCAAGCAACCACACAAGGAGAAGCCCGGTCTGTACGAACTCTTTATCCTGAAGGCCATCACGTTCCACAAGGGCGGTGTCACCTACATAGACGAGTTCAATCCGCCACGAAAATGCACCTACCTTATAAACCTCTTCACCAGCGCCGCCACCTGTGGCCTGACAGACTGGGGCACAGAATTGGAGGTAGGGTTTTATTATGGTATTTAAAAAAAAGCATATTTAATACTGGTACCTAAAAATAAAACAGAAAATGTGTCAGTAAACGGGCCCTCTTTCTGTTTTGCAGGAAGCTATCCAATGCCGTTGAGGAATTTCTTATAAGTGGGGCTATCATGCTTTGCACCTGTCCGTCGGTCGGTCCACAGACCATTTCGTTTCCGCACGATATCTTGAGAACGCTTTGACCTACGATCATGGAAGTTGGTACACTAGTTACTTGGGAGGAAAGGAAGAACCCTATAAATGTTGGAATCAACAGGTCAAAGGTCAAGGTCACCATTGCTAAAAATAGAAGAACGGTTTCCCCTCAATAACTTGAGAACGCATTGAGATATTTTAATGAAACTTTATTCATAGATACCTTACATCGAGACTTCGCTTGGGATTGCATATGGGGTGGGTGGGGTCAAGGTCACCGTTACTAAAAATAGAAAAATGGTCTCCGCTCAATAACTTAAGAACGCATCGAGATATTTAATGAAACTTCATACATAGATACCTTATATTCAGACCTCGCTTGGGATTGCATATGGGGTGGGTGGGGTCATGGTCAAGGTCACCGTTACTAAAATAGAAAAAACGGTTTCAGCACAATAACTTGAGAACGCATCAAGATATTTTAATGAAACTTCATACATATATACCTTATATCGAGACCTCGCTTGGGATTGCATATGGGGTGGGTGGGATCAAGGTCACTGTTGCTAAAAATAGAAAAACAGTTTCAGCTCAATGACTTGAGAACGCATCGAGAGATTTTAATGCAACTTCATACAGAGATACCTTATATTGAGACCTATCTTGGGATGTCATACGGGGTGGGGGGGGTCAAGGTCACCATTTCTAAAAATAGAAAAATGGTTTCCGCTCAATAACTTGAGAACGCATCGAGATATTTTAATGAAACTTCATACATAGATACCATATATCGAGACCTCGCTTGGGATTGCATATTAAAAAAATTCTTAACAATTGCACATATTCACAACTTGTCTGCAAGTCTGGGGGCATACATGTTTTACAAACATCTCTTGTTTTATTTTCATGCTTATAACAGACTTTAAATTCAAAAATTGTTACTGATCACTTGCGTATGAAAGACATACGTATATAGAATTTATTAATATTAATCTCTTGCCTTAATCAGATAAATACAGATTTAAGTTATCATAAAGTTATCATAGAAGTTACATGTAAATTTTGATTTTATGCTGGTTGTTGATTGTAAAAAAATCTAAATTAATGACCACCTGCTTAATACAGATGTATAACATTACACTGTCTGTTGATTGTAGAAAAACGTGGACTGTCCAATGAGCAGTTCAGTGCCACTGTGTGAGATGGTAGACGACAAACTGTGGACGCGGTACCAGATGTCCCGCTGTGGCGTAGCTCACCCCGAGACTCTGGCCTTCACCTTGGCGCCAAAGAGATATGTAAGCTCAGTCTTTGATGTTAATCAGTGGACCATTTTTTGCTTAGTTTTGCTTAGTCTGGAGCAATATTACTACTTACAGGACCAGCCAGTGCTCCAGCTAGGCCTAAATGGCAGGGTGCAACGCCCGTTCCTCTTTGCCCCCCGCCCTGCCGCCCTCGACCCCGCCCTGCCCTCTTTGGTCTCGGCTATCCCTGTGCAAAAAATAAGAACGCAAAAGTGCCCTTTTCAGAATTTAGCACCCTGCCCTTTTGAAATCCTGATTGGAGCACTGCCAGCAGTTCATCAATTTAAGGCCCCTTGGTCATTATAAAAACGTTAATCCCTTAAAAGTGAAACAAATAGTGTGCTGCGGATCACATTTTTAATTATTTATAGAAGAATTAAAGGAATTGAACGAAAAGCTACAAATTGTGGCCCACTAAAATTTAGTCCAGTCCAGTCAATTTAGCTGGATTGGTGGACCGACGGTCCACTTATTTGAAATTGTATTCGTGTATTAGTGAAGACTGTAAGCTGGCTTTTTAACTGACTTTGCAAAACATCTTAATTAGGTTTGTCGTGGGAAAACCGGACTTCATGCATGTACGTAAAGTGTCATCCCGGATTAGATTGTGCAGTCCGCACAGGCTAATCCGGGATGGCACTTTCTGCCTACAGTGGATTTATGTTTACAAGAGTCTTCCTTGAAACAGAAAATGGGATGACACTTTACGTGCATGCATTAAGCCCGGTTTTCCGACGACGCGCCTCAAATCAGCTTTCAAACACCATGCTTTATAATCTGTGTACCACATATTCAAAACTTGATATACACTGTTCTGTAAATGATGGCAAGCGATAATTTGGTTTCAGAAACATGATACATCCATAATTTATTACAATAACTTAAAAAGCGTGCTAGACTGTTGACATGTTTGGCATACTTTAAAAGTAGTACAAATTTTTAACAAGAAATCTTGACCTAAAACAGTTCTTGTTTCGAAAGTAATTCTACTGACCATAAGCACAATTGACCATACAACAAGATTTGCTTGACAATGTGTTCAGCCATTCAGAAAGCTAGGACTTAATTGTTTGAAGGACATGGCTCGTAAAAACATTAGTTCGCACTCAACGGTGTTTGACGGACTTTATCCTATGTAGGCGTGGTTATGAATCCCATAGTGTAACGTCAATTGCATAAAAAAGACTTATGAAGGATATTTATATTTTTGACAGGTACCGAGTGTTGAAACAATTAGTGTTTGTGAATTGGGTCGATGCATGAAAAGCGCCAAACCCCTGGAGTATGCTTCAAACAACATACAGAATGAGAATAACTGCAACAACAGAGACAACAATACCAACGTGCCAAACAACATGTCAAATACATCTCCCATGAGTCACACGGTGGACCCATCCGCGAACTGTGTGTTTACAGCTAAGCAGATCGAGGATGGGGGTGGTGTGTGCGCACATGCCGTCCCTATGGAGGAGGAGATCAGGAACTTCCTCAAAAAGCCCTCCATTCTCAACAGAAAGGTGAAATTCTTATTGACACATTGAAACATGCTTTACAAAATGTTATTTGCATCAAACAGTTGAACATACTAAATACAATTGTTTTCCATGACTAGACAAGTTTTGTGTTTCTCGTAAGTTTGTCATATATTTATTTTCTTACGCAAAATGTGGGAATGCAGTATTCAGTTTATGTATTGGCTGTTGTTGTTTCCGCATCTTGGAAACCTTTTACATTGATAGTTTTTCAAATAAAGGTTTTTGGGATGCAGATCCATCAAATCAGTGCTTCCTTTGCATGTTACAAGTAAGATACTTTTCATTTCATTTGTCAAAGGTTTTCTAAATACCGTTATCCCAAAGTGAATATTTTGTCCATCTTCATCAAATTATAAATGACAGCAGGTAGTTTTTTCACCATTTTGGGAATATGACCTATACCCATGAATTTGGGAATATTAGCGTCAATTCACCTAAAATTGCGGAGAATATAATTGTTTGATTAATAATAAAATTTGAATAATTATATATAAAATACATCAAATAGAACGTTCTGAACAAAAATCAGTAAACCAGACACAGCGAAATGTGTCAAACTGTCAGACATGTCTGACACAATTTGACAATGTCTGACAGATCCAAACGATTGCCAGAAATTTTGTCGGACGCAATTGTTTCAAGTTCTACTCAATTTACAGTGTGCATCTGACTTTCAATCTGGTTGTCTGACATAATGTTGAAGGCTGTCAGACAACGTGTCTGCTAAGCCCCTCTTTAGTTTCGCGATGTCTGTTAAAACCGTTATTACAACTTCAACAGTTTTTAGCTCGACTTTTCGAAGAAAACGCAAGCTATTCAACTCGCCCCGGCATCGGCGTTCGAGCTAGGTTAAAGGTTTTTGGTAAGCTAGTTTCTAAGGAATGGCTTGGGGGATTTAACTCTAGTTTGAAATTTGTCAAAATTATGGGCCTTTTACACTTAGAAATTTTACATAAGCTATATTGACAGGTTAAAAATTTTTGGTAAGCTGGTTTCTCAGAAATGGCTTAAGGGATTTCATTCAAACTTAGAACACTTATTCCCTATATTAAAATGAACTCATAGGCCAATTTTGATAACTCTAGTTTTAAATTTGTCAAAATTATGGGCCTTTTTACACTTAGAAATTTTAGATATAAGCTATATGGACAGGTTAAAGTTTTTCGGTAAGCTAGTTTCTCAACTTTTCGTTTCCACTCTCTAACTCAAGAAAGAATTAAGCTAGTGTAATGAAACTGCAAACATGGATACCTTATAGCGAGACCTCGCTAGGGATCGCATTTTGGGTGGGTGGGGTCAAGGTCACTGTTACTAAAAATAGAAAAACGGTTTCCGTTCTATATTTTCAGAACAAATTGAGATATTTTAATAAAACTTAATACATTGATACCTTATTTCAAGACCTCACTTGGGATCAAGGTCACTGTTACTGTAAATAGAAAAATGGTTTCAGCTCAATAACTTGAGAACGCATTGAGATATTTTAATGAAACTTAATACATAGATACCTTATATCGAGACCTCACTTGGGATTGCATATGGGGTGGGTGGGGTCAAGGTCACTGTTACTTAAAACAGAAAAACGGTTTCCGCTCAATAACTTGAGAATGCATTGAGATATTTTAATGAAACTTTATACATACATACCTTATATCCAGACCTCACTTGGGATTGCATATAGGGTCAAGGTCACTGTTACTAAAATAGAAAAACAGTTTCTGCTCAATAACTTTAGAATGCATTGAGATATTTTAATGAAACATTATACATAGATACCTTATATCAAGACCTCGCTTGGGATTGCGTATGGGGTGGGTGGGGTCAAGGTCACTATTACTAAAAATAGAAAAACGGTTTCCGATCAATAACTTGATAATGCATTGAGATATTTTAATGAAACTTAATACAACGATACCTTATATCGAGACCTTGCTTGGGATTGCATATGGGGTGGGTGGGGTCAAGGTCAGGGTCACTTTTACTTAAAATTTTAATGATGTGCTGACTTGAATGCATTTTATAAGAAAAAATTAGGTTTTCGTGGAATTTCCATATTTCTTGTTTTAGAAAAAAAATGCCAGTAACTCTGACAAGCACAAGAAAAGCGAGCGCGCTGTCCCCCGACAGCTCTTGTTATTTCTACACTGAACCTCTTGTTTCCAAACATCTGACAGTCAAACCATCATTTGGGAATTTTGGGACTGGATTTGAGAAAAAAGACACTTTGCCATTTTGAATATGACCCAATCACGGCTACAAAAAGGGCCAAACCAGGCCTTTTTCTATAAGCCTCACGGGTTAGAATATCTGACCCATTCCCAATGCAAAATACGGTTGTGTTTCCCAATTGAAAAAATAAATTCCCATCCGGGCTACAAAATATGGCTTGGCACTGGCACAATCTTGACGAAAATTACATCAAGAAATAATTTAAGAACAAAAACATTAAAAAATTTAATGGCATGTAGATATATATTGCTATTTTATCAACTAATTAATGGAAATTGATACTGACAACAAGATTTATTTGTACATTCTTTTCCCAATTAGGCAAACTTTACGTGTAGAAATTCCCAGTTTTAAACCAGGTACTTTTTCCCAAAAAAGGTCAGAAAAAGGCCTGCAAACAAAAGCCCAGTACTCTGTTTCAGATTGTTGTCAAACCTTCGGGCCCAGAATACCACGCCAGTATTGGAGTGACGTTCCATGCCCCGGGAAATGTTGACTCGGTCATTGATGCCGTGGAAGATCTGCTGGACTCAATAGACGATGGAGATTCCATCCTTGTGGAGACATTTGTTGAACCCATAAATCCTAGGCCAACAACAGGTTGGAAGTTGTTCACAGAATCTATCGTTATATGCTGTTTTATGTGTTGGAGATTTTGATTTTAAGCAGCGGTCTAGAAATATGTTAACAAAAATGTAACTTTGCAGAAATCGTTTCTAATGGACATCTTACAGATCAAAATACAAAAAATCGCATTGAAATCGGTAAAATAATAACGTTTTGGTAACTTTTTATTGTACAGTTATCTGTATGCGAAAGCTGGTGATGCCTCTGGAGTAAATCAGCATGTACGTTAGTGTATATTCCGTTCGTACCAAGCGTTTTTGAACATAGACATTATTAAGTGCCTTTCTTGAATAAGAAACAGTTTTTAGTCGAATAAACTTCATTAACGTTCATTAGAACTAATGTCAATTTAAAATGTATTGAATTATATTCTTTAGACTGCGGCTTTAAAGTGAAAATGCTGAAATGTGATTAAAAGGTTCCATATCGAGTCAAGAAATCAAAATTAATACAGGGCTAAAATGTCTGAAGAAGATATTGCCAAACTTTTTTATAGAATACTAGGTTAGTGTTGAATAAAGATAAGTTAATTTAGCAAGACTTAAAAAACCTGAACCACGAGCCTTGGCAATTGGTTCATGTTTTTGCACCGTGCAAATAATCTCATTATGCCCCCTTTCGAAGAAGTGGGGGTATATTGCTTTGCACCTGTCCGTCGGTCGGATGGTCGGTCGGTCTGTCCGTAGACCATTTCGTCTATCCATATCTAGAGAACGCTTTGACCTACGATTATTCAAGTTGGTAGGCTGGTTACTTGGGAGGAAAGGAAGGCGCCTATTGATTTTCAGGTCAAAGGTCAAGGTCAAAGGGGCTTGTAACATGACATTTGTTCCGCACGATATCTGGACCCTTTGACCTGCGATCATTTCAGTTTGTATGCTGGTTACTTGGGAGGAAAGGATGACACT
This sequence comes from Congeria kusceri, assembly GCA_027627225.1. Classification (NCBI taxonomy): domain Eukaryota; kingdom Metazoa; phylum Mollusca; class Bivalvia; order Myida; family Dreissenidae; genus Congeria; species Congeria kusceri. The sequence goes on from CM051040.1 coordinate 30,193,143, forward strand.
TATCAATTTTGAGGTCAACAGGTCAAACATCAAGGTGACAGAGGCTTGTAACATGAAAACTGTTTCCTCGGTAGACCATTTCCTTTCCGCATGATATGTAGAATACGCTTTGACCTACGATCATCCAAGTGGGTATGCTGGTTACTCGAGAGGTAAGGAAGACGCCTATCAATTTTGAGGTCAAAGGTCAAGGTCACAGGGGCTTGTACAGACTTCCCGAAAACCATCGGTCCGACGGACAAGACCAGCACATTTTGAGTGGGTCCGATATTTAGTTCCTAAGAATCGGTCCGACCGTCCGACAGCTTTTTAAAAACTTATTCCTATATATTACAGGATAACAAAATATAAATATCTGAACAGTTGAATACAGCTCCGCTATATCGCGATTTCCAATACATCGTTCGTGGATCATGTTCTTAATCAATTTTCTTATTACCCCAAATGCCATAATTAAATGCCGTTTGGTCTGGATTTTTGCGCCTTCATCGCTACTCTTCAGTTAAACTTGTGTTGTGTGACCAACTATAACCCGACCTGCGCAAAATCAAAGTGTAACAGTTTGTCGTCACCAGCGTACATTGCGCGTGCCATCCATGACAAATTCCTTTCACTGCAGTCGCTTTACTTAGCAGCCAAATAACAAACATGGTTACAAGTACGGATCGTGAAAAACGTGCTTCACGCCGTCCACGTGGCGGGTGTTAAAGTAACTGTAACTCAAAGACCTAAACGACAACAATAATCTCGATACCGCGTAACTGCTTTCGCGTTTTACAGGTAATTTAATGGTGTCAAGAAAAGATTGAGTAAAAATATGCGGCATACATACAGACACCTAATTGTGTTGTTTTTAGCTTCGAAACTTTTATACAAAAGTAACATTTCACAGTTCTTTGCACTACAAACTTTTTTTATAACACGGTCAATACGTCCATGCTTTTGCTGCATATGACATGACGTTGTGATTGTCAGCATAATTTTTTAGCTTTTTAACAAACCACGGGTTTTGCATGAAAAACCTGTGCATACTAAATGTTAATAGAATTTATGTGTACTGTATGTATCGTGAACAGTAAATTTGAACGGTCGTTTCAGATTTTGTTTTTATTATGCGCCTTGTCATATCGTAGTGTGATATTAATTAAAGAAACAATGACTACTGTGGCTAAAATGAGATCGCGAAAATACGTTAGTGTATACACGTATACATACTTAAATGAATGTTTCGGTCCGGCAAATTTTATTTCGGTCGGGCAACTTTTGACAGGTGGTCAGACCAATGTCCGACACTTTTTTAGCTTTCGGGAAGTCTGCTTGTAACATGAAAACTGTTTTTTCCGTAGACCCTTTTTTTCTGCAGGACATCTAGAGATGTTTTGGCCTATTTGATGTTTAAATCAAACAGAAACCAGGTATCCTTATATAATAGACTGTAAAATTAATCCATGATTATACTCAATCTTTCTTTCAGCTTTATATTTACTTTCTAAAGCATCAACTTTAATTTCCTCCCCATGTGTTAATGTGCACATACAATGTTTAAAAAATCTTAACAGTGCACATATTGACGACTTGGCTGCAAGTCGGGGGCCATGCAGGTTTACAAACATCTCTCGTTATTATCTTCTCTTCATTCAATACTTACCTAGTATTCTCTTTATGCCCACATTTTCTGTCTTTAGTTTTGAAAATAAACTGAAGAATACGCAGTAAATGTTGCAAAAAAAAAGAAAATGAAGGAACAATAATCAACAATATGACATCATAAGACTGTGCATGTTTTCCTTATCCCACGGTGTTGAAATAAAGCAGTTTATCCCACTTGGCGTTATTGCATCCATGCTGGCGTGAGGATGGGATGAAAATTGTTCAGAAGTTGGTGTCAGTTACTGTTCAAAAACAGAATAATTATTTGGGTTAATTTTCTTGCTAAATCATTAGCCATAACAGCAATTTTTTTCTAATTTTCCTTTACTAAAACACAACTTCAGTGGAAAAGTTATTAGTCTAGACACCACATATAGTGTTAAATGATTCAAACTGCAAACATATTTGGAACTCTATGTAATCAGATGTGAAAATTTTTGTAAAACTTACCTTAATTGTTTATGTTGTGTTTAGGCCAAAAACATCACTGAAAAAATTGAAATCTGTCGTCTTCTGGTTTTATTTTCGTCCATGATAACATCTACAATCCGAAATCTGACCTGTTCATAAAACAGGAGATAAAGGAGATAACTTTTATGGCCTGTGTTCACCAACCCATTCTTAGACTTCAGTATTGAGATTAAACTTAGACGCAAGACAAAAACTTGGGCATTTGCAAATATGCCTGGTACCAATGTCGCTTATATCATTAACCAATCATTCAAAATAAAGAATGCCAAAATTATCATTGGTGAATTATCATGGGCCTGTCTCAAACAATGACTTTATGTGTGAATTGTTTTTTAGGTATCGCCCACAATGTCCAGCAATGGAAGGCTGACAGTGGGCTGAGCTTTCGAGTGCGTTCCACGGGCTGCAAGGACTTTGACGGCAAACCTGTCTGCACAATTGTAAGGGTACAGTAGTGTTATAATGTGCTCGTCCTCAACTTCTGACTGTTGCGTGTTACTGTGTTCGAAAAATTTATAAATTTGAAGGTTGCCCAGTTGGCCTCCAGAATAATTGGTGGCCGAGTCTTGACTGGCTTTATTTGTTGCAGAAGTGATTTATATATTATACCAACTACAGATAATTAACATAGCTTAAGTAGCCCAGCAGGGTTATGCTTTGACATTGTAGTTGCCCAACTGAAATATTTGTTAGCCCGATGGCTCCAGGTAATGGATTTATTAGCCCGCGGGCTCCAGGTAATGGATTTGTTAGCCCGCGGGCTCCAGGTAATGGATTTGTCAAACACTGCATGTTATAATATTCCATTCAATATCAATGTTGAAGTGTTTCCATTCAGATCACGTGGGATATCGCCTCAAAGTACATCGGGATTGGTAATTTTGATGACTGAATATCTATTAAGTAGTAAAAGTTTATGTGTTTCCATTCAGATCACATGCGGTATCGCCTCGAAGCATGTACCGGTCAACGGTGACAACACAGTCGTACAAACGTTGGACACCACACTGTTTGCCTTCGGGGTCTCCGACCCAACCGTGCGGCGTAATATCGAGCGAGACGTGCGCAAGAAAACGGAAGATGTGCTGCAGATTATAATGGATGAGGAGAAGAAACTCACAGCAGAGCAGAGGGGCGGCATTGGCGGGTACACGGAAGTGATTGGTGAGTTGTTGTCACACTATTCTAGTCTCCGTAAAAGTCCAAAATCCGTTACTGGCCAAGAGGTCTGGTAGTCTCGTTAATTGACCTTACGTCAAGATTTGATTGACAATGTGTTAGCCATTCAGAAAGCTAGGACTTAATAGTTTGATGAACATGCATATTTTACAAATATTTGTATACTTTCGCCTTTGTCTGAGTTGACCTAAGGAGGCATGGTTATAAATCCCATAGCGTGTAGTCAATTATTACGAGCCCAAACTCCATATTTTGAACAATATTTTGTTTTCAGAACCCCAAATCATTAAGTGATATTTATACCTAACTATATATTACATGTAAAAATATTTAAGGCTAGGGGTGGCCTCATTGTTTTAAACTTAAAAAGCATTTCCAATATTTTATTAACATTATCAACCATAAATACAATGCTTTTGATTTGTTATACCTTATATATAATTATATATTTATGACATGCTATACCTTGTCTCCCTGGTAATACAACCATTACGAATATTTCTATCTTACACATGTGTAAGATGACATTTTTAGCGTTTTCATCGGCTACATATTATCTGACTGACCAATCGCATGACGTTATTTTGGTGAAATGACGTCAACATGAAACGACGTCATGTCAATACACAACTTTTAGGATTTATCAACATGTTTTGATAAAATTATACGGTTTTTTTTCGTTTAAAAGCATGTGATAAAAAAGATCTGACACTCGTTGTCATTTCATACCATATTTTATTAAACTCGTCCACAAATTCGTTAGTAAGCTCGCCAAAGGCTCGCTTATTAACAAAATTCCTGAACTCGTTTAATAACATATGGTATGAAATGACTACTCGTGTCAGATTCTATGAGGCGTGTCTTGAGAAAACCTGGCTTAATGCATGTGCGTAAATGTCGTCCCAGATTAATTAATCCGGGACGACACTTCCCGCATACAGTGGATTTATGTTTAGAAAAGACTTCCTTGAAAAAGAAAATACCCTAAAAGCGGAAAGTGCTGCCCCAGATTAGCCTGTGCGGACTGCACAGGCTAATCCGGGACGACACCTTACGCACATGCATTAAGCCTGGGTTTCCCACGACACACCTCATATAATGTTCTTTTTTTTTTTCAACAGGCATTGATTTTTTCTTGTCGGAGCAGAATGGCCAGATTTTTCCTGTGGCTATAGAAGTGAACAGCCACGACTGCACGATCAATTGTCAGATCTACGAGTTCATTGGTAGCATGATACACAGATGTACGGTTCTCAACTCCCAGATAATGAACCCGGTCTATCAGCTGTCTGAACACAGATTTGGGGAATACTACACGAAAGAGAATAAGAGGTCGGTTCATGCTCCAATACTATATAAGTTTTCAGTCTCTAACTTCACTAAAAAACCTTAACCAAAGACATTCAAAACCGAAATGCAACAACCAATTTCATTTGGTCAATATTTTCAGTTTAGACAGTAATGTAAACATTAAAAGTGGTAAAATCATCAGTGGTAGAAGTTTGTATTTACTTCGCCAGCAAGTTTTCTACATTGGTAAATGTATGTAATAAACATTATAAATGAGATTGTTAGTATATGATTATACCCCACAAAAAAAGTTTGGGGGGGGGGTATATAGGAGTGAGCTTGTCCAGGGCTGGCGCTGGCTGAAAATTTTCTTGAGCCAATTTTTCGCGAGGTTGGATTTGCTTATTCGCGTGGTTTCATCATACGACACTAATAACAAGAACTAGACATCTTTAAATATTTATTTCATATTTAAAAAAAACATGGGGCAAAGATCATTTCAATGAATCTGACAAATAAGTTAATACATATCATTGCATTACATGGTACTGCTAATAAATGTTCACATAACATTCTAATCAAATAAAACAATAAATCAGGTAACATTGTTTTGCTACATAAATATGATTAAACCATTAATGTACATATTAAATCACATTAATAGAAATAAAATAAACAAATCAATAAATGACGTTAACAACAAGTTATTCATATATAAAGAGCATATTTATTTTCATTTAATTTTAAAGAATACATCAAAAGTTAAAGAAAGTCACTGGTCTGCTGCATATAAATGTCTAATGCACATTATGAAATGAAGTATTGTTCTTTTAGCACTGAAATATATTTATATACCCTCATATCTATGCTACATAAGTCTTTAATCATCATAATTGAGCATTAAATTACAACAATACATGACAGAATAGATACCGACTTAGTGTAAAAACATTTACCTTTGTCGCTTTGCTAAGTAACTCCATTTTTATAATCCCTCCTTTAGTCCTCTCATTAATCCATAACAACTTTCATTACAAGTTGATTCAGTCGCCACCTGTGTGATAATCAACCACAATCGGGAGCAATTAAAATACAAACGGTCGACCATAAACATTGTTTTCACAAGAGCCATTTACCCACTTTACACCAATTAACACCACGTGAGGTTAAACGTGGCTGTGTCTTATCGATTCATTAATCGCGTTGTCAGCTGAAACTATTTAGACTGTAAACCAGTCTGAGCAGATCTCGCTCTCGTTGGACTTGGCTACTTTTGTTTTCTTTGTTTTGAAATCTGGTTTTTCCAAAGTTTCAAAGTTGGGGGTTTTGGGGTGTTTGAGCCAAGTGAGATTTTATTGAGCCAATTTCTGAATTATTTCGCCAATGGCTCAAATGGCGATCGCCAGCGCGAGCCATGTTGTCGGTCCGTCGGTCTGTTGGCAATTGGTTTCCGGATGATAACTTAAGAAAGGCTTGACATATTCAAATAATATTTGGTACACATGTGTAACATCATAGAATACAGGTCAAGTTCGATGTTGGTTACAAAGCACTAAATTTGACAGAGTTATGGCCCGTTTACGACTTTCAATTCCCTAAAAACATGGTTTCTGGATGATAACTCAAGAAAGGCTTGACATATTCAAATAATTTTTGGTAAACATGTTTAACATCATAGAATACAGAATACATAGAATAATGTGGGCTACAAACCACTAAATTTTGACAGAGTTATTGCCCCGTTTTAGCTCACCTGAGCACAAAGTGCTCATGGTGAGCTTTTGTGATCGCCCGTTGTCCGTCGTCCGTGCGTGCGTCCGTCCGTCGTAAACTTTTCAATCAAACGACATCTCCTCCTAAATAACTTGTTAGATTTTTACCAAACTTCACAGGAATTATCATTGGGTGACCCTCTTTCAAAGTTGTTCAAATCGTTACGGTCCGCTGTATATGTAGGTCACCAGAGCTAAAAATAGATTTAAAAAGTGTAAACTTAAAAAATGTTCTTCTCTGAAACCGCAAGGCCCAGAGGTTTCATATTCGGTATGTAACGTCCTATAGTGGTCCTCTACAAAGATTGTTGAAATTATGCCCCTGGGGTCAAAACTGGCCATGCCCCGGGGGTCACATGGTTTATATAGAAAATATAGCAAAATGACTTTAAAACTCTTCTCCTCTGAAACCGCAAGGCCCAGATGTTTCATATTCGGTATGTAACATCCAATAGTGGTCCTCTTCAAAGATTTTTCAAACTATGCTCCTGGGGTCAAAACTGGCCACGCCCTGGGGGTCAGATGGTTTATATAGAATATATTGCAAAATGACTATAAAAATCTTCTCCTCTGAAACAGCAAGGCCCAGAGGTTTCATATTTGGTGTGTAACATCCTTTAGTGGTTCTTTACAAAGTTTGTTCAAATTAGCCCCAGGAGTCAAAACCGGTCACGCCCCGGGGGTCACATGGTTTATATAGAATATATAGCAAACTGACCTTGGGGGGTTACATGATTTATATACACTTAAATAGCAAAATGACTTTAAAAATCTTCTGCTCAGAAACTGCAAGGCCCAGTGGTTTCTTATTTGGTATGTAACATCATATAGAGGTCCTCAACAAGATTGTTCAAATTATGCCCCTGGGGTCAAAACTGGCCACGCCCCGGGGGTCACATTGTTTATATAAACTTATATAGCAAAATGTCTTTCAAATCTTCTCCTGAAACCGCAAGGCCTAGAGGTTTCGTATTTGGTATGTAACATCCTGTAGTGGTCCTCTACAAAGAATGTTCAAATTATGCCCCATGGGTCAAAACTGACCACACCCCAGAGGTCGAATGGTTTATATAAACTTATATAGCGAAATTACTTTAAAATTCTTCTCCTGTGAAACCGCAAGGCCTAGAGGTTTCATATTTGGTATGTATATGTGGTCCTCTACAAATATTGTTCAAATTATGCTCCAGGGTCAAAACTGGTCACGCCCCAGGGGTCACATAGTTTATATAGACTTTAATAGCAAAATGATTTTTAAAATCCTCCCCTCTGAAACGGCAAGGCCCACAGCCTTCGTATATGTAGTACGTAACTTTGCATAGTGGTCCTCTCCAAACATTGTTCAAATTATGCCCCTGGGGCCAAATCTGGCCACATCCCAAGGGGTCACATGGTTTATATAGACTTAAATAGCAGAATGACTTAAAAAATATTTGCCTGAAACCGCAAGGCCCAGAGATTTGTTCAGGATTGTTCAAAGTATGCCCCTGGGTAAAAAATAAGCCACATCTTGGGGATGCAAATTCCAATTGGGTTACAAGGTCTCAGGTGAGCGTCCTAGGGCCCTCAGGGCCCTCTTGTTGACTTAAAATTCTCTAAAAAATGATTTCCGGACGACAACTCAAGAATGCCTTGACATATTCAAATAATTCTTAGTATACATGTGTAGCATCATAAAATACGGGTCAAGTTCGACTTTAGTTACAAACCACTAAATTATGACACAGTTATGGCCCTTTATTTGACTTAAATTCCCTAAAGACATGGTTTCCTGACGCTAACTCAACAATGGTTTGACATATTGAGGGCTTTTTGTCACCATTTTGGGAATATGACCTATACCCGTGAAATTGGAAATTTAAGCGTCAAATTTGTCTAAAATTGGGAAAGATTATTGTTTGATTAATGTTGAAAGTGTATGTTTTAATGTAAAATTTGAATAATTATTGACAGACTGCAACTTTCACAAAAAAATTGTTCAGTGATAATTGACACAAAGTTCGAACTGTCAATGTGGCATTTCCCTTTCTGATGACTTTTGAGTTTTCTTGTTGGGTGGTCCCCAAATGTAGTTCCGGAGATAAACACATTGTCTGTGTCGGTTGAAGATAAGAGCTCACAAATTTTGCAACAATAGCCTGCTCTTCACAACTATAGTACAGCCATGAGTATTTTGCCTTATAACTGGATGAGCTAAATAGTCTCGGATCAGATACAACCCCAGTCTCTACCACTGACACTGTGTGACTGTCAGGGTCTGACTCTGAATCACTTTCAGATGAAGCAGAACTTTTGTTAATTGTAGTTTCAGTCAAAGTAGACAGTTGTTGTTCACCATCACAACTTGCTTGACACGTATCTTGCCGATCACTCGGCGTCAACACGAGACATGCTTGTTTAAATAACACGTCGATCTTTTTAGAATTTGTATTCTTTATTTTTCTGTATTTTATTTTATTTTATTATTCTGGTTTTCTGGTATTTTTCTGGTAATATTTTCTGTTACAAGTGCGACATATCGATTGCATCATGCTGAGTCAAAAGACGCTTGCATTGGGGCATAAAAGTAACGATTATAACCGAGAGTATTCCGCATCAATAATATCTGGGTTGCTGGAGTTCGTACTCAATATGATTCGTCCCGCTATTTGTACGAAGGTTGCGTTATGGACAAAAATACGTCACAAAATTAACAGATTTTGATTTTTTTTTAATTTTGATTGGGAATTTCGGGATTTGAATTGGGGAAAAAAACTTCTTGTCATTGGTAATATGACCGAATAACGGCTATTAAATTGTCCAAAAAAAGCCCTGATATTTAAATAATTATTGGTAAACATGTGTAGCATCATAAAATACAGGTCAAGCTCAACATTGGTTACAAAGCACTAAAGTTTGACACAGTTATGGCCCCTTTTTGACTTAAATTCCCGAACAAACATGGACAATAACTCATGAAAGGCTTCACATAATTAAATTATTTTTGGTACATTGGTGTAACATCATAAAATACAGATCAAGTTCAACTTTGGTTACAAACCACTAAATGTTGACAGAGTTATGGCTCCTATTGAAATTAAATTTTTCCAAAATGTTATACACTGTTGAACATTCACAAATTAAAGCATTCTCTCTCTGTCCATTTCTTTCGAATGGATGCCATAGTTGTGCAACAAGGCCATATGGTGGGGTATATCCCTCACTCATGTGACAATTCTAGTTTTGTCAGCAGCCAGTTGTTTTCAAAGTAGTGTTTATTTTAAATTATAAAATGGAATTAAAAATGGTAACAATACCCATTTTCATAAAAAATTAATTTCTTATCAAAGTTGCAATAAAGTGGACGTTTGACGGCTTGTGTATGTTTTAATACCAATATTCTAGCAACAAAATGTTATTTAAAATAGCAATAATATTGAATTATTACCTAATGCAAGACCACTGTTGGGTAAATAAAGTAAATAAACAGATGTATATCTAAAATATGGTGCTTTATTTTGATACTGATACTGAATATGGAATAAATATTTATTCGATCCACACATTTTTTTTAATAGAATACAAACACAGTTTCTAAATGTTGATGGGAGGGATTTTGTCGGGGCACATAAAATGAGGCGGGAGGGATTATGGCCGGGGCAGATTTTGTCCAGATACCCCAGAACACTGGCCCTTCTGGCCAGTGAAAGATTCTGGGTAGGTACCTACTTGCAAACTAAGCTGGGCCCGGCTAGCTCAGTTAGTAGAGCGATGTTGATTGTCAATACCGGGATCGTGAGTTCGAACCCCAGCCTGGCCACATAACTTATGTGGGGATTGGTCATGAAATTATTTCTACGGCCATTCTCCCCCTACCTCTGATTCAAGTAGGGCAGTTCTCAGTTACTGGCATAAGTACAACCGGTACTGGTAACTCGCTTAGATCGGCTAAGCTTGCCCAGGAAAAGTGTGAGTAGTTTAACTGACCGCCGTGATATGACTGAAATACTGTTTAAAAAGTGCGAAAAATCCAAACAAGCAAACAAAAACAAAGAAACTTGCAAGCTAAATGTTCTTGAGTGGTCAGTAAAATGGTGTTCTGGCCAGTTATAGTAAAGGGGTTACCAGACCTCGTGGTAAGAAATGGATTTGAGACTTTGCAGAAACTGATAGATCCAAGGATTGAGCTTAAAACTGTTGTATCTGCTTAACATTTCTATGTCGGATACAATTGTTTCACCCTCAACCCTTGAATCATAACATTATTTTGTTTTACAGAGTTTGTAGCGACAACTCAAATCAGTACGAGAGGCGTGATCTTGACATGCCCAAGTCTGACGACATGCAGGGCAGGTGCGTCAGGCCCTGGGTTCGAACCATGATCACGCGTTCACAGGAGTACGTGCTTCGAGACAAGATGATCCTGGTGGTCGGTGCTGGAGGATACAGCAAGAAGTTTATCTGGCCTGCTGCATTGGAAATTGGGGTCAAGGTGAGTGAGAGCGTTTTTCTGACAATGAGACAGGTCTCGTGCTGTTACATACAAGGAAGCTTTTTATTTGGAAAATGTTTTTTTTGTCTTCCATAGAAGGGGGCCTTATAGAAGGGAACCTTATAAAGTAGGGATGGCAACAAATACCAAATTGATATTCGAATACTCGATTGAATGATCAAGTATTGGAATATTCAAATATTCAATCGTCGATGTAGTATTTGTAAAATGATGGAAATGTGAAAGACTTTATTGTGCGGTATACAGCCACTTCAAACGTACGATGAAAACAAATGCGTCAAATCCACCGACATTGAGCTGGAACTAAGTTGCAAGTTTGTAATTATATTTGAGTAAGAAATGATCGCGACATCACGATACAATCTTTCAGAGCACATGTACGCAACAACACAAATAAGCCTCGTTGGACATAATGGGATTAACAATACCAACAAACGGTCATTAACCTTACAATATGGTGAGGTTGATTTTGACACCTAACTTGTGTACATGTACTTAGTAAGCTAAGGTGACAGGAAAACTCTATATTAAGGGGCTGACATCGACAAATACTGTATTTAATATGCCTATTATGTTTATTATTAAAATTTAATAAATTTAAAGTATATTAATCAACAGGTAGGTATTCAAATAACTAAATAATGTTCAAATAGTTTTCATCATTCAAATATTCGTTGCCATCCCTATTATAAAGGCATCTTCTCCCTGTGCAAAGTTTTTTTTTAATAATGCACTTTCCCGATATAGTGAAGCCATTCAGTGAAGTAGCAAAATCACTGTAATTGTGAACAATTTGTTTGAAAATATTATGTATGGGTATTGTTATAGGAGAACAAGAAACAACAGCATTTTCATTTCAAAAAGCACTTTTTTTTTTCACTGTTTACTTTAATTTGACTTTTTCAAGTACGGTGACTGATGAAAGATCATCTTTGAAAGTAACTTGACGTGAGATTTACAGCTTTTACGATTATTTCATGCTCCTTAAGAAACACCAGCATCAGTAAATGGATGCATGTAACATCTCTTGATTACAGATTGTCCTAGTGGAATCCAATCCGGAACATTTTGCCCGGAACCAGGTCCATCGTTTCATCTGCATAGATATTGAGGACCATAAGCAGGACCGTGCTCACGCCAGCATCATCGTGGAGATTCTCCGAGACGAGAACATCAGCGTCGATGGCTGCCTAACATTCTGGGAAGACTGCGGTCCGTTGGCAGCGCTCGTTTCTGAACTGCTTCAGACTAAAGGTATAGCTGCAAAAAGGTACAGAGAAAATTAGCAAGGTGGTTTGTTTACTGTCTTTGAACGTTGAACTTTGGAGTGAATCATTTACAAATGATGTGTTATTTTTTAAAAGCCTGATTTAAAGAATTATAAAACCCTTGAATTATAAAATTATACTGGTAAGCGACCTATTGGGTGAATAATTGATACAGTTGTTAACAATTATGCATTTGATAATATCTGTTTTTCACATGTGATAACATTTAGTATGTGTGAATGGATTTTGAATAATTTCTTATTATTCTTTGTCTATGGTGCATAACGTTGCTTGTGCCAAATTTCATTACAAACTGTTGAGTAAGATACATGTTAGATGAAAAAATGGGCAAAAATGGGTCGCTAACCAGTATGGTATAATCTAGGAATTATTGTGGCTTTCCCGCACCGACTCTTGTCGAGCATTGCTGACTACAGACCTTTTCTGAAATGGCAGTATTGCTGGATTGTTATTGTAGAAATAGTTGTGATTGATGAGTTATGCTAATGTGTTGTGTGGTACCGATTCTTCTTCTGCTAATATCAAGTACCAACTTTCCATTTTAATATGTCATCCATACTGAAAACAGTATATATTTATTCATGATACATGGATATTACCCAATTATTTCACTACTTGCAGTCAGCTACAAAGCAATAAAGAGAAGTCGATTTTTAGCCTCGGTTATTTTCATGTTTGCACATACAAGGCAGCTTGGAATTATTAGACTTCATGTAGTCTGCGACATAGCTATAATAATAGCCCCTGAAATGCCAATAGGTCGATCTGGGTTTTGCCACAATAGTTTAAACTCCTCCCCAGCTATTGTTAAAGGATTAATTTCCATTCATCGAATATCACAAACTTTACTACATGCTCTTCTGAGTATCACAAACATTCATTATGCACATGCTATTTTGTTTGAAATAGTTTAACTGCTAAACATGTGATATCCAAGTGCGATGATTGGATAATATAGCCGATTTATTTGAATATGATTGACATTTGTTGAAGCATCTATTTTCAGCCTGGGTCTTTTTCATGTTTGCAGGCAACACATACAAGTCAGCTTGCATAGCCAAAGTGAAGAGCCGTACCCAGGCTCACTTGAGAGGCCGCAATGCTGACATTCCACACTGGCCCGTGACAAACCTGTTTTCCTCTAAATCAGCACGTATCACATGTGAGGCAGACATTGACAAGGCTATCCAATGGTACGTTAGGCCTAAAAAAAATTACAGTGTTTCAGGCAGGGTTCGAAATTAACGAAAAAAGCCACTCACTAAAAAATGCGAGTGGCTTTTGAGCTTACTTGCAAAATGAGAAATAGACCCGTTTCACATTACTGTTTACGAGTACTGTAGGAGTTGTATCCCTTGATTAAGCGAATTGAGAACGAGGCTGACGATGTATTGGCTGTAATTATCCTTAGAGGAAAATAATGTTCAGTGGAGAAAATGTCGAATAAACTTACAAAATGTTGTTGTTGTTTTTTTTTCATAAAACTTGTCTCTGTTTTATTCACTAAATTATGTATACGTTGATATGTTTCAAATACTTAAATTATAATGCAAATAATGTAACAATCGGTTTCATAACATATAGCCCTCAAATCTCCTGACGAAACTATGTTTGACATCATGATTATGTTACTTCATACTCAGATCTGAATTGTTAATGATTGAAATAAGTCTCTAATTGCTGAATTATTGTAGTTTACATAATTAATTATTAATTAATTAATTAATATTTAATTAACAGAAGCAGTTCGTTTTTTCCGGATTCAGTGTCGGCTGGGGTAATTATATAACAGCTTGACAGTTACAAATAACATTATTATTATGATTATAAGTAGTAGTAGTAGCAGTAGCAGCAGCAGCAGCTGTAGCACTAGTAGTAGTAGCAGAAGTAACAGCAGCAGTAGTAGTAGTAGTATGAGCAAGAATGTGATATCCCGGTGTATGCTTTTTTGTTCATTTGAGTGAAACAACTTAAGAATTCTACCGAGTTAACCAGAATTGATCAGCTATGTTTTTTCGTTGTACTCTCTCATGATAGAGAACCAAAACAAACAAAAAATATGACTGAGAAACAAAACATCATTATTTAATATCAAAACGTTAAAAAGCAGTGTTAATTATCGTTTTATGTCTTCAAACATTGTTAACAACCACATGTACATTCCATTTATAAACTATCATGAGTTCAAGCAAATGATCAGGATAATTGCCAATAAAATTAAATTTTGTCTTAAATAAAGTTATTTTTTATTTTAAATGATAGTTATTTCACTGGTTATCAAGTAGATTAATGAAGTCAGTGGCATAGCTGCCGAGACCATGACCCGTGTATTACTTCAATAATTGGTATGCACTTTGATTACGTAATTGTGCCACATGGTATTTTAAAATTAGGGCCTATATATACACATTCTGGTTACATACTAATGGTCATGTGTTTATACCAGATTATGATCTTATAATTTATAAGACCAGGTTTGAACAATACGAAGTCTGTCAGTCTCAGAAAAAGTGCCTAAGTCTAAATTGCATTTTTGTCCATTTTTTGCGACGATATACTAATTAAACTGATGCTCTCTTATCATATATCATAATTATAGTATGTACCATGCCATTTCTGTTTATTAAGAAGTAAACAAAGTGAATATTATTTTATAACATTTTAAAAGTAATAAACTGTAAATGACCGCTATGCAACCAGTAGTAACACTATCAATACATCGCGAGCCTCGTTTTCGATTCGCCGATATTGTGTCATGATAATCGCTAAAAATTGGAATGTGAAACTCGTCTATTAACTCGCAAAATGTATTTATTGTTGTATTGATTAAACATCACAAATCATTTATTTATTACTGGGTCCATATGGCACTGCAGTAGGCCTATCCTGCTGTTCGCCATCCTGTCATTTTTGGCCATTTTTTTTATTTTTAGCTCACCTGAGCACAAAGTGCGCATGGTGAGCTTTTGTGATCGCCCGTTATCCGTCGTGCGTGCGTGTGTGCGTCGTCAACTTTTCATTCAAACAACATCTCCTAAACCGCTTGGCAGATTTTCACCAAACTTCACAGGAATGATCCTTGGGTGGACCTCTTTCAAAGTTGTTCAAATCTTTCCGGTCCGCTGAATATGTAGGTCACCAACCCTAAAAATAGATTTTAAACGTGAAAACTTAAAAAAATCTCAGGGATCATCCTAGCCCAAAATTTTAGGGAAAAGTGACCTCCTATTGCCGAATTCAGGAAGAAGTTTATCGATAACTAACACTGGCGCGTAAAGCAGCTATTTAGCCAATCAATCAATTGAAATATGTATAATTAATTAATTACAAAGACTACAACCTGTAGTAATGACAGATAAAGACAGAATAGCTTAATAAGTTTTATTGGCATTAGAAACAGTATTTTCAAAAAACTAGCACACATTATGACAATTGATGCTTACACTTCATAAGGCAGTCACTGGTTTCCTTTAAAATAATGTCATCATAGAAAGAGTAAATGTGACTATGTAAATTTAACGCCCTTGATATTTCTCCTAATAACGCTACATGTTATACATCGCTCAGGTAGACAAGTATTGTACACCACTTGGTTGTCAGGAAGCTGCACGTGGAAATCGTGCAACATAATTTTCCCGCCGTTAGTCGGCGTCAGAACAAAGAAGCCAAAGGAGAATGAAATAACGTTGTAATTGTGTCGCGTGCTATTCAATGCTTTTGTTTGGATGACATAATTTACTACAAAATGGGAATTGGATTATCTGTTACTTTTCACACGCGGTGTTTGTTACGGAAAATGGGACACAAGTGCGAAAATGGAAAATAATTGATCAGTGTATCTTTTTTTTTAATTTTAAATTGTCAGTTCTAAGATCAAACATCGCAATTAAGAAAATAGCAAATATTCATAGCCTGAATATAAGTTCTTTTACAGTACGTAAAACGGTAGAATAACTCTGAGTGACTAAATTCTAGTGTAAACCGGTTGATAATATCGCCCAGTGTGCACTCGCTTTTTCTTGGTTCCCGACAGCCTTTGCTAATAACAGATTTACTTTGAAAGCAAGTAAGCAAAGTCGGGAACCGCAATTGGAATAACCTTAGCCGATTGGTTGATTGATTAACGCAATGCCAGGACAGTGATGTGTAACAAACTTTCTCACGCTGTCTACAGATCAATTATGGATAATTGTAGCAGCGTTATCTCCACAATCAGATAAACCATGACAGTAGTGGGCATAAGATTAGAGGAATAAGCATTTGTATTGAAAATTTTCGGCGATTTTGATTTCGCTTTGGTCAGATCACAGGGCAAGGTCAGACACCATCGGGCGATGATTTCGCCCATGTCGCTCTCTAGGATAATCCCTGCTTCTTCTATGAACCCGCAAGGCTCAGACCTTTCATATTTGATATGTGACATCCTCTAGAGGTCCTCTACAAAGTTGTTCAAATTATGCCCCTGGGGTCAAAACGGGCCACGCCCCGGGGGTCACATGGTTTATATACAATATATAGCAAAATGACTTTAAATATCTTTCCCTCTGAAACCACAAGGCCCAGAGGTTTCATATTTGGTTTGTAACATCCTTTAGTGGTCCTTTACAAAGTTTGTTTAAATAATGCCCCTGGAATCAAAACGGGCCACACCTCGGGGGTCACATGGTTTATATAGAATATATAGCAAAATGACTTTAAAACTCTTCTGCTCTGCAACCACAAGGCCAAGAGGTTTCATATTTGGTATGTAACATCCTATAGTGGTCCTCTACAAAGATTGTTCAAATTATGCCCCTGGGGTCAAAACTGGCCACGCCCCAGGAGTCTCATGGTTTATATAGAATACATGGTAAAATGACTTTTAAAATCTTCTCCTCTGAAATTGCAAGGCCCAGAGGTTTCATATTTGGTATGTAACATCCTTTAGTGGTCCTTTACAGAGTTTGTTCAAATTATGCCCCTGGGGTCAAAACGGGCCACACCCCGGTGGTCACGTGGTTTATATAGAATATATAGCAAAATGAGTTTTAAAATCTCCTCTGAAACCACAAGGCCCAGAGGTTTCATATTTGGTACGTAATATCCTATAGTGGTCCTCTACAAAGAGTGTTCAAATTATGCCCCTGGGGTCAAAACTGGTCACGCCCGGGGGGGGGTCAAATGGTTTATATAGACTTAAATAGCAAAATGACTTTTAAAATGTTCTCCTCTGAAACGGCAAGGCCCACAGCTTTCCTATATTTGTTCCGTAACATTGCATAGTGGTCCTCTCCAAAGATTGTTCAAATTATGCCCCTGGGGTCAAATCTGGCCACCCACCCCCGAGGGGTCACATGGTTTATATAGACTTAAATAGCAAAATGACTTTAAAAATATTTACCTGAAACCGCAAGGCCCACTGCTTTCCTATATTTGGTACGTAACATTGCATAGTGGTTCTCTCCAAAGATTGTTCAAATAATGCCCCTGGGGTCAAATTTGGCCACCCCGAGGGGTCACACGGTTTATATAGACTTAAATAGCAAAATGACTTAACAAAATCTTTACCTGAAACCGCAAGGCCAAGAGGTTTGTTAAAGGATGTTCAACTTATGCCCTCGGGATAAAAATAAGCCACGCCTCGGGGATGCAAATTCCAATTGGGTTACAATTCTCAGGTGAGCGTGCTATCGCCCTCAGGGCCCTCTTGTTTATTTTTATTTTAGTTACATAGTTATAATATTTTGTTCCGTTCATAATTAATTTACGTTCATTTATTTTTCATTAACAAAACACTGCATTCTTATTACCTTTAGGAGTTCCGCTGGCTAACAAAAACTGACCTTGCAGTAATATTTCCAACTTCAACAAATCCATGAAAAACACAATTCTTTAACACCTGTTAAAACTGAGAAGGCTGACGTGAGTAAGCCAGGCTTCCTAATCTGCAAGCTGTTAGCAACAGCCCTAGCAATGTGTCAGTTTGACTTCAAAGGTCTTTGATGTGACCGCCGAACTGGGGCCATTGTCCAGCAGTTTGTAGCAGTAAGCATGTAACACACTTAGCACATGTTCAGTGTCAAAAAGCTTCAATAAAAATAACTGTACATGAACAATGCAAGCATTGTCGATAGAGCATTAATGAATAAGTGTTTTGTGTAAATGTCAAGGGTGTCAACAACTTAGACTGTTGTTTCAATGCATTGGATAAATTTCAGATTGTAATGCTGGTGACGAAATAAACATGTCTTGGAATTAAAATGGATCTAGTGTGTTAGGTCGGAAAATTTATTGCATATTAACATGATTATTTACACTCGATGTGGATTGTTATGTGTTTCGCACTAAAGGTAATTATTTGTGCGTATTTGAAATTAACTGTGTGTGTATATTATGAATGTAAATTTAGTTCAATATTGTAGAACAATAACAACAAATATAGAGAAAAAAACGGGAATATAAATCAACAGACATCGACAAAACATAACTGCAAATTTTTCTGGGGTTTTCCCTCAAATAATAAGAAAGACACAAACTTTTATGGTACTCGCAAAATTTTGCGAGCTTGGGAAAAATCTCGCAATTTCCAAAACATACACGCATTTTGCGAGTATGCGAACCTAAATTCAAACCCTGGTTTCGGGGCAACCCGACCCTACTTAGCGAAAAACTCCTGACCCTAAAGTTTTTAGCGATTATTATTTTCCATGAAATCCATATTTTCGTCAGATTTTAACTATTTTTAAACTCAATTCCGACCCTGTCTAACTTTTTATGCCCCCGGCATCTTGATGCGGGAGGCGTGTAGTGATTGTCCTGTCCGTCCGTCCTTCCGTCCGTGACAAGGTTAAGTAGATTTTACCGTTTCGTCTAGCACCAACACAGCTTACTACAACACTTGGATACTTGTACAGTTGTTGCTTATGACCTTTCCCTATCCACCCATATCACCCAACCTCACTTTGACCTTCACCTTGACCCAATTTGCACTTAGAGTAATTCAAACGGGCTGTTTCTTGGTTAACTAGATATTACCGTTTCGTCTAGCGCCAACACCGCTTTCAACAACACTTGGATATTTACACAGTTGTTACTTATGACTGTTTCCAAACCACCCATATCATCCAACGTCACTTTGACCGTGACCTAATTTGGACTAAGAAATGGGCTATCCAGCCCTGACCGGGGGCATGTGTGCTTGTCAAACACAGAATCTTGTTTGAGACTGTTGCACGAAATTCACAATTTATTTTGTGGGCCTTATCGTAGGATTTTGCACTTTTCAGGTCATTATCTCCTTATAAACAGTTACATTTTACCTCTGCCAAGGAAGTTAGTCTCCTGATGAATAGTTACATATTACATTTACGAAGGAAGTTAGTCTCCTGATGAATAGTTACATATTACATGTACCAAGGAAGTTAGTCTCCTGATGAATAGTTACCTATTACATGTACCAAGGAAGTTAGTCTCCTGATGAATAGTTACCTATTACCTCTGCCAAGGAAGTTAGTCTCCTGATGAATAGTTACCTATTACCTCTGCCAAGAAAGTTAGTCTCCTGATGAATAGTTACCTATTACCTCTGCCAAGGAAGTTAGTCTCCGGATGAATAGTTACCTATTACCTCTGCCGAGGAAGTTAGTCTCCTGATGAATAGTTGCCTATTACCTCTGCCAAGGAAGTTAGTCTCCTGATGAATAGTTACCTATTACCTCTGCCAAGGAAGTTAGTCTCCTGATGAATAGTTACCTATTACCTCTGCCAAGGAAGTTAGTCTCCTGATGAATAGTTACCTATTACCTCTGCCAAGGTAGTTAGTCTCCTGATGAATAGTTACCTATTACCTCTGCCAAGGAAGTTAGTCTCCTGATGAATAGTTACCTATTACCTCTGCCAAGGAAGTTAGTCTCCTGATGAATAGTTACCTATTACCTCTGCCAAGGAAGTTAGTCTCCTGATGAATAGTTACCTATTACCTCTGCCAAGGAAGTTAGTCTCCTGATGAATAGTTACCTATTACCTCTGCCAAGGAAGTTAGTCTCCTGATGAATAGTTGCCTATTACATTTACCAAGGAAGTTAGTCTCCTGATGAATAGTTACCTATTACCTCTGCCAAGGAAGTTAGTCTCCTGATGAATAGTTACCTATTACCTCTGCCAAGGAAGTTAGTCTCCTGATGAATAGTTACCTATTACCTCTGCCAAGGAAGTTAGTCTCCGGATGAATAGTTACCTATTACCTCTGCCAAGGAAGTTAGTCTCCTGATGAATAGTTACCTATTACCTCTGCCAAGGAAGTTAGTCTCCTGATGAATAGTTACCTATTACCTCTGCCAAGGAAGTTAGTCTCCTGATGAATAGTTGCCTATTACATTTACCAAGGAAGTTAGTCTCCTGATGAATAGTTACCTATTACCTCTGCCAAGGAAGTTAGTCTCCTGATGAATAGTTACCTATTACCTCTGCCAAGGAAGTTAGTCTCCTGATGAATAGTTACCTATTACCTCTGCCAAGGAAGTTAGTCTCCGGATGAATAGTTACCTATTACCTCTGCCAAGGAAGTTAGTCTCCGGATGAATAGTTACCTATTACCTCTGCCGAGGAAGTTAGTCTCCTGATGAATAGTTGCCTATTACCTCTGCCAAGGAAGTTAGTCTCCTGATGAATAGTTACCTATTACCTCTGCCAAGGAAGTTAGTCTCCTGATGAATAGTTACCTATTACCTCTGCCAAGGAAGTTAGTCTCCTGATGAATAGTTACCTATTACCTCTGCCAAGGAAGTTAGTCTCCTGATGAATAGTTACCTATTACCTCTGCCAAGGAAGTTAGTCTCCTGATGAATAGTTACCTATTTCCTCTGCCAAGGAAGTTAGTCTCCTGATGAATAGTTACCTATTACCTCTGCCAAGGAAGTTAGTCTCCTGATGAATAGTTACCTATTACCTCTGTCAAGGAAGTTAGTCTCCTGATGAATAGTTACCTATTACCTCTGCCAAGGAAGTTAGTCTCCTGATGAATAGTTACCTATTATTTCTGCCAAGGAAGTTAGTCTCCTGATGAATAGTTACCTATTACCTCTGCCAAGGAAGTTAGTCTCCTGATGAATAGTTACCTATTACCTCTGCCAAGGAAGTTAGTCTTCTTATAAGGGCTGTTCCAGGAAAAATGGTGATGAAGTGGTTGGAACGCCGATGTATTACAATTCGGTGGGTTGGGGTTTTTGAAAAAAAATAAAGTTGTGTTGGTGGTACCCCATTTTTGGACTGGCGTTCTGCCCCCCATCACTTTTTGTCCTGGAACAGCCCTAAACAGTTACCTATTACCTCTGCCAAGGAAGTTAGTCTCCTGATAAACTGTTATTACTTCCGCCCAAAAGGTTATGTTTTTGGCTGCGTTAATTTGTTTGTGATAATTGTTTGATGAAAACTTCATACAAAATGTTTGGAACAGATTTGCATGACATTTTCTGGGAAGGTTAGTAAAGGAATAAGCAATAAATGATTTGATTGTGGTTAATATCTGGATCATCATCTGGATTCATGCATTTTTTAAATGTTTCAGAATGCCTTTATTATTGGGAGATTTGACTGTAAATTACCAGCACTTCATGGAACTTTCATATTTCTGCCACTACCGACAGTAGTACACCCCCTTTAAAAAAAGCTCCGGTTCAAGCACATTCATTCTTGAACTGTAAATTACCAAAACACACTGTTGATTTCTTTTCAGAGTGAGTTGCTTGGCTATTCTATTATAAAGTTGCAGTACAACTCCATAGATCGGAATCCACTAAACCGTTTTGGACTATAAATTTTCAGAACTTAATGTTTATGTTTTTTCAGCGTGAGTTTCCCGGCCATTCTCAAGTTGGAGTACGCCTCAAGCGCTGTTGGTGTGAACATGGTGAAGTGCGAAGAGGACGTTATAAACCAGCACGCGTACCTTACCAACACGCTGCGAACCAACGAGGACTACCACGGCATCGGCCTCGGTTTCGGTAACTCCATGATTCTCATGGACTATATTCAGGGCTCCGAGCACGACATCGATGTTGTTATCTTCGAGAGAAAGCTCGTTGCTGCCTTTGTCACAGACAATGGTCCCACCAACTGGCCGTCATATACAGGTATCGTGTGTGGACTTTTTCTTTTGCTTCTTGGGCAAAGCTGATTGGTTAAATACCTGTTGTTATTGCATATAATTGCAGTCCTATACTGGTATTGTGTCTGAACTTTTTATGCCCCCAAAGGAGGCATATAGTAACTGTTTCGTCTGTCCGTCTTTCTGTCTGTCCGTCCGTCACACTTCTTGTGCGTAGCATAACTCCATTAGCATTGAAGGGATTCAAATGAAACTTAATATAATGATAGAAGACAATGGGAGGAAGTGCAGAGCACAAGGACCATAATTCTTTCTTCAATATTTATGGAGTTATTGCCCTTTGTTAATTTTATTGTGCTGAGCATAACTCCATTAGTATTGAAGGGATTCAATGAAACTTTATATATTGATAGAGGACAGTGAGAGGAAGTTCAGAGCACAAGGACCATAACTCTTTCTTCAATATTTATGGAGTTATTTCCCTTTGTTTAATTTTTTTGTGCAGAGCGTAACTCCTTTAGTTTTGAAGGGATTCAAATAAAACTCCATATAAATTATAGAGGACAATACGAGGAAGTGCAGAGGACAAGGAATGTATTTCTTTCTTAAATATTTACAGAATTATTGCTTTTTGCCTTAATTTTCTTGTGCGAAGCATAACTCCATTGGTTAATTTTCTTGTGCAGAGAATTACTCCTTTAGCATTGAAGGGATTTAGAATAAAATCACATATATTGATAGAGAACATCGACAGGAAGTGCAGAGTACAAGGACCATAACTCATTCTTATTTTCAATATTTTTTAAGTTATTGCTGATGACCTATTTTTCTTGTGCTAACAATAACTACCTATGCAATTTCCTTGTGCTGACCATAACTCGAAAAGTA
Organism: Congeria kusceri; assembly: GCA_027627225.1. Lineage (NCBI taxonomy): Eukaryota > Metazoa > Mollusca > Bivalvia > Myida > Dreissenidae > Congeria > Congeria kusceri. The sequence goes on from CM051040.1 coordinate 30,216,258, forward strand.
TTGAAGTGTTTAAATGATACTTCGTATAATGATAGAGGCCTTTCAGAGGGAGTGCAGAGTACATGGACCATAACTCTTTCTTATGTCAAAACATTTCTTCGGGGCCATTCGCCACTAACAGTGACAGCGCTTATTTATTTGTTGTATGGTTATGCTGTATATAAATAATTCCTGCTTTAGTCAAATAAAAATACATGCATCTGGTGTTCTAAATCTGCTGTAAAAGATAAAAATGAATTACCTTACTGTGTCAGTCTCTATAACACCTTCCTGTGTTACTACCTCCAATTGACGACTCAATATCGTATAGTGGTTTACATGTTTAGTTTTTATGTCTATTTGATATGGAGGCTAGGAAAGAAGTCCCCACTCTCTAACACTACTCCCAGCTTGATGCATGCAATGACTATGTCATATACACGTGATTCCTCTGCTCCAATCCTGTGCTACCAATAGCACGCCCATCACCTGTATATGCAAGACCGTAATGTGTTACATCTCCCCTGTGGCCAATTTGTCATTCCTGATCATTCTCCCACAGAGACTGCATCTGTGATGCCATCAGCGTTGCCGACTGACAAACAGGCCCAGTTAGTCACTGCTGCCTACCAGTGCTGCACTGAGATAGGTGAGTAGTGTAAAAATGTTAATACTTAACCATTGCAGTGGTCGATATTAGCCCAAGCCAGTAAGCCCTGGACTGGTAAATTTTGAACTGGGCTTGCTCAGATTCTCGGTTTTATATCTGTATAGGAAGCCTTTTAACATTTTCTTGCTTTGAAGTAATAACATAAGGATTCAGTCTCGCTTAGCCAAACTGTTAATTTTTGATGATTGCCATTGTCTGCAAAGTTTGAAGTTGTGTATATTGTTGCAGTTTTAAATGTAGAGAAATTATCAGAAGAGTCAGTTAGAAATTATCAGAAGAGTCAGTTTTAGGGTACGACTGAGCAAATTGCTTAGTTGATGAAAAAAAATACATTGAGAAAACTACCTACAAACACTTTTGTTATAATTTGTGTGGTAAAAAGCTAGGAGATTATATACACTTTGGAACTCATCTCTGATGGTATACTAGTATTCAGTTTCGAAAATTGTATGTTTTGTGCATTAAAAGAAATTAATTTCAAATAAAAACATAAGTAGCATTTATAGATGGCCTGTTTCTTTATGTGACATCACACTAACACTATGTCATTCTTACGCCAGGTCTGTCAAACGGCGTCTTCAACGTTGAGATGAAGATGACGCAGACAGGACCCAAGCTGATCGAGATCAATGCCCGCATGGGCGGTTTCTACATCCGGGACTGGATCAAGAAACTGTACGGCACTGACCTGATGAAGTGCGCCCTCTTGGTGGCGTGCGGCATCCGTCCGTATGTCCCGATGATTCCTCCCATTGAGTACATAATGGGGGTGATGCTGATACCGTCGGAGCACAAACACGTGATGCTGGACAACGTGACGCGGATGGTCCTGGACGATATGCAGTCCCGTGGCGAGGTGACCTTCACCATGATGGAGAATGAAGAAGAGCTAGAGCACCCGTACGATAAGACGGAATACGAGGAACCGTATGCAAATATTTCCGTCAAGGGTTACACCATAGAGGAGGCCCGCAGGAAACTCGTTGCTGTCTGCAAGAAACTCGGGATTGAGACCAGCGACTATAAGGTTTCCGAGTTCACAAAGTTTTTCTAAACAAGGTTGTAGGGTCTTGTTTGGACATTCAAATGCTTTTTTCCCCTTCATCAAGCGTGCCAGTGTTTACTGCGACATTTGCACATTATTGTTACAGCTGAACTTCGTGATCTCAGAGTCGCCAGGCGCCATTGTTCACAAAACAAGTTAAGCCTGATTTTCAGGTTCAAGATGAACTTGAGCCAGTTATTTCAGGCCCAAAAATCATGCAGGGGTTTACTTAAGGTTTTGATTTCCACTTGCCCAAGGATCAAGTTACTTTGAACTTCTACTTGCCCCCAGTGAAAAAATGTTGCCCCATCTTGAAGTCAATGTTTGTTGATATTTAAAGCATACAAATGCATTATTATATCTATTTCAACAAATGTGTATTAAACTTTTTTTATGAATAACAGCTTTCAACAGAAACAATTCTGATTTCACATCTGTTTTATTTTCTTATGATTAGACCTAACTGTCAGATAACATTTAATGAACATATTTATGTCGGGCAATACTGTCAAGACTTTCATTAACTATGAGCAATACTTACTAAGTCAGAGGCCAAAATTCAAAAGTTAATGCAAGGCCTGATTTCATGTTAAATTATGAACCAATAATTAATTAGTAACAGTTTAAAATAGTGACTGACAAACTCTTTAATGCCTGCTTTGCAAGCTTTAAACGTGCTTTTTACTTTCTGAAAAATTGGAAAAACTTTTGACGACTTTGGATCGCTATAGTCCGCCGTTTTGGAGAAACTGCAGAATAGAACCTGTTTTGAGTGGTTTGATTGCTTGATACCATGCAAATGACCAATCAAAATCAGTTTTACATATAGCTGTTAGACATAGATATTGACTCTAAGAAAACAAATAACTGCAAAGGAAAAATATCCGAAAGACGTCACTAAGATAACTGACTTGCCCGGCGACCTATCTCCTTTGGTAAATCACTTGCCTGCGGTGATTTTAACCCGGAAGGGCAAGCGGGCAACCCCTGTGATGTTCACTCAAAATCAGGATCAATTTTTATTTTTGGTAAAGTATAATTATAAACGAGTATGAACTCTTATTGGTGTACATTTGCTATCTGATATGAAGACTTTCATAAAATAAACAACAAAGAATCATATTATTTAATCAAATAAAAAATTATTACGAAAATAAAATAGTTGTGATATTTCGCTCAAATGAGCAGGGAAGTTCAAGATCAGCTAAGACTGATCTTGATCCTGTAGTAATCCTTTGTGATCACCGGTCTGTAAGTTCAAAAATTACTTCAAGATATTCCAAGTTCGACATACTAGTGTCCAAATATAGACTTCCAATAAGTATTTAGTCCAAATGTTCAATATACATGTATCATTTTATATAATAGCGATCATGTATACATATTATGAACTGAAGCCGGTTGTCAATTATTCAATTAAAAACATGCTTATTTAAAAATGAGAAAAGGGGTGTTGAGTTGTTGGCAATGTGTGACAAGCTTGGTAGATAGCGTGGTACGTCTTAAGGCAGGAACCAACAGGAGCTACACACACATAAAACAAGTGTGCTATTACTTGTTGGGATAGAAAACCACTTCGAGTTAAAACTTCGGGATACATGTATTTATTAGTCCCCTACCGGTGTCTCACCGGAGGGGATTAAAGGTTTGACCTCCGTTCATCCGCAGAATTTTGTTCCTGCGATAACTCAAAAAGTACTGAAGATACTTTGAAGAAACTTGTATACATGTAAACGGAAATGTGAGTATTATGCACGACCTTTTATTTTTCACCAGAGGTCAAAGGTCACGTGACTGTTACTAAAAATAGAAATAAACTAAAACAAACTGGATCCTGCAATTACTAAAAAACTACTGAAGATATTCCGATGAAACTTGGTATACATATAAACGACAATGTGAGGATTATGCAGGACCTTTTATTTTCCACCATAGGTCAAAGGTTACGTGACTGTTACTAAAAATAGAAATAAACTTAATACTGTAATAATTCGAAAAGGACATAACATATGATCATAAAACTTGGTAAACAGAATGGACTATATGATTGCCCTCTTGTCAGTTTAGTACTGCAATAACTCAAAAAAGTAATTCGAGTGTCTGGTCAATGTTACTAAAATAAAAAAAATAAAAAAATTAATACTGCAGTGACAAATGGGATTTGAATATGAAACTTTGTACATCTACAGATAAAGGGCGATTTGACTGTATTGCACAATGTTTAATTAGTAGGGGTTTTAACCGGTAGGGAACTCCTGTATTGCTAGCAATACTACCAAAGCCTTGTTTTATATATAATGAGACGGGTAAAAGTGTGGAATTATTGTCCACTTTGACACATCTGCCTGAATTTTGACTTGAGCGACTTCGAGATAACGGAGTTCAGGTTTAGTTTTGGGGACGTTCTTTAAGATACATTGAGGAGAAAGGGGTATGTTGATTTCTGTATTGTAGATGTTTACCTCGCTAAATAGCATTGATGTTTTATTCAGTCATTTATTCAAAGAAAAAAATATAAAACCTGTGTGCATTGACGTAATGCTTATATTGTAAAAGTATATCACATTATATGTTCACATTGCGTACCACTTTATATGTATAGAATTTATATGAGAATGGAGGAAATTGTATTTACTGACGTTCTTGTTTGCTGTTAGTTCTGTATAGCATTGTTTCGCTATCGAACCATGCAGCTGAATTTGAAATTGGTTGTCTTGTACATATTTGCAATTGGCATCTACTTTGGTGTCGTATTTGTGCCCAGTTTAAGTACTGTTAGTATTTAATGACAGTTTGTGCTAATGTTTACATCATCTCGCTTTGACTATACTGATGTCATGGTGGCAACTGTATTATAATGAAAATAGACTGACGTTGTTGGGGAACACACATTGAATTAGGAACTTGACAAAATCAGATTAGCAAATTTGGGGTAACTTTCATATTTTGTTGATAACGTTGCATCCGAGGACAATATCTTGTCTTTTTGTGTATGTTTCTGTTACTATACTGTTTATTGATGGAGTTTTTCTTGTATATTTTTAAATATTTCACACATTTTTTTATCAGTGATGGCTAGTTAAAGTATACTTCATACCATTGAAGAAACAAAACTAAGAGAATGGGGCAGATAGTGTGACCCATGAAAAATATGTAAAGATCATTATTTTTTACGTATTCTTACGCATTAATTTTGTGTTGTGTGTTCTTGGTAATTTTTTTTTCTTATAAATAGGAACAACTTTGTAAATCCATTGAAACAGTGCTTTTGATCATATTCAAGTCATCAGTTATAAAATGTCGGATTGAACAGTAAACAAAAAGTGCTCTGTTATGTTTGTGCTGTATCGCATACAGACATGATTGTTACAGAACCTGTTATAGTGGTACATTTTGTTCAGAATCGATTTACTCGAATAAAAGCATGTTGAACTTGGATACACGTTGTTTTTTTGTTAGTTTTAATCCTACAGTACCGTTTATCTAAGTGTTTTTCCAGAGTATCGGGTGCTCTGCCTATCAGTATTTTGTCTGAAGATACATTGTGTTACATTTGCTATTTAATTGACATAATTTCATTACCAAAAACCATTACTTAACTCACTAAATAGTCTATTGGATGTTAACAGCCTGGCCCGGGTAGCGCAGTTGGTAGAGCGCTGGACTGTCAATCCAGGGATCGTGAGTTCGAACCCCAGCCCGGCCACATAACTTGTGTGGGGATTGGTCATGAAATTATTTCTACGGCCATTCTCCCCCAACCTCTGATTCAAGTAGGGCAGTTTTCAGTTACTGGCATAAGTACTGGTAAACCGCTTACGTCGGCTAAGCTTGCCCAGGAAAAGTGTGAGTAGGTTAAATGACCGCCGTGATATGACTGAAATACTGATAAAACGGCGAAAAATCCAAACAAACAAAAACATAAGTATGTGCACTTGGTACTGGTAAACCGCTTAGATCGGCTAAGCTTGCCCATGAAAAGTTGGTAGGTTAACTGACCGCCGTTATATGACTGGAATACTGTTAAATACGGCGAAAGATCCAAACAAACGTCTGCTGTTACTAGCAGTATATCATGGCCAGGTACAATGTAAAATCTATAGTTAGGAGTTATGAATTGTTTAATAGCAGATCATCACCGATTCAAACATTTCTTAAACTTCTTTCTAAAATGGAACACTTTGGCAGTGGCACAAAAAAGTAACAATACACAGTATACAGAGTTGGGTCGTTCATTTATGATATCAAATTGTCTATCATTGTCGGAACCCACGTTCGCTCAAATACGCTATGCTTCTTGGTCAGAAATGTAGAGTTAACGGAATATATACGATGCTGTTCGGTAATCTTGCGCAGTTAAGCACCAATTGTGTGATAAATTGTGGTTTGAAAAAGCGTAGCAATTTAATTTTTACTGACCATAAACGACAGTCTGTCCTGCGTATAGAAACACAAAAATATCTGAAATATTCAATAAAAAACTATCCAAATCAAAACAAAAATAACTCACGCCGTTTTTAGCTCACCTGAGCACAAAGTGCTCATGGTGAGCTTTTGTGATTGCCCGTTGTCCTTCGTGCGTGTGTGCGTGCGTCGTCAACTTTTCATTCAAACAACATCTCCTAAACCACTTGGCAGATTTTTACTAAACTTCACAGGAATGATCATTAGGTTACCCTCTTTCAAAATTGTTCAAATCGTCACGGTCCGCTGTATATGTAGGTCAGAGAGCTAAAAATAGATTTAAAAAGTGTAAACTGTAAAAATCTTATCTGAAACCACAGGGCCCAGAGGTTTCATATTTGGTATGTAACATCCTCTAGTGGTCCTCCACAAAGATTGATCAAACTATGCCCCTTGGGTCAAAACAGGCCATGCCCCGGGGGTTACATGGTTTATATAGATTTATTTAGCAATATGACTTTAAAAATCTTCTCCTCTGAAACCACAAGGCCCAGAGGTTTAACATTTGGTATGTAACATCCTATAAAGGTACTCTACAAAGAATGTTCAAATTATGCCCCTGCGGTCAAAACTGTCCACGCCCCGGGGATCACATGGTTTATATAGAATATATAGCAAAATGACTTTGATAATCTCCTCTGAAACCGCAAGGCCCAGAGGTTTCATAATTGGTATGTAACATCCTTTAGTAGTCCTTTACAAAGTTTGTTCAAATTATGCCCAGGGGTCAAAACGGGCCACGCCCCGGGGATCACATGGTTTATATAGAATATATAGCAGAATGACTTCAAAAATCTCCTCTGAAACTGCAAGGCTGGGTTTGCAAATATTTGGGTTTCATATTTGGTATGTAACATTCTTTAGTGGTCCTTGACAAAGTTTATTCAAATTATGCCCCTGGCGTCAAACTGGCCACGCCCTGAGGGTCACATGGTTTATATAGACTTAAATAGCAAAATGTCTTCAAAAATCTTCTCTGAAACCGCAAGGCCCAGGTTTCAATTATTTGGTACCGGTATGTAACATCCTATAGTGGTCCTCTACAAATATTGTTCAATTTATTCCCCTAGTGTCAAAACTGGCCATGCCCCGGGGGTCACATGATTTATATACACTTAAATAGCAAAATGACTTTAAAAATCTTTTCCTTAGAAACCGCAAATCCCAGAGGTTTCTTATTTGGTATGTAACATCGTATAGTGGTCCTCTACAAAGGTTGTTCAAATTATGCTCCAGAGGTCAAAACTGGCCACGCCCTGGGGGTCACATGTTTTATGTAAAGGTAAATCGCAAAAAGTCTTTAACATCTTCTCATGAAACCACAAGGCTCAGATGTTTCGTATTTGGTATGTAACATCCTATAGTGGTCCTCTACAAAGATTGTTCAAATTACGCTCTATGGGTTAATACTGACCACACCCCAGGGGTCACATGGTTAATATAAACTTATATAGCAAAATGACTTTAAAATTTTCCTATGAAACCGCAAGGCCTAGAGGTTTCATATTTGATATGTTTATGTGGTCCTCTGCAAATATTGTTCAAATTATGCCCCTGGGGTCAAAACTGGTCACGCCCATGGGGTCACATTGTTTACATAGACTTAAATAGCAAAATGACTTTAAAAATCATCTCTGAAGGGTAAGGCCCACAGCTTTCCTATATGTAGTACGTAACATTGCTCCAAAAATTGTTCAAATAATGCCCCTGGGGTCAAATCTGGCCACACACCAAGGGGTCACATGGTTTATATAGACTTAAATAGCAGAATGACTTTAAAAAGCTTTACCTGAAACCGCAAGGCCCACAGGTTTGTTCAAGATTGTTCAAATTATGCCCATGGGATAAAAATAAGCCACATCTCGGAGATGCAAATTCTGATTGGGTAACAAGGTCTCAGGTGAGCGTCCTAGGGCCCTCAGGGCCCTCTTGTTTAAAACCAAGATGCCTCCTGAATACGTTTTTAGAGGCAATTACATAAAATGTTTTGAATATATAATATTGAATGGCATTTTAGCCTTTCCTTATTTCTACTGCCAATTCTTTGCCCATTAGTTTTATTTTCTTGTTAATATCTTCAAGACAGAAACATAAAAATACATCAGGATCCATATTTGCCAGACCAGCATTCAAATAATAAATAAAACAAAAAATAATTAATAATTGTACAGTTTGTGGCACAAAAAGTATGTCAGTTTTATTGAATAAAAACAATGACCTTAAAATTGCAAGTGTATTGGCCTCTAGATTCTGTTAAAGCGTTAATAAAGAGGATAGGTAGGTAGGGATTTTTTTTATTTGTTAAATGGTCAACTTTAAGATTCTAAAACTAAATGAATATTCAAAACATACCGGTTATATCCTTAAACATTGTTTTGAATTGGATGCTATCAAAAACTAAACACTTGTTTATCCGACAAACATTTAATTACTGGAAAAAGGTAAATATTTAACCAAAAAAAATATGATAAACTCAATAAGATGTTCTAGGGTCGGTGCATATTTTCAGGGTAGGTAAGGTAACCTGAAATAAACATAATTTTTTGTACGCCTAATAGATCTACAGAAACAACTGGGACCTACGTCGATGCAGCGAAAACAAATCAGAAAAGACGGGTCCCGTTATAAACTATTCATGCAGCGTACAGTAAACACTTGAAAGGGACTTATTCACAGATTTTCGTATTCGTTTTAGAAATATCTCAAAATATCTTAATTTCAATTAATAAATCATCTGGACTAGAAACCCATGATAATCTCTGTCAATGAGATCCTTAACATGAGAAAATAAGAAACTGTCGGTGCTCGAACCCACGACCTCCGGAGCATAAGGCGGACGCACTTACCACTAGGGATACTAATACTTGGGCGTGTAGTTTTAATGCTAGATAACTGGGACCTGATCACAGATTGACAAATTGACAATTTTCAAACTTTGTCACAGATTCAAAAAATAAAAGTATAGTGCATATAAACGAAGGAAAGAACACTAGTCTACTGACATATTAATATACTTTAAATACCGTTTCGTTAATGAGGAATCATCAGTTGCGATGGACGAAATTATAAACGCGTTTGTAACGCTCAACGATAAAAATTGTTGGAGTGTTTCTGTTGTTTTCGTTGAAATTGTTGAATACTTCGAAATCACTTACATAAATTAAAAAATACAACATTTCTTTACATTTTCTTTTTTATATATACTTTTCTTGTTATTGTTCTTGAGCTCTTTATTTCAGTTTCTTTGATTTGTCCAGTAAAGATTTGTAATGGCATATTTAGAAAAATACAAAAAACTGTGAAGAAGTCCCTTTAACAATATCGACGAAAAGCACTACTAACGCTTTAAAATGTTTGCCATTTCCATCGATGTTTAAGAAATAATTTTGATTTTTTCGTTGTTTATCGGCAAATAAACAACGATTTGGAGTTCTGCTGCGTAGGATTTAAGAGGGCGTTAGTCAGAGTTGTTTAATTGCCACGCCTTAGAACATGCGAAAATTATTTCGATTCCAACATGATTTGACGATATATTTATGCAATTGTAATTGGAACTACTGTTGACTGTGCTCCGCTCAGAATCGAAACTTCATTTTGCGTTGTTTATTGGGTAGTTTAACAACGATAATTTTGTTCTTTCTCTGAAGAAAAATAAGCAAGTATCATGTTAGAATGATTCATAATAAAACTGTTATTTCGCTCCTTTATACATAGTATATGTTTTATTTGAGAATTCGTTAATTTTTTTTTAATATTGTCAATTTAACAATCTGTGAATTAAGTCCCTTTAAAATCTACCTCTTCTATTACGGTTATGCAAGCGCAAATAAATTCCTTTATTGTTACATATAAAATATACAATGTTAGATCTCAATTTTCACCATGACCAAGCTACTTTTCAATATATCACCATACATCGTTAGAAAGATAAGGCCATAACCTTTTGAAAAAAACAGCATGTCAAAAAATTCTATGCGTTGTTACTCACAATATTTACCTTAGAATAAACACACCGGTTTTGACGGGCATGGAGGCTGCCATTTTGTGCATGAATACATGGGCCAAAAGTTATGAAGCTGGGAACCCCTAAGAACAAAGTAGTGCCAAAAAAAAACTTTTTCTTATTTCTTACATATATACCTTTAAATTGATACCAAAACATATCATTTAAACTGTATTTTAAAAATCATATGCATTATTCACTGAACCATATGTGTTTATTATCTAAGTAACCCTGAGGATGTGACGTCTGTTTTGGGGTAATTAGACCTTTAAGAAAACCCAACCCTTTCAAATTTGAATAAAAACCACATTTTTCATAAATCTGATCTATTTCGAGAAGAACATGAAGTCCTTTCACACTGGTATAAGGATTTATTGGAAAAAATTAAAATTGAAAATACCACATATAAAGGCATTTCGAGACAAGAATTCAGACAGAAAACATGTACTTAGGTACATGTTGGAAAACACTATTTTAACTCAGAATTAAGCATAACTTTAAGTTTTAATAGGCATAGACGATGTAATATATAATATCAGAAGTGAAAACAATCTTCATTGGCATTCCAAACGTTATAGAACAGGTTTTTAAGCTGTTTTACGCTAAAAAAAATGTCTGCATTTTTTTTTTTGGGGGGGGGGGAAATCCATATAAAAGTAGCATTTCAGATGCCATTTGACCCCAAAACAGGGTTTGTTTACATAACAATCAACAGACTGTACCGCCTGACACACAATAAACAAAAACGTGTGTGTGGTACATTTTTATCGAGTGCACCGGGATTCTCTCCCATATGGCCATCGCCCCCAGCAGACTTATTAGTTGGGTTACGAGGGATAGTGCAAGATACAGGAGACGCCCCGTTCCAGAGACGACCCTGGGTCTTTTAGTGCCCGGTGTGAAGCACCTAGTACACTGCACCTCGGTTTAACGTCTCATGCGAAGGACGAGTTAGTAGGTTAGGGTGTAGCGGGGGCTCGAACCTGCGACCCCTGAGTTGTGAAACCAGTGCGTTACCACTAGACCACGGATCCGCCACAAAAACATGTCAATGCCAGGTACTAATATACAGTCTTTAGTCACACCTGAACCTGTGGGTGAGGTGTGAATTCCTTCTAGGCCAGTCTCCAGCAACCTTCAGCCTGTATCAAGTACTCAGTGCTGTGTAATGTGTAAAAATAAAAGTTTTCTGTGCATGTTTACTCATTATTGTGATTACTAGTGTAAGTTATATATAATTAGTGTACATATACAATAGTTTACTTTTTTTACTGTGATAAGTCTAGTCGCTATGCCGGCTTCAAAGCGTCGAGCTCAGTTGCGAAAAAGTTGGTTCAAAAAGGGGCTTGGGAGTCCCAACAAGGGTAGAACTCTTTCTTTTCCTACTGTTGTTGATAAGAAGTATGTGAGATTGGAAAAGAAGTCATCTGATAGTAGAATACATGGCAATAGCAATGTACTAACCTTCAAAGATACCGATGGTACGGACACGACTATGTCAACGTTACGGCCCCGTCCCAATGCCACTAATGTAGTTGACGAGTACAGTAGTTCTGATGACTCGTCACTACATCCAGACTTGTATACCAATAAGTTGATGGCTCAGGCTGAGGTCCAGGTTCTTTTCAACACTTCATTTAAAGAACACTCTCAAATTAAACCAAACTGTGATGGCGATTTAAATTTTGATGCCGCTAACTCCATTAGGTGGGGTCTAGGTTGGCGTTAGCGGCTAAAATGTAAAACGTGTTCATACATTAGCAAGTATCGCAATCTTAACGAGGAGGTTGATTGTAAAAAAGGTCGTGGTAGGCGTGCCGCAAAAGTAAACATAGGCCTTCAGCTTGGTCTGTGCACAACACCAGTTAGCAATACCGGTGTGCGCAGAATTCTTAACAACGCTAATATAATAGCCCCCACCCAGTCCTCCGTGCAAAGGTTAAGTAACAAAGTTAATGAAAAGGTAGAAAGTGTCAATGTTAAGGACATGGAATGAGCAAAGAGTATCCCTTGTGAAGGAAAATGATCTAATAGGTCAAACAAATGCCAAAACTGTAAATGTAGATGGCGACTCGTGCTACAATAACCCCATGTTCAATTCCGCCTCGACCCCATTTCAGGCAGGGTCTATCGAGACAGCCACGTTTTGTGAAAATAACACTAAATACAAGAAAATAGTAGGGGTACATATTGCCAATAAACTTCGCATGATTGGAGCTCGGTTGCGAAATAAGGGGAACAATGTTGTTTGTCCGAACCATAGGGGTCATTGCTCCGCAAATGTATCCGAATCAGATCCAATAGGTAATGAAGGTAAATGGTCTGAAATAGTGTCCCGAAACATATCAAATGATGTTAAAATAGCGGGTTATACTGGTGATGGTGATTCTAGGAGTCATGCAGGTGTGAGCAAAGGGAATAAACATTAAGTTGAACACTTTAAAGACATAAGGCACTTAGAAAATTCATTGAAGCGTGCTGTTTACAAAGCCATCTTTAGTTCAAATATGTTCAAAGGGTATTCAAACACAAATATTAAGAATCGCTTTGCTCTTTCAATAAAACAATGGTATGTGGCAGAGTTAAAGACAGCCCACAAGGTTTACAATGGTGACCTAAACAAAATAAAACAATGTATGCCCAAGTTAGCCGATGCAATTGTTTCTTGCTTTGGGGGGTATTGCGGAGAGCCCTGCAAAACATCTAGTTTAGTATGTTGTGGTAACTACCGACAGGCTAAAAACTTCATGCCAATGACTGCTAAACTAGGAATGACAGAGGGTGACAAGGCATTACTTTTAACATGCATGGCCATTATGCTGTCTCCCTCAGCCCTTGATCAAACCAAATTTTTGACCACTACGCAAAAGTGCGAGGCCGTGAATCGATCTTAAAAGACAGTTAACCCAAAAATGATAACTAACCCAATGAACTTTGCCGGAAGGATTCACGGCCAGGTTCATAAACTAAACAAAGGGTACGCAGTGACTGTGTTGATTGAAACCAAGTCTCTAGGGGCCAGCCTTACAAAAGGTTCCACGGTCATACGTCAAATACGGAAGACCGATCAAAGAACCCAAAGGCCGAATAAAGAGGTAATTGAAAAACGCAAAACTACTAGGTACGCGACACGCCAGAGACGGTATAAATTACACGAAAATTTGCATTATAGTAAGGGTCTCTCTGAAATGGTACCAGTCGTGAGAAGGTCTAGGCATTTAAGAGACCACAATTATGTATAAACAGAGAATACTAGGCTAGCGTTGAATAAAGATAAGTTTATTTAGCAAGGCTTAGAAAACCTGGACCGACCACGAGCCTTGTACTTGTGTATATATGTATAGTTTTGCCTTCATTTGCTGCGTTTCGTGCATTTTTTCAGCTGAATGCCTGATTTTAGTACAATTAATAACTAAAATGTGAACTAAATAGGATCTGTTAACTTTGCAAATTAGGAAAATTGGTCTGATTCAAAGTAGGCAGTTCGGATGGTCATCATGGCCAATGCATCGGCCAGTGCAGACACAAAGAACTAGGGTCGATAAGGGTTGATTTTGGCCCATAAAATTGACGATTTTTTAATTTCATTTACTATCAATACCAATCATGCCTGTAGTTAGATCATGATGTGCACTTGACGTTGACATGAATATTGAATCATTGAACGTTCAAACAGCGTGCGTTTCTTCGAAAACAACGATTTTTGTCAATTTTATCACTTTTGTTGTCAAATTTAACTATCAGCGCATGTGAGTTCCACAACCATTTTTCAAAGAGACATGTAATTTAAATCAGTCTTTTTGTTTTGTTATTATCTTTTTGGTACTCGCATGCGCTGTTGGTTAAAAATAAACTTGTAAATTTAGACATTTGGGGAAATTGGCTTTTAAATTAAATTCTTAATTGATTAGTAAGCAACTTGTCATTCGTGGCTCAATGATGTCGCTGCACTTGCAGTTTACCGTCTTTGTTAATGCACTTAACACCAGTCATCCAACAGAACACGGCTGTCAACACGCATTCAACCGTGTCGTTCAGTTTTTGTTATTACTACTAAATAAAACAATTAAGAACATTGCTAGCAGATAAATCTACCATTTTAAGCATTATCGGCTTATATTTCAAGGTAAATACTTCCTACGTGCATTAGATCTAATAGCAAATAAAAAATCTTACCTGATTTGATATATCAATAATCCAACATGCATTAGATCAACTTATGTTCGATTTGAAAATAATCATACGACACTATACTAGTTTGACACTCTTTCAAATAATGTTGCTAGAAATACAACGTATTTAAACCAGGACACATTTGCACATACCGTACAGTAGGCATTATACTCAATAATTTTCTTCTTTAGATTTAACCTATGATTATTGTAGTGGCGTAGCGCGAACAGAACAGTATCGGATAGGGCCAACACAATATGCCCCCACCTCATTGATGGTGGGGGGGGGGGGGGATAAAAATATATAGATCTATATAAACTTTATGATGTTAAGATTTATATTTAAAAGCCTTTTTTGCGGGCATTATTAACAGTTACAGGTTCTGAAACTAAATGATAAGGATTGCAGCACAAAGTATTGTGACATAAATGAGATCATTGTTGCGACTCGTGCAAATTAATTAAATATTGTAGATAACGTGTCAGTTACGATATTATTCACATTTATTTTCGTGAAAAGTAATAAACGCAATAAAATAACGCAGTTACATTGAGATTTTATGCATAAGTGGACCCTAAATGGCTGGTCCCTGGTTTTTGTAAAGGTTAGATACCAGTAATTCCAATTCCCATAGGGTCCCATTATAAAACGGCAAAGTTTCCAAGCAATTTTCTAGCATTTCCTTTATTTCAGATAGTGCAAGTCTGGTATCAATTGAAAGATCAATCTGTCCTCTTCCAAACTTTGCAATAAAATAGATATGTCATGTTACTTCTAAGAAAATGCATCTCAGTTGAATGCAGGCACTGGTAGAAAACAGGATTTCGGCAGTCATATTTCGACAAAAGCCCCATACCACAGTAAACACACCCCAAAAGTTCACCTTTCAAGTTAGCCTCCAATGAAATGCACCAAAATGTTGCAGGCACGCATAGGATATTGGAAATAACCACGAAAGGTATGCCTGAGATTGCTAAATGGCTTTTATGCCAGAAGAGAAGAGGAACTCTTTAGTAATAGGCACTACTTTAGAATGGACCACAGCGGGATACACAATGATTTATTGGTATCTAACCTAAATAAATAAGTTATGTAGGGCTGTACTCTCTAAATAAATCAACAAGTTTAACTCGAAGACATGTTTTTAGGTTTAGACACTTGCTTTGATATTCTTTTTTGGAGATGTTGGTAGGGTAAGCATTGGTATGCACAAATAAATCACTGATATGTTTTAAGATTGGAGACTACAGTATGACGCTTGCGCTGAGGCGGGTTACATTCAACTAGAACGTAGCCGCTAAAAAGATGTTGAGGTTACGCATGCGCAAATAAATTCCTTCTTTGTTACATATACAATATTCAATGTTTGATCACAATTTTCACCATGACCAAGCGACTTCCCAATATATCACCATACATTGTTGGAAAGGTAAGGCCATAACCTTTTGAAAAAACAGCATGTCAAAATTTCTATACGTTGTAACTCAAAATATTTACCTTAGAATAAACACACCGGTTTTGACAGGCATGGGGGGCTGCCATTTTGCGCATGAATACATGGGCATAAGTTATGAAGCTGGGAACCACTAGACACAAAAGTAGTGCACAAAACACCATTTTCTCTTATTGCTTACATATATACCTTTAAAATGATACCAAAACATATCATTTAAACTGTATTTTACAAATTATATGTATCCTGCGCTCAGCCACATGTGCTTATTATCTAACTGACATCATGTAACCCTAGGGATTAGATTTCCGTTTTGGTGTAATTTGACCTTGATAAAACAGTCAACTTTGTTTAGTGTCGAGTTCTTTCTTACATAACACATTACATACCCTTTGTATTGCTTAAATCAATTCAGCTTAGAATGCTCTTTAATAAAAGGTATGGTTATTAGGGTCCCTATGTGCAAAATGTTGCATTTATTTTTGGTCAAATTCATCGCTTTTTCATTAAATTACATAAGGATTGGAATTAGTACATTGTAACCTTAGTCTAAGTCAGAATGATTTATATCAAGATAAATAAACGCTGTCATATGCACATAAAATTGAATAAGCGTTTAAATGATCGTGATTTCCAAAGGGAACAAACTCCTATTCCACTTTAGTTTTAATAATAATCGTTACATTTTAATAGTTGTTTTATATCCAATTTGCATTTAAAAGCGACGATATTAAAATCTGAAACAAATACTATGGTGTAGCTAAAGAAATATATAATTTTAAAAGATGTTTTGCTTGTATTCCGAATGCGAACGGTAATGTACGGACGGCTACGGCTTCGTCAAAATAACACGCAAATTAACGAGCTGATGATGGGTCGAATATCTTAATACTGATGTGGTCAACACATTTAGCATCTTGGTAAAAACAGCGGCGCACAAAGGCATACACTGTGACGTACGCACGTGCGCACGCTTAGTTAAAATATCGATTCACTGTCAAAACATCTTTAAAAAATCCACATCGGGATGATTAACGTCTTGTAACAACACGAACCAGTGTTTTTTTTTAGTTGTTCGCAGAACAACTATATGTACCACATTTTGAAGGCCGATGGTTAAATCGCTATGATCTTAACGTATTAAGTCAGTCAGATTCTCACACGCGAAAGTAAAAAGTGCCGTTTTGCATATCATGAACGTTTGCCAAATGCTAATCATTGTCATAAAGAATATGATTAGAATATGTATAAAAACACTCAAAAGTGTCGAGCAATTCACAGCTTTCAATGTATGATCTTGAGTTAAATCGCGGAAGAATGTAGTCCACTATGCAGCGTTCGACGTCGTTTACGAATGGTTTAATGGGGTAACGAGTCGAGTAGAATCATGGACATTCTAATCCTAACCTATTCATTTCGCTTATTGACGACGCATGTTTTAAGTGTTTTAACAGCACTTCTAACCCGCCACTAACATAAATCGCAATAAAATGGCCATTTGTCAAACAAATTTGATCAAATTTAGAAAGAGATTAAATCAATGACAGAGACATTCACTCGTACATTTTTATTGAACAAGAGCTGTCAGAGGACAGCGCGCTCGACCATTCGAAGTATTTTAGTTGGTACATATTTTGGATAGTGAAAGAGGCATACATTTTTTTAAATACAATATTTTTAAGTGAAGCCTTGTATAGTTTATAAATTTTTGGAACAAAACCTTTAACCATAAAGTGTATGTAAAAAGTGGCTAACTCTGCCAAAATACAAAACAGAGGTATGGGTAATGTTGCCCCTGATACTAGAGTTCATGACAAAGGTTAGTTCCAAGTTTCAAGTGAATAACTTATGTAGTTTTGAAGACACCAAACTTTTGAATATAAACATTCAACAGAAAATCTAAGTGAAAAGGGGGCATAACTCTGTCAAAATACAAAATAGAGTTTATGGGTAATGTTGCCCCTGGTACTAGAGTTGATGATCAAGGTTAGTTCCAAGTTTCAAGTGAATTACTTATATAGTTTTGAAGTTACACAACTGTTGAATATAAACTTTAAACAGAAAATCTTTGTGAAAAAGGGACATATCTCTATCAAAATACAAAATAGAGTTATGGGGAATGTTCACCCTGATACTAAAGTTGATGACAAAGGTATATTCCAAGTTTCAAGTGAATAGCTTTTGTAGTATTGAAGTTACAAAACTTTTAAATATTAACTTAAACCAGAAAATCTATGTGAAAAGGGGGCATAACTATGTCAAAATACAAAACAGAGTTATGGGGAATGTTGCCCTTGATATTGGAGTTGATGACAAAGGTTATTTCCAAGTTTCAAGTGAATAACGTATGTAGTTTTGAAGTTACAACACTTTTGAATATAAACTTTAACCAGAAAATCTAGGTGAAAAAGGGGCATAAATCTGTTAAAATACAAAGTAGAGTTATTTGGAATGTTTCCCCTGACACTGGAGTTGTTTACAAAGGTTAGTTCCAAGTTTCAAGTGAATAACTAATGTAGTTTTGAAGTTACAAAACTTTTGAATATAAACTTTAACCAGAAAATCTTTGAAAAAGGCGCATAACTCGGTCAAAATACAAAACAGAGTTGTACGGAATGTTGCCCTTTATACTGGAGTTGATGACAAAGGTTAGTTATAAGTTTCAAGTGAATAACTTATGTAGTTTTGAAGTTTCCTGACACTGGAGTTGATGACAAAGGCATATTCCAAGTTTCAAGTGAATAACTGTAGTTTTGAAGTTACAAGACTATTCAATAAACACTTTTACCAAATTCAGACGCGGACGCCGACGCCGGGGTTAGTATGAAAGCTCACCTATTCTTCGAATAGTCGAGTTAAAAATGTGTGATACTTTGATAGTACAGTAAACACACTGTCTAAATTGCTGTCTAAATTTGATCAAATTCGTCTGACAAATAGCCATTTTATTGAGATTTGTTTAAGTGCCGGGTTAGAAGTGCTGTTCAGTGTATTTAAAAATGTATAACTTTTTATTTGGCCATGAATAACAACGAACAAAATGAAATCCCAAATGTTCACAGCACAGATAGTCGATTAGATTATGAACCTTTAAATAGCTGCCGGCTACACACCAGTTATTAAAATTTCGCAAGTAGTAAATCGATATAAAGGCCACAGTACACTAAATCAATAAGAGATGTAGGGCTGTACTCTCTAAATAAATCAACAAGTTTAACTCGAAGACATGTTTTTAGGTTCAGACACTTGCTTTGATATTCTTTTTTCATTCAACTAGAAAGTAGCCGCTAAAAAGATGTTGATAAAACAGACAACTTTGTTTAGTGTCGCGTTCTTTCTTACATAACACATGACATACCCTTTTTATTGCTTAAATCAATTCAGCTTAGAATGCTCTTTAAGAAAATGTATGGTTATGAGGGTCCCTATGTGCAAAATGTTGCATTTATTTTTGGCTAATGTTATCACTTTTACATTAAATTACATAAGGATTGGAATTAGTATATTGTAACCTAAGCACAAAACAGGGAGCGTAACGAAAGGGGCAATGCGTACATAAAATCACCATGCTACTGTGTGGGGTTATTGGCTGTAATAAGTTTCATGGAAAACATGCGATAAATATCATGAATTTAATGTGCATTACGATTTTTACAGCGAAAACCGCTTTTTCAAGTAAAAAAAAAAAAGATAAACAATACGAAAACCCGTTTCGTGGATCTGGCAGCACACTCAATCATGCTAAAACCAAAAATGAACACGTTTTATACAATTTTTATCTCTATCATTAAAGTATGTAAACATATGCTAGTATTTTGACTGATTTCTATGAATTAAATACACAATTTGACTCAGACACCCCATATAATCAAAGCACTAAAAAAGGCAAGACAGATTGCTTTTCAGGAATCATTCTCAAATGCGTTTCCAAGCATTTCTACTTTGTGGATCGGTCTGAAATTTTGCATGCACATTAGGAATATGTTAATAATGATGTATAATTGATTTTTTTCGCGATATCAAAACTTAAAGTTGTTTAAAACAGGGAGCGGAACTAAAGGGGCAATGTGTACATAAAATCACCATGTTACGGTGTGGTTTTATTGGCTGTAATAAGTTTCATGGAAAACATGCCATAAATATCATGATTTTAATGTGCATTACGATTTTTACAGCGAAAACCGCTTTTTCAAGAAAAAAAAAAGAGAAACAGTATGGAAACCCGTCTTGTGGATCTTGCAAAACACTAAATCATGCTAAAACCAAAAATGAACACGATTTATACAATAGTTATCTCTATTGCATTAAAGTATGCAAACATATGCTAGTATTTTGACTGATTTCTATGAATTAAGTACACAATTTGACTCAGATCAGACACCCCATATAATCAAGGCACTGAAAACGCAAGCCAGATTGCTTTTCAAGCATCATTCTCAAATGCGTTTTCAAGCATTTCTACTTTGTGGATCGGTCTGTATTGTGCATGCACATTAGGAATATGTTAATAATGATGTAGAATTGTTTTTTTCGCGATAGCAAACTTAAAGTTGTCTTCTACGTCACAATACACTAAACAAATAAGAGATGTAGGGCTGTACTCTCTAAATAAATCAACAAGTTTAACTCGAAGACATGTTTTTAGGTTTAGGCACTTGCTTTGATATTCTTTGTTGGAGATGTTAGTAGGGTAAGCATTGGTATGCACAAATAAATCACTGATATGTTTTAAGATTGGAGACTACAGTATGACACTTGCGCTGAGGCGGGTTACATTCAACTAGAAAGTAGCCGCTAAAACGATGGAGATAAAACAGTCAACTTTGTTTAGTGTCGAGTTCTTTCTTATATAACACATGACATACCCTTTTTATTGCTTAAATCAATTCAGCTTAGAATGCTCTTTAAGAAAATGTATGCTTATGAGCGTCCCTATGTGCAGAATGTTGCATTTATTTTCGGTTAAAGTTATCGCTTTTACATTAAAATACATAAGGATTGGAATTAGTATATTGTAACCTAAACATAAAACAGGGGACGTAACTAAAGGGGCAATGTGTACATAAAATCACCATGCTTCTGTGTGGTGTTATTGGGTGTAATAAGTTTCATGAAAACATGCGATAAATATTATGATTTTAATGTGCATTACGATTTTTACAGCGAAAACCGCGTTTTCAAGTAACAAAAAAAAGATAAAAAGTATTGAAACCCGTCTTGTGGATCTTGCAGCACACTCAATCATGCTAAAACCAAAAATGAACACGTTTTATCAAAACATTTATCTCTATTGCATTAAAGTATGTAAACATATGCTAGTATTTTGACTGATTTCTATGAATTACGTACACAATTTAATTAGATCAGACACCCCATATAATCAAGGAACTGAAAACACAAGCCAGATTGCTTTTCAGGCATCATTCTCAAATGCGTTTTCAAGCATTTCTACTTTGTGGATCGGTCTGTATTGTGCATGCACATTAGGAATATGTTAATAATGATGTAGAATTGTTGTTTTTTCGTGATATCAAAATTTAAAGTTGTCTTCTAGGTCACAATACACTAAATAAATAAGAGATGTAGGGCTGTATTCTCTAAATAAATCAACAAGTTTAATTCGAAGACATGTTTTTAGGATTTTACACTTGCTTGGATATTCTTTATTGGAGATGTTAGTAGGGTAAGCATTGGTATGCACAAATAAATCACTGATATGTTTTAAGATTGGAGACTACAGTATGACACTTGCGCTGAGGCGGATTACATTCAACTAGAAAGTAGCCGCTAAAACGATGGTGATAAAACAGTCAACTGTCTTTAGTGTCGAGTTCTGTCTTACATAACACATGACATACCCTTTTTATTGCTTAAATCAATTCATCTTAGAATGCTCTTTAAGAAAATGTATGGTTATGAGGGTCCCTATATGCAAAATGTTGCATTTATTTTTGGATAAAGTTATCGCTGTTACATTAAATTACATAAGAATTGGAATTAGTCTATTGCAACATAAACACAAAACATGGAGCGGAACTAAAGGGGCAATGTGTATATAAAATCACCATTTTACTGTGTGGTTTTATTGGCTGTAATAAGTTTCATGGAAAACATGCGATAAATATCATGATTTTAATGTGCATTACGATTTTTACAGCGAAAACTTATTTTTCAAGTAAAAAAATAAATAAAAAAAGTACGGAAACCCGTCTTGTGGATATTGCAGCATACTAAATCATGATAAAACCAAAAATGAACACGTTTTATACAATATTTATCTCTATTGCATTAAAGTATGCAAACATATGCTAGTATTTTGACAGATTTCTATGAATTAAGTACACAATTTGAGTCAGATCAGACACCCCATATAATCAAGGCAATAAACGCAAGCCAGATTGCTTTTCAGGCATCATTCTTAAATGCGTTTTCAAGCATTTCTACTTTGTGGATCGGTCTGTAGTGAGCATGCGCATTGGAATATGTTAATAATGATGAAGAATTTGTTTTTTTTTTTCGCGATATCAGAACTTAAAGTTGTCTTCTAGGTCACAATACACTATATAAATAAGAGATGTAATGCTGTACTCTCTAAACAAATCAACAAGTTTAACTCGAAGACATGTTTTTAGGTTTAGACACTTGCTTTGATATTCTTTTTTGGAGATGTTAGTAGGGTAAGCATTGGTATGCACAAATAAATCATTGATATGTTTTAAGATTGGAGACTACAGTATGACACTTGCGCTGAGGCGGGTTACATTCAACTAGAAAGTAGCCGCTAAAACGATGGTGATAAAACAGTCAACTGTCTTTAGTGTCGAGTTCTGTCTTACATAACACATGACATAGACTTTGTATTGCTCAAATCAATTCAGCTTAGAATGCTCTTTAAGAAAATGTATGGTTATGAGGGTCCCTATATTCAAAATGTTGCATTTATTTTTGGTTAAAGTTATCGCTGTTACATTAAATTACATAAGAATTGGAATTAGTATATTGTAACCTAAATACAAAACAGGGAGCGGAACTAAAGGGGCAATATGTACCTAAAATCACCATTTTACTGTGTGGTTTTATTGGCTGTAATAAGTTTCATGGAAATCATGCGATAAATGTCATGATTTTAATGTGCATCACGATTTTAACAGCGAAAACTGCTTTTTCAATAAATAAAAAAAAGAAGAAAACTACGTAACCCGTCTTGTGGATATTGCAGCATACTAAATCATGCTAAAAACAAAAATGAACACGTTTTATACAATATTTATCTCTATTGCATTAAAGTATGTAAACATATGCTAGCATTTTGACTGATTTCTATGAATTAAGTACACAATTGGACTCAGACACCCCATATAAAGCACTGAAAACGCAAGCCAGATTGCTTTTCAGGCCTCATTCTCAAATGCGTTTTCAAGCATTTCTACTTTGTGGATCGGTCTGAAATTTTGCATGCACATTAGGAATATGTCAATACTGATGTATAATTGATTTTTTTCGCGATATCAAAACTTAAAGTTGTTTAAAACAGGGAGAGGAACTAAAGGGGCAATGTGTACATAAAATCACCATGTTACGGTGTGGTTTTATTGGCTGTAATAAGTTTCGTGGAAAACATGCCATAAATATCATGATTTTAATGTGCATTACGATTTTTACAGCGAAACCCGCTTTTTTAAGTAAAAAAAAAAAACAGTACGGAAACCCGTCTAGTGGATCTTGCAAAACACTAAATCATGCTAAAACCAAAAATGAATACGATTTATACAATAGTAATCTCTATTGCATTAAAGTATGCAAACATATGCTAGTATTTTGACTGATTTCTATAAATTAAGTACACAATTTGAGTCAGATCAGACACCCCATATAATCAAGGCAATCAAACTGCAAGCCAGATTGCTTTTCAGGAATCATTCTCAAATCCATTTTCAAGCATTTCTACTTTGTGGATCGGTCTGTATTGTGTATGCACATTAGGAATATGTTAATAATGATGTAGAATTGGTTTTTTTTTCGCGATATCAAAACTTAAAGTTGTTTAAAACAGGGAGCGGAACTAAAGGGGCAATGTGTACATAAAATCACTATGTTACGGTGTGGTTTTATTGGCTGTAATAAGTTTCGTGGAAAACATGCCATAAATATCATGATTTTAATGTGCATTACGATTTTTACAGCGAAAACCGCTTTTTACAGTAAAAAAAAAAGAAAAACAGTACGGAAACCCGTCTTGTGGATCTTGCAAAACACTAAATCATGCTAAAACCAAAAATGAACACGATTTATACAATAGTTATCTCTATTGCATTAAAGTATGCAAACATATGCTAGTATTTTGACTGATTTCTATGAATTAAGTACACAATTTGACTCAGATCAGACACCCCATATAATCAAGGCACTGAAAACGCAAGCCAGATTGCTTTTCAGGCATCATTCTCAAATGCGTTTTCAAGCATTTCTACTTTGTGGATCGGTCTGTATTGTGCATGCACATTAGGAATATGTTAATAATGATGTAGAATTGTTTTTTTCGCGATAGCAAACTTAAAGTTGTCTTCTACGTCACAATACACTAAACAAATAAGAGATGTAGGGCTGTACTCTCTAAATAAATCAACAAGTTTAACTCGAAGACATGTTTTTAGGTTTAGGCACTTGCTTTGATATTCTTTGTTGGAGATGTTAGTAGGGTAAGCATTGGTATCCAAAAATAAATCACTGATATGTTTCAAGATTGGAGACTACAGTATGACACTTGCGCTGAGGCGGGTTACATTCAACTAGAAAGTAGCCGCTAAAACGATGGTGATAAAACAATCAACTGTGTTTAGTGTCGAGTTCTTTCTTACATAACACATGACATACCCATAGAATGCTCTTTAAGAAAATGTATGGTTATGAGGGTCCCTATATGCAAAATGTTGCATTTATTTTTGGTTAAAGTTATCGCTGTTACATTAAATTACATAAGGATTGGAATTAGTATATTGTAACCTAAACACAAAACAGGGAGCAGAACTAAAGGGGCAATGTGTACATAAAATCACCATGCTACTGTGTGGTTTTATTGGCTGTAATAAGTTTCATGGAAAACATGCTATAAATATAATGTTTTTAATGTGCATTACGATTTTTACAGCGAAAACCGATTTTTCAAGTAAAAAAAAAAAAAGAGACAAAGTACGGAAACCCGTCTTGTGGATATTGCAGCCTACTAAATCATGCTAAAAGCAAAAATGAACACGTTTTATACAATATGTATCTTTATTGCATTAAAGTATGCAAACATATGCTAGTATTTTGACTGATTTCTATGAATTAAGTACACAATTTGACTCAGACACCACATATAAAGCACTGAAAACGCAAGCCAGATTGCTTATCAGGCCTCATTCTCAAATGTGTTTTCAAGCATTTCTACTTTGTGGATCGGTCTGTATTGTGCATGCACATTAGGAATATGTTAATAATGATGTAGAATTGATTTTTCGCGATAGCAAAACTTAAAGTTGTCTTCTACGTCACAATACACTAAACAAATAAGAGATGAAGGCTGTACTCTCTAAATAAATCAACAAGTTTAACTCGAAGACATGTTTTTAGGTTTAGGCACTTGCTTTGATATTCTTTTTTGGAGATGTTAGTAGGGTAAGCATTGGTATGCACAAATAAATCACTGATATGTTTTAAGATTGGAGACTACAGTATGACACTTGCGCTGAGGCGGGTTACATTCAACTAGAAAGTAGCCGCTAAAACGATGGTGATAAAACAGTCAACTGTCTTTAGTGTCGAGTTCTGTCTTACATAACACATGACATACCCTTTGTATTGCTCAAATCAATCCAGCTTAGAATGCTCTTTAAGAAAATGTATGGTTATGAGGGTCCCTATATTCAAAATGTTGCATTTATTTTGGGTTAAAGTTATAACTGTTACATTAAATTACATAAGAATTGGAATTAGTATATTGTAACCTAAACACAAAACAGGAGCGGAACTAAAGGGGCAATATGTACCTAAAATCACCATTTTACTGTGTGGTTTTATTGGCTGTAATAAGTTTCATGGAAATCATGCGATAAATGTCATGATTTTAATGTGCATTACGATTTTAACAGCGAAAACCGCTTTTTCAATAAAAAAAAAAAGAAGAAAACTACGTAACCCGTCTTGTGGATATTGCAGCATACTAAATCATGCTAAAAACAAAAATTAACACGTTTTATACAATATTTATCTCTATTGCATTAAAGTATGTAAATATATGCTAGCATTTTGACTGATTTCTATGAATTAAGTACACAATTTGAGTCAGATCAGACACCCCATATAATCAAGGCAATAAACGCAAGCCAGATTGCTTTTCAGGCATCATTCTTAAATGCGTTTTCAAGCATTTCTACTTTGTGGATCGGTCTGTAGTGAGCATGCGCATTGGAATATGTTAATAATGATGAAGAATTGGGTTTTTTTTCGCGATATCAGAACTTAAAGTTGTCTTCTAGGTCACAATACACTATATAAATAAGAGATGTAATGCTGTACTCTCTAAACAAATCAACAAGTTTAACTCGAAGACATGTTTTTAGGTTTAGACACTTGCTTTGATATTCTTTTTTGGAGATGTTAGTAGGGTAAGCATTGGTATGCACAAATAAATCATTGATATGTTTTAAGATTGGAGACTACAGTATGACACTTGCGCTGAGGCGGGTTACATTCAACTAGAAAGTAGCCGCTAAAACGATGGTGATAAAACAGTCAACTGTCTTTAGTGTCGAGTTCTGTCTTACATAACACATGACATACCCTTTGTATTGCTCAAATCAATTCAGCTTAGAATGCTCTTTAAGAAAATGTATGGTTATGAGGGTCCCTATATTCAAAATGTTGCATTTATTTTTGGTTAAAGTTATCGCTGTTACATTAAATTACATAAGAATTGGAATTAGTATATTGTAACCTAAATACAAAACAGGGAGCGGAACTAAAGGGGCAATATGTACCTAAAATCACCATTTTACTGTGTGGTTTTATTGGCTGTAATAAGTTTCATGGAAATCATGCGATAAATGTCATGATTTTAATGTGCATTACGATTTTAACAGCGAAAACCGCTTTTTCAATAAAAAAAAAAAAGAAGAAAACTACGTAACCCGTCTTGTGGATATTGCAGCATACTAAATCATGCTAAAAACAAAAATTAACACGTTTTATACAATATTTATCTCTATTGCATTAAAGTATGTAAATATATGCTAGCATTTTGACTGATTTCTATGAATTAAGTACACAATTTGAGTCAGATCAGACACCCCATATAATCAAGGCAATAAACGCAAGCCAGATTGCTTTTCAGGCATCATTCTTAAATGCGTTTTCAAGCATTTCTACTTTGTGGATCGGTCTGTAGTGAGCATGCGCATTGGAATATGTTAATAATGATGAAGAATTGGTTTTTTTTTCGCGATATCAGAACTTAAAGTTGTCTTCTAGGTCACAATACACTATATAAATAAGAGATGTAATGCTGTACTCTCTAAACAAATCAACAAGTTTAACTCGAAGACATGTTTTTAGGTTTAGACACTTGCTTTGATATTCTTTTTTGGAGATGTTAGTAGGGTAAGCATTGGTATGCACAAATAAATCATTGATATGTTTTAAGATTGGAGACTACAGTATGACACTTGCGCTGAGGCGGGTTACATTCAACTAGAAAGTAGCCGCTAAAACGATGGTGATAAAACAGTCAACTGTCTTTAGTGTCGAGTTCTGTCTTACATAACACATGACATACCCTTTGTATTGCTCAAATCAATTCAGCTTAGAATGCTCTTTAAGAAAATGTATGGTTATGAGGGTCCCTATATTCAAAATGTTGCATTTATTTTTGGTTAAAGTTATCGCTGTTACATTAAATTACATAAGAATTGGAATTAGTATATTGTAACCTAAATACAAAACAGGGAGCGGAACTAAAGGGGCAATATGTACCTAAAATCACCATTTTACTGTGTGGTTTTATTGGCTGTAATAAGTTTCATGGAAATCATGCGATAAATGTCATGATTTTAATGTGCATCACGATTTTAACAGCGAAAACTGCTTTTTCAATAAATAAAAAAAAGAAGAAAACTACGTAACCCGTCTTGTGGATATTGCAGCATACTAAATCATGCTAAAAACAAAAATTAACACGTTTTATACAATATTTATCTCTATTGCATTAAAGTATGTAAATATATGCTAGCATTTTGACTGATTTCTATGAATTAAGTACACAATTTGAGTCAGATCAGACACCCCATATAATCAAGGCAATAAACGCAAGCCAGATTGCTTTTCAGGAATCATTCTCAAATGCGTTTCCAAGCATTTCTACTTTGTGGATCGGTCTCAAATTTTGCATGCACATTAGGAATATGTTAATACTGATGTATAATTGATTTTTTTCGCGATATCAAAACTTAAAGTTGTTTAAAACAGGGAGCGGAACTAAAGGGGCAATGTGTACATAAAATCACCATGTTACGGTGTGGTTTTATTGGCTGTAATAAGTTTCGTGGAAAACATGCCATAAATATCATGATTTTAATGTGCATCACGATTTTAACAGCGAAAACTGCTTTTTCAATAATAAAAAAAAGAAGAAAACTACGTAACCCGTCTTGTGGATATTGCAGCATACTAAATCATGCTAAAAACAAAAATGAACACGTTTTATACAATATTTATCTCTATTGCATTAAAGTATGTAAACATATGCTAGCATTTTGACTGATTTCTATGAATTAAGTACACAATTGGACTCAGACACCCCATATAAAGCACTGAAAACGCAAGCCAGATTGCTTTTCAAGCATCATTCTCAAATGCGTTTTCAAGCATTTCTACTTTGTGGATCGGTCTGAAATTTTGCATGCACATTAGGAATATGTTAATACTGATGTATAATTGATTTTTTTCGCGATATCAAAACTTAAAGTTGTTTAAAACAGGGAGCGGAACTAAAGGGGCAATGTGTACATAAAATCACCATGTTACGGTGTGGTTTTATTGGCTGTAATAAGTTTCGTGGAAAACATGCCATAAATATCATGATTTTAATGTGCATTACGATTTTTACAGCGAAAACCGCTTTTTACAGTAAAAAAAAAAGAAAAACAGTACGGAAACCCGTCTTGTGGATCTTGCAAAACACTAAATCATGCTAAAACCAAAAATGAATACGATTTATACAATAGTTATCTCTATTGCATTAAAGTATGCAAACATATGCTAGTATTTTGACTGATTTCTATGAATTAAGTACACAATTTGACTCAGATCAGACACCCCATATAATCAAGGCACTGAAAACGCAAGCCAGATTGCTTTTCAGGCATCATTCTCAAATGCGTTTTCAAGCATTTCTACTTTGTGGATCGGTCTGTATTGTGCATGCACATTAGGAATATGTTAATAATGATGTAGAATTGTTTTTTTCGCGATAGCAAACTTAAAGTTGTCTTCTACGTCACAATACACTAAACAAATAAGAGATGTAGGGCTGTACTCTCTAAATAAATCAACAAGTTTAACTCGAAGACATGTTTTTAGGTTTAGGCACTTGCTTTGATATTCTTTGTTGGAGATGTTAGTAGGGTAAGCATTGGTATCCAAAAATAAATCACTGATATGTTTCAAGATTGGAGACTACAGTATGACACTTGCGCTGAGGCGGGTTACATTCAACTAGAAAGTAGCCGCTAAAACGATGGTGATAAAACAATCAACTGTGTTTAGTGTCGAGTTCTTTCTTACATAACACATGACATACCCATAGAATGCTCTTTAAGAAAATGTATGGTTATGAGGGTCCCTATATGCAAAATGTTGCATTTATTTTTGGTTAAAGTTATCGCTGTTACATTAAATTACATAAGGATTGGAATTAGTATATTGTAACCTAAACACAAAACAGGGAGCAGAACTAAAGGGGCAATGTGTACATAAAATCACCATGCTACTGTGTGGTTTTATTGGCTGTAATAAGTTTCATGGAAAGCATGCTATAAATATAATGTTTTTAATGTGCATTACGATTTTTACAGCGAAAACCGATTTTTCAATTAAAAAAAAAAAAGAGACAAAGTACGGAAACCCGTCTTGTGAATATTGCAGCATACTAAATCATGCTAAAAGCAAAAATGAACACGTTTTATACAATATTTATCTCTATTGCATTAAAGTATGTAAACATATGCTAGCATTTTGACTGATTTCTATGAATTAAGTACACAATTGGACTCAGACACCCCATATAAAGCACTGAAAACGCAAGCCAGATTGCTTTTCAGGCCTCATTCTCAAATGCGTTTTCAAGCATTTCTACTTTGTGGATCGGTCTGAAATTTTGCATGCACATTAGGAATATGTCAATACTGATGTATAATTGATTTTTTTCGCGATATCAAAACTTAGAGTTGTTTGAAACAGGGAGCGGAACTAAAGGGGCAATGTGTACATAAAATCACCATGTTACGGTGTGGTTTTATTAGCTGTAATAAGTTTCGTGGAAAACATGCCATAAATATCATGATTTTAATGTGCATTACGATTTTTACAGCGAAAACCGCTTTTTTAAGTAAAAAAAAAAAAACAGTAGGGAAACCCGTCCAGTGGATCTTGCAAAACACTAAATCATGCTAAAACCAAAAATGAATACGATTTATACAATAGTTATCTCAATTGCATTAAAGTATGCAAACATATACTAGTATTTTGACTGATTTCTATAAATTAAGTACACAATTTGAGTCAGATCAGACACCCCATATAATCAAGGCAATCAAACTGCAAGCCAGATTGCTTTTCAGGCATCATTCTCAAATGCGTTTTCAGGCATTTCTACTTTGTGGATCGGTCTGTATTGTGCATGCACATTAGGAATATGTTAATAATGATGTAGAATTGATTTTTCGCGATATCAAAACTTAAAGTTGTCTTCTAGGTCACAATACACTATATAAATAAGAGATGTAGGGCTGTACTCTCTAAATAAATCAACAAGTTTAACTCGAAGACATGTTTTTAGGTTTAGGCACTTGCTTTGATATTCTTTTTTGGAGATGTTAGTAGGGTAAGCATTGGTATGCACAAATAAATCACTGATATGTTTTAAGATTGGAGACTACAGTATGACACTTGCGCTGAGGCGGGTTACATTCAACTAGAAAGTAGCCGCTAAAACGATGGTGATAAAACAGTCAACTGTCTTTAGTGTCGAGTTCTGTCTTACATAACACATGACATACCCTTTGTATTGCTCAAATCAATCCAGCTTAGAATGCTCTTTAAGAAAATGTATGGTTATGAGGGTCCCTATATTCAAAATGTTGCATTTATTTTGGGTTAAAGTTATAACTGTTACATTAAATTACATAAGAATTGGAATTAGTATATTGTAACCTAAACACAAAACAGGAGCGGAACTAAAGGGGCAATATGTACATAAAATCACCATTTTACTGTGTGGTTTTATTGGCTGTAATAAGTTTCATGGAAATCATGCGATAAATGTCATGATTTTAATGTGCATTACGATTTTAACAGCGAAAACCGCTTTTTCAATAAAAAAAAAAAGAAGAAAACTACGTAACCCGTCTTGTGGATATTGCAGCATACTAAATCATGCTAAAAACAAAAATTAACACGTTTTATACAATATTTATCTCTATTGCATTAAAGTATGTAAATATATGCTAGCATTTTGACTGATTTCTATGAATTAAGTACACAATTTGACTCAGACACCCCATATAATCAAAGCACTAAAAAAGGCAAGACAGATTGCTTTTCAGGAATCATTCTCAAATGCGTTTCCAAGCATTTCTACTTTGTGGATCGGTCTCAAATTTTGCATGCACATTAGGAATATGTTAATACTGATGTATAATTGATTTTTTTCGCGATATCAAAACTTAAAGTTGTTTAAAACAGGGAGCGGAACTAAAGGGGCAATGTGTACATAAAATCACCATGTTACGGTGTGGTTTTATTGGCTGTAATAAGTTTCGTGGAAAACATGCCATAAATATCATGATTTTAATGTGCATCACGATTTTAACAGCGAAAACTGCTTTTTCAATAATAAAAAAAAGAAGAAAACTACGTAACCCGTCTTGTGGATATTGCAGCATACTAAATCATGCTAAAAACAAAAATGAACACGTTTTATACAATATTTATCTCTATTGCATTGAAGTATGTAAACATATGCTAGCATTTTGACTGATTTCTATGAATTAAGTACACAATTGGACTCAGACACCCCATATAAAGCACTGAAAACGCAAGCCAGATTGCTTTTCAGGCCTCATTCTCAAATGCGTTTTCAAGCATTTCTACTTTGTGGATCGGTCTGAAATTTTGCATGCACATTAGGAATATGTTAATACTGATGTATAATTGATTTTTT
Organism: Congeria kusceri; assembly: GCA_027627225.1. NCBI lineage: Eukaryota > Metazoa > Mollusca > Bivalvia > Myida > Dreissenidae > Congeria > Congeria kusceri. Next base: position 30,248,519 of record CM051040.1, read on the forward strand.
TCGCGATATCAAAACTTAAAGTTGTTTAAAACAGGGAGCGGAACTAAAGGGGCAATGTGTACATAAAATCACCATGTTACGGTGTGGTTTTATTGGCTGTAATAAGTTTCGTGGAAAACATGCCATAAATATCATGATTTTAATGTGCATTACGATTTTTACAGCGAAAACCGCCTTTTCAAGTAAAAAAAAAAGAAAAACAGTACGGAAACCCGTCTTGTGGATCTTGCAAAACACTAAATCATGCTAAAACCAAAAATGAATACGATTTATACAATAGTTATCTCTATTGCATTAAAGTATGCAAACATATGCTAGTATTTTGACTGATTTCTATGAATTAAGTACACAATTTGACTCAGATCAGACACCCCATATAATCAAGGCACTGAAAACGCAAGCCAGATTGCTTTTCAGGCATCATTCTCAAATGCGTTTTCAAGCATTTCTACTTTGTGGATCGGTCTGTATTGTGCATGCACATTAGGAATATGTTAATAATGATGTAGAATTGTTTTTTTTCGCGATAGCAAACTTAAAGTTGTCTTCTACGTCACAATACACTAAACAAATAAGAGATGTAGGGCTGTACTCTCTAAATAAATCAACAAGTTTAACTCGAAGACATGTTTTTAGGTTTAGGTACTTGCTTTGATATTCTTTGTTGGAGATGTTAGTAGGGTAAGCATTGGTATCCAAAAATAAATCACTGATATGTTTCAAGATTGGAGACTACAGTATGACACTTGCGCTGAGGCGGGTTACATTCAACTAGAAAGTAGCCGCTAAAACGATGGTGATAAAACAATCAACTGTGTTTAGTGTCGAGTTCTTTCTTACATAACACATGACATACCCATAGAATGCTCTTTAAGAAAATGTATGGTTATGAGGGTCCCTATATGCAAAATGTTGCATTTATTTTTGGTTAAAGTTATCGCTGTTACATTAAATTACATAAGGATTGGAATTAGTATATTGTAACCTAAACACAAAACAGGGAGCAGAACTAAAGGGGCAATGTGTACATAAAATCACCATGCTACTGTGTGGTTTTATTGGCTGTAATAAGTTTCATGGAAAGCATGCTATAAATATAATGTTTTTAATGTGCATTACGATTTTTACAGCGAAAACCGATTTTTCAATTAAAAAAAAAAAAGAGACAAAGTACGGAAACCCGTCTTGTGAATATTGCAGCATACTAAATCATGCTAAAAGCAAAAATGAACACGTTTTATACAATATTTATCTCTATTGCATTAAAGTATGTAAACATATGCTAGCATTTTGACTGATTTCTATGAATTAAGTACACAATTGGACTCAGACACCCCATATAAAGCACTGAAAACGCAAGCCAGATTGCTTTTCAGGCCTCATTCTCAAATGCGTTTTCAAGCATTTCTACTTTGTGGATCGGTCTGAAATTTTGCATGCACATTAGGAATATGTCAATACTGATGTATAATTGATTTTTTTCGCGATATCAAAACTTAGAGTTGTTTGAAACAGGGAGCGGAACTAAAGGGGCAATGTGTACATAAAATCACCATGTTACGGTGTGGTTTTATTAGCTGTAATAAGTTTCGTGGAAAACATGCCATAAATATCATGATTTTAATGTGCATTACGATTTTTACAGCGAAAACCGCTTTTTTAAGTAAAAAAAAAAAAAACAGTAGGGAAACCCGTCCAGTGGATCTTGCAAAACACTAAATCATGCTAAAACCAAAAATGAATACGATTTATACAATAGTTATCTCAATTGCATTAAAGTATGCAAACATATACTAGTATTTTGACTGATTTCTATAAATTAAGTACACAATTTGAGTCAGATCAGACACCCCATATAATCAAGGCAATCAAACTGCAAGCCAGATTGCTTTTCAGGCATCATTCTCAAATGCGTTTTCAGGCATTTCTACTTTGTGGATCGGTCTGTATTGTGCATGCACATTAGGAATATGTTAATAATGATGTAGAATTGATTTTTCGCGATATCAAAACTTAAAGTTGTCTTCTAGGTCACAATACACTATATAAATAAGAGATGTAGGGCTGTACTCTCTAAATAAATCAACAAGTTTAACTCGAAGACATGTTTTTAGGTTTAGGCACTTGCTTTGATATTCTTTTTTGGAGATGTTAGTAGGGTAAGCATTGGTATGCACAAATAAATCACTGATATGTTTTAAGATTGGAGACTACAGTATGACACTTGCGCTGAGGCGGGTTACATTCAACTAGAAAGTAGCCGCTAAAACGATGGTGATAAAACAGTCAACTGTCTTTAGTGTCGAGTTCTGTCTTACATAACACATGACATACCCTTTGTATTGCTCAAATCAATCCAGCTTAGAATGCTCTTTAAGAAAATGTATGGTTATGAGGGTCCCTATATTCAAAATGTTGCATTTATTTTGGGTTAAAGTTATAACTGTTACATTAAATTACATAAGAATTGGAATTAGTATATTGTAACCTAAACACAAAACAGGAGCGGAACTAAAGGGGCAATATGTACATAAAATCACCATTTTACTGTGTGGTTTTATTGGCTGTAATAAGTTTCATGGAAATCATGCGATAAATGTCATGATTTTAATGTGCATTACGATTTTAACAGCGAAAACCGCTTTTTCAATAAATAAAAAAAGAAGAAAACTACGTAACCCGTCTTGTGGATATTGCAGCATACTAAATCATGCTAAAAACAAAAATTAACACGTTTTATACAATATTTATCTCTATTGCATTAAAGTATGTAAATATATGCTAGCATTTTGACTGATTTCTATGAATTAAGTACACAATTTGACTCAGACACCCCATATAATCAAAGCACTAAAAAAGGCAAGACAGATTGCTTTTCAGGAATCATTCTCAAATGCGTTTCCAAGCATTTCTACTTTGTGGATCGGTCTCAAATTTTGCATGCACATTAGGAATATGTTAATACTGATGTATAATTGATTTTTTTCGCGATATCAAAACTTAAAGTTGTTTAAAACAGGCAGCGGAACTAAAGGGGCAATGTGTACATAAAATCACCATGTTACGGTGTGGTTTTATTGGCTGTAATAAGTTTCGTGGAAAACATGCCATAAATATCATGATTTTAATGTGCATCACGATTTTAACAGCGAAAACTGCTTTTTCAATAATAAAAAAAAGAAGAAAACTACGTAACCCGTCTTGTGGATATTGCAGCATACTAAATCATGCTAAAAACAAAAATGAACACGTTTTATACAATATTTATCTCTATTGCATTAAAGTATGTAAACATATGCTAGCATTTTGACTGATTTCTATGAATTAAGTACACAATTGGACTCAGACACCCCATATAAAGCACTGAAAACGCAAGCCAGATTGCTTTTCAGGCCTCATTCTCAAATGCGTTTTCAAGCATTTCTACTTTGTGGATCGGTCTGAAATTTTGCATGCACATTAGGAATATGTTAATACTGATGTATAATTGATTTTTTTCGCGATATCAAAACTTAAAGTTGTTTAAAACAGGGAGCGGAACTAAAGGGGCAATGTGTACATAAAATCACCATGTTACGGTGTGGTTTTATTGGCTGTAATAAGTTTCGTGGAAAACATGCCATAAATATCATGATTTTAATGTGCATTACGATTTTTACAGCGAAAACCGCCTTTTCAAGTAAAAAAAAAAGAAAAACAGTACGGAAACCCGTCTTGTGGATCTTGCAAAACACTAAATCATGCTAAAACCAAAAATGAATACGATTTATACAATAGTTATCTCTATTGCATTAAAGTATGCAAACATATGCTAGTATTTTGACTGATTTCTATGAATTAAGTACACAATTTGACTCAGATCAGACACCCCATATAATCAAGGCACTGAAAACGCAAGCCAGATTGCTTTTCAGGCATCATTCTCAAATGCGTTTTCAAGCATTTCTACTTTGTGGATCGGTCTGTATTGTGCATGCACATTAGGAATATGTTAATAATGATGTAGAATTGTTTTTTTCGCGATAGCAAACTTAAAGTTGTCTTCTACGTCACAATACACTAAACAAATAAGAGATGTAGGGCTGTACTCTCTAAATAAATCAACAAGTTTAACTCGAAGACATGTTTTTAGGTTTAGGTACTTGCTTTGATATTCTTTGTTGGAGATGTTAGTAGGGTAAGCATTGGTATCCAAAAATAAATCACTGATATGTTTCAAGATTGGAGACTACAGTATGACACTTGCGCTGAGGCGGGTTACATTCAACTAGAAAGTAGCCGCTAAAACGATGGTGATAAAACAATCAACTGTGTTTAGTGTCGAGTTCTTTCTTACATAACACATGACATACCCATAGAATGCTCTTTAAGAAAATGTATGGTTATGAGGGTCCCTATATGCAAAATGTTGCATTTATTTTTGGTTAAAGTTATCGCTGTTACATTAAATTACATAAGGATTGGAATTAGTATATTGTAACCTAAACACAAAACAGGGAGCAGAACTAAAGGGGCAATGTGTACATAAAATCACCATGCTACTGTGTGGTTTTATTGGCTGTAATAAGTTTCATGGAAAGCATGCTATAAATATAATGTTTTTAATGTGCATTACGATTTTTACAGCGAAAACCGATTTTTCAATTAAAAAAAAAAAAGAGACAAAGTACGGAAACCCGTCTTGTGAATATTGCAGCATACTAAATCATGCTAAAAGCAAAAATGAACACGTTTTATACAATATTTATCTCTATTGCATTAAAGTATGTAAACATATGCTAGCATTTTGACTGATTTCTATGAATTAAGTACACAATTGGACTCAGACACCCCATATAAAGCACTGAAAACGCAAGCCAGATTGCTTTTCAGGCCTCATTCTCAAATGCGTTTTCAAGCATTTCTACTTTGTGGATCGGTCTGAAATTTTGCATGCACATTAGGAATATGTCAATACTGATGTATAATTGATTTTTTTCGCGATATCAAAACTTAGAGTTGTTTGAAACAGGGAGCGGAACTAAAGGGGCAATGTGTACATAAAATCACCATGTTACGGTGTGGTTTTATTAGCTGTAATAAGTTTCGTGGAAAACATGCCATAAATATCATGATTTTAATGTGCATTACGATTTTTACAGCGAAAACCGCTTTTTTAAGTAAAAAAAAAAAAACAGTAGGGAAACCCGTCTAGTGGATCTTGCAAAACACTAAATCATGCTAAAACCAAAAATGAATACGATTTATACAATAGTTATCTCTATTGCATTAAAGTATGCAAACATATGCTAGTATTTTGACTGATTTCTATAAATTAAGTACACAATTTGAGTCAGATCAGACACCCCATATAATCAAGGCAATCAAACTGCAAGCCAGATTGCTTTTCAGGCATCATTCTCAAATGCGTTTTCAAGCATTTCTACTTTGTGGATCGGTCTGTATTGTGCATGCACATTAGGAATATGTTAATAATGATGTAGAATTGATTTTTCGCGATATCAAAACTTAAAGTGGTCTTCTAGGTCACAATACACTATATAAATAAGAGATGTAGGGCTGTACTCTCTAAATAAATCAACAAGTTTAACTCGAAGACATGTTTTTAGGTTTAGGCACTTGCTTTGATATTCTTTTTTGGAGATGTTAGTAGGGTAAACATTGGTATGCACAAATAAATCACTGATATGTTTTAAGATTGGAGACTACAGTATGACACTTGCGCTGAGGCGGGTTACATTCAACTAGAAAGTAGCCGCTAAAACGATGGTGATAAAACAGTCAACTGTCTTTAGTGTCGAGTTCTGTCTTACATAAAACATGACATACCCTTTTTATTGCTCAAATCAATTCAGCTTAGAATGCTCTTTAAGAAAATGTATGGTTATGAGGGTCCCTATATTCAAAATGTTGCATTAATTTTGGGTTAAAGTTATAACTGTTACATTAAATTACTTAAGAATTGGAATTAGTATATTGTAACCTAAACACAAAACAGGGAGCGGAACTAAAGGGGCAATGTGTACATCAAATCACCATTTTACTGTGTGGTTTTATTGGCTGTAATAGGTTTCATGGAAAACATGCGATAAATATCATGAATTTAATGTGCATTACGATTTTTACAGCGAAAGCCGCTTTTTCAAGTAAAAAAAAAAAGATAAAAAATCCGGAAACCCGTTTCGTGGATCTGGCAGCACACTCAATCATGCTAAAACCAAAAATGAACACGTTTTATACAATTTTTATCTCTATCATTAAAGTATGTAAACATATGCTAGTATTTTGACTGATTTCTATGAATTAAATACACAATTTGACTCAGACACCCCATATAATCAAAGCACTAAAAAAGGCAAGACAGATTGCTTTTCAGGAATCATTCTCAAATGCGTTTCCAAGCATTTCTACTTTGTGGATCGGTCTGAAATTTTGCATGCACATTAGGAATATGTTAATACTGATGTATAATTGATTTTTTTCGCGATATCAAAACTTAAAGTTGTTTAAAACAGGGAGCGGAACTAAAGGGGCAATGTGTACATAAAATCACCATGTTACGGTGTGGTTTTATTGGCTGTAATAAGTTTCGTGGAAAACATGCCATAAATATCATGATTTTAATGTGCATTACGATTTTTACAGCGAAAACCGCCTTTTCAAGTAAAAAAAAAAGAAAAACAGTACGGAAACCCGTCTTGTGGATCTTGCAAAACACTAAATCATGCTAAAACCAAAAATGAATACGATTTATACAATAGTTATCTCTATTGCATTAAAGTATGCAAACATATGCTAGTATTTTGACTGATTTCTATGAATTAAGTACACAATTTGACTCAGATCAGACACCCCATATAATCAAGGCACTGAAAACGCAAGCCAGATTGCTTTTCAGGCATCATTCTCAAATGCGTTTTCAAGCATTTCTACTTTGTGGATCGGTCTGTATTGTGCATGCACATTAGGAATATGTTAATAATGATGTAGAATTGTTTTTTTCGCGATAGCAAACTTAAAGTTGTCTTCTACGTCACAATACACTAAACAAATAAGAGATGTAGGGCTGTACTCTCTAAATAAATCAACAAGTTTAACTCGAAGACATGTTTTTAGGTTTAGGTACTTGCTTTGATATTCTTTGTTGGAGATGTTAGTAGGGTAAGCATTGGTATCCAAAAATAAATCACTGATATGTTTCAAGATTGGAGACTACAGTATGACACTTGCGCTGAGGCGGGTTACATTCAACTAGAAAGTAGCCGCTAAAACGATGGTGATAAAACAATCAACTGTGTTTAGTGTCGAGTTCTTTCTTACATAACACATGACATACCCATAGAATGCTCTTTAAGAAAATGTATGGTTATGAGGGTCCCTATATGCAAAATGTTGCATTTATTTTTGGTTAAAGTTATCGCTGTTACATTAAATTACATAAGGATTGGAATTAGTATATTGTAACCTAAACACAAAACAGGGAGCAGAACTAAAGGGGCAATGTGTACATAAAATCACCATGCTACTGTGTGGTTTTATTGGCTGTAATAAGTTTCATGGAAAGCATGCTATAAATATAATGTTTTTAATGTGCATTACGATTTTTACAGCGAAAACCGATTTTTCAATTAAAAAAAAAAAAGAGACAAAGTACGGAAACCCGTCTTGTGAATATTGCAGCATACTAAATCATGCTAAAAGCAAAAATGAACACGTTTTATACAATATTTATCTCTATTGCATTAAAGTATGTAAACATATGCTAGCATTTTGACTGATTTCTATGAATTAAGTACACAATTGGACTCAGACACCCCATATAAAGCACTGAAAACGCAAGCCAGATTGCTTTTCAGGCCTCATTCTCAAATGCGTTTTCAAGCATTTCTACTTTGTGGATCGGTCTGAAATTTTGCATGCACATTAGGAATATGTCAATACTGATGTATAATTGATTTTTTTCGCGATATCAAAACTTAGAGTTGTTTGAAACAGGGAGCGGAACTAAAGGGGCAATGTGTACATAAAATCACCATGTTACGGTGTGGTTTTATTAGCTGTAATAAGTTTCGTGGAAAACATGCCATAAATATCATGATTTTAATGTGCATTACGATTTTTACAGCGAAAACCGCTTTTTTAAGTAAAAAAAAAAAAAACAGTAGGGAAACCCGTCTAGTGGATCTTGCAAAACACTAAATCATGCTAAAACCAAAAATGAATACGATTTATACAATAGTTATCTCTATTGCATTAAAGTATGCAAACATATGCTAGTATTTTGACTGATTTCTATAAATTAAGTACACAATTTGAGTCAGATCAGACACCCCATATAATCAAGGCAATCAAACTGCAAGCCAGATTGCTTTTCAGGCATCATTCTCAAATGCGTTTTCAAGCATTTCTACTTTGTGGATCGGTCTGTATTGTGCATGCACATTAGGAATATGTTAATAATGATGTAGAATTGATTTTTCGCGATATCAAAACTTAAAGTGGTCTTCTAGGTCACAATACACTATATAAATAAGAGATGTAGGGCTGTACTCTCTAAATAAATCAACAAGTTTAACTCGAAGACATGTTTTTAGGTTTAGGCACTTGCTTTGATATTCTTTTTTGGAGATGTTAGTAGGGTAAACATTGGTATGCACAAATAAATCACTGATATGTTTTAAGATTGGAGACTACAGTATGACACTTGCGCTGAGGCGGGTTACATTCAACTAGAAAGTAGCCGCTAAAACGATGGTGATAAAACAGTCAACTGTCTTTAGTGTCGAGTTCTGTCTTACATAAAACATGACATACCCTTTTTATTGCTCAAATCAATTCAGCTTAGAATGCTCTTTAAGAAAATGTATGGTTATGAGGGTCCCTATATTCAAAATGTTGCATTAATTTTGGGTTAAAGTTATAACTGTTACATTAAATTACTTAAGAATTGGAATTAGTATATTGTAACCTAAACACAAAACAGGGAGCGGAACTAAAGGGGCAATGTGTACATCAAATCACCATTTTACTGTGTGGTTTTATTGGCTGTAATAGGTTTCATGGAAAACATGCGATAAATATCATGAATTTAATGTGCATTACGATTTTTACAGCGAAAGCCGCTTTTTCAAGTAAAAAAAAAAAGATAAAAAATCCGGAAACCCGTTTCGTGGATCTGGCAGCACACTCAATCATGCTAAAACCAAAAATGAACACGTTTTATACAATTTTTATCTCTATCATTAAAGTATGTAAACATATGCTAGTATTTTGACTGATTTCTATGAATTAAATACACAATTTGACTCAGACACCCCATATAATCAAAGCACTAAAAAAGGCAAGACAGATTGCTTTTCAGGAATCATTCTCAAATGCGTTTCCAAGCATTCCTACTTTGTGGATCGGTCTGAAATTTTGCATGCACATTAGGAATATGTTAATACTGATGTATAATTGATTTTTTTCGCGATATCAAAACTTAAAGTTGTTTAAAACAGGGAGCGGAACTAAAGGGGCAATGTGTACATAAAATCACCATGTTACGGTGTGGTTTTATTGGCTGTAATAAGTTTCGTGGAAAACATGCCATAAATATCATGATTTTAATGTGCATTACGATTTTTACAGCGAAAACCGCTTTTTCAAGTAAAAAAAAAAGAAAAACAGTACGGAAACCCGTCTTGTGGATCTTGCAAAACACTAAATCATGCTAAAACCAAAAATGAATACGATTTATACAATAGTTATCTCTATTGCATTAAAGTATGCAAACATATGCTAGTATTTTGACTGATTTCTATGAATTAAGTACACAATTTGACTCAGATCAGACACCCCATATAATCAAGGCACTGAAAACGCAAGCCAGATTGCTTTTCAGGCATCATTCTCAAATGCGTTTTCAAGCATTTCTACTTTGTGGATCGGTCTGTATTGTGCATGCACATTAGGAATATGTTAATAATGATGTAGAATTGTTTTTTTCGCGATAGCAAACTTAAAGTTGTCTTCTACGTCACAATACACTAAACAAATAAGAGATGTAGGGCTGTACTCTCTAAATAAATCAACAAGTTTAACTCGAAGACATGTTTTTAGGTTTAGGCACTTGCTTTGATATTCTTTGTTGGAGATGTTAGTAGGGTAAGCATTGGTATCCAAAAATAAATCACTGATATGTTTCAAGATTGGAGACTACAGTATGACACTTGCGCTGAGGCGGGTTACATTCAACTAGAAAGTAGCCGCTAAAACGATGGTGATAAAACAATCAACTGTGTTTAGTGTCGAGTTCTTTCTTACATAACACATGACATACCCATAGAATGCTCTTTACGAAAATGTATGGTTATGAGGGTCCCTATATGCAAAATGTTGCATTTATTTTTGGTTAAAGTTATCGCTGTTACATTAAATTACATAAGGATTGGAATTAGTATATTGTAACCTAAACACAAAACAGGGAGCAGAACTAAAGGGGCAATGTGTACATAAAATCACCATGCTACTGTGTGGTTTTATTGGCTGTAATAAGTTTCATGGAAAGCATGCTATAAATATAATGTTTTTAATGTGCATTACGATTTTTACAGCGAAAACCGATTTTTCAATTAAAAAAAAAAAGAGACGAAGTACGGAAACCCGTCTTGTGAATATTGCAGCATACTAAATCATGCTAAAAGCAAAAATGAACACGTTTTATACAATATTTATCTCTATTACATTAAAGTATGTAACCATATGCTAGCATTTTGACTGATTTCTATGAATTAAGTACACAATTGGACTCAGACACCCCATATAAAGCACTGAAAACGCTAGCCAGATTGCTTTTCAGGCATCATTCTCAAATGCGTTTTCAAGCATTTCTACTTTGTGGATCGGTCTGTATTGTGCATGCACATTAGGAATATGTTAATACTGATGTAGAATTGTTTTTTTCGCGATAGCAAAACTTAAAGTTGTCTTCTACGTCACAATACACTTAACAAATAAGAGATGTAGGGCTGTACTCTCTAAATAAATCAACAAGTTTAACTCGAAGACATGTTTTTAGGTTTAGGCACTTGCTTTGATCTTCTTTTTTGGAGATGTTGGTAGGGTAAGCATTGGTATGCACAAATAAATCACTGATATGTTTTAAGATTGGAGACTACAGTATGACAATTGCGCTGAGGCGGGTTACATTCAACTAGAAAGTAGCCGCTAAAACGATGGAGATAAAACAGTCAACTTTGTTTAGTGTCGAGTTTTTTCTTACATAACACATGACATACCCTTTTTATTGCTTAAATCAATTCAACTTAGAATGCTCTTTAAGAAAATGTATGGTTATGAGGGTCCCTATGTGCAGAATGTTGCATTTATTTTCGGTTAAAGTTATCGCTTTTACATTAAAATACATAATGATTGGAATTAGTATATTGTAACCTAAACATTCCGTGGCTTTTCACTATCCCCGCCGCGGTTACTTCCCCTAGCGGTTAATAAGTTATTTGTTTGAGCTATGCTTGGGACCAGTCAAATCTCTGCGCGGAGGTTGATGGCTTTTATGGAACATATATAGCGTTTTGAATTTTAATTTTTATCACAGATTATCTATCATTTCTCAGAATTTTTGCAAATAAATTCGGAAACTTCAGTTTGTTCCCCCTAAAAATGGTAATATTTAAATTTGGATTACAGGATAACTGTCTGTTTAAGATTGATATCATAACTGTGTTTTTTTCTTCTTCGATCAATGTAAAAATTTCCCTACAACGCCTACATGACGATATTATTTGAAAACATTAGAAAACATAATCACACAATATTTTTGCAAAATAATATGGTTTACATTGTATATACAAACTGTGCATTTGTGTAACTTTAATATTAAAATATGCAGCATCTTGGTATTTTTTTAAGATTAATAATTATAAATTTTGTCAAAAGTATTTTCTCTTCGACAGATTAAAAAGTCCACTATTTCTTTTCCCCCGCAGAGTGTGCCCGGTAATTAAACTATTAACGATCGTTTTTTACTATCCATGTTTAGTCGGCGAATGTGTGTTGGTTATTAGGCCAAAAAAAATAATTGTTGGGTTTCGCTTTCATCTCCAAAAAATCTAGCAGGGGAGGTAAAATATAACTTTTTTTCTTTCTTTAACTTTTTATTCTTCGCCGCATAATCCACCACACAGTTTAAGTATATTGGACTGCATGTAAAATGTGTAAACGCCTTCCAACGAAGAAAACAGTACCTTAACAATAAATAAAGTCTGGAAAAAAAGATTTCCGGCAAGAAACTTATAAGCGAAAACTGCTTTTTTTCCCCGAAAATCAGTAGAACGTACATTATTGATAGGCAAAAAAGCCTTTGTCGGCTGAAAAAAATAGGTTGGGGTAGGGTAAGTAGAAACCAACAAGTTTTTTTATCAATAAACGATAACGTTTTAATACGTTTTCACAGCCCTTGTATAATATATGTTTTAATCGTACAACATTAATCTGGCAAATTCGTGGCCACCGGTAAGTTCGTGGATGAAATTATGACGTAATTTTCTCCTGAATGACGCAACGTCGCGTGTCCGAATTCTATGCAAATATGAGCCGAAGAACAGCCTGACTATAAATTAGAGCACAAATATGGGCTAAAACATGTATAAACCAATTGAACGTACTACCGAATGTTGTGATTACGATTGCAGTGATAAACCTGTCCACACAGTGTGACTCCATAAATGTCATCTTTTTAGGTACATCAAAAACTACAATTCGTACATTTAATATACTTTTCATCTCAAGGCATTTTCTGACATTTTACCATTGCTAGTTCAACGAATTATGAAGTGTACAACCGAGAAAGTCTGAAAATCAGCTGCCATTGTCTAGATAGAAGATGAACAAAAACAAGATTTTACTAAACACACGGCTTTAGAATGGACAGTTTATATAACTAAAACGGTGTTGTTTTTTTCTCCTCTGGGGGAAAGGTGACGGGGTCGTTCAGATGCTACAAATGATACTTTAGATTATGCACTAACTTCGTTTGATGAAAAATTGCTGAAATTGTTTACTAAAATTCCTTTATCTTAGTAAATTTTTGTCCGATTTTGGTCTTTTTTTTCTTCAAAATTAAGCTTACATTCTAAGGGGGATTTTATGGTAAATATAGGGGGAAAATATTTACCTTTAAAGCAGGGGAATGGGGCCGAATTTCGGCCCCAAATTGGCCCCAAAAAACACTGTAAAATGTATGTTTACGTTACAATAAAACAAACAACTTACACAGTTTTACTCTAAATATCGATTAAATTCTAGATTTCCGGAGACGGCATGATCACACTATTAAACAACTCACCTCAAGTCATTGAACGATTTATTATGATTGCCGAAAAACTGTGTGTATGAATTATTGCGATGTGATTGTTTCAATTTTGTACGAACTATTTTGATTTTCCAAACTATTGGATTCTTTTTAAAATCGATGTTATACAAAATGTTGCATTACTTTGATAGAATTGAATTGGTTTTTGATGAATAACATTTCTGAAGGTAAAATGAAAGAGTACACATCTATTTACAGCAAACAAAAAATAGATAAGTTTTAAAAAAAATCATCGAGCATTTCGTTAATCACCATAAAGCCGTGAAGCAATTTAAAAAATACAAACTAATAATATTACAAAGGATGAACGATCTGACAAAACCATTAACTATGAATCACTCGTCCAAGTCCATAAATTGAAGAATAAATAATATACTTTAATTTAATCTGTTTTATTTGGCAACGGGAATCAACTTACATTATGTATTCCGAGGCATTGCAAATTGCATATATCATTCTCATATTGACAGATTTAGTTTCATTGAATGATTGAAAACGATCTTACTGCTTGCAGGATAATTGCAATACGAAACAATAGAAAATGAATACATTCTTATGTAGTAAAAGCAGCAGAAATCACTCACAATAAATCGAATAAGCGTTCGCTGCAATCACAGTAAGCGTTCAAATCACTTCGTGAACATCAACATAGTTCGCGTGAAGTACCCAACCAATTGCCTTGCGTTTTAGAACAGTTTGTATGAAGAAAAATCACTGAACGCAGCTGCTCTGGCGTCGTTTTGACAAAGAAAACATGAATCAAATGATTATTCACAAGTAAAAGCCGCAGAAATCACTCGCAATACGAGGGTCGTCCAATAATAAGTGAGACTATTCCTTCAATATAGGATCCATCCTTTTCAACCACAGAAGTCCATCGGTGTGGAAGACTTTTAATCCCTGTTGCTAGGCAACCAAAGTTGATACGTCTTATTTGATTGGCCGCTTCAATTTCTAGACTTCGTCTTCTAGACGTCTTAATCGTCAACGCGCACGCCTCGGAGTGGTTCTTTCAATCTGGGAAATAGGTCAAAGTCAGGTGGACTCATATCTAGCGAATAAGGTGGGTGAGGCTAAACATCCCAATCGCATGACGTCATCAGTGACGTTACCCTCCCCGCTTTATGACAGGCGGCGTTGTCATGCAGTATTAATGGAGTGGTTTCCAGTAGCTCCGGACGCTTTTTGCGAATAGCGGGTCGGAAGGTATTCATGAGAAATGCATGGTAATACTTTTGGTTGACAGTTTCTCCAACCAGAACCATGTGAGTAGACAAAACGCCTTTATAATCATCAGCAAAAATCATCAAATCATCTCAAGGTTGACCTGTGTTCTTCTAAATTGTATCGGCCTAGTGTATGCCATTCTGATGATTGCCTTTTTAATTCTGGTTCATAACTCCTTATCCAAGCCTCATCTATTGCAATAATCCTATTGAGAAAATTTCACCATAATTCTTGTATCTTTCAAGTTACTGTTTTGCCACATCCACTCTTGCCAGTTTGTGTTTAGTGGTCTGTACTTACTTCGCGGCAAAACGTCGCATGTTAACTTGTTAGTCTAAGTTAGAATTGTATGAGCTGATCCATGACTTATACCGACTTCCTTGGCAACTTCCTCACATGTGTATCTTCGGTCATTCTGTAATATCTGCTTTACTTTCTGGACATTTTCATCATTTGTTGCCGCTGTCGGGCGGCCTGGGCTTGCTTTCTTCTCAACACAATTTCTTCCTTCCTTGAATTCAGCAATCGACCGGAAAACCTCTGTAATGTTTGAAAAATCCAAGAACCGGAACTACCTTTATAAAACACAGCGTTTTTTCCTCACAACTTCGGAAACGGGACCGGTCAAATTGGAAAAATTTGCATCGTGTTCAACGAAATGGCAATATATCCAAGACAACAAACTCGAAAATGAAACAAAATTAACATGAGTAGTCATTGCAAAACAAAAGACATTCCTCGTCTTGAAGATTAATTTATTATAATTTTTGACTTTGCACTAGCAGAAATATCATAGGCATTTGTGTTATCGATGATGTACGCAATCGCAACATCAACGTTCAATTCGTTTATACACTGTGAATATACCATGTTAGTTAAGTTATTGCAGTTATTTGTCATGTTTATTTTCAAGAAAGATTACGGATTTCCAAATAAATGTCAGCACTTTTGACAATTTAATGTGATTTGTTTATGTTGAAACAAGTGGGTTTTTATGCGCATGCGCAAACTCGAATATTGAACACCCACGAACTCAGGTGGAGAGGCTACTTAACCGCAAATAAATGTAATAAGAACTATTAAACTTCAGTCTTGATTCAAAACTGCAGATAAATCTTCATTTAGACAAACTCTCAGCAATACTGTATATTTCGATAGTTAACTTTGAAAATACTGAATTGTGCCCAGGGTTACGCAAAAGCTATTCTGGATTACCTGCCCTTATCACTCCGTTAATGAATCAGTCACAAACGAACATCGCGGCAGCTGTGATATATTGAGGAGTGTTGACCAACATTAATTTCTGCGAGACATTATATTAATTGAGCGTCTAAATGAAGTTCACGCGTACAGTGAGTGCATGATGGTACATATATTTGAAAGAGCAATACTACTTGCTATTAATTTAAACAGATATTTATATCCATGACAATTTTAGTACTTGTACAGCAATTCGGTCACTCAGCGATAACGCGTTATTTCTGACATAACTTGTATAAATGGTTTCTTGATAACAATACACATGTAATCATTTAAAATTTCTGTTCTTGGTCGTTGTTGTAATATTTAGTATAAATCTATAATATACAAGTAAGTAATAGTATTTCACAAGCATCCTAGCTAGTATACTAATACCTGCTTTTTTTTAATCAAAGACCATTAACTGTCCATAACTATAAGTTTAGTATGAAAATATTTTTAGGATATTCCATGTTACACTAACAAAATGTTAATACTAAAATTAACATGTGATGTTAAATGAGCAAATTAGTTTCAGATGTGTAAATAACAGTATTTTGCCAATCTGGCCAATATCTCTTTAGCACAAGCCGTATTAGAACAAGTCATTTATCCGAAATCCCAATGGGTCTGTAATGTCCGAAATACACTTCCCTTGCGGTCTCCACTGTTATAGCATAAAACTTCACGCATTGCACAATTGCCTAATTATTTGCAATAACATGTATTTGCGTGTTCAAAGCCGTGTGATTTCTGTATGGACTCATGTTTGTCAAAATGTCATTACTTCACACAAACCATCACGCCCGACATTCATTGGTTTGTGCCAGGCGTACTATCTTCGGACGAACCGGGAACCAGGCCACGCAATAGCGAACATCTGAAGTACCTTCAGCGCTTTGATTTGTAATCAATGGATTATTTCTACATACTAGTAATACTTTTGTGGGAGAACTAGTTTTGCATGTATCTCACTTCTGACACCATGTTATATTACTATGTAAAAGTGTTAAATATAATACAGATTAGTCGATGGTACAATAATGTATTTAATTGACTCTTGCTTATTCACTGCTATTGGTTTTTCACGGTCCAGATATTCTTATCCAAGCGCGTTTTATTTCTACTGGTAAATGGACGATATCCAGATTCAATCGGCCTGCCCCGCGCACTACTAAACACACGACATAGTTGATACTGGTTTAGTGTTTACATATACCTCGGGGTTACTAGAATAACCGAAAGCGCGCTATCGGTTCAAATACCGAAAGCGCATTGGAATAACCGAAAGCGCAATGTTATATAGCTAATGAATGATTGAAAGAACTATCTTATGTTAATCCATTTGTTAAAAGCATAGTATTTAACTGTTCTTGGTTTCATTTGTTCGTGTTTTTTAATTTCTGTTGCGAACACTCGCATTGTATTGAGCTGTATGTTTTAACTGATCATTCGTCATTTTGTAAACTGCTAACTTAGTATGAAGTTTTGACCAAATTTTGACTTAAAACATCTCATAACTTAAGCAGATTTTAATATTTAGTTTTGACTAAATTTTGACTTGAAGCATCTCAAAACTTAAGCATATTTTAATTAAAATCTAACATTTAAAGTAGATACTCAGTAAACTTCATATTTTAAAATTTTACAACATTGTTGTTTGCACTACCGTATGTGTACATTTCATCTGTTAATCCTTCTCAAATTATTTCCTGTTTTCCATACTTCTCACGCTAATTTTATGTAATATGCCATGAGTATGCATTGTGCTGTTTTATCCCGAATAAATATTATGTTATGTTGTGTATATGCCGAATAAAATTAACTTGACTATTAAATAATAAGTGATGTTTAATTGACTAATATAACAAACTATACTTTTGGCAATAGTTATACACGCCTAAAAAGCTTTAAACTAGTAGCTAGGAACATTATACATACTTGGGCAGCGTAATAATCGGCAACATAAAAATAAACACGAGACGCACGGGTAGAGAATCCTAATGTAGACCCCAAACATTATCATACAATTGTTTATGTATCCGGCAGTTTCGTGTATAGGTCATAGTTTTTAAAATAGTGTCTTTGGAATTTCCATTAAACAAACATTATTATGTTCCCCTTCGAAGAAGTGGGGGTATCTTGCTTTGCACCTGTCCGTCGGTCGGTATGTCGGTCGGTCGGTCGGTAGGTCGGTCGGTCAAATGGTCGGTCTGTCCGTAGACCGTTTCGTTTCCGCACGATATCTAGAGAACGCTTTGACCTACGATCATGAAAGTTGGTATGCTGGTTACTTGGGAGGAATGGAAGACGCCTATACATTTTGAGGTCAAAGGTCAAGGTCACCGTTGCTAAAAATTGAAAAACGGTTTCCGCTCAATAACTTGAGAACACATCGAGATATTTTAATGAAACTTTATACATAGATACCTTATATCGAGACCTCGCTTGGAATAGCATATGAGGTGGGTGGGGTCAAGGTCACCGTTACTAAAAATAGAAAAACGGTTTCCGCTCAATAACTTGAGAACGCATAGAGATATTTTAATGAAACTTCATACAAAGATACCTTATATTAAGACCTCGCTTGGGATTGCATATGGGGTGGGTTGGGTCAAGGTCAAGGTTACGGTTACTAAAAATATATAAACGGTCTCTGCTCAATAACTTGACAACGCATCGATATATTTAAATGAAACTTCATACATAGATACCTTATATTGAGACCTCGCTTGGGATTGCATATATGGTGGGTGGGGTCAAGGTCAAGGTCACCGTTACTAAAAAAAAGGTTTCCAATAAATAACTTGAGAACGCATCGAGATATTTTAATGAAACTTCATACATATATACCTTATATCGAGACCTCGCTTGGGATTGCATATGGGTTGGTTGGGTAAAGGTCAGCGTTACTAAAAATATAAAAACGGTTTCCGCTCAATAACTTTAGAATCCATAAAGATATTTTAATGAAACTTCATACGTAGATACCATATATCGAGACCTGGCTTGGGATTGCATACATGGTGGGTGGGGTCAAGATCAAGGTCACCATAACTAAAAATAGAAAAATGGTTTCTGCTCCATAAGTTGAGAACGCATCGAGATATTTTTATGAAACTTCATATATATATATACCTTATATCGAAGCCTTGCTTGAGATTGGGTGTGGTCAATGTGACAGTTACTTAAAATAGAAAATGGTTTCCGCTTAATAACTTAAGAACGCATCAAGATATTTTAATCAAACTTCATACATAGATATCTTATATTAAGACCTCTCTTGGGATTGCATATATGGTGGTGGGGTCAAGGTCAAGGTCACCGTTACTAAAAATAGAAAAACGCGTTTCCTTCAATAACTTGACAAGCATTAAGATATTTTAATGAAACTTCATACATAGATACCTCATATCGAGACCTCGCTTAGGATTGCATATGGGTTGGGTGGGGTCAAGGTCACCGTAGCTAAAAATAGAAAAACGGTTTCCGCTCAGTAACTTGAGAACGCATCGAGATATTTTAATGAAACTTCATACATAGATACCTTATATTGAGACCTCTCTTGGGATTTCATATGGGGTGGTGGGGTCAAGGTCAAGGTCAAGGTCACCATTATTAAAAATAGAAAAATGGTTTCCGCTCAATAACTTGAGAACGCATCGAGATATTTTAATTAAACTTCATACATAGATACCGTATATCGAGACCTCGCTTGGGATTGCATATTTAAAAAAATTCTTAACAATTGCACATATTCACAACTTCGCTGCAAGTCGGGGGGCATACATGTTTTACAAACATCTATTGTTCCATTTATAATCGAAGTCCTTTTTTCTCTCTGAATAGAGACAAATCCGTTGATCGGAACAACTTATACACATTAGCTCAAATTATCACCAGTCTAAACGAAAAACACAAGCCCAGTACAAAATAAAACAACGTGTTTTTCATAAATGATATTATAAACAATATTGCATATGAAAACATTCCAGAAATTGTATCTGTTATACTGTGATATGAAAATAATACTAAGAACAATTGGGTGTCGCATATTAAAGAAATCCTTACGCCAAATGGTTTCGGTGATTGATGAGAATTTTGATATTGCTTTCACAGAATCTCAAACGAACGTTGATATACAGCTACAAACAAACGTGACATTTCGACATTACCATTTCCACAAAACTTAGGACATTCTTTTATTGAAAGACGAATTAAAACTGCAAACATATTTGAATAAAAAAACTACACGAAAATACACTAAAACAAATGTATATTTCTTAAGCATGGTTTAGAACATCAACGTCTAAACTAGCAATAGACACCGTTAGATATACGCAACGTTAAAACGTTTGTGATGAATAACCACATACTTGAAGTTAATTATAACTGTAAAGCTAATTGTTAAAATAGAGACCATATTCATTTTAACTTATTATTACTTGGGTAGCTATTTTTGTATGATCATCTTATGGTGACTTACCAAGTTCATCGTATAAAGTATTTGCGCAGACTATAAACATGTACATTATCTTCTGAAATAACGTTAATTCATTAATAACGTGTGAGCGTGCATATTCAGATCGCATTGAGCTATTCATCAAAATTCTGTAAAATGTTGTGGTGAACTTTTTTTGTAATCAGAAACCTCATAGCATATACATTACTTATTGATACACTGGTTAGAGAAGAATATGGTCATTTTGAAATTACATTATACGGGCAAAAGCCCGCCGCGAAGCGTCTGGCGTTGACTGCTTATACAGATCAGTTTTTGGATATACCTATGCAACCCAACATTTTCCGTCCGTAAAATAAGAATCTGATAGATACTTGTGTGTGTGTATATACCTACTTAAGTAAATAATATAACATATTTTGAACTGATATGTTGCAAATTATTCTCAGTATTTCTACAAAATAGGTTTTTTCGCGCTATTTCCTTTTATTTGTTACCCGGCCTAAACATAACACTGAAAGGTCGGGTCGGGAAGCAATTGTGCATTACAACTGTGACGTCATCAAAGTAGTACACCTGAAATCATTTCCCGCGTGTTTTTTTTTCTAAAATCGGCAGATGTCGGTAACTGTCGGTTAATTTCGCCACACATTTCATACGATGCCTGTTTTATTCTCAATTTTTAATTCTGATTATTGTCTATATACGTGTTATTTTTTTTTATATAAGCACATTCTCCTTTTAATTATTTTATACATGTTCATACGATGTGGCGAAATTCAAACATATGAGAAATCGAAACCAAAACTAACCGAAAGTCACCTATTTTCGTGGTATAAACAAACCAACTGTCAAAGAAAAAATAAGAAGCAATGAGAAATGTCTTACTGAAAAAAATTCAAAACCAAATAAAATAGAATCCGAACATAATAGGCCTACTTTATTGTCAGTCCGTTAGTGTTGAGGCCTCAAGACACTAAGGTTTTGTCAGCTTTGTTTACTACTGTGTAATAGTTTTGTATACTAGATATGTGTGCTACTTTACTTATGAATGTGTGCGCATGTTTTTCTAAAGGATTTGTATTAAAATAGTAAAAAGTAATGAACCAGCTTTGACATAAATTTGCTTTACCAAATTACCATACACTGAAAAATATGCCTTAGGTTGGGTTGCACATATATTGGACAGTTGTGTATGCATATTGTTAAATGTATTGTGGAATACAATCAGTTATTTATTATTACTAAACATTTTGGCAGCTGAAGGAAGATAATTGCCACAAATCACCCAGAATGCTTCCCTGGAGGTCTAACCTGGTGATAAACACAGTACACATGATTCTCTGACTGTGCCAGTTGGTGAAGATGCATCCTAAATTACCAGCATATACAGCCTAAATTGCCAACATACTTCAGTTTATACACAAATGACATGAAAATAAATGGAAAAGATGTAAAAAAAGACACCTTATTTTTCATGCATAGTGTGCTGTGTCAGAGTTGAAAACAGTGAAGGGTTTTGGTGACATTTTGTGTACCCACAGGGAACCTAAGTTTGAAAACAAAATCTATAATTCACTCAAATAATTGCTTTTAATTATTAAATATTTTGTTGAAATTGTGTAAATGGTGAATTTAACTTAAATTGCATAAGTTTTGCCACTTTTGATAATTATTGTTGAGATTTTGCCTAAATAAAGCTGTCTAATTTTTAACTGGTTGGTAAGTTTTTCCTCAGTTTTTCAAAAAGTTCACGATCAATGTGTTTCTTTCTTTTCATTTCAGTCAAATAAATGTTATAAATGTAAAATAAACAAAAAGATTTAAGCGAAAAAACATACAAGTCCAGGAAAACCAAGTTATTTTAAATAACAGATTATTTTCTCTGTTCTGTCAGCTTCAGGTTTATGCTGTGTTGCCATAGAAAATTAATAAATATTCATAATTTTATTTTCATTAATGCCTTATATTGTCTTACTTTATAATCTTCTATCATTGCTTGTATAAGACACCAAAAGTGTGTATGTAGACGCTATTTGCAACTATAATTGAATTTAGATTTTGTTCATCCATAGGGGTATATGAATTTTGAAGGAACTTGCAATGATTTTATTAAATGAACATTTTCAAACAAAATATTTTTGCATAGAAAACCACCCTCAAAATTTGTATTTAGATCAGCGGTGTAATACAGATAATGAAAATAATATTTATAATTAGGTTTGAAACATTGCCGATTACAGTGTACTAAGAACATAAGAAGTAGCTCAATAAAAATTGACACTAAATATTTTTTTATACTGTTAAATAAATATGCTTTTGCCCGTTAACTAGGTAGCACCTATATTCATATTAATATCAAAAACGTTGATTAGTTTTCTTTGATTTAAGACTTAAGTCAAATTAAAGTTTTTATCGTTTACAGTCGTCATTAAAGACTGTAATAATTATTTTCGGTGGGGGATAACTCAATTATGTAGAGCATTTTTTACAAGCGTGAAAACCCTGAGGTGTGATTGTTGAGCTTCTTAATGTGTGAAATACTGTCGTCAAATAATTTGTATGCACACATTGTGTGGGTTGTTCGTTAATAATCAGGTGTGAATAAGTGTTACAAGTTCATATTAAACTTGGATATAATGCACAATGATTAAAAGGAATCAGTACTAAGCTAGCACAAGCTACAACAACACATTTAATATTCATATACTTTTATTCAATTCATTACACATACAAGCAGAATATCATCATATCGGGTGGCTTTCGGTTATTCCAATGCGACTTCGGTTTTTGAACCTGTTCGGTTATCCTAGTAACCTTATATCACGTGTTTTAACACACTGTAGCTGTGAAGTTTACTGAGGATTTTAGTGTTGGAACTAAAAGGTCAGTTTAAATAATTAAATATTAATGATTCAAGTACGCAGCTTTTTGCCTTAAAAATGTAAACACCGTTCTATTTTAGAGTATGACAGTTGACTATGCTATTTATGTGTATACGCGTATGTAGGTTAGAGACCAGTAAATTTATCGTATTCCCATACTGTAGTTAGCGATAACAGAGGATTTTTTTAAATTTAGCAAAACCTACAAAATTATATACCATTTTAAAGGTTATTCTTTCAGAAAAACTGCATATGAAATTACTGTATCTTGAAAAATAACAAAGTTATGTGTATCAGAAGAAGGTAACCCCCCACATTTCCTTCTGTCAAATATGTAAATTCTGTCAATAATACACCTGGCAATAATTTCTGGCAGTTAAACAGGTTCAAAGTAATCTTTTCATGTCACTTTATGCTTTGTTAAGTAAAAATACTTAACATATTTTCACTGTCTTACATACATGGTGACTTATAAAAGACAACAAATCATTTAAAATGGAATGAGTATTAAAGCCAAATGCTGGACTGAATCTGGGTAAGACAATGTCTCTAGTACTGCGTAAAAAACATTTGGCATTTACAAACTGCAAGTAAAAGATGTTATATACATTTATAAAGCTCTTTTATATATATTATATATATCTTAAACATGCTTAGTACATATAACAGACTAATTTATTTCAGTATTCAGAACAGTGTTTTCATTAACTTTAAAGGCATATATCCGACATCATCTCCAGTTTTTAAGACCACCCTTTCTGGAAAACCAAAACACAAAGTAAAATATTTTACCTTTTAATTCTGACAAAAAGATCATTTACTCTTCAAAGTAATTAAAAAATGGCCACAGAAATGTAAATACATGTATTAAACAACATGCGGTCTTGATGAAAGGTGGTCTTTCACTGCAGCTTTTGCTTTAGGAACTTTTTGGAATACTAATTGTTCACTCATTCAAAAGAACTCAAACCATACCTTGAATAACAAACTTAACATGGTTTAAATGCTGAAATTTTTTGAAGTATTGATCAGAAAATACATTAAAAGAACATAGTCTTGATATTATACGAAACACTTTTCCGACAAATATGAACAGTAACAGTAACATCAAACATTAACAAATTGAATACTGGATAGGCCATCTCAGGCAAAAGAAAAAAACAATTAAAAACTGCAATGCAAAGCACCACAACACAACTTTAAAGACTCCTTGGCTGACCATCTTGAAAACAACCTAACATGAGAAAGACTGTTAATTTCTGTCTTCAAAAGCCACTGCCTCCACTGTCTTGTTTGTCCTGTATGAACAGAAGACTAACAAGAAATGTCTTTAAAAAAGACAATCGGCATTGAAATTAATATTGAGATGTCATTTAAAGATTACCTAAACAGACGGCCAAGATGATCGGTTACGTGACTTCTCAGATCCCAGATTTTTTGGCCCCCACCAATATTAGGGGACTTATTGGACCCCAGATTTTTCGGACACAATGATAAAACTTCTCGGACCCAAAAGTTAATTTGAAATAAATTAAAAAATTTAAAAATTAAAATAGAATTATAATTAATATCTATGCCTTGAATAAACCAATCATACAACTCCATGTTTCCACCAGTGATATATGAATAACCAAAATAATTTAGGTTAGCATAATTGTTATCTGAATTTGTCAAGCCAATTTAACAAATTAACAATGTCAGAAAATAATTTCGGGAATGAATTAAAATTATTATGTATCAGACGAGTCTATATAGTTATTTATAGTACCAGTAATATACCATTCATGTTAGTTATCTAATATAATAACGATTTGAAGTCAAATAAGCATGTACCCTGTGTATCCCAATGAAAGCAATAGTCAGGGAACGTTCAGCGATTTTTGAAATGTTAAGACTTTATTTGTTGATAACGCAAACATAAAAATTCATTAGACTATGACGATTTTAAATTATATCAGTAGAAATATGATATATCAAGGGTTCCTGTGTATAATTAGTATTGCAAATTGTGTATTCATGCTCTGCGAATAACAATTCGACATATTCCGAATCTTCTTTCATAACATTTTATCTATAGAAAATGTAGCATCTTTTTACAGATTAAATAACATCTACTGGAGAAGTTGATAGAAAGATGCAATTATAAATAATCGTTACTAAATCGTAACCACAATTTTAAATCAAATTAACATTAAGTTTATAATATAAATTCCACATTTATTGAAATTTTTAGGTTTATGATTCTCTGAACGCTATTATTTATGCATGTACGAGTATATTAACACAGCTATACAGCCGTTGCTAGCTACGCGCGCTATTTTTAGAATGCCACTACTTTTTGTGGAATGCGATGAACTCGCTACAATCAATGGGCTACATGGAATGGCAACTTTGTGAGATTTATGCCTGGGAACATTGCACAATTGCTATTTATAGAGCGTAACGCTTATATAAATGTAGGCTAAACAAAATAGTTATTTCGTTACGTGAATGAATATACCATTCTGTTTATGGCATACAATGAGAAAAGACGTTCATAATTAGCCTCAGTTCTAGAGTATACACGAGGATATGTTTATAACTTTATTTTAACCACTTATGTAAACAATTATGTAAATTTTTATTCCCCAAAAGTATGCAACAGTTATTGGTATACGATAAACTATTGTTTGAAGTTTGCATTCCCTAGAATTATAAAATTTGCCCAATTCTATTGGCATTCAATTTTCCCGCTGCATAATTATCGCAAGAAAATCTGGGTCAAAAGTGATCTTAGACAGCTACGCCGAAAAACCAAAGCACAATATCTTTCAAAAACTGCAGCAATCCTGAAATTAATATATGCAAAGCAAATCATGCAATACTTAATGCTGTTACTTAACAGCATTTTATGAAGTGCTACTAGTATTGCAGTTAAGTTAAAATATCAAGCATGCAGAATAAAAGCTGTTACAAGATTGTTTTCAATGTAAGAATTGTTTTTCAGTGTAAGGATGTTTTAAGATTTAACGAAAAACAACAACAACAAAGCTTTAAATTTTAAGAAAATATTAAACCTTGTAAGTAATCAACATGAAGTCATTCAATTAAACCTGCAGTGACCACTTAAAGGCAATGACAAGGGAGGGAGTGCTCACCCCTCTCCCACCCAGCTTCCTTATTTGCAGCTCATTCAAGATATGATATAGATTAAATTGATCAATTATAAATGAAAATAAACACGACAGGCTTTACATTTCAGTTGTGTACACGGTGGTGATTGAGGATCAATGCTTTGCTATAAATCGAGACAGATTATTTGTCTTGTCAAATTGTTGTCCACTTTCACTATCTTCCAGCAGCCTAAACATCGTAAATCTTATGTGACATAATTATATTAACAGCCATCTTGCATGCACTAATTGCAATAATAATTATTTTGATGTGGTAAATAGTTTGCAGTACCTGTAATATACAATCAAACAACAAAGATTGACAAAGACGGCAAAGTTGCGAGACTGCAATACCTCGCGAAAACTGATAACATTCAGGGGAGATCACTCATTGCAGTATGACGAACGTTAAGCGGAGTGACATGAAATCAGATTCGGTTGATAACGGGTCGCTATCGGAAACTGACGGAAGAACACGAAGTACCTGATCGACAGTTCATTGAATTAAATGAATTGCGAAAAAATGCGCTAAGATGTAATTGTAAGAAACTGATGTTAAATGGTGGATGGATGCTTATATTTTGCTGGTTTACTTGTGCTTTCCAGTGACCATATTGTTTTCATCAGACAAATGGCCAGTCAAAATTGCCTTAATTTGGCGCCTTGCTGCTCTTCCATGCATTAATATGCATAATTTATTTTCAGACCAATAGAACGTGTGTTCTTTCACCTTTCCAATGATGTATAATGCATGATTTTAGCTAAAAATAGGCAGGAGTAATTTAGATTTAAATCACATGATCCGTTCGTGTAAACAAAGATGGCAGACGCAAATTCTGTTCAGTACACAACAAAATCGGCAATTAAATAGTGAAAATGATCAACAAAACGCTCATGATTTTCAATTTTATTACCAATATATAAACATTTCAACTTTAATGTCTTTAATTCCATCAAAACAATGACTTTTATGTCCGTAGTTAATTTTCAGCGATGTGATAAAAATGTATGGTTTACTATGGTGACAGATATGGACTGGCTGAATGAACAAAGCTTTGTTATCGCTACTGTAGTATCACAATGTAAAAAAGCAAAATCTCCTGGCGTCTTTCGCCACTTTTCTTGTTGCAGATGTTCAGAGTCTGGTCTCTTTGGAAAGATTATTCTGTCTACTGACACAATTTACAAAAAAAAGATGTGTTATGTTACTTCTAAGAAATGACCGATCAATGTGTATGAAATAACCGAAAATGAATGGTTAAGAAATGACTATGTTACGAAATAACTGACACCCGACAAAAGCACATGTACTATCTATACATAAACTGCTTAACATTGAAATTTCAAGTAATTCACTGTCACGTTACATCAAAATGCACAGGAGACACGGTGTCAGGAAATAACCATATAAACCAGTATCCGTTATGTCAAATGTCTCTGGATTTATATGAAGTAGTGTAGCAAACAGGCATGAATATCTTGCGTATTTCAGGGATTCACTCATTCTCATTTTTTTTCGGCCAAATACATGTCACAGGTACAGTAACTATCACAAAATGTGTATTTCCATATATATGAGTTATGTAGGCACCTTGGTTTATAAGCACAATGTATTTGTTTTAAATGAAACCAAAAAAGATGTATCAGAAACTCTTTTGAATTAATTAAACGTGTCCTTTTTCAACATACCACCCTATAAAACCCACTGTCACAAACATAATGCCATATTTTTAATGGGTAATTTATTCTGCATCTTGACCAAGTTCAATAAGTTTTGTTTAATACTTGATTGGTTATTGTTTGTACAATGAGGTTTCAAGATAGAAAAAAAATACTGTTGAATTATATCTCTAAAAATTATTATTTTATTTGTGTCACAAGATGCTTGAAGTTAACGTGACACTAACTTATTTGCTGTGCTATCATCCAATTGTTTCGAAGAAAATCGTGGTTAACATTTCAATTGATAAGAGTTTTTTTACACAATAACTTACGAAAAAACAAAGTTTTTATCAACCTTATCATACAAAATCAAGATTTAAGCCATTAATGGTCTACTGGCTAGGGTGTAATTATTGGACAGTAGTATTATCCGGACGATTTTAAATATTCGCGTTTCGTAACCGCTTTTCATATTTTATCATCATAATACAAATAAACGCTTATATTTTTAAGTATGTTTCGTTTAACTTCGAAAATAGTGAGTTTATGTTTTGGTAAAACCCCAAATGTTTACGTTGATAGTCTGACACGCATGCAAGTGTCGTCTGGGGAAGTAAAATGACGTGCGCATGCGCGATAAAATCCCAATTTGGGGCCCAGACAGGGTTTGTGATAGTTTTGGCTGTCTGCTCATTATAGCAGACGAACTCTGGCAGAACATTATTTAACCCGCTACGACGTTAAGGACGTGCGTAGTAGCTACATAGATACGTAACGTCGAGGAAACTCTTTAAAATGTCATGCTTCCGTATTTGTTTCAACGCCGTACTTATATTCTCTAGTAATTATTAAATCATTTGATGAAGTGGTATTATTTTGATATAAATTGCGCATCTGATTATTTATTTGTTGTCTAATATAGATTAAATAAAGTTATGAAGCATTTCTCCGTATATTTCACTGTAAAAAAACGTCCGTAAAATACTACTGTCAACATGAAAAAGACCGTGTTTTATGTACCCCTTTCAGGGCCTCAATTGTTGCGCATGCGCACGAGTGAAACTTATTTTGTTTACATACGCAAACGGGTGATCAACCCAGGATATTACACGCGAATTTTCATCGTTGAGTTTGTTCATGAATTAAAACTGTCCCAAAATAAATGCATATTTCGTGCGACAAATACTCGCTCACCAGTAAGCCCATATGGGGGAATTTTTTCTGTGAAGCTTTACGTGACAACTGTTTGTCTCTTGCCAGACTTTTCTCTATGAAATTAACAGTGTTATATGTAATCTCTAACTGAGAACTGTATATTATGGCAAATATAGTGAGGGGTTATCAAAAATATTACAGATTTTGGTGATTGGAAAGGTAAACTTGAAGTTTACGGGTCTGAATACTTACGTGACAATTTTATGAAATGTGCGCTTACCACGGTGTAGACAGTGACCAAATAATTTGTTCGGTATTTTCGGTTTATGCCGTGATATTTATGACATCATTAAATGTTTTTCTAGGCCATTTAGTTGAAATCAATGACACATGTCATGATCTATTGTTTTAGGTTACTTATTTGAACTCCCCTTGTTTTTGTTTTGTAAAATATATCTTTATAACTTTATTGAAAGAATGTGTTTTGATTGCACTTATGCTAAGAAATAATCAAAGATAAGTGCTGTTATGACGCATGGTTGATTGTCAGGGTCTGGTGCACTGTGATGATATAGAGCATAGATTAAAATGTCACATAAAATTCATAAAATATCATGTAAAATTAATAAAATGTCACGTAAAATTCAAAAGTAAAATGTTGAACTTATTGTTTTTGTTTGTTTTAATTTCACTAATATTATGTTTAAATAAGTTTGTTCGTCCAATAATACAAATGTATATTAACAAGGACAGGGCTAAAATAGCTGAAATCTTGAAAAAGTTAGTTGAAGTTTACGTGACAAATATGAACTGAGTTATGTCATTAAGTCAAATACTCTACAATTATCCATCATCTGTCACATTTATATTGGTAAATCTTGTTATTCAGAAAACAAGCATGTCATTTGAAAAGAGTTTGCGATAGTTTTACCACATGGGATGTCCGTTAAATGTAACAGTTGATTTACATCTTTATTTTTCTACAAATGTTTATATTTGTAAGTTATTTTCCCCACATCTACAATAGATTAACCCATTTCTCCTGAAGTACGTATTTGTACAATGTGTTACTTGTTTAATGAATTTTACGTGACAAAAGCACATGTTATAAATTTTTTTTTATGTAAAATGGTCTTATAGCAGTTGAGCTCTATTATTTCTGCTTTAGGGTTTATAAAGGTTTTGTGTGCACTACTATTATATTTGACTCTGTATTTACGCATTAGTTTAGGTGTGAGAATATATAAAAAAAACGAAAGGACAATAATGCACAAAATTACTGTTTCTTCAGCCCAATTTTCCATTTTAAGTGTCCATTGTTAGACAATGTTATCAGTTAAGTGTTTTCAAGAAGCTAAATAATAGAAATTGCTGTGTTGATAATTTAATAAAGACAAAAAAGTGCATCTCTTATATTTGTTTTTATCATAATCTGTATCTGCAATTAGGTTGGTGTCACTGTCACGTAAAATACATAAGTAAAACTCATGCATATGTTGACAGCATACTACAGCAAAAAATAAAACTTTCACAATATGGCCATCACTTAAAACTCAACACAGATAAGTTCCATTTTCATATTAAACATAAATTTTTATGGAAATGAGAAGTCATAAATTTCATATTTATGTTATGCTATTCGGCCCCAAAAATGAGAATGAGTGAGTAAACAGCAAGTTTTATATATCATAATGTTCGTTAGGGTCTGTAGTATATGAAACCAGATTCAGGGAAAGATCTAGAGCGAAATAACAGGGTTCTGCGCCCTGCTCCTTTTTGGTTCCCCCCTGCCGCCCCTGAGGGCTGGTCAACACAAAAATTATGAAAACTTTTTAAAATTCAATTTATTTTTGCAAGTATTCAATAACTGATGAATAGACTATGCTTAAAAGCCACAATAAAAGCCTTAGACAAATAAAATCAGTGAATTTAGCAAATTATAAAAAAATGTAAACGGACTGATCTGGTTTTCGACCCTGCTCCTTCTTATCTGCACCCTGTACCTTTTGTGATCCTAGATCTTTCCCTACAGGTTTCATTGTTTTTGAAAACTGTTGGAGTGACTCACAATCCAAGATGGGCTCCAATATAATGAAAAAATAAGCAGACATTATTTTGCTGCTCTTTTATAGATTGATATGGTAAACAATTATTTTTTCCGATGATTTACACAGAAATATATTTTAATATACAATATCATGCTGATTTATTGTTCTGTAAATATATTTTGTTTATTTTTGGGAGGTAAACAATAAAAAACTTATTTGCAGTTATCTAAATTATACTGTTATTAAATATATGAAGGCATACATGTTGGAAACATGTTTCAACATTGTTTCCATCAATTAAATTGAAAGAGAGCATCATCATTCACAGGGTTGGCTCTGGCTTTTGAAAAGTTGTCGCCACTTTTTTTTTCGCCATATTTGAAAATTTGGAGCCACTCGGGTGTCACATGTTAGAGACGTTCGCGTGGCATACTATAAATAATTATACTATATATTACCTATATTTGTACAAATAATTGTGATTGTAATGCATTAATAATTATTCCTAATGAAGAATACAATAAATAAACAAAGCACCATATATCTCTCAGGGATCTCACTAGGATTTTAAAATAGGAGTCCCGGGACTCCTTCCCCCTAAAAAGAAGGAGTCCCAAATAGAAAAGAAATAAAAGTGAAGTGTGTGACACGCGACAGGGAATGGACTTTTTACAATTTATACATTTATACAATATAATTATGTCAGTTATAAATAGAATAATAATCATGATAATACTACTACTACTACTACTACTAATAATAATTATTATTATTATTAGGTTATGTAATTATAATGATAATAATACATAATACTTAATCATGTCTTATAAAACAATATTTTTGTACCAATAATTAATTATAAAACAGGTAAATTATGGATAATTAGCAATTGATGGTCTAAACTTCTTAACTGATGTGTAGGCCTAGTAAAGTCATGATGCCTCGATTACAGTACAGCAGGCAGGTACCAAAGCGTAAGTTACTGTCAAGTAGTGTAATTGTGAAACAGGTTTTACAACACAAAAACGTATGAAAGGAGCCATTATTGGTGATATTAAACACCAAATTATGTGTTTGCATGTGTTTTACAAATGTTTTGTGATATGTTAAGTCAGCGACAAAATTTTGGGGGGGTCGCGAAAATATGTGACATTGCAAAATTTTGTACTTAAATTGCCGCCAGTATTGTTAATTTATGTCTTGTCATAGGTGTTATATACTAGAAAGTTCCTTAATATATGATTATTGAACAATGCTTTTATATTCCTGTCAAAATTCAGCCCTAGATTTTCATGTAAAATTTCTGTCAAAACAAATACTCCTATCACCGCATTACTCAATTTACTGAGATTTAGTTGTTATTCATTAAATTTGATTGGCAATATAAATTAATGAAATCAGCTGAAGCTGTTTTTCACTCATTTTAACAATGTTGTTTGTTTTAAGTTGTCAACTATGTTCTAATTGTTCTTAATTGGGGACGCCTTTTGTCACATTTCGGCGATTTCGCACATTCTAATTGACTTATGGATTAAAGCACAGCAGTGAGTGACAATGTAATTTACCAATGAAAATTAACAGTAACTGTCCTGAATGGTGTGGGTGGAGCTAAGGGACTGCTGTGGGTGGAGCTAAAGGACTAGACTTTGACAGCTGCAGTGTGTACTGGGGCCGACATTGATTTTGTCGCGACTACTTCCGAGTTTACTGCAGGCACTCATGTATGTGTTAAGTAACAGGGTATACGCAGAAAGCGAAAAAGCATGCGTCCCAAGGACTCTTGGCATGGGTTTGACATGCGTCCTTTTGAAAAATTATGCTTCCAAATACGCTTGATTTGGCGTTTCCGAGATCCCTGTCTCTTTAACCAATTTATTTCAATAACATTCAATTTATGAAGTACCAAAACATAGCATATTCCATATACATGTCCATGGTTCATAATAGTTTAAGCAATACACTATTAATATGAGTATATATACTGAAGACATGTAGTAATGTTCTCCTTTTTCATGACTGCAACCAGTTGTGAACGAATTGTTCATCTTGGAGGCCAGACAGACTTCACAGAGCATATATTTTGTATTAGGTTCATATGTAATAAATGGGAATTCCAACTTCCAAAAGTCCTTAAAATTTCTGTTCACTGGAGAATTTTGAAGTTTGAGCATTTTAGATGGGGAAGAGACGTCATCAGAATATAACAAACGTTTTTTACAAGGAGTATTTACGACTGAACTGGCCATTTCGACAAGTGAATTTGCATTTTCAAAATCAACATTTTATACCGACTGTCGTTATGGACTTATGCTTGTTTAAACATGAATGTATGTGTTGAAAACACTGCATACTTAACGGACTTATGCTTGTTTAAACATGAATGTATGTGTTGAAAACACTGCATACTTAACGGACTTATGCTTGTTTAAACATGAATGTATGTGTTGAAAACACTGCATACTTAACGGACTTATGCTTGTTTAAACATGAATGTATGTGTTGAAAACACTGCATACTTAACGGACTTATGCTTTTTTAAACATGAATGTATGTGTTGAAAACACTGCATACTTAACGGACTTGTGCTTGTTTAAACATGAATGTTTGTGTTGAAAACACTGCATACTTAACGGACTTATGCTTGTTTAAACATGAATGTATGTGTTGAAAACTCTGCATACTTAACGGACTTATGCTTGTTTAAACATGAATGTATGTGTTGAAAACACTGCATACTTAACGGACTTATGTTTTTTTAAACATGAATGTATGTGTTGAAAACACTGCATACTTAACGGACTTATGCTTTTTTAAACATGAATGTATGTGTTGAAAACACTGCATACTTATTTGGTTTTCATTTCTAATTACCATTTTATCTCGTCCGTCATCTGTTACAAACATGGCACACTTCTAGTAATTGCCGGTATTGACGATTAAAGGAAGTTGTTTGTTCGACATGCAATTAAAATGCCACTCAAAAATTGCCTTGGGCCATATAATTAGTCGCATGTTATCACCTTATCGATAAGCATTCAGTTTCATGCTACAGTTAATTCAATTGCATCACTAAAAATCAATACATGCACGATAGCTGTCGAGGTTAACCGAGTCAGCAAGACCGCTTAGGCTAAAAGGTCGCTTACGTCATTTCAATAGTAAATAATTCGGACAAAGAACGCGGTCGCCAGAAACTTCTAAAAATCTGTCGCCACTTTTGCGATTTTGTCGCATTTGGCGACAGTGGCGATCGCCAGCGCGAACTCTGCATTCATGTTTTTGAACAAAATATGTTCATTCATAGGGGGGGTGGGGGGTGGGGGGTGGGGGTGAGGAAATCAACACAGTAAAAGCCAGTTTATGAATAAGAATTTACAACATTAAACAGATTTCATTTACTTTAATAATGACTGTTTATTCAGAAAAGAAAGTAAATCTAAGCTAGTTCTGCTTTCATAGCTTTACTTAACTTCTTTTTAATGAGTTAAACTGTCACAGTCGACATGAGGTTCAAGTTGAATAACAATTTAACCTTAAAACATATGTCATATTTCAAAGGCTACAGGTGAATGCGTAATTGAAAAAGTAAAGACTTGCTGCATCAAGTGTTTAAACAGTGTACAAAAACATCACTTTAGAATGAAGTAAATTAATGCTTTTGTAGATTGTGCATTCATTTACATGGTTAAGAGTACATTTGAACAACAGGAATATTTTTAAATTCTAGCATTGAATGTTAAGACATGTAGTGATATCAAAGAAATCTATGATTTTTATGTGCACAAATTTGGCATTAAACATGTTATATAATGCAAGTCTGTATACAATCACTTGTTTTCTTTAGTTGTTAAGGTTATGTACAACCTTGTAAATATCAACAACACTGCAGGTTATAATTACTGGCAAACAATATCAATGCGAAGTACTGAAATACAGTAAGTACACTCGGACATAAAGCAAAGTGATTATCATAAATAATTAAACATAGAACATTGATATCATATTTTAATAACAGCAAACAAATATTTGATTAATTCCTAAAAATCAAATAATCATTCCATACAGTGTAATTATTAAAAATATCAGTGATTGACGAGTGTTACACTACAGTATGCAACACTGTACCAAATACGATGTAATTCATGTGTTACCAAATACAATGTAAGTCAGATTGTTAGACCATTTTGTTTCCTGTTTCAAGAAGATTTCAGTTATCAATTTCAGAGTCATTGTGGACAACAGTGGATAGGGTTTACAGATAGGGTTTACTTGACATTACCACAGGCCTTTTCATCTGTATCCATGTTTCCTGATTACACTGATCTGGAAATAATTAAGTAAAGTCTTCAATGTGGGTTGAGGTTATTTTATAAAATGAAACTTGAATTTTTGTATGAAGATTTATGATGACACATATCTCATACATGTACATTAATGATTTGGTTTCATACATCTAACAAGTAAATTACTTCGCCATCAAGAATAAGGTTTGATTATATACAAATAATAAAAATGAATGTTTGTTTTCGTTTATATTAACTTACAACGAACAGTGTACATTACTATTTTTTTTATAAACAATTTACATTTAATATGTCAAGTGACATCTCTGTCATGGCCTGGAATGATAGCCGATTGACCGTAGCACTCTGGCCTTATTCCATTGCTTCTGAAAGAAAATGGTAAAAAATACTGTCAAGGAAAAAAATATAAATATGGACATAACATTATAACAATATAGATCATGATGATATAATGAAAGATGAATGCAAAATTAGGCAGTAATTGTGTAAAAGCAGCTTGTTTATGCTCAATTATATTCATAGTGATATTAATCACCCAATATTTTATGCAAACTGATTGACATTCGTCCTATGTGCTCACTAAATTAAAGTGAAATACATAATCAGAACGAGAAGATATTATGTATTTTAGTATTAAATTTTAAATCAATTCATTTACAGTTTTTATGCTCCCCTAAAGGGGGGAGCATATGGTCGCCACTTTGTTAGTCCTATCGAATTCTAATATCGCTGCAATTCAGTTTGTGGGGGGTGAAACGAATTTCCCCTATGATTTTATCCATCATACTCTATGTCTTTCCATCCTTTCGTCGGGTACTTCGTTTCCGCTCGAGAATTAAATTTGACAAAACTTGGCATATAGTTTCCTTGTGACCTCCTCTACCAGATTCCTTAGAATGATGTTGATCCTGGTATAAACTGTGGTTGTTGTGGCAACCAAAACAAAAAACCTAAAAAAATATTTTTATCCATAACTGCTGACGGGATTTCGAAATAATTTTGCAGAAATGTTCTTTGGTCAACCTGTACCAAATTCCTTGACATAATTTTGATTTGTTGAAAAACATGGCCACCAGGGGCTGTGGAAATTTTTCCAAAATTTTTCCTAAATTGATTAGTTAAAAAACGTGTCGGTCAGTGGGTGGGTAAGTTTGATAGTAGATCAATATGCCTGTATAGGCAACTTTGACCCTCTTCCTGTCAGGAACTGCTCCCCGGAGTTCGAAATAATTTTACAGAAACGTTCCTTGGGTGATTGTCTACCAACTACCAAAAAATTGATTAGTTAAAAAACATGGCAACCAGGGGGTGGGGAAGTTGGACCGTGTATGGCTGCAGGGCTTCCATTAAGGGAAGTTTGGTAGTAAATTTACTCCTTTGGTAGTAATTTACTCCAAGTTTTTGTCACAGGACTTCCAAAATTGCAGCCATGGAAGTTGCAGAACTTCAAAAATTTCAGCCATGGAAGTTCCATCATGTAAGGATGAACAAGTTATATGAAAAATTAAGTAATTTATCTGAATGTTAACCTCTTTCACTGAATGAATTGGCATATAAACATTTCATGAAAAAGAACTGGCCTTAAAAACACCTTGAATTTTATATATTACTTAATTTCATTTCTGAAATACTTTCTGAAATTATGAGCAAAACTTCCAAAATCAGAGGCCAGGAAGTTCAAACTTCCAGTTTTCAAAGTTAATGAAGGAAGTTCAAACTTTCCAGTTTTCAAAGTAAATGAAAGCCCTGTGGCTGTAGAGGCATCTTTTTTTTGGTGACCCTCTACCAAATTCATTCGAATTAATCTTATATTTCTAAACAAATATTGGAAACTTGAAAATTCCCTTGTCTAAAACTGCTTGCTGGATTTTGAAATAAAATTCATAAAACTGCTTTTTACTCTACCAAATTCCTTCACTTTATTAATATTGTTATAAAGTTATGGCCACCAGGGGGTGGAGCAGGTTTCTTTAATCTTTATATGGCTATTAAGATTCGCTAAAAACATCGCTGTCAGTGACGTCCATTGTTAATGTACAATGTGTCATGTTTTACTTCAAACATATCTGAATACGCTATTAACCTTTTACAAGCCATTACCTATGGTTCATTGAACTCAGTTGAGCGACCAAGGGCCATCTTGTCTAAGGAAATTTTCGTTTCCGTGCGAGATCTCAAAAACTAATAACCCGAATTCAATGAAACTTTATATGTAGCTTCCCTTCTCCAAGGGGATATGTGCATATTTTCGGGTCCTTCCGGTCTGATTTTTCAGGATGTTATTGTCCGTTTTTATATTAAAAAATAATACATTTTAATGGGATAGTTTCGTTTCCGCACTAGATCTTAGGAACTAACAACTCGAATTCAATGAAACTTTATATGCAGCATTCCTACCAAGGGGACATGCGCATATTGTCATGTCGTTCTGGTCTGATGATTTTTTTTCAGTGAGTAATTGCCTTTTGATTATTCATTGGCTTATTTGCTTGTGCACACTATAACTTGGCGCTGGATGGAGGGATCTTAGAATTACTTGGCACAATTGTTTGCTGTAATGAGCTGGTATGTACCGCTCATGAATCAGGTCCATAGGTCAAAGGCTTAGGTCACACCTAGAGGTCAAAGGAGACAATTGACACCTTGCTGGTCTGTGCTTTAACTTGCCATGTATCTTTAAAAAGTACCTGGAACAAATGTTACCATCAAAGAGACTACATGAAGTGCATTTAAACCAGATCCATACGTCAAAGGTTAAGGTCACGCTTAGAGGTCAAAGGTTAAAATCAGCTTTTTGCTTGTGCTGACTATAACTTTGTCTTAGATTGAGTTATTTTCCATTTAAAATGTTAGCCTACATGAGACATGTTACAAGCATGAATTAGATCTGTAGTTCATAAGTCAGTGTCATAATTGGCCTTTTGCTTTTATTGGACTTTTAACAGTTTTAATGGATTTTAAAAAATTTACACTTATGTTAGCCTCAACATGACAACGTGTCTCTGTATGAATCAGGTTCTTAAGTTTACGGTCAAGCCCACATTTAGAGGTGGAAGCGGCATCGGGGAGCATCCATCGGTTCTACCGATATTCTTGTTTTTATTCATCCAAATAAGTTATTTACTTTCGAGTATTCAAACTGCCATCATCTTCAGAGAGCAAGAGTGAATAGGGTGCTTTCTGGCATTCAGATGAAAAAGCAGACTTCTGTAATAAAATAAGAAGACATGGATACATGGATACATTTATAACATAATAACCGTTAATAACTTAAAAATATACATTTATTTCAGTAACACTGTGGAACATACTGGTATATCAAATTTCAGTTGTTTATTTAAAGCTATTTTCATCAGTTGATAAGCATGACAACCATTCAAATGAAAAACTGTTCTACGAAAAGCTTCAATTCTACCTTTCATAACACTCTTTTTCATTTTACTTGAACTTCAACCAGTAACATCTGAAAGTAATGTTAAAATATGGATATAATAAACTGATGAAAGAATTAAAAATGGGCATAAAATGCTTAACCGGGTATTAGTTCATATCCGAGTACTACTCAAGTTTTAAATAAAAAATGAAAAGGGATGACTTAATTTCAAAATTTCAGAAACCAAACCTAATATAATGTTGATCTTGACTCATAACAAGAATATATTCAGAAAAAAAAATATTTCGCAACAAATGATTTTTGTGTGGCTGAAATATTATTGTTTTAGATTTTATTGAATTGAGAAGAGATATTATTAAGATACATTTGCAAAATAAATATTCAGTAACTTACCCATATTGTTTCAAAGATAAATAGACATTTCAGAGGCAACTCTTGCTCCAAAAGAAGAGTGACAATGACTGAATGAATGACATTAAAGTAATATCAAAGGGCAACAACTGTTTTACTATATATTCGGTTATATACAACTATTTTTTTCTAATTTGACTAATCTCAGAAACAGTTTTAATTATTGTAATAAAATGTAAGTGAGAGGTGTTAAATGTTTGAAATATAATTAATGTAACTATATTATATTATAAAGATTAATACATATCACGATATCAAGCTTCCTAGATACTAATTTACTCCAACCACTAATTTTAGTTTTTGTTTTTTTCAAAATGCGCGGAGAAAAGGTACTGAAGTTTATTTTAAATTATTGATTAAACTCTGCACTTATTAAAATAAATAAATAAATAAATAATAAGCTGCCCATTTTATCAATCTCATTTATAAAACATTATTGGATGGGATTAACAAATAAGGTGTTTTTTTCGGCATTTAAAAAAATATTTACCTTTATTTTTTCATAAAAAGGTATCAACATATATTTATAAATGTTTTACATTACATATTTCATATTTATTCTATGATTTAAGACAAAATGATAAAATCATTTTTGATGCAAAAACAACTAAATTAAAACACAAATTAATACAATATGTATTTTTCATTATTTTGGCGGCCATCTTGGACGCCATCTTGGAGTTTATATTGCTCCAACACTTTTGACCAAAACGAAATCTGGTTTCAAATACTACAGACCCTAACAAACATTTTGATACATAATAGCTGACTGTTTACAGACGTAGACCGGTAAGGTACTCTAAACAGTCCCCGTTTGCTACACTATAAAAAAAGTTAAAACAAATTATTTTATATACGGCCTACTTTCGAGTGGACCACCGGGGAACTATTTACTTGTATCTACCCTTGAAGCGTCTGTAGTTTCTACTATTTTAATATCGACTGTATGTTTCTACTATTTTCATATCGTCTGAGGTTTGCTACATTTCTGTATGGTCTGCGTGTTCTTACTATTTTCATAATTTCTGTGTATTATTTTCATGTCGTCTGGGTTATTCTTCTATTTCTGCAGTAATTTGGGGGGGAATTTTTACAACTACCTGTGTCTTTGAAGTAGAGGAATTTTAGCGCTACAAACCTCAAATAGGGGAAAATAGTAAAGTTTTTTTTATATTCTAAATTGTCATCTGTGAAAATGTTATATTTTTATTTTTCTACTGATATATTTAACTTATTATACTGCAGTGACTGCGTGCACACCTTTAACACATGATCATCAGATGATACGATTCTAAAGTTAGATAATTATTGTATAGGCAATTGGTCAATTGCCTCAAATAAAGAACTAACGGATGGTAATAAGTGTTTCTCTCCTGATGATGCCTCTGGAGTTTCATTATTCCTATTTTAAAGTTGAACCAAAAAATGTAAAACTAATATCAATTTGAGTTACTTGATTGTCACAGCAAATATTCATTTAAATTTCACAATATTTGGATGATGAACACAAGAGTCAGATTTCTGAGGGCAATTGCTGGGTCGCTATGCTATTTTCTTGTTTTATGGCCCTCGAATTTGTCAACCAATAGCTCAAGATCTTAATCTGTGACTTTGGTGGTTGCAAATCCTCATAGTGGCATCTAGATGACCTTGGGTTAGCCTGTTTCTCTTCTTATTGTGTATGGTGGCCATCAGAGATAATCTTTTTACCCTATAACTTGGCTATGAAAATGTGGTGCACATTATTAATGGTAACAGTAAACAATTTTAAGATGTTTTTTTCTATTAAAAAATCGTAATCTATTCATTATATTTTATTCATAATTAATTCATAATGTTTTTTAAACACATACACACTGCATAATGATATATTGCAAAAATATTTCCAATTAGAACAAACAATATATCCTTTTAAAATGCAATTCAAATGATATAATCTGTTAAAACTAAAGAATGACAGCGTGACGTCATCATTTAACCGAGCTTCCAAATCTTGAAGCCGTTAGCAACACCCATAGCAACGGTGTAGGTTTTACTTCAAATGGCTTTGATGTGACAGTCAAATTTGCGGCTATCGTCTAGCAGTTTGTACCTGAAATTTAGCGTTGTTTTACACAAAAGGGGGAATTTTGACTTCGCAAACGAGTAAAAAATAAAAACGATTAAATATACCTTTCACATCACTTTATTTAGTCTAACTCTTTCAGTGTTCTGCCGTGGATGCGGCCTTGCGCCATTGTCCTCTGCAAATATTGTTAAAATGATGCCCCTGGAGTCAAAACTGGCCACGCCCCGGGGTTTACATGATTTATATAGACCTAAATAGCAAAATGACTTTTAAAATCTTCTCCTCAGAAACCGCAAGGCCCAGAGATTTCTTATTTGGTATGTAACATCATATTGTAGTCCTCTGCAAAGATTGTTCAAATTATGCCCCTGGGGTCAAAACTGGTCACGCCCCAGGGTCAGATGGTTTATATCAACTTTAATAGCGAAATCTGTTTAAAAATCTTCTCCTGAAATCGAAAGGCCCAGAGGTTTCGCATTTGATATGTAACATCCTCAAATGGTCCTCTACAAAGATTGTTCAAATTATGCCCCATATGTCAAAACTGACCACACCCCAGGGGTCAAATGGTTTATATAGACTTAAATAGCAAAATGACTTTAAAATTCTTATCCTCATATTTGGTATTGTAACATCCTATTGTGGTCCTCTACAAACATTGTTGGAATTATGCCCTTGGGGTCAAAACTGGCCACGCCCCGGGGGTCACATGGTTTATATAGAATATATAGCAAAATGACTTTTAAAATCAAAATGACAAAGTTGTTAAATTGTTTAACTTTTAAAACGTATTCAATGTATTTGCTAAACAAACAAACTAGCACCATAATTGTGAAACTAAGATAAAAGTCACACATGAAAATCACATGAACTTTTTAACAGCATTTCTTTAATATACTTACAGCATTTCGCTATTCAACTAAAAGAGTTAAAGCCTGTTAACTCAAAATGAAATAAAGCCATAAACCAAATTTTTCATGGATATACCGGGTATACATGCACAAGCTTAAACATAGCGAAATGGTAGTCAATAATACTTCATGAAAATGTTTTTAATAATAATATCTAGGTCAAGTTCTATAATCAGCCAAATCGCCCCAGGAATTGTGGAGTTATGGCCTTTGACTGATCTGAAATTGGCCTTTTTAGCCGTTTCCGTTCTCTAAGTCCAACAGTTTATGGCCGATCTTAACCAAACTTTGTGAAAATGTTTTTGGGCATATTATCTCGGTTAAGTTCAATAATCAACAAAATCGTTCAAGTAACTGTGGAGTTATGGCCCTTGATTATCTAAAGTTAGCCTTTTTAGCTGACCTGAGCATGAAGTGCTTGGTGAGCTATTGGTATAGAGGACCTCTCCGGCGTCGTCCATATGCTGTCAACAATTTGGACAGTTATCGCGATAAAGACTACATTTTTTATTGAATCTTGACCTAACTTACACAGTTTGTATATGACCATAAAATCTTGGACGAGTTCGATAATGGGCCCGATCGGACCAGGAACACCAGAGTTATTGTCCCTTTTTTTGCCCCAAACACATCTATTCCTGAATAACTCACCTGGTAAAGGGAGGTAAATGCAGTATCAGGAAGATAAGTGCCATAAATGTGTTATTTCCCTTAGTCACAGATATAGCCCAGATAGTCGAGTCTGCTTATCAGTAAAATCAATGCATCACTCTGAGTCAACATGATACTTCTATTTTAGATCAGCATCATTACACATGCATGTAGTAATCCATGTATAGCCTGCTGCTGACCTATATTTTGGCTATGTGTGCAGCAGTAAATTTTTCCACTGTCTGTCTTGGCAGCCAGTCAGGAAAAAGATAACAACAATAAATAGCTAAAATTCATGTTGTAAACAAAGAGTACATTTGGAAAGTTTGTCTCTGTGGGTGTCATTGACTCAAAATTATTAGTACGTTTTTACTAGTGATGGGACCGATACTGAAATCAGTATTAGAATATTAGTTTTGATTATTCGAATATATTCGAATATTCGTTTTTGATAAACGTAACGTTGCATGTGTTCTGTTTGAAGACCGCATGAAATATGTTCAAGCTCGTGACGGTGGCATTGTTATTAATTAATCAAAAAGATTATATGATATATTGTGTTGAAACAATGAAGAATAATATTTAATTAACATTATTTATATTAAGCTTATACCGAACGTGTGACATTTAATTCACAAATTTATTGGCTGACAGTGGACTCATTTTGATTGGCTATCCAGTGCGTTTTTTTTAATATCTATTGTAAGGCAAGTCAACTGTTTAGATGTCACTTAAGGACAATTAATACCAGTGTAAGCCTTCTGCAAACTGTGAATCCTTCATCACAACATGCCCCTGTCAGTTATAAAAAACATACATCTGATTGTTCTTAAGGGCTATAATGCATCGTATACATGCTTGCAAAATGTTCATCCCTTGTAAAGTGGGGACCCCTACTAATTATCAAATCCAATATCTCAGTTTATTGGACTTAATTGGCATGTGTTGTGGGCTCAAAACTGGCCACGCCCCAGGGGTCTCATGGTTTATATAGAATATATAGCAAAATGACTTTTAAAATCTTCTCCTGAAATCGCAAGGCCCACAGGTTTCATATTTGGTATGTAACATCCTATAGTCGTCCTATACAAAGATTGTTCAAATTACGCCCCTGGGGTCAAAACTGGCCACGCCCAGGGGGTCACATGGTTTATATAAACGTATATAGCAAAATGTCTTAAAATCTTCTTCTCTGAAACCGCAAGGCCCAGAGGTTTCGTATTTGGTATTTAGCATCCTATAGTGGTACTCTACGAAGATTGTTCAAATTATGCCACATGAGTCAAAACAGACCACACCCGATTGGTCACATGGTTAATATAGACTTAAGTAGCAAAATGACTTTAAAATTCTTCTCCTCTGAAACCGCTAGGCCTAGGGGTTTCATATTTGGTATGTAACATTGAATAGTGGCCCTTTACAAAAAGTGTTCAAATTATGCCCCTGGGGTCAAATCTGGCCACCCCCGAGGGGTCACATGGTTTATATAGACTTAAATAGAAAAATGACTTAAAAAATCTTTACCTGAA
Organism: Congeria kusceri; assembly: GCA_027627225.1. Lineage (NCBI taxonomy): Eukaryota > Metazoa > Mollusca > Bivalvia > Myida > Dreissenidae > Congeria > Congeria kusceri. The sequence continues at coordinate 30,292,989 of CM051040.1, forward strand.
ACCGCAAGGCCCACAGCTTTCCTATATTTGGTACGTAACATTGCATAGTGGTCCTCTCCAAATATTGTTCAAATTATGCCCCTGGGGTCAAATTTGGCCACCCCCCGAGGGGTCACATGGTTTATATAGACTTAAATAGCAAAATGACTAAATAAATCTTTAACGGAAACCGCAAGGCCCAGAGGTTGTACAATGTTGTTCAACTTATGCCCCTGGGATAAAAATAAGCCACGCCTCTGGGATGCAAATTCCAATTGGGTTACAAGGTCTCAGGTGAGCGTCCTAGGGCCCTCAGGGCCCTCTTGTATTCAAATATTTTCCTATATTCGAATATTCGGTCCCATCCCTAGTTTTTTTCACAAAACAACTAAAAGGTTTTATAGTTATTTATAATTTAATCTGACAATGTTGATAGTTGTATGGTTGTTAATGTTAACAATAAGTATTCCTATATAACCTAGAAATTTCCTTCTCCTAAAAGCACATTTGGAAAACTTGTTTGTTTGGATTTTCACCTTATTTACCAGTAATTCAGTGATATAATGACGGTCAGTTAACCTACTCCCACTTTTTCTGGGCAAACTAAGCCGATGTAAGTGGTTTACCAGTACCAAGTGCACATACTTATGCCAGTAAATGACAACTGCCCTACTTGAATCAGAGGTAAGGGAAGAATGGCCGTAGAAATTATTTCGCGACCAATCCTCACACAGGACATGTGGCCGGGCTGGGTCTTGAACTCAAGAACCCTTGATTGAGAGTATAGCGCTCTACCAACTGAGCTAGACGGGCCCGCAAAGCCAAAATCTACTTGGTTTGATACATTTATATGGTGCCATTATGATGATGATATTTAGGAAGTTTTGGTAAGAGTGTAGTAACTATAGAGTGTCACTGTATGTACCTGTTTCGATCCTCGAAGGGTTTATCATTGCTTATGGACTTTGTTGCAAATCATTTCAAACATTTTTGAAAACAACAATACAGAACAATGTGTCAATCACTGATACGCAAAGTTGAACTGACATCAAAACGGTCTGTGTACTGGTGTTCATAAATAATTTATTATTTTAATTCACATATATACCGGTATGTGAAAAAAAGATGGTAGTATCCAATCATAAGCTCTTTATATATTTTTATATAATTATTTCCATGTTGTTGTTTTTTTATCGCCCCTTTATGTTAATGCCATGTGAAATGGGTTTTAATAGTTCCGAGAATGCGGGTATTTACGGGTACCTGTTGCATCCCTAATGGTCGCCATTGTACTTAGACTCAGGTGAGCGCTTTGGGCGATCATGGCCCTCTTGTTAACTATTTTAACCTGCAGGACTGTTTTACAGACAGCACTTGTTTAAGGTATGTTATAAGGTTTTATGATAAAAATAGAACATACAAGGTTAGTGTTGAATACAGATAAGTTTACATAGCGAGGCTTAGAAAACCTAAACCATGAGCCTTGGCTAGGGGTTTAGGTTTTCGTGCAGAGCAAATAAACATATCCGTATTCAACACTTGTCTGGTATTTTATTTATCCCATCATTTGCTGTCTTTATTTAGTAAATAAATGAAAGAAAATTGCTGAATAACACGAAAAACATCAAATGAAGTCACAAACATAAACAAAATGACGTCATTGTAATGCGAGTGTTTGGTGTATTCAACAAGGTGGAATACAGCTAAGTTTATCCGGGGCGTTATTTCATCAATGCATGCGCGATAATGGGATAAAAGTTGTAGGCAAAGAACGTTTATTTTGGCCAAGTGCTCAAATGTGTAACTGTTGGCTGATTTGTCAAAGGGTTGACAGTCCAGTGATCCCCGTAGCATTTGGATTTCTAGGCCTGCATGTATGCTTAAAACACAATTTTTTTCTGAACTTTTCGTTTTCATTGAATTTTTTTCTCTGTGGTTGAAGCTTTTGAGTTGTAATGTTCGGAGCCGTTTTCGAGTAATTCTAGATAACAGTCTCTGCGAAAATCCGTCAGACCTAGGAAAATTTTTAGCCAGTTAAACTATACGAGGTCCATTAAAAATGACAGGAACACTGGCATCACTTCTGGTAAAGTACCTACTTGCAAGCTACATGTTTTTGAGTGGCCAATACCCTTCTTGAAACAGTGTATTTAATACGCATTTAAAGCGTATTAAACGGTGCAGTATTGGCACCATATTTTTTGTCTGCGTTTAATACACAGGAAAATGCAGAAAAAATACACAGAAACAAGTGTGTTGTTAGCTCACCTGAGCACCAAGTGCTGGGTGAGCAATTGGTATAGGTGACCTCTCCGGTGTCGTTCGGCGTCCGTATGCCATCAACAATTTGGACCGTTGTTGCGATAAAGACTACATTTTTTATTCAATCTTGACCTAACTTGCACAGTTTGTGTATGACTATAAAATCTCACATGGGATTGTTATTGGGTCAGATCACACCTGTAACACCAGAGTTATTGCCCCTTTTTCATGCAAAAAATTGCAAGAATGCCCTTTTCTAACGTTTAGACTTTTTTTTCCATCCAATCTTAACCAAACTTTCAAAGTTTGTGTATGACTATCAGATCTCAGCAGACGCCAAAAATGGGCCAGATCGTGTTTCAAACACCAGAGTTATTGCCCTTTGTTTATTAAAAAAATATACAAAAATGGACATTATTCAGGATAGAGACGTCATTTTTCATCCAATCTTCACCAATCTTGCACAGTTTGTCTATTACAATGAGATTACAGTCGAAGTCGAATATAAGCAAGATCGGACTAGAAATGCCAGACTTATTGCCCTTTGTTTGTGAAAAAATATGCAAAAATGGACATTATTCAGGAAAGAAACTCCATTTTTCATCTAACCTTCACCAATCGTGTACAGTTTGTCTATGAACATAAGACTACAGGTGAAGTCGAATAAAAGCATGATACGGCCAGAAACACCCGAGTTATTGCCCCTTGTTTTTGGAAAAAAAACATCAACAATTTATCAATAATTGGCTTGCACACATGATTTTTTATTCAATGTTGACCAAACTTACACAGTTTGCGCATGACCTTTATGATTGATAAAATTTGATTTCCAACAGTTGCAAGAAGTGCATGCAGTTATTTGTACATGCAACATTGAAGTCTTCAGAGCCTGCATTTATCACTATTGGACAGAAAGTTATCAATGAAAAAGCAAAACTTTACCTTATAGCACAGCCATCGCAATTATCGCATTGCAACTAGCTCTCCAAAACTGTTTGCGAAAAAGACATAAAAATTTACTGTTTCTGCATTTTCCAGAATTGTCAATGACTTAATGAAAAGGGGTCAGGTAAGAATATCGAGAAAAGTGATTTGAGAACCATTAGCAAAAAAAACGCACATCCACTACCCAACTTGTACTTTAGTTAGCCCATTTCACTTACCGATATTTTAAATCAAAATGGATCCTATCCCCCTCTGCGTATTGTTCAGATACCTTAATTTTCAAGCCTGTCACAACAGTATGGTCTTCATCTGTAACCGTTCTCAGGTGAGCGCTTTGGGCCATCATGGCCCTCTTGTTATTTTGTGTGGAATGGTAAATCTAAGGTTAAATATGATGGTGATTTAAATATGATTGACTAGCCCCCCATATACATGTATCAGATCTTTTAAGACGTCTTGGAGTAGAAGATATGAACATAGTAGAAAAACGCAGACGATATGAAAATAATAGTCAAATGTAGACGGTATGGAAAAAGAAGTAAAACACGCAGGCAATACAGTAATAGTAGAAAAACGGAGACGCTATAAAATAGCAGAAAACGCAAATGATATGAAACTAGTAGTGAAACGATAAACAATATAGAAACAGTACGAAAAAGTAGACGATATGAAAATAATAATAACACGCAGACCATTTGAAAAAAGTAGAGAAACGCAGAGAATATAGCAATAGTAGGAAAACGCAGCACTATAAAAAATAGTAGATACGCAGATGATATGAACATAGCAGAAAAAACGAAAAACAATATAGAAATAGTAGAAAAACGCAGACACTATAGAAATAGTATGAAAACTTACGCAGACGCTATGAAAATAGTACACAAAAATGCAGACAATATAGAAAAAGGAGGAAAACGCAGTCAATATACAAGTAGTAGGAAAATGCAGACGCTATGAAAATAGTAGAAAAACACAGACAATCTAGAAATAGTAGGAAAACGCAGACACTATTCAATTAGTAGGAAAACGTAGACGCTATAAAAATAGTATGAAAACATGATGGGTATATGTTGTGTTTATCTAATTCCAATTACGCATCATGTTAATTTTTTACTAAAATGTGTGCAGAACAGCCGTAAAATAGCCGTGAAGATGGCAGATAGTACCAGCTATCAGGAGAATGTACTCCGACACGACAAGAATGCAGACACCATCAAGATACAGTCTCTGGCCAAGCAGGTTATTACTAAAACTATTGTTATGGTGTTATTTTTCAGCAATTGGGAATATGGTGGCAGTGACCAGGGAGCATTATGTTTTATGTGTCAGATGGGAATAATTTTAACTTTTATAAAATCAAGAAACTAAAGTTGATATTAATAATCAAGTTTAGCTCCTTACATCATCAAAGTGTCAAAATATAAATTGAGGGTTGATAACTGTCACAACATGACTATTTTAACCTTAGATTGTTAATAAATTACTGCACAATATACATTCAGCAGACATGTTTAATTTCCTAACTGTAAAAATAGGTTTGCTTGAAAATGTCATTTTCCAAAGGAAAATAATGCATTCGAATGTATTCTGCGTGGAAAGAAAACAATAATCATTTTTCTGTGTAAAGGTGGAAGAACTGGAGATGAAAGATTCGGAGAAGACCGCTGAAGATGAAAAAGATGTGGATGAAGATAAAAACATCGATGATGACAAAGATGTCGATGATGATGAGAAGGACATCGATGAAAATGTCACGAGTCGCTTTAGCATAAAGACAAATTATGACAAGGAAAAAGAAGGAGACGTCGAAGACTATGAAGAGAACCTCATCAAGAAAACTGGAGATCGGGAGACTAAAACCTACTGGAGACTGGCGAATGGCATGTGCGTCACCTGGAACACCAATGTCAACTTGGGTTACCCCATGATACTTGGCAAGGGGAATCGAGTAAGTCCAGATGTGTCTTGTAGTGTCCTTAGTTTGAATGTGTCCAAGTTTTACTCTGTTGTAACTGACAAATGTAATAATGTACACATATATGAATGGTCTTATGACTGTGAATGTACTCAGAATGTTTACTTCTTATTTTTGATAAATATGTTTTACAAAATTCATGACTTTTTTGTAATGTGTTTGTACAGTTTAATCATGTCTTTATAATGTGCAATTTTAACATAAGTAATTTTTCCAAAATTCTAACATTCTGTTGAACACTAGGATTATGAAAAATCCTTGATAAAAATGAATAATAATATTATTATTGCCATTAATTTCTTATAATTTTTATTTCAGTCTGATTACATAGATAAGGAGGTGATGGTTTTCTACAGCGCTCTGCAATATACACTGTATGAGACAGGATTCCCAGAAACTGAAGACCGCACTGCTATGCCAAGACGCTCCAACAACAAAGAAAGCACAGCAGTGGCTGTTCTGTGTGTCCCCTGCGAGATGATGCCACCTTTGCTTGAATGTATGTACATAGATGAGAAAAATTATATACGTGTTAAATGGAATTTATTGTCAAACTGAAGTTGCTCACTTCTTGGGAGAAATGTGGAATTTCCGTGGTATATTTTCATAATTAAATCTGTGTTCTGGTATGTTGTGTCAACAATGCGTTTGCCCAATCATAATCTTAACCGATAACAGAACCATTAACCCCTGCGAGACGGGATGAGACACGTTGAACATTTCCCAAATTATTTCCATGACAAAACCATTTTCAGGTCACTTTAAGCTAAATTTTGGCATTTCCAGGCGGTAACCAGGTGCCAGACAGCATGCATGTGATTCTGATCGAGTCTTGGGTCTCCAAGCAACCATCGAAGGAGAAGCCCGGTCTGTACGAACTCTTTATCCTGAAGGCCATCACGTTCCACAAGGGCGGTGTCACCTACATAGATGAGTTCAATCCGCCACGAAAATGCACCTACCTTATAAACCTCTTCACCAGCGCTGTGACCAAAGGCCTGATAGACTGGGGTACAGAACTTGAGGTACGATTTTTAATGATATAACATTTTTAGTCCAAAATAATGCTAGAAACACGTCTGAGAAGATTGAAAAATGCAGAGTTTGTATTAGTAGATTCTCGTAAACACTGATATATATTTAGCATTTAATATCTTTCTTCGAAGTTGCTTCATATGAATCTTTATTTTTGTGACATATATTTTGCATTTAATATCTTTCTTCGAAGTTGCTTCACATGAATCTTTATTTTTGTGACATGCTTATTAAATATATCGAAATTGCTTATAAGAGGTATTTTATCTCGTTTATTAAAGATGTATTACATTTACAGTAGTTGTTGATTATAGAAAACCTTTTGATAATCTCTTGCTTATTACATATGTGTTACATTTCATTATAGCATAAAAAGTCCGTTTTCAGTCCGTTTTAGCAGCGTGTTAACAAACAAAAAGCGGTCGGTTATCGTATTATTCAGTAAAGTCACGCGCCAATAACCACCAGCTTAGTGTTTTACGTATGCTTGAACCTGGCTCCTTGTTTATATTGTCCATTATTAAACGCTTGCACGCTTATAAAACAGTATTACTAACATGATTTATTATTATTATTATTATTATTAACATCATACCATTATATATATATTATTTATTATGTACATGATGCACGCTGAAATCCATGTAAATCCAATTTTTAAATTCGAAACGAGGAAAACACTGAAACAAAATGGCGACTTACTAGCACGAATTCAGCTCGGCTGAACGCGACTCTGGTTATAAAATATTAAAAAGTATAAACAAACAGGTGCGCGATTTTGGGTTACTCGAATACGATTTTATAGTAAATTACCCATTTGAGACTGTGTTATTACTCTAGTTCAGTCTTCACCTGAATTTTTTCAAAGCACTTGCCAGTTCGGGCAAGCTTGTTAGCAAAACCACTTGCCCGAAATCTGTTTAATTTCAAATGGTTCTCTAGAGCAATACAAGAAAATGATGTGTTCTATGATTTTATTTATTCATATTTTATTTCCATAGTCATGTTGTCATCTTGTTTTTGTTGTTCTCCTTCAAAATGGTAAATACATTCATATTTTGTATGTCATTTGTCAAATGGGATTTAAAAGATAAACAAGAAAATATCTAGGGTGAAAACGGTATGTGGCTCTGCTCAAAAGGCGATGGGGTGGAAAGCTGGAATTTTTTTGTATTCTCTAATAACTTGATAACTTACTTGCATGCTTCTAATTAACGTTTTTATAAAAAGTATATATATTCTATAATCATATTTGCACAAATATGTTGTATTTCAAAAGTTATTAAACTGCAAGCTACATTTGACGAAAGTAGTTCCAAAACAGTTCCTACCAAAGACAAGTATTTCAATGCAGTTTTACTTTCAAACAACATGCACTTATGCGATTAGTTTCATTCAAAATGAAATATTTATATATTTTTTAATTACCGCAAACAATGCAAGTATGTGCACACTTCGATTTCAGCCAAACTAGCATGTACTCCAACTCAACTAAGGTAGTCTGCATCTTAAGCTTTTAACAGAGAAGCATTTATTTTACTCGACTACGATCACTTGTCTTTATATTTAAATAAGCGTTTACACAATAATGAAGACCGCACAGCATGATGACGTCATATGTTTATGTGTAAATACTTTATGTGCCAATAAAACAACTGGTTTTGTATATATTTGCTTCAAAGAAACAATCTGAAATGTTATTTTTAATGCATTTCTGTTTCCACATAATATACAAGGCCTCTGAAAATACTTGCCCGATCGGGCAAGCATCTGGCATTTTCTGCTAGCCCGAAATCAAATCTATATGTCCCGGGCATCGGGCAACCCAGTTATGACGAAGACTGCTAGTTGTATGTAATTTATGCTATAATAGCGACAATACACCTTTTTTCGGTCGTAAAGGTCCGCAGAGGCCTTTAAAATGCGTTTAACCCATTTTTCGGGCTTCAAGCCTCTGCGTACGTTAATGACCACGAAAAGGTATATTATCCCTATAGTGGTTTTTGATTGTAGAAAAACCTGGACATCCCTATGAGCAGTTCGATAAAGCTGTGTGAGCTCGTGGACAACAAAGTGTGGACGCGGTACCAGATGTCCCGATGTGGGGTTCCTCACCCTGAGACTCTGGCCTTCACCTTGGCGCCAAAGAGATTTGTAAGCTCATCTGTCTTAAATATGTCATACTTCAGGGGCTGTATTTCAGTAACATTTCAGTAAAATCTTCATTAAGTTTTGTTAATATGTTATTAACTTATTAGCTGGACTATTCACCGAACAGTCCTTTTCGACTCACCCGTTCATCGGCGTTGGCGTAATGCTTTGGTTAAGGTTGGTGTGCAACAAGGTCATATCTCTTAATCTACTACAGATATTCAATTGAAACTTCACACATGTATTCGGGGTCATTATGTGTGGTCACTGACCAAGTCCCATAACTTTGACATGCAATTTAGTTGAATTATTTTCCTTTATGTTCTTAAAAAATTCAGTTTAAGTGTGCGTGCAACAAATTCATAAATCTGTTTCTACTGGTACTACAGTTATTCATTTGAAACTTCACACATGCCTTCAGGGTCATTATATAAGGTCAGTAGCCAATATGCATGTAAATATTGTATGTTGTATTACTTTCTACTATAATTATGCACAATAAATAAACACACTATCAAAGTTAATGCTTAAATTTTGCACTTATTTTAATTCTAGCAACTTTTATGCTATCAAATATGTCTTCAGAATTATTATATAAGTTCACTGACCATGTTCAATATCTGTAGCTTGCAGTTCGATAGAATTATGTCCCTTTTTGTACTTGAAAATTTGGGATAAGGTTTGTGTGTAATATATCCTTGTTTCTACTGAATGCATTTTATTGTACGGCTATTAAGAAATGTCAGTGGACAAGACTCGTAATATAATATTAATGACATACATTATTTTGCCCTTGTTTAGTTGTTCGCAGACGACGCGAAAGTAAGAAGTGCCGTTTTGAGTATCGTTTAATTTGTCAAATGGTAATCATAACGATAATCAATTTTATTAGAACATGACATGTTGGGAAAACGTAAGTGAACAGATTTCAATGTACGATCAAAATATGACTACACGCAGAAGAAAATTAAGTAGTTCCTGTCGTTATGAAAATGAATTAATTGGGCCACGAGGTGAGCCGAGAAGAAACATAGTCATTGTAATCTATAACCGAATAATTTATCTCGTTATCGCCAACTCTTGTTAAGGTTATTTTTTGAGTGGGGCTTGTTTTATTATTTGATTACTTATTTATTATTAACTTGGCCATAATAATAATGATAATAAGGAACACAATGGAAATCGCAGTTAAACGGTAATAACGCAACACAAATATTACAAATAGCAGTCGGTTACACTCTAGTAATCATATCAGAAAATTGCACTAGAAAATTATCAGACTCTATAGCTTTGTGGTTAGCGCGTCAGACTCTCACGCAGTCGGTCGTGGGTAGGATCCCTGACAGACTCACATGTTTTGTTCTGTGTTTTTTTTTTGACAGAATATAATTTTTATAAGGGGTTGTTTCTCCAGATGCTTTATTAATTGGAAAAAAAGGCATTTCTAAAAATATAATATGCCGTAAAATATCTATATGTTCGGACACTTAAAAATAATTAAAAAATTTTGTGTCCAATAATTTGGATACACAAAAATATTCCTAAATTACAGGTGTCACAAAATTTATAGACACTATGACAATATTGCAATTACGTTCGGATATGTCCGGTGTATAACGTTTTTTGCCGAATATACACGGATAGTATCGATTAATGATTTCGCGTGCTTCTTAAATGCCACGCCGTATATTATTATTAATTTTTATCAGTGTTTGCAATTAATTTTAAATCATTGCATATGTATGACTTTGTTTCACAGAAAATTACGCCAAGACTGCATTTTTGTCGACCGAGTTCAAAGATGATTAAATTAAGCAGAATTTATTGGTAAATAATTAAGACTGGTTAAGACTGGTTCCTTAATAGGATAATTTCAACAGCATATTTAATATACGATATTAATACCGGTATACACACTTGGGTAAACCCATTATTTATGGCACATGGCTCTGAACCCAATGACGCTAATGTAACGGTCCACCGCCATTCATCTGCCAGGTTTTATGACCTTCATCGGGTTGTAAAAGCGCATGTGCGATATGTCACCAGATTAACGCAAACAGGTTAGAATTCTGCTAAAATACCGCTGTCATATCAAATGTCCGAAAATTAAGATTCTTTAATTATGGTTTAAAATCAGGATGTCCGAAAATATATAGGGACAAAAAATAATTATTTTGGCTAAAAAAGAGGGTGTCCGAAAATTTACAGTGACCGAAAATATAGATATTTTACAGTAATTTGAGTAACTTCCTGTAAGTATTTCAAAACATTACCAAACATTTTTCAACAACACCTTTGCTAATAATGTTAAAATCATGTCGTAGCACTGTCTTGACATTCATAAAATGATTAACTATATAGGTATAGATCTATTATCAGAATGTGTCACTGGTTACGAACATTTATTGTTAAAATCGTGTTCATCGTATACAGATACTGCATTCCTAGACTTATATCTTACTATTACTAACAATATAGTTAAAACCAGTCTATATGACAAACGCGATGATTTTAATTTTGAAATTGTAAATTTTCCTTTCTTGGATGATAATATTCCTAGAGGTCCTTCCTATGGTATATACATTTTGCAATTAGTTCGATATACAAGAGCTTGCTCATGAGTTAAAGATTTTAACGACTGTAACCTTACACTGACAAAGAAATTATTAAAACAAGGTTTTTTATATCATGATCTACGCAATAAGTTTGCTAAATTCTATTGAAAATATAATGTCTTAGTTTCTAAATACATTGTTTCTTTGAAATGGTACTTATCTAACGGAATATCTCACCCATCATTTTACAGTGATGTTTTGAAACGTGTTCGCAAATGTAAATATGTTAAAGTGAATGCTAAACGTATACTTAATAATTTAGTACACTGTTTCTTATCAAAAGGATATAATGCACTGACACTTAAAAACACATGCTTATTAGTTTTCTATACTGAATGTCTTTCATCATTACAAATATGATCTGAAAATTGGACTTTATGATGCTATGTCTTTAAAGCTTTTCATAAAAAGAAAAGATATAGTTGATACTTGTTTTTTGTTTCGTTTCATCGTGCCTCAGAAAGTTGCAATTCTGCTGCTCTGGTTTGCATCTAGCCATTGAGTAATTAAATGATAATTAAATTGAATAATATTCTCTTTTTTTGCTGTTTAAATTGAATTGCGATGCTATGAGGGTTAATTTTTATTTACACTTACATGTTTTGTGAATAATTCTGGGCCAAGTGTTAGGTTCGTGCGCACATAAACCGGTTTAAACCCCCATGGCTTTGCATTGACCATTCCAAGCCAGTGACCCCAGTTTTATTCATGTGTGTTTTGTGTTAGTTACGTGTTTTTGTGATGTCCTGTGTAGTGTTTTTGGTAATTAGTCACTTGCCATTAATAAAGGACCTTGGGCTGCCAATAAGAGTTCTCTCCTGCTGTTGCAACTCGAGTTTCGCTTTGTTTATATTGTAGCTAAAAGAAATACCATGATATTGATAATCGGACAAAGAATTAGGTTCATCAGGTTTCTTGCCAGACTGAATATTTTTCATTCTCAATTAAAGTTTGTTTGGGCAGGCCTGATATATTTAACTTGTACACGGTATAAAGCTGCTGTAAGTGACTTTGTCTTGTTTTCACACCTGATCATGTTTTAATTAGTGACGTACGTTCTACAATGGACATCAATTCATCAGCTGCACATTTGATAACAGACGCAATTCAAAACAGCATGATTGAGGGACAAAAAATAACAGAACTACCCAATGTTGAGATATATTTTTAAATTTATTTTTTTAAGGGGCAATATATATTATAAAGCTTGTTTTTGACTATTTCTCTGTGTTAACGTTATATTTATAATGTCTACACAAATGCTATAGTAAAACATTGAATGTAGGATTCATAAAAATGAAGTTATGCGAATATTTTCGTTTAATGTTCGACATTTTGGGAATAAAAAAGACATTATTAAGAACAACACGTCTTGAGTTCAGCGATTTATATTTTCTTTACAAAAGAACACGGAACAAACGAGCGTAACTAATCATAATTGTCCAATAAAAACATGTATAACCTCTATCTAAGGTGCCGTATGTCATCGCCCTTCTAATTGCCTAGATTGTCAGTGATAACGGGTTGGGTATTTCATTTGAAAGTTATAACTAGTATATGGTAATTAAGGTGCCGCATACAGTTTACTTTGATTTACTGGTTCTGATAAACAATTTAATAATATTGTACATTCAGCATATTTGCGAAACAGTCTGCAAAACATACCATAACGGGACTTATGTGCCAATATAGATAAGTTATTTGGACGAATCAATAAGTTTCACCTGACGTTATGTTATTAAATTTTATTGAAATATAAGCGCAAGATGGAAACAACTTTCAATAACTACTAATGAATGTTATAAAAGTCATTGATAATATTAAAAACTGTAGACTGTAGACAATATCGTTTGATACTGGTCAGTTAAATTTAAATTTCTGTTGCTGTAAATATTTGAATAGTCAATAGTGCCCAGTGTTACGCAATAGTGGACAATTGTAGTGCCTTCAGCGCTTTGATTATGTCCCCTGGATTAATGATTATGTAGCGTATTGTTTTTGGTCCGTCTGTTGCTCTGTTTGTCTGTCTGTCTGCGATCGACGTACGATCATTAAACTTCACAAGCACCTTCGTAATGAATAGTTCTTGACCCCTACAGATTCAGAGGTCATGATGTCAAAGGTCAAGGTCACCATGACTATTTACAAAACTAACATTGCCTAAAAACGATAACGCATGGACCTATGATCATTGAACTTCACATGTATCTTTGTCATGTTAAGTACATCACCCCTACAGATTTTGAGATCAGTAGGTCAAAGTCACACCCCTACAGATTTTGAGATCAGTAGGTCAAAGTCACACCCCTACAGATTTTGAGATCAGTAGGTCAAAGTCACATGGTAGGTGGCATGGCGTGTTACAAACACATCTTGTTTTTAAATTTAAAAAGTATTGTCCGTGTTTGAGACTTGTTTTAACTTCAGAAAATGTATATTATGAAAGTGGTATGGTTAGCTGAGCGCGCTGTCCTGAGACAACTCTTGTTTGATATGTAAATGTCTTTGTGCTAAGTGTGTATTATATACTAATTTATTATTAACCGTTGTTTAATTGAGAGTAAAGGGATGCACACAGTTTATGTAGTATTTATTTTAATGTACTTAAGAGACAATATTTTAAGATAAACTAAAGATGTTTCTGGAATAAGGACCTAGGCAATTTCCCGTGTCGCTCATTTTGAGCTGACCTAATCTGTCTATTATATGCTAGTAAATATTTTAGCTGCTGCTAGTAGAAATGAATAAAATAACTGTTACTAGACAGACTAGAAGTCCACAAAAGACTGTTTAAACTTATACACCATGCTAGGCTGTTGACATGTTTGGCTTAACTATTCTTCTAAAAGCTATTTTAGTCAAGAAACCTTGACCTAAACCTATTTTTCTTTTGAATGTAATACAATTGCAAAAAAAGAATGATTTTGATTTCTCAACAGGTGCCCAGTGTTGAAACTATCAGAGTGTGTGAATTGGGTCGCTGCATGAGTCAAGCCCTGGAGTATGAAAACGGGCAATCGCCAAACAACATGCAGAAAGAGAATAACTATGACAACAAAGACAACAACATTAACGTGTCGAAAACGTCAAATACGTCCGCTGAGAGTCACCCGGTGGACCCATCCGCAAACTGTGTGTTTACGGCTAAGCAGATCGAGGATGGGGGTGGAGTGTGCGCCCATGCCGTACCTATGGAGCAGGAGATCAGAAACTTCCTCAAAAAGCCTTCCATTCTCAACAGAAAGGTGAAATTATATTAAACCATTGCAACATGCTTTAAAAAAATTTAATTGCATCAAAAGACCTTCCATTCTCACCAAAAAGGTGATATACTATTGAAACATTAAACATTCTGTTCAAAGTTTTAAATTTCTTCAAACAGCCTTCTTTTCTCAACAGAAACTGAGAAAGGTAAAATTCTATTGTAACATTGAACATTGGTTAAAATTTTAATTGCCTCAAATAGCCTTCCATTCTAAACAAAAATGTGAAATTCTTATTGAACCGACGCGATACAGACTTCATTTTTCACTCAGTCTAGACCCAATTTGCACTCTTTGTGTATGCTATAACATCGTGATTCTTTAATGGGTTAGATCAGACAGGAACATGAGAGTTATTGCCCTTTTTCATGCGAAAAAAATGCAAAGTGAGCATTGTGCAACATAGACTTTATTTTTAATCTTGACCAAACTTGCACAGCTTGTGTACACTATACGATCTAAAAATAAACAAAAATTTGCCCAGATCGAGCTACTCATACCAGAGTTAGTGCCCCTTGTTTGTGGGAAATATGCAAAAAATGGAGATGGCGACTTCATTTTGATCTAATCTTGACCAAACTTGCACTGTTTGTACATGACCCTAAAGTCTCAGTCAAAGTCAGATATGTGCCGGGTCGGACCAGAAACACCAGAGTTATTGAACCTTGTTTGTGCAACAAAATCTTATTTGTCAACAATTGGCTTGCGGACATGATACAGACTTCAATGTTTATTCAATCTTGACCAGACTTGCATATTTTGTATATGTAAAATATTTACTGGGTTTGACAATGAGCCGGATTGGACCACGAACACCAGAGTTATTGCCAAGTTTTTATGAGAAAAATGCAAATATGGACTTTGTGCAACTTAGAAGCTTCGTTTTTATTTAAGTTTGACCAAACTTACACTGCTGGTGTGTGATCGTAAGATCTTAGAATAGATAAAGAATCCAGATCCAGACCCACACATCAGAGTTATTGCCCTTTGTATGTTAGAAAAATGGGCTTTGTGCAGGATAGAGTTTTCATTTTTCACAATTTGGGTATAACAAAATTATCAATAGCACATTTGAAAGTGGCCCAGAACGGAGCATAAGCAAGTACATTCTTGCCCCATTTCCATGAAAAAGAATACATGTCCTTGATTTCTAAATGAATACTTTATTTGATATAAGCCTTATCCAACGCTTGTGTATGGCCATAATGTTTCTTTTCATAATGTCCAATTTACATTGAACTATCCAGTGTGCCTAATATCTGGGCATTTGTTGACATATAGAGATTTAAGAAAAATCTCTTGATATCGCAGAAGGCATTTACGGGGGCCTTGGAATGGTTGGCTGATATATGTTGATTTACCATGAAATTTGCCAAATTTCTTACCTCGTCTTTGGCCCTTATTTGGCACTCGTCCTATATTTTGATGGTGCCCCTGTGACATTCATGTGGTGTTCGTCATGGTCTCTACTGATTCAACGAGACATGCATCTGTATTTTGCAACTGTCGATTGCTAGGTGAACAACAGAAATGGGCCAGACATGCATCTGTATTGCACCTGTTGATTGGCAGGTTAACAACAGAAGTAATATGGATGACGTTGGTCAATTTGTATGCTTTAACAGTTAAATCGCAGAACTGATCATGGCTGCCATTGTCAGTACACTGCTGAGCACGTTGGGCGATCATGAACTTCTTGTTCTTTTTTCTTGTTCCTTGTTCTTCGATATTTGGTGTAAATTAAATTTGTCTAAAATAACAAAATTACATAGGGAAAATTGCCTTGTATTCAGTATTATCAAATTGAGAATATTCAGTTCAGATTATTTGTCTGTTTTTTTTTCAGCACGTTGGATATCCTCTAATGGCAATATTTAAACATATCTTATTTCAGATGGTTGTCAAACCATCTGGCCCAGCATTCTGCGGCAGTGTTGGCGTAACGTTCCATGCCCCAGGAAATGTTGACTCGGTCATTGATGCCGTGGAAGATCTGCTAGACGCGATCGATGATGGCGATTGTATCCTCGTGGAAACATTTGTTGAACCTATAAATCCCAGACCAACAACTGGTAAGATGATGATTACAGAATCCAGTAACTTTTTCCTAATTTAACAAGGTCGGGTAATTGCCCAATGTCAGTCTCATCGAAATCTGTAAGACCTGGGACAAAGCCGGTAAAACTGTAAGAGGTTCAGGGAAAATTACCATAACACTGGGTCTCATGGTTCATGGCTGGTAAGAAAATCTGGCCAAGTACCTACTTGTAAGCTATGTTGTTTTGAGTTTGGGCCAGTAATAATGAAGAGATCACCAGACCCAGAGCAACAGATAAGGATTTTGCAAGAATTTAGTATTACCCCATTATACTTAATCGAGTACTAGGTGATTGAATTGAGTATTTGAAATTAGGTTACACCATATGACTAGCATTAACTAATTGTTGGAAATACCAAATTGGGTAAAACAACAGAAACACACAAATTCCATCAATATGACTACCCTTTAACAACCAAGTATGCAAGTTGCGATCCAAAATTCTACATGACACGTGTCATATAAAGCTTTCTTTAAACATTTTTCGCTATATGACTACCAGTTAAAGATTGACCATATTTTCGTGTTTTTTTTTTTGAGTATCCAGTATATGAATTGAGTTTCGTCACTTTTTGTACAACTAGTATAATAAAACAAGTTCAAGTCATTCATTTATTAAATTATTTTCTTGAATGTGCCGCAATAAGCAAGATTTCACGACGTAAAATTCCCAAATTGATTGGTACCGGATCTAGTCCCAAAGCAGTGAAAAAATCATTGGCAGAATGATTTTTATAAGCGGGTAAACATTTTTCTGAAGAAATTAATTTGATTTGGAAATGCTGAAATATAGTAAAGAAATGCAAATGTGTACATGGTTAAAATGTCTGAAGAAGATATTGAATTGACTTATTAATGCAGAATAATGGTTATTAATTGTTCAAAAGGGGACTAAATGAATTAAAGTTGATGTAAGATATTTCTAAAAAACAGACAACTTGTTAGCTCACCTGAGCATGAATGCTCTGTGAGCTATTGGTATAGGGGATCTCTTGTGAGTCGGCCGTCGTATGCCGTCCGTGGCCCTCAACAATTAGTTTCGTTCTCACCATAGAGACTTCACTTTTTATCCAATCTTAACCAAACTTGCACAGTTTGTGTATGACCATAAAATCTTGTACGTGATTGTTATAAGGCCAGATCACACAAGTAACACTAGATTTATTGTCCTTTTTTCATGCAAAAAAGTGCAAAAATGCTTTATGCCAACATATAGACAATATTTTCCATCCAATCTTAACCAAACTTTTACAGTTTGTGTGTGACCATCAGATCTCAGCAGACGCTAAAAAATGGGCCAGATAATGTTTCAAACACCGGAGTTATTGCCCTTTGTTTATGAAAAAGTATACAAAAATGGACATTATTCAGGATAGAGACTTCATTTTTCATCCAATCTTCACCAGTCTTGGACAGTTTGTCTATTACCATGAGATTACAGTTGAAGTCGAATATAACACCGGAGTTATTGCCCTTTGTTTGTGAAAAAAATATGCAAAAATGGACATTATTTAGGATCGAGACTTCATTTTTCATCCAATCTTCACCAGTCTTGCAAAGTTTGGCTCTGACCATAAGATTAAAGGTGAAGTCGATTATAAGGCAAAATCGGGCCAGAAATACCAGATTTATTGCCCTTTGTTTGTGAAAAAAAATATACAGAAATGGACATTTTTTAGGATAGAGACTTCATTTTTCATCCAATCTGCAAGTCGAATACAAGCATGATCGGAACAGAAACACTGACGTTATTGCCCCTTGTTTGTGGAAAAAAACATCAACAAGTGATCAATGATTGGCTTGCACACACGATTTTTTATTGAATGTTGACCAAACTCACACAGTTTGCGTATGACCATAAAAATTGATTGATAAATATTGATTTCCAACAATTGCAAACCTAACATGAAGTTATTTGTACTTGCAACATTGATGGCTTCAGAGCCTTCATTAACATCATTTATCATCATTGGGCAGAAAATTATTAAAGAAAAAAGCAAAACTTTGCCTTATAGCACAGCCATCACAATTATCGCATTGCAACTAGTTCTCCAACACTGTCTGCGAAAAGACATCAACATTTTCTGTTTCTGCATTTTACAGAATTGTCACTGACTTAATGAAAAATGGTCAGGTAAGAATATCGAGAAATAGGATTTAAGAAAAAAAAACACCGCACATCCACTACCCAATTCGTACTTTAGTTACTAGGAGCCCATTGCATCAACCGATGTTTTAAATCAAACCGATCCTATACCCCTTTGCAGAAACATGTGAATTTTTCAGAAACCTTTATTTTCAAACCTGTCACAACAGTATGGTATTCATCTATGCCAGTTCTCAGGTGAGCGCTTTGGGCCATCATGGCTTTCTTGTTTGTTTAATTTCCTTTTGACAGGTCATTTGTCTAGCAACAGTTTTACGTTACTAAAATTCACTAGCATCTGTGGAAAGGTTATTACTCAAGTCACCTCATTGTTAAATTAGTCCAACTGCAAAAATATTGGGTGCTTTATGGAAGTGGGGATGTTAATTACTTTCGAACTTGATTGTTTGATTATGTTGTGTTTATTCCAAATTCAGGCTACAATTCAAGATCAAGTTTTTTTCCTGTTTGGTTTTTATTTTTAAGCTTAAAAAATACCAGTCTGACTCGTAATTGACTTTTTGTACCTTAGGCTATCAATGACTGAATGCGTTAATCTTTCTTCAGGTATCGCTCACAATGTCCAGCAATGGCAGGCCAGCAGTGAGCTGAGCTTTCGAGTGCGTACCACGTGCTGCAAGGACTTCGATGGCAAACCTGTTTGCACTATTGTAAGTCTACAGTAGTGTTATATGCTCATCCATGGCCTGTATTCACAAACCTTCTTGTGGGAAACTAAGTAAGGCCATACAAATTTGATTCAAAAGCTACCAACCAGGCAGGAAAAAGCAAACAAGTTGATAGAAAAAACCATATTTCTTGCACAACTTATTCATGGCCGCGATACAAACTAAAGCAAATGTTTACTTGCAACACTGTTATATATTATCTTCATATTGGGAACCTACTGTTATACAATATTTTAACTGTGTCAATTGACTTCTTGCTGCTATGTTTTACAAATATTATAAAAAACACCTATTTTCTTTTTTTAGCTCACCTGAGCACAACGTGCTCATGGTGAGCTATTAGACCGCCTTTTGTCCGTCGTGTGTCAACATTTTCATTCAAAGAACATTCCTCCTAAACCACTGGACAGATTTTCACCAAACTTCACAGGAATGATCCTTGGGTGACCCTCTTTCAGAGTAGTTCAAATCGTTCCGGTCTGCTGCATATGTAGGTCACAAGAGCTAAAAAAAGATTTAAAAACTGAAAACTTTAAAAATCTTCTTCTCTGAAACAACAAGGCTTGGAGCTTTCATATTTGATATCTGACATCCTCTAGTGGTCCTCTACAAAGATTGTTCAAACTATGCCCCTGGAGTCCAAACTGGCCACGCCCCGGGGTTCACATGGTTTATATAGACTTATATAGCAAAATGACTTGAAAAATCTTCTCTGAAACCGCAAGGCCCAGAGGTTTTATATTTGGTATGTAACATTGTATAATGGTCCTCTACAAAGATTGTTCAAATTATGCCCCTGGGGTGAAAACTGGCCACACCCTGGGGGTCACATGGTTTATAAAGACTTGAATAGCAAAATGACTTTAAAAATCTTCTCCTCTGAAACCGCAAGGCCCAGAGGTTTCATATTTGGTATGTAACATCCTATAGTGGTCCTCGACAAAGAGTGTTCAAATTATGCCCCTGGGGTCAAAACGGGCCACGCCCTGGGGGTCACATGGTTTATATGGAATATATATAGCAAAATGACTTTAAAAATCTTCTTCTCTGAAACTGTAAGGCCCAGAGGTTTCATACTTGGTATGTGACATCCTATAGTGGACCTCTACAAAGATTTTTCAAATTATGCCCATGGGGTCAGAACTGGCCACACCCTGGAGGTCACATGGTTTATATAGAACATATAGCAAAATGAATTTTAAAATCTCCTCTGAAATCCCAAGGCCCCGAGGTTTCATATCTGGTATATCTGGTATATAACATCCTTTAGTGGTCCTTTACAAAGGTTGTTCAAATACTACCCTTGGGGGTCAAAACGGGCCACGCCCCGGGGGTCACATGGTTTATATAGAATATATAGCAAAATGACTTTTAAAATTTTCTCCTCTGAAACCACAAGGCCCAGAGGTTTCATATTTGGTATGTAACATCCTATAGTGGTTCTCTACAAATATTGTTCAAATGATGCCCCTGGGGTTAAAACTGGCCACGCCCCAGGGGTCACATGATTTATATAGAGTTACATAGCAAAATGACTTAAAAAATCTTCTCTGAAACCACAAGGCCCAGAGGTTTCTTATTTGGTATGTAACATCATATAGTAGTCATCTACAAAGATTGTTGAAATTATGTCCGTGGGGTCAAATGTGGTGACTCCTCGGAGGTCACATGGTTTATATCAACTTTAATAGCAAAATGTCTTTAAAAATCATCTCCTCTGAAACCGCAAGGCCCAGAGGTTTCGTATTTGGTATGTAACATCCTCAAGTGGTCCTCTACAAAGATTTTTCAAATTATGCCTTGTGGGTCAACACTGACCACACTTTAGGGGTCACATGGTTTATATAGACTTAAATAGCAAAATGACTTTAAAATTTCTTCTCCTTGGAAAACCGCAAGACTTGAGGTTTTATATTTGGTATGTAACATCCGTATAGTGGTCCACTACAAATATTGTTCAAATTATGCCTCTGGGGTCAATTCTGGTCATGCCCGGGGGGTCACATGTTTTATATAGACTCAAATATCAAAATGACTTTAAAAATCTTCTCTGAAACGGCAAGGCCCACAGCTTTCCTATATTTGGTACGTAACATTGCATAGTGGTCCTCTCCAAAGATTGTTCAAATTATGCCCCTGGGGTCAGATTGTTCAAATTATGCCCCTGGGGTCAAATCTGGTGGCGTCCCGAGGGGTCACATGCTTTATATAGACTTAAATAGCAAAGTTACTTTAAAAATCTTTACCTGAAACCGCAAGGCCCAGTGGTTTGTTCAAGATTGTTCATATTATGCCCCTGGGATAAAAATTTGCCACGCCTCGAGGATGCAAATTCCAATTGGGTCACAAGGTCTCAGGTGAGCATCCTAGGGCCCTCAGGGCCCTCTTGTTTCGTTTAGGCATCCGAAAACCTACCAGCCCGATGACGCTAAACTTAGAATCAAATTGGTATGGCCTAAAGTCCTTTAACATTAAACTGGTTTAAACTAGTGTATATTGCTTACATGTTGAGTATTATATAATTTTATAAACAGAAATCATTGGATTTAACATGCATAATTTGGCCTAAAATTTTTTAATTAAGTGCCAGATTTCTCTTAAGAGCTTTGTGAAGACCTATTCACCAACCTATTCTTAAAGACGTAAGAATGGTGAATATTGTTATTCAGTTCTGTTCTAGGAAAGCTGTTAATTTGAATCTTACTTTGTATTCATCAACTCTAATTATGCCCCCCTTCGAAACAGTGGGGGTATACTGCTTTGCACCTGTCCGTCGGTGGGTCGGTTGGTCGGTCGGTCTGTCTGTCGGATGGTTGGTTGGTCTGTCCGTAGACCATTTTGTTTCCGCACGATATCTAGAGAACGTTTTGACCTACGATAATTTAAGTTGGTATGCTGGTTACTTGGGAGGAAAGGAAGACGCCTATTCATTTTGAGCTCAACAATTCAAAGGTCAAGCTCACCGTTGCTTAAAATAGAAAAACGGTTTCCACTCAATAACTTGAGAACGCATGGAGATATTTTAATGAAACTTAATACATAGATACCTTATATTGAGACCTCACTTGGGATTGCATATGGGATGGGTGGGGTGAAGGTCAAGGTCACCATTACTAAAAATATATAATCAGTTTCCGCTCAATAACTTGAGAACGCATCGAGATATTTTAATGAAACTTCATACAAAGATGCCTTATATTGAGACCTCGCTTGGGATTGCATATGAGGTGGGTGTTTTCAAGGTCAAGGTCACCATTACTAAAAATAGGAAAACGGTCTCCGCTCAATAACTTGAGAACGCATTGAGATATTTTAATGAAACTTTATACATAGATACCCGATATTGATACCTTGCTTGGGATTGCATATGGGGTGGGTGGGGTCAAGGTCACCATTACTAAAAATAGAAAAACGGTTTCCTCTCAATAACTTGAGAACGAATCGAGATATTTTAATGAAACATCATACATAGATACCTTATATCGAGACCTTGCTTGGGATTGCATATCGGGTGGTTGGGGTCAAGGTTACTAAAAATAGAAAAACGGTTTCCGCTCAATTACTTTAGAATCCATAAAAATATTTTAATGAAACTTCATAGGTAGATACCATATATCGAGACCTTGCTTGGGATTGCATATGGGGTGGGTGGGGTCAAAATCAAGGTCACCATGACTACAAATTGAAAAACGGTTTCTGCTCAATAACTTGAGAACGCATCGAGATATTTTAATGAAACTTCATACATATATACCTTATATTGAAGCCTTGCTTGAGATTGCATATGGGGTGGGTGTGGTCAAGGTCAAGGTGACAGTTACTAAAAATATAATATGGTTTCCCCTGAATTATTTGAGAACGCATCAAGTATTTTAATGAAACTTCATACATAGATATCTTATATGGAGACCTCTTTTGAAATTGCATATGTGGTGTCAAGGTCACCATTACTTAAAATAGAAAACGGTTTTCGCTCAATAACTTGACAAGCATTGAGATATTTTAATGAAACTTCATACATAGATACCTTATATCGAGATCACGCTTGGGATTGCATATGGGGTGGGTGGGGTCAAGGTCACCATTGCTAAAAATAGAAAAACGGTTTCCGCTCAATAACTTGAGAACACATCAAGATATTTTAATGAAACTTCATACATAGATACTTAAATTGAGACCTCTCTTGGGATTTCATATGGGGTGGGTGGGGTCAAGGTCACTATAACTAAAAATAGAAAAACGGTTTCTGCTCAATAAATTGAGAACGCATCGAGATAAAACTTCATACATAGATACCATATATCAAGACCTCGCTTGGGATGGTATATTAAAGAAATTTCTTAACAATTGCACATATTCACAACTTGGCTGCAAGTCGGGGGCATACATGTTTAACAAACATCTCTTGTTACATGATTCTTGTTGAAGAATGATATGTTAATATAAACAATGTAAGAACTCTAGTTGCATCAGCAGGAGAGAACTCTTTTGAGCAGCACATGGCCCTTTATTTAGGCAAGTGACCAATTGCCAACACAACACAGCACAATACAAAAACACGAAACAAACAAAACAAGAGCAGGGTGAATAAAACTGGGGTCACTGCCTTGAAATAAAGGACATTGGTACCCAGCATTTTTGCAAATGCATAGGTATTTTGTTTCGAGATTAAATCTGTTATTTTTTTGAAGTCTAAGAATGGCTTGTTGAATAAGGGCCATTTTATCTCCAATGTTCTGAAAAGTGTTCTTAGTTGTAGTGATGTTTCTCGAAGACATTACTGGCTTTACCTATGAAACTAATGCTCAAAAGAAAACTAATAACAACTGTGTTAATCATTCTTTGAACAAATTCAAAATGAATGTTGTGAAGAGGAAGCACCTGGTATTCAGTAGCTAAACGATGCAGTTTGAGACGTGTCAATTGCATGTTATTATAATATTCCAATTATGCCGTGTCACCCTAATTTCGTGGGTCTTATTTACGATTGTGACGCATGCGCGTTAATACATTCTGTTATCTCTCCACTGAGTTGGATAAAACACAATTTGCAATGTCCTCTTTGCAAACAAAGTAATTAAAAGACCAGTTTTTGTTGCTATTTCATGTATATATTAAGTTATTGTACCTGACCCTACTGATCTGTATCGTTTGGAAGCTTCTCATAATTTCGTGGGTTCTGATTGGCCGGCCTACTTTGGTTGTGAAAGAGTGTTTACAGCATCGATTTAGTTTCACTTTGTATGTGCTGAACCCTGTGCTGATCAACAAACGAAAATCTTGGTGAAAACTAGCGTTTTTGAAAATTTTATCATTATAAATACACAGTCCTTATCACATTTTTTAAAAGGTAACAAAATAGGCCTAACGAAATCTACACACTTGTTCAATTTTGGTTGTGTAGGTTTAACTTTAGGCTTCATAAATCTATAACTATTCTACTGTATTGTGTTATTTATTGTTCTTAAATATTAAATAAATGATAAAATTGCACGCAGCGATTCATGGGTAGAAATGCTAACTTAAAGTTAAAAGTTTGAAAATGTCAGTCAAATTTAGGGAAGGGGGATTGTTTATGATTTTTTTTTACTGAAAATAGCAAAATACCATTGAGAAATAAAAACAAGGGAGATAATCATACATGTGCAATTATCCTTGGAAAACTGTTCTAAATATACGACTTTTATAGAACGAAATGTCATGAATATAATTCCAAAGTAGTTGCTGGGTAGTGAATAATTTATGCTGGGTATTGAATAATTTGTGTATTTAATGTCATTAATTGGTGATTTAAATGACAAAGTCACTCAGTGGTTGACATTTAATATGATTTCCTTTTCAGATACTACAAAATATACAACGGCCACGAAATTATGGTAACCCACGAAATT
The DNA here is from genome assembly GCA_027627225.1 of Congeria kusceri. NCBI lineage: Eukaryota > Metazoa > Mollusca > Bivalvia > Myida > Dreissenidae > Congeria > Congeria kusceri. The sequence goes on from CM051040.1 coordinate 30,318,041, forward strand.
ATGGTAATTAGGCATATTATCTGTCAAATGGTAACAGTTTAGATTTTTCTGTTCAGATCACATGCGGTATCGCCTCGAAGGACAGGCCAATCAACGGCGAAAACACTGTGTCACAGACTTTGGACACCTCCCTGCTTGCCTTCGGGGTCTCTGACCCGACAGTGCGGCGGAACATCGAGCATGACGTGCGCAAGAAGACGGAAGATATCCTCCAGACCATAATGGACGAGGAGAAAAAACTCACGGCAGAACAGAGGGGCGGCATTGGCAGTTGCACAGAAGTCATCGGTGAGTTGTTCAGAGCATAAGGTAACGGATTTGGGCAGAATTTAATATTATCCCATCAATTTTTAGCTCACCTGAGCACGAAGTGCTCGGTCGTCGTGCTCGGTGAGCTGTTGGTATAGGGGACCTCTCCAGCGTCGTCGGTCGTCCGTATGCTGTCAACAGTTTGGCCCGTTAATGCGATAAAGACTATATTTTTCATTCAATCTTGACCAAACTTGCACAGTTTGTGTATGACCATAAAATCTTGGACTATTACGATAATGGGCCCGATCGGACCAGCAACACCTGAGTTATTGTCCCTTTTTTGGTCCGAAATACATCTATTCTTGAATAACTCACCTGGTAAAGGGAGGTAAATGAACTATTAGGAAGATAATTGCCAGAAATTTTGTTATTTCTAGGGATGGGACCGAATATTCGAATATTGGATAATATTCGAATATAAAAAGCAAATACGAGTATTCGATTTTTCATTTATTTAAAGAACGAAATTTCTTTTAAAAAATCATGTTTTTTTTCCAGTTTGATTGCAAAGCTAACATGAATTCCAGTCGTATTTCCTGCCTAGCAGGTGGGCAAGGGCAGTGTAACGTTTTTACAACACATGCCAAACATGTCCAATTAATGACAATTGATAATCGTCGGGGGGGGGAGGGTGGTTCACGTCTTTACAAGGGCCGCAAATTGACGGTTTATAGGAGGCGCGAATATGACGCATTGTATGCACAAATAACAAAACTGGGCTATGTTGTGATAATGGTTTCACAGTTTGCACAAAGCGTACATTGTTGTTTATTGTCCTTAAGTGACATCTATACGGATAACTTGTTTACGGTAAATTACAATTACTCTCTAAGTAAACCAATCAAAATGAATCCATTATCAGCCAATCAATTTCTTTAAAAAAATTAGCATGATCTGGTCAATCTTATTATAAGTCACTTGTACATTATTCTCCATTATATCAACACCGTATTGTATACAAGAGTCTTGATTAATAAATAATGCCACCATCATGTGCTTGGAAGTAATTTACGTGGTCATCAGACAAAACCCAGGCAACGTGTTATCTAAAACGGAACGATTAAGAAATTAATTTACAATACATTTAACAATATCTTACATTTCTTTATATTTGCCTAAAACTCACTAACTTATATCGCTCATTTACCACTGAAACAAGGTAAAACAACTACGTACACGTAGTATATATATTTCGGATAGGTCAATATTCGGACAGAGTGCCTTATATAGTAGTATTGACAAAACAAATATTCGAATATATTCTAATACCTAAAACGAATATTCGAACATTGATTTCAGTATTCGGTCCCATCCCTAGTTATTTCCCTTTGTAGCTCATTCACAGATATAACCCAGATAGTGGAGTCTGCTTACCAGTAAAATCAATGCATCACTCAGAGTCAACATGATACTTCTATTTGAGATCAGCATCATAAACCTAGTAACCATTGATAGCCTGCTTCTGACCTATATTTTGGCTGTGTGTGCTGCAATTAAAACTTCCACTGTCTGTCTTGGCATCCAGTCAGGAAAAAGATCTAAACAATAATCAATAGCTAGAATTCATGTTGTAAACAAGCAAACAGAATATAGGATTTAGATCATGTGATCTAGTGCCTGAAAAGGTTAATTTTTTCTGTAATTTTTGGACTGTTTAGTTAGTCACTTATTCAGTATCATTTAATCATGTAACTTTTGGACTGACTTTTGCATTTGAATTTGGATTTTGGAAACTCATGTAATTATCTTACATGATTTTTGAAGCTGATTTATTATTTCTCTTTAATTAAAAATACTTCTACACTGTTTTACATTTTCTCCTTAATTGAGAAATATTTTTACACTATTTAGAGTGCACCATGCTACTTGCTGCTTGTATGGTATATATATGTAAGTGCGTGTAGTTTGGGGACTCTTTTTAGCTCACCTGAGCACGAAGTGCTCAAGGGCGAGGTATTGTGGTCAGTCAGTGTCCGACGTCCGGCGTAAGTCGTGCGTCGTGAACATTTTACCTCCAACAACTTCTCAAACATTTTACCTCAAACATGGCCGCCAGGGGGGCAGGGCAGTTTTCATTATATAACTATATCGAAAACTTTTAAAATCTTCTAGTCTGAAACCACTGGCTGGATTTCAAAATAATTTCACAGAAATGTTCTTTGGGTGACCCTCTACCAAATTCCTTCAAATCATTTTGATTTTTTAAAAAACATGGCTGCCACGGGCGGAACAGTTTTCCCTATATGGTTATATTGTAAACTTTAAAAATCTTCTAGTCTGAAACCACTGGCTGCATTTCAAAATAAGTTCACAGAAATGTTCCTTGGTGAGCCTCTACCAAATTCCTTGAAATCATTTTGATTCATTAAAATACATGGCCGCTAGAGGGCAGGGCAGTTTTCCTTATATGGTTTTACTGAAAACTTTTAAAATCTTCTCATCTGAACCACTGACTGGATTTCAAAATAATTTCACGGAAATGTTCCTTGGTGACCCTCTACCAAATTCCTGGAAATCATTTTGATTCATGAAAAAACATGGTCGCAAGGGGGCGGGGCAGTTTTCCTTATATGGCTATATTGAAAACTTTGAAAATCTTCTAGTCTAAAACCACTGGCCTGATTTCAAACTAATTTCACATAAATGTTCCTTTGGTGACCCACTACCAGATTCTTTGTAAAGTGGATGCTATCAAAACAAAACACTTATTTAACCCCAAAAAAATAATTATTAAAAAAAAATTAAACAGCAAAATATCTGACAAACTTAAGAAAAATGTTATATGGTCTGGGCAGTTTTTAGGGTAGGTGAGGTAAATGTTTATAAATGTAGCCTATAAGTCCTCGGTTTAAATTGCTAAATCTGTTGTTGATGTTGCTTATTTTTTAAGATGATTATAAAAATAACAAGAAATGTCTTTAAAAAAGACAACCGGCGTTGAAATTAATATTGAGATGTCATTTAAAAATTACCTAAACAGACGGCCAAGATGATCGGTTACGTGACTTCTCAGACCCCAGATTGTTTGGTCCACACCAATATTAGGAGACTTCTTCTCGGACCCAAAAGTTAATTTGAGTTAAATTTATTAATTTAAAAATTAAATAAAATTATCATTAATATCTATGCCATAAATAAAGCAATCATACAGCTCCATGTTTCCACCATATGATATATGAATAACCAAAATAATTTAGGTTAACATAGTTGTTATCTGAATTTGTCAAGCCAATTTAACAAATTAACAATGTAAGAAAATAATTTCGGGAATGAATTAAAATTATGTATCAGACGAGTCTTTATAGTTATTGAAAGTACCGGTAATATACCATTCGTGTTAGTTACCTAATATAATAACGATTTGAAGTCACATAAGCATTTATACTGTGTATCCCAATAAAAAGCAATAGTCGGGGAACATTCAGCGATTTTTGAAATGTTAAGACTTTATTTTTTATAACGCAAACATAAAAATTCATTAGACTGTGACGATTTTAAATTATAATCAGTAGAAATATGATATATCAAGGGTTCCTGTGTATAATTAGTATTGCAAATTGTGTATGCATGCTACGCGAATAACAATTTGACGTATTCCGAATATTCTTTCATGACATTTTATCTATAGAAAATATAGCATCTTTTTACAGATTAAATAACATCTACTGGAGAAGTTGATAGAAAGATGCAATAATAAACAATCGTTAATAAATCGTAACCACAATTTTAATTCAAATAAACAGTAAGTTTATAAATATAAATTCCCCATTTATAGAAATTTTTAGGTTTATAATTCTTGAACGCTATTAGTGATGCATGTACGAGTATATTAACACAGCTATACAACGGTTGCTAGTTAAGCACGCTAGTTTTAGAATGACACTACTGTTTCTGTAATGTGATGAACTCGCTAGAATCAATGGGCTTCATGGAACGGCAACTCTGTGAATGAGATTTATGAATGGGAACATTGCACAATTGCTATTTATTGAGAGAACTGCTTATATAAATGTAGGCTAAACACAATAGTTATATCATTACGTGAATGAATATAGCATTCTGTTTATGGCATACAATGAGAAAATACGTCCATAATTAGCCTCATTTCTAGAGTATGTGTTGAGGATATGTTTATAACTTCATTTTAACCTCTTATGTAAACAATTATGTAAATTTTTAATCCCCAAAAGTATGCAACAGTTATTGGTATACGTTAAACCATTGTTTGAAGTTTGCATTCTCTAAAATTAGAAAATTTGCCCAATTCTATTGGCATTCAATTTTCCCGCTGCATAATTATCACAAGAAATCTAGGTCAAAAGTGATCTTAGACAGCTATGCCGAAAAATGATGAAGGCTATGATGCTTATGATACTGTGATTTGGGTGGTTTTGATGATGATGATGGTGATGATGATAATGATGATGATGATGATGATGATGTAGTGGTGATGAGGCATGAACATAAACAACAACCCAATTTTAGAATTATATTTGAATATTCAAATTAAATATTGCCAATACTTCTTGCAATTATCATAATCTCCAGAAAATCACATCAGGGAGGAACACAAAAACCAGAGCAACTGTTTACTTGAATCTTATTTGACCTCAAAGTGCTCATGGTAAGTTTTTGTGATTGTCCATCGTCCGTGCGTGCGTGCGTCCGTCGTCAACTTTTCATTTAAACGATATCTCCTCTTAAACCACTTGGCAGATTTTTACCAAACTTCACAGGAATGATCATTGGGTGACCCTCTTTCAAAGTTGTTTAAATCGTTACGGTCCGCTGCATATGTAGGTCACCAGAGCTAAAAATAGATTTTAAAAAGTGTAAACTTAAAAAATCTCTGAAACCGCAAGGCCCAGAGGTTTCATATTTGGTATGTAACATCCTACAGTGGTCCTCTACAAAGGTTGTTCAGTTACGCCCCAGGGGTCAAAACTGGCCGCGTCCCGTGGGTCACATGGTTTAAATAGACTTAAATAGCAGAATGGTTTTTAAAATCTTTACCTGAAACCGCAAGGTTTGCTCAAGATTGTTCAAATTATGCCCCTTGGATAAAAATAAGCCACACCTCGGGGATGCAAATTCCAATTGGGTTACAAGGTCTCAGGTGAGCGTCCTAGGGCCCTCAGGGCCCTCTTGTTTAGCTTACATGAGCACGAAGTGCTCGGTGAGCTATTGGTTTAGTAGACCTCTCCTGCGTCGGCCGTCGTCCATTGTTCTTCGTCCGTATGTCATCAACAATTTCGACCTTCATTTTTTATTCAATTTTGACGTTACTTGCACAGTTTATGTATGACCATTAACACTCGGATGGGCCAAGTCAGACCAGAAACCTTAGAGTTATTGCCCCTTTTGAAAGGAAAAATGCAGACATTGCATTTTTCCAATGAAGTTCTCTTCTTTTTTATCCAATTTTGACCAGAGTTCCACAGTTTATGCTTGACAATTAGGCCATAGTACAAGCCACACATGGGCATGTTTGGAACACAAACACCAGAGTTGTGGCCCCTTGTTTGTGTGATAAAGTATGAAAATTGCCTTGTTCGTTCATAGAGACTTTATTTTTATTCCAATCTTGTCCAGACTGCCACAGTTTGTGTATTATGAAATGATCACAGGACCTTCCAAACATGGGCCAGATTGGAGCACAACACCAGAGTTATGCCCCTTTTTCATTGAAAAATAGTCATAAATAGCCTTTTTACCTGGATAGAGACTTGATTTTTCTTCCAATTTTGACTAAACTTTCACAGTTTTTGTGTGATCTAAAGATATCACCAGAAGCCTAAGATGGGTAAGGTTTTGTTGATAGAGACTTTTTTTCTTCCAATCTTAAGCACACTTCCATAGTTTGAGTGTGATCATACAGTCGCTGCAAGAGCCAACAATGGGCCAGATTGGGCCACAAACATCGAAGTTATGGCCCCTTTGTTTAGAGGTTTCATTTTTTATTCAATTTTGATACAACTTTTTGTAAGGCCATAAGATCTCAGCACAAGCAGCAAATGAGACAGACCGGGCAACAAACACTGGAGTTTTTTTCTCTTAAATTTGATTTTTTTTATTAAAGCAAAAAAAATGGATTTCATGCAAGACCGGGACTTTATTTTCAACCAATCTGGACCAGACTTGCGCAGTTTGTCTATGACCACAAGATCTAAAGCGAATGTAAATATAGGAAGAGAAAATGACAATGCACTATTCCTCCGATATGCCTGCAAAAAGTTGGATACCAGTGTAGAGAAAATATACCCAGGACCTTACATGTTTATGACCATTAGGTTTTTGTTTGTCTTTGACAAGCAATGGCAAGGCATGAAGCAAAAGAATAACATGAGTGTTTATCAGTTAGACAAATTATTTTAGGACATTATGGCATACACTCCCACATCTGTTCCAGCCTGTCACAACAATTAGGCTTTCATCTTTGCCAGTATTCAGGTGGGCCCTTTGGGCCATCTTGGTCTTCTTGTTTTAATTTTTTCTTGATGAAACTATTTGACCTACAGTTTTTAAACTTAATATACTTATTCAGCATGATGAGATGAGTATTTAGGTCAAGAGCCATACTTCAGTGATGCATTTTGATTGAATTATGGCCCTTTTTTTACTTAGATTTTGTTGTTATGTATGTTTGTCATTTAGGTTTGCTTTTCTTGAAAACCATTTGACCTAAAGTTTTCAAAGTTGGTATACATATTAGGCGTGATGAGTCTGTAGGTCAAGAACCATAACTCTGTCATGCATTTGGATTGAATTATGGACCTTTTTTACTGAGATTTTTTTTTTAAATTGTTTGTTAAGGTCCACTTTGAAAACAATTCAATATATAGGATTGGAATGCATCTGTATTGCACCTGTCGATTGCCAGGTGAACAGCAGAAATAGGCCGGAAATGCATCTGTTTTGCGTCTGTCCATTGCCAGGTGGACAACAGAAGTAATCTGACTGACGTAGATCAATTTGTATGCGATAACATTTAGATGTCGGAACTGATCTCTGTATTTGCCAGTACTCAGGTGAGCACTTTGGGCTATCATGGCCCTCATTGTTCATATTTTACATGGACTTCATAATCATATATTGATCACCATTTACTTTTGGAACAATTTTTTTAGTTTCATTATTACAGTGCATGACTTTTTTTCATATGGCAAAATTGCTTTTACTCTACAAACACTTTCGAAGTTCCAGTATCTAATTACCAACAAATAAATAATAATCCAAATACATTTATACATATAATACTATCCATCTATAAATTGCTGATATTTTACTTTCTTTCAACAGGCATTGATTTTTTCCTGTCGGAGAAAAATGGCCAGATTTTCCCTGTGGCTATTGAGGTGAACAGCCACGACTGCTTTAACAACTGTCAGATCTACGAGTTCTTCGGCAGAGTGGCCCACAACAGTACTGTTCTCAATTCCCAGATAATGAACCCAGTCTACCAGCTGTCTGAACACAGATTTGGGGAATATTACACAAAGGAGAATACGAGGTGGGTTGATGCACTATGACTACAATAGTCCTCAGCCTAACACTTAGTTTTTACTTAAAATATTTACCATTAAATTAAAAGCCAAAATGCAACAACCAATAATTTCCACTGGTCAATTTACTTTTAAATTGTATAAGTTTGAATTTCCTTCAGCAGCATGTTGATTAAGTAATAAATATGAGGTATAATTGTGACAGCAACCAATTATTTTGAAAGTAGAGCACATCAATTACTTTTTTGTTAAGAGTTTGTGACGACAACTCCAAGCAGTACAGTAGGCAGCCAATTTTTTTCAAAGTAGAGCACATTAATAATAACTTCATTTTTGTTTACAGAGTTTGTAGCGACAACTCGAATCAGTACGAGAGGCGTGACCTTGACATGCCGAAATCCGACGACATGTTCGGCAGGTGCGTTAGGCCCTGGGTTCGAACGATGATCACGCGTTCTCAGGACTACGTGCTCCAAGACAAAATGATCCTGGTGGTCGGTGCTGGTGGCTACAGCAAGAAGTTTATCTGGCCAGCTGCTTTGGAAATGGGAGTAAAGTTAAGTCATTTTCTCTCGATGATAAGACGGGTCTGATACCCGTTATCAGTGGTCAAAATTTGCACAAAAGTCCTGAAGCCCAGGACTGATAAATTTTGAATTGGCTTTGTACGCATCACAGTAATATATAGACAGGTTTGTAGCATTTTTTGCTTTCAAATAATAGTATAGCAATTTACACTTGCTTGGCTAAAATGAAAATTTCGATGACTGCATCATACAATGATGTTTTGTGTTGGTAGATTTTTAATACAATATTTTTGTCTAACGTAAAAGGGCATTAATAAAGCATCTTCCCTTTGCAAAATTGAAAAAATATCTTAAAAACATGTTTTTTCCCATAGACTGAAGCCAAGTAATAAAGGCAAAATCACTGTAAGTTGTGAAAAACAATTTGATTGAAAACAATTAGAATGGGTACACTGGAGAAAAGAAAGCATTTTCATTCAGAAACAAAGTTTAGTTAGTTGCTGAAAGAACATCGTTGAGAAAAACAACTATGTAAGATTAACAACTTTCATGAGGATTCCATGCTTCAGAAACATCAGGTAATGGATGCATGTAACTTCTATTGATTACAGATTGTCCTTGTGGAATCCAATTCGGAACACTTTGCCCGGAACCAGGTCCATCGTTTCATCTGCATAGATATCGAGGACCATAAGCAGGACCGTGCCCACGCCAGCATCATCGTGGAGATTCTCCGAGACGAGAACATCAGCGTCGATGGCTGCCTCACGTTCTGGGAAGACTGCGGTCCATTGGCGGCGCTGGTTTCGGAACTGCTTCAGACTAAAGGTGCGATAGCTTGGAAAAGCGGTTGAATAGTCGAGCGCGCTGTCCTGAGATAGCTCTTGTTATGAAGTAAACTATTTCATTTAAAAGTCTATAAGTAAAAAAATAGTTGCCTGAAAAATTATGTTACATTGAAAGATATATAGCGGAAAAGAAGAGTGAAATATTGGCAAGCTTGTTTGTTGTTTGGTTTTGGTTTGGTTTCGAAAAAATGTATAACAAATGATGTAATAATGTGTTAAAAATGGCCTGGAACTTTGAGCAAAATATAAATTAAAATCTTATAATTATCAAATAAATAGCTAATGTCAAAGTTTTAACTCAGCTTTTCTCCATTCTAAATTAAAAAAGCATTTAGTATCTTTTCCTTTGTAAGTCCTAGTATTGCATGCCAGTCTCTGCGAATGTCCCAGAGTCCATTTTACCCCCACAACTTTCTACTGTGTACATTTACACCTATAAATTTTATTTTAAGGGTACATTTGCCCTCTACACGAAAACTCGTTTAGAGCACTGAGCCAAGCTTGTTCGTTGTTGCAGGCAACACATACAAGGCTGCTTCTATAGCAAAAATGAAGAGCCGTACTCAAGCCCAATTGAGAGGCCGCAATGCTGACATTCCACACTGGCCCGTGACAAACCTGTTTGCCTGTAGATCAGCACGTATCACATGTGAGGCAGACATTGACAAGGCTATCCAATGGTAGGTACCACGGAGTTGTGGAAATTTGCAATCACAGGGATTTTTGCAAGGGTTGGGGACGGGGCCCAGGTTCTAGGTTTTCTAACAAATTACCATTACACACTTGGTAAATGAAACATATAATTCAGGTGTAAAATCAGCTTTTGGGGAAAAGTACATTTTTATGCTCCCCGAAAATTTTTCGTGGGATCATATAGTCGACGCTTTGTACGTCTGTCCGTCTGTACGTACCGTTTTCTTGTCAGGAGCATTTCTCAGCAACTACTGACCAGAATTCATTGAAACTTCATGGGAAGCTTCATTACCAAGAGGAGGTGTGCACTGGTACAGGACGTTCCGCTTAAATGATTTTTCTTAGAGTTATGGAACTTTTAAGATTTCTGAAATAAGCATTTAGTGCACAATTTTTGTCCGGTCTATTTCTAAGCAACTTCTGGTCTGAACTCAATTAAAATTTGTAGGAAGCTTCATAACCAATATAAGGTGTGCACTGAAACCAAGGCGTTCCGCTTCAATGATTTTTCGAAGAGTTGTGGGACTTTGAAGATTTCTGAAATTAGAATATAGTATACAATTTTTTCCCGGGCTATTTCTCTACAACTACTGGCCAGAATACAATGAAACTGTATGTGATGCTGCATTATCAGCATGTGGTTTGTACAGTTCAGGATGTTTCGCTTCAGTGATTTTCCTTGGAGTTATGAGACTTTGTTGGTTCCTGAAATTAGTTTATAGTGCGCAATTCGTGTCTGGACTGTTCCTCAGCAGCTGCTAGCCAATATTCAGTTAAACTTTATGGGAAGCTTTATTACCAAGAGGAGGTGTTGACTGTTCCAAGATGCTCTACTTCAATTTTTTTTACAGTTATTGGACTTTGATGATTGCTAAAATTAATATATAGAGCACAATTGTCTGGATTCTGCTCTTCTGATAGCATTCCCATTACTTGGCAAAGCGCAAACTGGACTTTGATGATTGCTAAAATTAATATATAGAGCACAATTGTCTGGATTCTGCTCTTCTGATAGCATTCCCATTACTTGGCAAAGCGCATTGGGGAGCATCCATCAGTTCACTGATTTCCTTGTATTTTTGCGTGGGGATGATCATTACGCCTATATTCGGCCCCTGCTTTATCAGGTAAAAAGCCCTGTATTGTAAGGATATTCTCATAAACGGTTCTTGTCTCACAAAGGAGGTTGTGTTTTTAGCTGCGTTTGTTTGTTTGTTTGTCTATATGTTTGCAATTTTATTCAAAACGTTATGAACAAATATAAGTTACATCTTTGGTCTGTTTTATAGTTGTTTAGTCTGTTTGAAGTTGTCTGTCATTTGAAAGAAATGTAAAATCAAATCAGTTCCTTGAAAATAAATCTATCGAATATAGTCAGAGGTGTTTTGTACATGAAATTATGTTTTAGTGAATTTTTTATATTTCTGTCAAAATGGACAGTAGTAGTACCACTGCAAAAATAGCTTAGAATCCACTACAGTTTGTTTTTTTTTACTAAATTACTAGAACTTTACGTTTCATATTTTCAGCGTGAGTTTCCCGGCCATTCTCAAGTTGGAGCACGCCTCCAGTGCGGTCGGTGTGAACATGGTGAAGTGCGAAGAGGACGTCCGCAACCAGCACGCGTATCTCATCAACACACTGCGAACTAACGAGGACTACCACGGCATCGGCCTCGGTTTCAGCAACACCATGATCCTCATGGACTACCTCCAAGGCTCCGAGCACGACATCGATGTTGTTATCTTTGAGAGAAAGCTCGTAGCTGCCTTTGTCACTGACAACGGTCCCACCAACTGGCCGTCCTATACAGGTATTGTGTATGGGCTGTTTCATTTCTTGTTCGGCAAAGTTTTATAAAGAAAAACAAGTTCATGTTTTTAGCACATGAAATGACTGCTCTATACAGGTATTGTGTTTGGGCTTTTCATTTCTTGTTCGGCAAAGTTTTATAGTTTCTGTTTTTATCACATTAAAATAGCTTGTTTTCTAAGTCTGCTGTAAAAAAAGAAGATATAATTGTTAACCCTTTGCCTGCCAAACACGACTACAGCTCGCGATAAGCTTTATCTCTAGCCAGTGCCAATCGCGACCTCAGGTCGTTTCTGGGGGTTTCCCCATTCTGTTGCCTCGATTCGGATTTACTATTGAAATTTTACTACGATACTTACAGAATTGCATTCATAAATGCATGTCACGTGATTTATAACGTCATTTAGTCTAAATATATTAGCCAATAGTTGTTTATATGCCGAACAAAATCGAACACAAAGAGTAGGAGATTAAACAGTCAAAATGGCGAACCGGCGAATGAACCTCGATGATGTTCTCAATCAATTGTGGTCAGAAAGTGATAGTGAGGAAGAATTTATGCATGATATTGATGAAAACGATGTGTTAGAAGATGTTTTATTGAATGCAAGTGTTATTCGCGAAGTTAATTTAGAGCAATCAGTGCGTGACAAGGATTTTCCCAGTGACATTGAAAATGGCTGGTTGAATGTTGACACTCCACCTGTTGTGATGGAAGTTGATAGCCATATAGGCTTGAATGCGGACGAAATTCCTGATGATATATCACCAATGAGTATGTTCAATGTGTTATTTGATGAAAGCATGTGGGAAAATATGGTGACACAAACAAATAAATATGCACAGTTGCAAATATTGCCAAACCTTTTATCTCGGTATATATGCATTTATACGACACTTGGTATATTCACTGTTTAAATTGTACAGAAATATAAATTGTAGAAATAATTATCTTCAACAATAAGAATATATAATTAGAAATGATAAAATATGCTACTTTTGTAGTAAGTATAATATTTTATTAGTATTTTGCAAAAATATTGTTCACGTGAAGACAAATATTACCATATATTTGTAAGTACTGTTTAAGATTTCAGGTTGTTATATCAATATTGGTAGATGCAATGTAAATAAAAATTATACCCATGTGTAGCTTATTTATCTACAACTTTGCTTCTTGGTACTATAAGATAAAATCTAAGGTTAATGCACAAAAGCTGTCAGATCAATGCCACTGATATTATCTTGTTTACACTAGCCATATGGTGAAAGTTTAGTGGCAGTGGAGTAGCTGATAAGCGATTAGGCTTATGGCAGGATAAGGGTTAATACATGTTGTGTGAACATTATTAGCTAGATTGGGTCAGGTGTGTGATTCAGTCTCATTTTAGCATATTTCCTACTTTTTAGCTCACCTGAGCATGAAGTGCTCGGTGAGCTATTGGTATAGGGGACCTCTCCGGCGTAGTCCGTATGCCGTCAACAATTTGGACCGTTATCGCTATAAAGACTACATTTTTTATTCAATCTTGACCTAACTTGCACAGTTTGTGTATGACCATAAAATCTTGGATGGGATTGTTATTGGGTCAGATCACACCAGTAAAACCAGAGTTATGGCCCCTTTTAATGCCCCCGAAGGAGGGCATATAGTAGTCACACTGTCCGTCCGTGGGTGGGTGGGTTTCTGTCCGTCCAGACTTTGTTTCCGCTCTGTGACTGTTTAATGCCTGGATGGATATTAATATAACTTCAGATTATTATTCCCCATGACTAGGCAATGTGTCGGGTACAACTCCCATGCTTGTCGGTCAAAGGTCAAGGTCGCAATTCAAGGTCAAAGGTCATGAATTTTTGTTTCCCCTCCATTACTTCTAAAAAACTGGATGGATTTTAATATAACTTCAGATTATTATTCCACATGACCAGACAATGTGTCACGTACAAATCCCATGCTCGTCGGTCAAAGGTCAAGGTCACAATTCAAGGTCAAAGGTCATGAATTTTTGTTTCTGCTCCATAATTTCTAAATGCCTGGATGGATTTTAATATAACTTCAGATTATTCTTCACCATGAGCAGACGATGTGTCGCGTACAACTCCCATGCTCGTCGGTCAAAGGTCAAGGTCACAATTTCAGGTCAATTTTCATGAATTTTTATTTCTGCTCAGTTACTTCTTAACGCCTAGAAGGATTTAAATATAACTTCAGATTATTATTCCCCATGACTAGGCAATTTGTCGCATACAACTCCCATGATTGCGGGTCAAAGGTCATGAATTTTTGTTTCCACTTCATAGCTTCTAAATGTCTGCAGGGATTTAAATGTTGTGTCAGATTATTATTCTCTATGACCAGACTGTGTGTTGCATGTGTTCCCATGCTCGTCTGTCAAAGGTCGAGGTCACAATTCAAGGTCAAAGGTCAAGGATTTCTGTTTCTCCACTATTACTTCAGATTATTATTTCTCATGATTGTCGTGTTCAACTCCCTTGGTTCTCGGTCAAAGGTCAAGGTCACATTTCAAGGTCAAATGTCAAGGAATTTTCTTTCTGCTCTATATCTTCCAAAAGTCTTTAAGGATTTTAATATTACTTCAGATTATTTTTTCCCATGTCGCATACCACTTACATGCTCCTCGGTCAAAGTCTGTGGGTCCAAGGTTACACTTAAAACGTCAAATTTTAGAATGATCTTTTTGTAGGAAGCATCATTTTTGTCAACATGTAAGGAATGTAGTAACTTGGTGAGAATGAAGATCATTATGAGGCAGTGTGTCACAACAACAAACAGTTGTGTTGCTGAAATCTCAAGATATTTGTTCAGGGCATAATATTGTACTCTGGCATTGTTTTGCCTTCCTCTGATGAGCATATGCTTCGGGGGCATATGTCTCCTGTGACAAGCCTTGTTCATGCAAACAGTGCAAAAATGCCCTTTTCAAACGTATTGACTTTATTTTCAATCCAATCTTAACCAAACTTTCAAAGATTGTGTACGACCATCAGATCTCAGGAGACGCCAAAAATGGGCAAGATCGTGTTTAAAACACTAGAGTTATTGCCCTTTGTTAATTAAACAAATATACAAAAATGGACATTATTCAAGATAGAGGCTTCATTTTTCATCAAATCTTCACCAATCTTGCACGGTTTGTCTATTATCTTGATATTACAGTTGAAGTTGAATATAAGCAGGATTGGACCAGAAACACCAGAGTTATTGCCCTTTGTTTGTGAAAAAAATATGCAAAAATGGACATTATTCAGGATAAAGACTTCATTTTTCATTCAGTCTTCACCAATCTTACAAAGTTTGTCTATGACCATAAGATTAAAGGCGAAGTCGAATATAAGCAGATCGGACCAGAAACACCAGAGTTATTGCCCTTTGTTTGTGAAAAAAATATGCAAAAATGGACATTTTTCAGAATAGAAACTTCATTTTTCATCCAATCTGCACCAATCATGTACAGTTTGTCTATGAACGTAAGACTACAGGTGAAGTTGAATATAAGCATGATCGGGCCAGAAAAACCAGAAAAATTGCCCCTTGTGTTTGGAAAAAAACATCACCAAGTTATCAGTGATTGGCTTTTAAACACGATTTTTGACTCAATGTTGACCAAACTTACACAGTTTGCGCATGACCATAAAAATTGATAGATAAAATTTGATTTCCAACAGTTTCAAGATGCAGTTATATTTACATGCAACATTGATGTCTTCAAAGCCTGCATTAACATCATTTATCATAATTGGACAGAAAATTATCAAAGAAAAAGCAAAACTTTACCTTATAGCACAGACATCGCTATTATCGCATTTGCAACTAGTTCACCAAAACTGTTTGCGAAAAAGATTTCTGCATTTTCCAGATTGTTCAATGACTCAATGAAAAAGGGTCAGGTAAGAATATCGAGAAAAAATGATTTGAGAACCATAAGCAAAAAAACATCCACTACCCAACTCATAAATAAGTTAGCCAATTGCACTAACCGATGTTAAAATCAAATTGATCCTATCCCCCTCTGCGTATTGTTTAGATACCTTAATTTTCAAACCTGTCACAACAGTATGGTCTTCATCTGTAACAGTTCTCAGGTGAGCGCTTTGGGCCATCATGGCCTTCTTGTGATACATTATTAGCTAGTTTGGATCAGATGTGATTCTTTCTTATTTCAGCCGATTTCCTTCTTTTGAACATTATTAGCTAGTTTGGATAAGGTGTGTGATTCGTTCTCATTTCAGCCAATTTCTTTGTTTTGATACATTATTAGCTAGTTTGGATCAGATGTGATTCTTTCTCATTTCAGCTGATTTCCATCTTTGATACATTATGAGCTAGTTTGGATCAGATGTGATTCTTTCTCATTTCAGCTGATTTCCATCTTTGATACATTATTAACTAGTTTGGATCAGATGTGATTTTTTCTCATTTCAGCTGATTTCCATCTTTGATACATTATTAGCTAGTTTGGATCAGATGTGATTCTTTCTCATTTCAGCCGATTTCCTTCTTTTGATGCATTATTATCTAGTTTTAATCAGATGTGATTCTTTCTCACTTCAGCCGATTTCCTTCTTTTGATACATTATTAGCTAGTTTGGATCAGATGTGATTCTTTCTCATTTCAGCCGATTTCCTTCTTTTGATGCATTATTAGCTGGTTTGGATCAGATGTGATTCTTTCTCATTTCAGCCGATTTCCATCTTTTGATACATTATTAGCTAGTTTGGATCACATGTGATTCGTATTTCAGCTGATTTCCTGCTTTGATACATTATTAGCTAGTTTGGATAAGGTGTGTGATTCTTTCTCATTTCAGCTGATTTCCATCTTTTGGTACATGTTTAGCTAGTTTGGATCAGATGTGATTCGTTCTCATTTCAGCTGATTTCCATCTTTGATCTTAGCTGGTTTGGATAAGGTGTGTGATTCTTTATCATTTCAGCTGATTTCCATCTTTGATACATTATTAGCAGGTTTGGATAATTTGTGTGATTCTTTCTCATTTCAGCTAATTTCCTACTTTTGAATGCTAGATTTGACATCGCTCTATAATACTAACATATTCCTAGATTTTTTTAATCCACACCTTTTGGTTGAATTCTCTCTAGGGCTAGGCTAGTTTCCTCCCATTAAATGTTTTGGAAGAGCACAACCCATGCTTGATGATTGTCTAACTTTGTTTGTCTGTCTCCCTTTTGGCCTATATGTCATTCCTGATCATTCTCCCACAGAAACTGCATCAGTAATGCCATCTGCGTTGCCGGCTGACAAACAGGCCCAGTTGGTCATCGCTGCCTACCAGTGCTGCACTGAGATAGGTGAGTTGTGAACAAATGTCAATACTTAAACCATTTTCCAAGTTTGAAGTTGTGTGTATCGTTACCTTGTAGTTTGTAAGTGTGGAAAATTAATTAGTAGAGAAGGTCAATTTTGTGATGAGAAGGTTAATTAAGTAAAAGAATACATAGAAAAAACTACCTATAACAATTTTTATTGTATTTTGTTCAAAAGTTCAAAAGCCGAAGGTAATATATAAACACAGAAACGCATCTCTAACCGTGTTTACTAGTGTACAGTTTGAAAAAGTGTATGTATTTTTTTTTTGGCAGTAGATGAAATTAATTTCAAATGTAAACATAAGTAGCTTTAAAATAGGGAAAGTGCAAAATGTTTGCACCCCCTCCCCTGCTGACCCTTTGGGTTGATCAATAGAGAAATTTTGAGTATCTTTTAAAACTAGTATGTTTTGGCAATTATTCATTAACAAAAGAAAGGACCATGTGAATTATAAAAACTCAGATAAACTTTTTTGTTATTAGAAAATATCAAATAACTGGGGTGACTCCCCCCCCCCACTCCTATTGAACCCTGTACCTTTTCAGATCCTAATTTAAATGTTGGCATGTCCATTGTGTCTCATCTCTCTTACATTCTGTCATTGTTAACGTTAGGTCTGTCCAATGGCGTCTTCAACGTTGAGATGAAGATGACGCACACGGGACCGAAGCTGATCGAGATCAACGCCCGCATGGGCGGCTTCTACATCCGAGACTGGGTCAAGAAACTGTACGGCGTCGACCTAATGAAGTGCGCCCTAATGGTGGCGTGTGGCATCCGCCCATACGTCCCGATGATTCCTCCCACGGAATACATCATGGGGGTGTTGCTGATACCGTCGGAGCACAAACACGTGATGCTGGACAACGTGACGCGGATGGTCCTGGAGGATATGCAGTCCCGCGCCGAGGTGACCTTCACCATGATGGAGCATGAAGAAGAGCTAGAACACCCGTACAATAAGACCGAGTACGAGGAACCGTTCGCGAATATCTCCGTCAAGGGTTACACTATAGAGGAGGCCCGCAGGAAACTCCTCGCAGTCTGCAAGAAACTTGGGATTGAGACCAGTGACTACAAGGTCTCAGAGTTCACGAAGTTTTTTTAAACGATGCCGGGCTCAAAATTGTGACGTCATGACGTTATAATTCCTGGGATTTATTCAAATAAAACGCATTTAGATAGCACATAAAATGTAACAAAACGGCGTAAAAAGCATAAAATATAAAGAAAATTGGTAGATTTCGGTAGAATATCGATTTTTGATTCACTCGTGATCATGGAAATATATATTTTTTCACTCGTGGCTGGTCTACTCGTGAAAATATAAATGTATATGATCACTCGTGAATTAAAACCGATCTTCTACCGAAACCAACAAATATCCTCTATATATTCACATTGTGTACCACTTATACACCCATAGGCACTTCTAACTAGACCTTCTCTTAATCAGCTATAACTTTTGTATTTTAGCCCGAATTTCTCCAAAATTTTCATGAGCACAAACAAGTATATTAGACGTCGATGTATTCAATTTCCATTATCTGAAATTTAGTTTTCATACAGAACTTCACAAAAATACAAATATAAAATCAAAACAAAAGTTCGCAAAAATGCGAAAACGTAATAAAGTCAATTTCACTGTTAAATTAAGAGTAAATATTTTCGGGATTTTTTTTTTTTTTTTTTTTAAATCGTTAAAATAATGATTTAATAAATTTCAATCTAAATAAATAGAAAACTTATCTTATAATAATTACATAAATACTTGGAATGCGGACTTAACATATCAATTGTGCGCGCGGGTCCTGTATACTACACAGTAGCCCTTTCCAGGTTTTGCCACTAATATTTTAGACTCCACCTTAGCTATTGTTAACGGATTAATTTACATTCATCAAATATGACAAACAAATTAGAAGTTTACCATGTGCTCCTTTGTTTAAAATAGGTTAAACGTTAATCACGTGGTATCCAAGTACAGTGATTGGATAAAATTGCAGATTAAGTTGTATATATTTGACATTTATCGAAACATCTATTATTCATTGTGGGATGGTGTAATTCATGAGATTATTGATGATAAACGTTTTTTGTTTGGTTGGAGTGTCGTTGTTAAACACTTTGATTATAAACTGCATCAAATTTCTGTATACACAACGATTTTATCGTTTAATTATTTGTTTTGACACCCGAGAGCACAAGGAAATATAAATGATCACTAAACCGTTCATTTTTTTCATACCTGTATTGGAAATTGTGTATGATGGGGCTGTAAAAAAATTGAAACCAATGCGATTTGTCATTTTTTAGAAAATCGCAATCAAGAAATGTCTAGTTGGAAGTGCCTGTGGGTGTATGTATATAATTAAATAAGAATGGAGAAAATGTATTTATTCACGTTCTTGCTTCGTGTATTTCTGTGTAACGACAACTGCCCAGTCTCTCTGTTTATATAACTGAATTTGGCTGCCTTTCCAATCATTTTAATAGATCTCGTATTTGATTTTGTGTTCATAGGGTTTGTTTAATAATCAGTGCATAAAATTATTAAATTTTGTCTAATCATTGGGAAAGTAGCTCAAAGGAAAATTTATATAGAATTATAGACTTATGTTATAGAACTTGCATGCATTAGACCCCATGCACGTTACATCTGTGTAGCATTGTTTCGCTATCAACCCATGCAGCTGAATTTCAGTTTTTTGTCTGGTATATATTCGCTAATTGGCGTGTAATTAGATGTCATTGTTGTGCCTTCAATACTGTGTACTGCCAGCGTGTCTGATATAGAAAATATTAGGTTAGCGCTGAATACGGATAAGTTCATTTAGCGAGGCTTAGAAAACCCAAAGCACAAGCCTTGGCGAGTGGTTTAGGTTTTCATGCCAAGCAAATAAACTTATATGTATTCAAGACTGACCTAGTATGACCATCATTTTCTGTCTTTATTTTGAAAGAAAACAATCACTGAATAATACAAAAAACATCAAACGACGTCACGAAAATAAACAAAACGACGTCATTATTATGCGCGTGTTTGCTGTATTCAACACGGTGGAATAGAGCTAAGTTTATCCCACGGGGTGTTATTTCGTCAATGCAGTCGTGATGATGGGATAAAATATTTTTTTCTCATATGTACAGCATCTTGTTCCATTACGGTTTGATTATGATGGTGTCATGGCGGTATTGTCATAAAAATGACGGTGGTATTGTAATGAAAATAGACTGTCCTATTACACTCAATACGAACAGTCCATACTTCCCGAAAGCTCAAAAAATATGTCAGACATTCAGTCTGGCAACATCTCATAACTTGCTGGACCCAAATTAAATAATTCCGACCGAATAAATGTTTCCTTAAGAAATTGTTGAAAAATTTGTCAGACAGTTGGACAGATACTACGTAAAGGAATGCTGGTCTGACTAAACATTTGCCTGACTCCGTCGGACCGATGGCTTTTGGGGAAGAGGGTTGACGAAAGCCCCTTGCCCAAAAGCCCGTTTGTCTAAAATGCACAAATGGACATAAGCCTCTTGGTATATTGGCTGAGTGGACATAAGCCCCTTGGTAGATTAACAGGGCGGACAAAAGCCCCTTGGTAGATATGACGGACAGAGTTTATTGCGTAAACAGGCCACCGGCCCATACACAAATTTACAGATCACGTACAAGTCTCAAAATATGGATGTTACATTTAAAAAACATATGGTGAGTGGTACAGTCCTTATTTAGAAAATTGCTTCTTCACATTTAATCACACACTGCAAGATACGTATCTCGCTCATTTGTTGCATAGAAAATATAAATATCTAAATTACGTACACTATGTAAACATTCTGAAGACATTAAATCATAGAACAAAGTGTTATTGCATTATTTTTATTAATATAGGGTAAGTATAGTGACCGTAAATCTTTTTACATAGGGTAAATAAACTTGATAATATGCCCCCTCGTTTAAAAAACTTTTTCAACATTAATTGTCTACTTAACTTTTTTCACAGTAAAACATGTAAATTATAAAAGTTCTTTTGAAGGCAAGAACAGTAAAGAAATCATCGTAATATCATCTGCAAACATCAATAGAACATTTTAGTCAAATCAGACAACAGCTGCACACCCCTAGTAGTATTATTTCATAATACCGTATACAACTCGTCTATAAACATTGCATACAGTTTTAGTCCCAAAGTAAAACCCTGTCGCCAATAGCGCAACTACATGTATGTGTAGTACCGTGATTGTCATAACGCACCCCTGATAGATACATAGATAGATTGAATGGGTTGCCTTTAACGAGTTGTTATGCTCCCAGCACCAATGATGGGGCATATAGAGTTTACCTTGTCCGTGGGTACGTATGTATATACGTATGTAGGTGTGTAGGTATGTTCGAATTCTTGTCCGGACAATAACTTTCAAGTATGTCTAGCATTGGAGGATTTTTAAATAACTGGGCAAAAATGTTTAGCATAATGAGACGCGCAAGAACCAGGTCCCTAGGTTCAAGGTCAAGGTCACACTTAAAGGTCAAATGTCAAATATAAGAATTTAAGCTAGAGACCCTGTTCGTAATTTTGTCCAGCATGGTAGGAATTTCAAATAACTTAGCAACAAGTGTTAAGCATGGTGAGATAGTGTGTTGCGCGCAAGAATCAGGTCCCTACGTCCAAGGTTAAGTCCACATTTAAATGTCAAAAGTCAAATATAAGAATTTAAGCCATAGACCTTGTCCGGAGCGTAATTTTGTCCAGCATGGAAGGAAGTTCTTTTGAAGGCAAGAACAGTAAAGAAATCATCGTAATATCATCTGCAAACATCAATAGAACATTTTAGTCAAATCAGACAACAGCTGCACACCCCTAGTAGTATTATTTCATAATACGGTATACAACTCGTCTATAAACATTGCATACAGTTTTAGTCCCAAAGTACAACCCTGTCGCCAATAGCGCAACTACATGTATGTGTAGTACCGTGATTGTCATAACGCACCCCTGATAGATACATAGATAGATTGAATGGGTTGCCTTTAACGAGTTGTTATGCTCCCAGCACCAATGATGGGGCATATAGAGTTTACCTTGTCCGTGGGTACGTATGTATATACGTATGTAGGTGTGTAGGTATGTTCGAATTCTTGTCCGGACAATAACTTTCAAGTATGTCTAGCATTGGAGGATTTTTAAATAACTGGGCAAAAATGTTTAGCATAATGAGACGCGCAAGAACCAGGTCCCTAGGTTCAAGGTCAAGGTCACACTTAAAGGTCAAATGTCAAATATAAGAATTTAAGCTAGAGACCCTGTTCGTAATTTTGTCCAGCATGGTAGGAATTTCAAATAACTTAGCAACAAGTGTTAAGCATGGTGAGATAGTGTGTTGCGCGCAAGAATCAGGTCCCTACGTCCAAGGTTAAGTCCACATTTAAATGTCAAAAGTCAAATATAAGAATTTAAGCCATAGACCTTGTCCGGAGCGTAATTTTGTCCAGCATGGAAGGAATTCCAAATAACTTGGCACAAGTGTTAAACATGGTGATACAGTGTGTCGCGTGCAAAAAGTCCCTAGGCGCAAGGTCAATGTCACACTTAAAGGTCAGACGTCAAATAAAAGAATTTGAGCCATAGACCCTGTCCGGAGCATAATTTGTCTAGCAGGGAAGGAAGTTCAAATAACTTGGCAGAAGTGCTAAGCATGATGAGACGGTGTGTCGCGCGCAAGAATCATGAACCTATGTCCATGGTCAAGGTCACACTGAAAGGTCAAATATCAAATGTTAGAATTTAAGCCATATTCGCTGTTCGGAGCATCATTTTGTCTAGCATGGAAGGAATTTCAAATAACTTGGCACAATTGTAAGGCATGGTGATACGGTTTTTCGCGTGCAAGAACCAGGTCCCTAGGTGCAAGGTCAAGGTCACACTTAAAGGTCAATGCTCAAATATAAGAAATTAAGCTAGAGACCCTGTCCGGAGCATAATTTTGTCCAGCATGGAAGGAATTTCAAATAACTTGGCAACAAGTGTTAAGCATGGTGAGATGGTGTGTTGCGTGCAAGAATCGGGTCCCTAGGTTCAAGGTCAAGTCCACATTGAAATGTCAAAGATAAGAATTTAAGCCATAGACCCTATCCGGAGCGTAATTTTGTCCGGCATGGAAGGAATTCCAAATAACTTGGCACAAGTGTTAAACATGGTGAGACAATGTGTCACGCGCAAAAAGTCCCTAGGCTCAAGGTCACACTTAAAGGTCAAACGTCAAATAAAAGAATTTGAGCCATAGACCCTGTCCGGAGCATAACTTTGTCCAGCAGGGAAGGAATTTCAAATAACTTGGCAGAAGTGCTAAGCATGACGAGACGTGTCGCGCGCAAGAATCATTACCCTATGTCCACATAGGCATTATGAGGCGGTGTATCGCGTGCTAGAACCAGGTGCCTTGGCCCAAGGTCAAGGTCACACTTAAAGGTCAAAGGTCAAGTATGTATAAGTGTTAAGATTTATAAAGATTTTTTGTCAGGACCAAAACTATTTATTGGAAATGTGTGATACCTCAACTTACTTCATAGAATACGAAAATGCATTAGCAGATAGTACTATATAAAAGGACAATTTTCTTTTTGCAAACTATTTTGTACGCTTATAAACAAAGCGGAGCTAAGTAGATCAGGCTGCATAGGTGGGGGCATCCGTGTCTGTGGACACGTTTCTAGTTTTATGTAGCACTTCATATAAAATGCGCCTGTCCACCGAGCCAAAGGCCTTTTAAAAGATGTCAAAGGCAATATAAAAAAAAACTTACCTTTCTATCTCATGTATTTCATAATGGTCGAGCAATGTGTAAAGCAATTATCGAATGTTGAGTACCCCTCTCTGAGCCCCAATTGACACTCACATATTATGTTATAAGCGTGAGCATAAAAGGTAGACCTTTTGTAATAATGGAAATGTACACTTTACTGAGAATATCTGTAAGAGCAAAGAATAGTTTTATTAAGACTTGCCTATTTGTGCAAATGAATGATAATCATTTGTGACCTCTGGTCTGGAAATTCGCCTCTACTTAATAATATGTTAATTAAATTGCAGAAAAAAGGTAACTATATTCGAAAAATAGGTGAGCTTTCCTACTCGCCCCAGCGTCGGCGGTGGTGTCGGCGTCCGCGTCTGAATTTGGTTCAAGTTTATTTATAAGTCTTTAAACTTCAAAACTACAAACGTTTTTAAATTGAAACTTAGAATGTACCTTTAGCATCACTCTCAACATCAGAGGCAACATTCCCCACAACTATGTTTTGTATTTTGACAAAATAATGCCCCTTTTCACATAGAATTTCAGGTTAAAGTTTTTATTCATGAGTGTTATAACTTCACAGTTACAAAAGTTATTCAATTGAAACCTGGAATACACCTTTTTCATTAACTCCATCATCAGGGGCAACATTCTCCATAACTGTTTTGTATTTAACAGAGTTATGCCCCTTTTTCACATAGAATTTCAGGTTAAAGTTTCTATTCAAAAGTCTTATAACTTCAAAACTACATAGGTGATTAAATTAAAACTTGAAATATACCGTTGTCATCAACCTCAACATCAGGAACAACATTCCACATAACTTTTTTTTAATAATAACAACATAGAATTTCAACTTAAAGTTTTTATTCAAAAGTCATATATCTTCAAAACTGCATGAGTTATTCAATTGAAACTTTGAATATACCTTTTGTCATCCACCCCAGTATCAGGAGCACCAATCCCCCAAACTCTGTTTTGTGTTTTGACAGAGTTATGACCCCTTTTCACATAGGATTTCAGATTGAAGTTTTTATTCAAGTCTTATATAAGCTTTTCATTTGAAACATATAATATAAAATTGACATCAATTTCAGCATCATGGAAAAAATTGCCAATGCTCAATCTTGTAGTTTGACAGATTTATACCCAGTCCACTTTAAAAAAATGCACCAACTGAAATACCTGAATAGTCGAGTGCGCTGTCCTGACAGCTCTTGTTATATTTGTGTTTACTATTGCTATCATTATTTATTTAAATCGTATACTGATCGGCTGTGCTGAAACTGTTGTAAACATTTTCTGGTATTTTGATTTGCTTCTTTACATTCTAAATCGAACCAAGCCTTTTTGGCTTTTGGACGACACTGTCTTTGCGTTTCTTCAACGATTCACTACCATTCAGAATAATTGATTCGAAATACATGTATTATTGTATACATATCAGTGTTTTGTATTATTTAACAAGTTATCAAAGTGGTTAAAAGAACCCTGCAAACCATAATCCGATAAACACTGAATGTATTGATTATAGTTCGTCTAATTTATGGCAGGTATACTTCTTTTCCATACTATCCACACATCTTGAGGTATTTTGGTGTACTTTCGGACTTAGACTTATATTGTCTAATGATCTCGCATATCGGTCGTGTAACAATGAAATAGTCAATGGTGCTGCATCTGTTTTGGTTCATAAACGTGAATGATCCATTTTTTGCGGATCTCCAAAACGACCGTTTACAATATGGCAGCCATAGGTTTTACAACGGTCAATCAATTCATGACCAAGTTTATTAATTCTGTGATCGTGCAATATTCGTCGTATACCAACGTTGCCACCTAGAAAGTCATTAAACTCTTGTAACTCGGACACATTGCGGACGCACGTTGTATAATCAGGGACACTGGAGGTTCGCGCATTTAAGTCACCACATATAATATAGTCAATATCTAATAAGTTTTATTGGTTAAAACATTCTTCTAAATTTTGCATAACCGTTAATTTGATATGCTCATATGGCCGCTCTGGTGGAATATATAGGCTCACATTATATATAACATAGCTACTAGTAGTAAATAGTGACTTGTCCAGTCTGAGTAAAACACCTTATTCAAAGTTCACACATACCCGCTCAGCTAGTGCTGCTATACTATTATTTACACATACTATTACACCACCTATTGATCTTCCAACTAATAATTATTTCTTAGCTGGACAAGTATATACAGCAACAGCAAGCTTGTCGAAATATTGCTCGCAGTAAGATGTATCAACATCCCACGTCTCTTGTATATCAAATATACCATACGATGCGAGAAAAATTATTATATAATAAAGTCATTTAGATTTTAGTCCTTCCACGTTTCAACTTAGAAAAGTAACTGTTTTTATCACATGCCTTGTTTTCCGTGTAATACAGCCATTACGAATATTTGTAAGATAACATTTTGAGCGTTTTCATTGGCTACATATTCTTTGACTAACCAATCGCATAATGTTATTCTGATGAAATGACGTCGTCAACATGAAATGACGTCACGTCAGTACACAACTTTTAGGATTTATCAACATCTGTTGGTAAAATGAGGGGTTGTTTTTTTTCTTTTAAAAGCATGTGATAAAAAAGATTTGACGCTCTTCCTACCTGCCAAAGGCTCGCTTACTAACAAAATTCCTTAACTCGTTTAATAAAATATGGTATGAAATCACAACTCGTGTCAGATCCTATATGTGCGTCATGTGTACGACACGGGTCTTCATCCTACTGCACAGAACTAACGTCGATATCTGCAACAACATCACTGTATATTAATGCAATTAATAAAAGAAATCAGTTGGTGAACACTTGCTAGCAATTAATGAAAATTTCCCTTTAATTGTTCATGGGATGGGCTTGTGGGAAGTCTGGGAACTTTACAAAATAAAATTGGCTAACTTTTTGGGGGAGAATATTCATATTTTGTTGATAATGCTGCAGCTGAGGACACCAACTTGTATGTTTGGGTATTTATATGTTACTATGATATATCTTGATGTAATTTCATGTAGATTGTGGAATATTAATTTTCTTACATACTGTGATTAGTTTTAGAAAGTAGTTATGAAGCTCAGAGAATGCGAAAGATATTAAGTCTGTCCACTGTGAAATGTTAAACTCACTCATTAAAGATAAAGTATTCTTAAAAGTTAATCTTTTTGTGTTTGTTCTTGGTATTTTTGGTAACGAATACAAACAATTTAGTAAGTCCATTGAAATTATGCTTTTGGTCATATTCAAGTGATCTGCGGGGTTTTCTTGTGCTGGTATTGTGTACAGACATGATTGTTACAAAATCTGTTCTATTGTTACTTTTTGGTTCGAAATCGATGTTCTCTAATAAAAAAAATGTTGAACATGGATACAAGTTTCTTTTGTCTATCTTAAACCTACAGCACCGTTCACCGAAGTGTTTTCGCAGTGCATTTGGTTGATCTGTGTATTATACTTTCATTTTAAGATAAATTGTATTTCATTAACTATTTGTTGACATCATTTCATTACCAAAATGCATTATTCAAATCACAAAATATGATGATAACAGTTTGCTGTGACTAACAGTTAAACATGACAGGTAAAATCTATAGATAGTTATGATTTATGAGTTAATACCCTCTCATCACCGATTCAACCATTTCTTAAACTTCGTCCTAAAATGTAACACTTAGGTAGTGGCAAAATCCAAACTCCTCGCAGCGGTTACCTCCCCTATCGGTTAACGGTATCCACTGCCATCACAAGTAAAATCCTTCCACATTTGGAAGTCTGGAAGGATTACGTGTTTGTAATGTTTTCTTATTTGATGCAACTCGGTGCAATTTTGTCTACATAATGGGACATTTTATATATCGTTTGCAGTCAATAATAAAAACAGAACAATAAAATAACTAATTAAAACCATAAATAATATCTAGAAGATTTAAATCGATCATCATCACGTGGTTTGTTACGACGGCGGGTATTTGATTAGAGCTATGCTCGGAACCAGTCAAATCTGAGCGGAGGTTGGGCACAAACAAGTAACATTACACACAATATACAAAGTTCGATCATTTATTTACGGTACGTCATAATGAAATTAATGACTGTTGAAATGAAATTACTCGTATGCAAATATGCAGACAAAAAACTGGAAAAAATAAAACAATTAACAATAAGTTACAAATAATTTAGACACATATTTACAAACAGAACAGTAGTATAGTCAAACAAACCATCACCTTTGTAAGGCCCTACATTTCATACATACGTCCATTAATATAAGGAAAAACACCCCAAAAATATATTAAATATAGAGAATTTCAGAAATCCCATGTGTATTTGTATTACAAAGTCGTTTCAAACGAATTAAAAGTTTAAGCTTATAGCTCACGGCAGCTATAGTGATATTGTCAGATTCCACAAGTCCGTTCTATTGTTTTGGCATAAGGCGTAACCAGCGTCAACTGTTGATTTTCGACGTCAAAGATGTATAATTATATTTTGAAATTCAGTTCAGAATTGAATACGAATCTAACGCTTAACTTTTAACACTAAAACAGAGGTTGTGTTTGACAATTAGACACACGGAGAATGTACGTTATAGAATTCGACTGTAACAAAATAATGCAATATGTTCCAAAACACATTTTTATACGTTTAATTTATCGTTGTTGATCAGAAACAACACTGTTTCCGAGTATGTCTCATTTGATGTTCAGCATTCGGCGTATTAACCGAAAGTGGTCAGAAGTCTATATACGGCCTCTGCGGCGAGCATACTGCATTAATCTCATAATGGTATTTAATGAAGGTAACGTGTTAGAAACTCTTTACCAAATAACCATGTTATCCATTAGTGAAAGGTCAATTCACTCTCGTAATTTAATCAGAACGTAGCGCGTGCTTTGTTTCTTTGAAACAATCGATGCAAGCGTTTTGAGTCAGGAGATGGGAGCGATTCCCTTCCAGCGACCTTTTATAACCGGAATGTAGCAGCAGCGACAAAAGAGCGCGGCGACGGCGGCGGCGGTGTTTGTGGTGGCGGCCGCTGATCTCAGCTGAAGACGGCGTCGCCCGAATCTATCTCCACCTGCGAGTTGAGAATGTCGTCCAGATAGAGAGTCGCGAGCCGCCGGAGTTCCGTCAGCACTTCGACCGCCTTGGCGAGCACAACGGTGCCCTCGCCGTGACTCAGGATCAGCTGACACTTGAGCGCCAGACAGAGGTCCGTCTCCACCGTCTCCAGGACAACGTTGGGCGCCAAACCCTCCCGGTCTGAAACAAGTGAACACTTGCTTATTACTTTAATATCTACGGAAGTATGTACAAATGTACATGTACATGGAATGTAATAAACACCAAACTATGATACCTAGATACATATATTTTATCAATAGCCCTCTGAAAAAAATAATTGGATCCATATATTTGTAACATAAAGTGTCAGACTTTCTCTGGCAATCAATCAGATTCCTTACCGGGACAGAACAGCACAATGGCGGCTAGAAGCGAAAGTTCAACATCCGTCAGCTGAAGTTTCCTCAAGCGCCTCACGACGTGCTCGAGGTCAGCGAAGAGCAGGCCGAGCAGCCCGATTTCCGGAAGGCGCTCCCGGTGGACGGCGATGTTGAGCTTGGGGTTGATGAGCGACGCGCCGTCAATCTGCATATGCGTGGTGTCGTTGATGGCGGAAATCTCCAGGAGGCCGCTCTTGATGAGCAGACGCTGGTCGCTTTGCGCCAGCGACCGGAAGAGCGGGATCTCCTTGGCGAAGGCGGTGATGAACCGAACCGTACCGGGCAGGTACCGGAAGTACAGATGACGACAATCCTCCTTCTCCTCGATTACGATCTGCATACAAAGTCGGCGTGCATTGTTATATATTATTTCGGATATTTTACCATTCAACTTTTATTATTTTTACCTTTTTTTCAAAGTAATATACATTTAACGAAACAATGCTTTTTAAAACATCACATTAACGCTAAAGATGATCGGAATGAAAATCAAGAATAAGGGGCCAAATGATAATGATGCCGCTGATGATGAAGATGGATTCTGCTGCTGATGATGCTGCTGATGATGGTAATGATGATGGTGATGATGTGTAATGTTGTTCGTGGTGGTGGTGGTGGTCAAGATGATGTTGATGATGATGATGATAATGCTGATGATGGTGATGATAGTGATTATGATAATGTTGTTGTTGGTGGTGGTGGTAGTGATGATGATGTTATTGTGTTGTTTCCGGACGCGTTGCAAAAGGCAAGCTAGGCCTGTTCCATTACCCGTTTATCAACGAAGTGTACCGAGAAGTCCTCAAAGTCCTCGCACGCCTTCCGGTACGCCGCGTGCACGGTGAGCACGAGTTGCTCGGTGCGCAGCTGCCGGTCCAGCTCCAGGGTCGAGTGACCGGGCATGTACAGGAAGCTGGTCTTCGCGGGTCGGTCTTTCTTCGGGCACCGGCCGAGACGAACACCTGCAACGTAACAGAAAAAAGTTTCATCCAACCGCGCTAAGACCCAGGGCTCACATCACGATGCCGTCCAATAGACCCCACCAGTTTACGTATTTCCCTGTAAATTGCAGCTATGCTTAAACATTAATATCTCTAAAATATTTCGATGTGTCTCTTAAAGTATAGTTCGGAGGGGTTAAAGGACATATATAACTCACACTGAACACAGAAAAACCTCATAAACTACGAAATAAATACACAAACGCGTGCGCGTAACTTTTTCTAACTTGTATGTACCGGCGTACTTTCTCTAACTCATCGTCATGTGACACCCATATCCCCTTACTTACCCTCGTGAGACATGCCCACGGCGAGACACTTCTGCAGACGACAGTACTGACACCGGTTGCGGCTGATACGCATGATGAGGCATCCGCGGGAATTTTCGCACGCCTTGTACACCATCTTCTGTCGCACCGTGCGCCTGAAGAACCCCTAAATCGGAAGTAAACAATGTCCCAAATCTAAAAGTCGTCTGATCATTCTATAAACAGCTGCTAGGTCATAAACTGACAACAGCGGAGCGACACCTGGTGTACATAATGATTCGTCTGCTTAATACAAATTTAAAAGTTATTATTCTAATAATTTGTGGCGCCTACTAACTTGTAAAACTTGTGAGATGAGTATCTGTTTAAAAATAACAATCCAAAAATTGCTGTA
Organism: Congeria kusceri; assembly: GCA_027627225.1. Lineage (NCBI taxonomy): Eukaryota > Metazoa > Mollusca > Bivalvia > Myida > Dreissenidae > Congeria > Congeria kusceri. The sequence goes on from CM051040.1 coordinate 30,349,090, forward strand.
CGCATGACGCATGTGAGAAAATATAGTTCCAATAAATATTTTAGAGTAAATTTCAAGGGAAGTAACTCGGGTGGAAAGAAATGAAAGTTAATTTGGATTACCTACCTTACATCCTTCACAACTAAACACGCCGTAATGAAAGCCGGACGACTTGTCACCGCATACTTTACACAGGATATGCTCATTGTCACCGGACCCGTATTTTTCTTAAGTAATAAAAAGAAATAATGAAGTAATAAAGAGATTTGTTCACATATTTTTTTTGTATTTTTGATAACAATTGTAAAAGAAACCTTACATTAAAAAATGCCATCTCTGGGTTTCGAACCCGGGACCTTCTAGATGAAAATTCTCATGCACAAACCACTCGCCCATTTAGACTTATACATTTTGGCTGTGTATTTTAAACGGAATGTAAGTGATACAGTATTTGCCAAAATACCGATGAAAAGCGTTATAAACGCTTTATAATTTTCTCCATTTCGATTGATTACAATCCATAAACGAAACGATATTTATAATATATTTATTAGTCATGAGTGTCATTTCGCTTGTTTGTACATTATGTATAATTTATTTTTGGAATCTATGACAACTGTGTTTAATCTGTGAACAGGTCCCTTTAAATGTATTTTTATTAGCTGCGCAAAGGTGGTTATGAATTTCCCGCGCCGGTTGGCTTGTCTGGGATGGTATTCACAAAGCTCCTAAGGGATATCTTAACTTAAGATGTACTTAAGAGAAAACTTCTGGTCAGCTAATATATGTGACATGCAATGATTTCTGTTAACTATGGGGTACATTTTTAAACATATAATTAATATTTGGTGGTTTGAAACATTTTAGTGTAAAAAGACCAGTACACGAAACATCCGCAGTCTAAAGGAATTTTACGAACTTAAGATATTCACTTAAGTTTTCCCTAAGGAGCTTTGTGAATACGGGCCCCGTTTGTTGGTCAGCAAACAGTGACAAATTTCATGGAATTTTCAGGAAAGGTTTGAAAAAGGCAACTACAATTAATAGGACTGAATACTTATCATAATAAATACAGGTATTTCATTAAAACTCGGGCAAACGTATGCAACTGTACATGTTTTGTGATATGTGATATGTTTGATAGGTAGGTTGTGTGTTGATTTGCCCCCCCCCCCCCCTCCTTCACACACACACACACGCATCCCCCTCCTTCACACACACACACACACACCTTCACACACACACACACACACACACGCACGCACGCACGCACGCACGCACGCACGCTCGCACGCACGCGCACACACACACACACACACGCGCGCGCGCGCGCGCACGCAAACAATCTGTCATTTTACTGAGTTTTAATTTATTATCTACATTAATATATTTTAGGGAAAGCCGGAGTCTTACTCTGAACTCCGTTTTCTGGGTAGAACCAGTACTTGGAATGTGTGGGAAGATTAACTGAACGCTGCCTGAATATTGTCCTTAGCCTACATATCTCACAATAAAACTGTCGATTCTCAAGTATTTCGTTACAGCGCAGGGGTTTTTTTTCTCGTAAGGGAAATAACCTAAATCAACCGACAAAACACTTTCTCTGAGTTAGTTCCCTTCAAAATTCGAGGTCAGGTTGACCTACAAAAAAAATGACATCCTCCCTGAGTAGCTGCTGTTACACTAAACTATGTATATATCACGTGTATGTACACGCAATAAAACGTGTGTATTTAAGGAAACAGTCTTCAATGTCGAACAAAAAACAATACACACTAGTATGCAGTGCGCGAAGTTCGTTTTTCTTGAAGGGAATAATCCAGATTTAAGACGGTTTATTCGTTTAAAATTCAGGGTAGCGAATGTGAACAAAATGTCATAAGTATACTTATCATAATACAGGGCCTGTAATTACCAACCCATTCTTAGACTTAAGAATAAAGAATAGACTTAGACTCAAGAAAAAATTCTCGTGAGTTTGCATAAATGATGTACCATGTCGCTTATGTATATTAAGTCAACAAATGGTAATAAATAAAAATTATATTATTAGAGTTACTGAATACCAAGAAATACATAAATTAACGACCTTATTAGAACAACACAGACTACTCTAAATTCTTATAAAACTTCTAAGAATACTCTTCACTTACCTATTACTAGTATTAGACTTAAGACGCAAGAATAATAAATTATTATTAAAACATTTCTGTTCTAATAACGCTGTTAATATGAATCTTTGGTACGCTAACATCATTCTTTATATAAAAGGATGTATTAATGACAATAGCGACATTGGTGCTACGCATATTTGCGAACACAAAGGTATTTCTGTCATGAGTCTGTTCTTCCTTGTTAAGACTAAGTTAGAATAATTTAGTCCCTGAAAACAAATTGCTGAAACTGTGTATGGAATGTACAGGTCGACAAATCCTGTTTCTTGTTTACATTTCCTTGAAGAGTTTTCGGGAGCAAGATCAAGCACGTTATACAAGGATCAAAGTAGGAGCAAAGTAACATAATATATGATGAATTCGATATTTGACAGAAACGGCTGCTTCAGTCTAAGACTAAGTCTAAGAAAGGGTTGGTGAATACGGACTCAGTACGTGGTATTTGAAAGCAGATAAACTGGAAGGTATCTGAGCAGAAAGTTTTGTTCTAAAGCGATTATATTTCATAATTATTCCGGTTTCGTTCAAATATTTCGTTAAAAAATCACCTACGGCAAATAACCGAACTAAATCGACGATTTCAAGGAGTTTATTTCCTTTCAAATGATCAACAATCGAGGTCAAGTTAATCTTCACAAAATGACATTCGAACTTTGAGAAGAGCAAATGCACCAAATTCCTCGCAGTGGTTACTTCCCCATTGTTACTCTTCTCAGTTACCACTGCAAGCTCCAGTTAAAAAACTTAAATGATGTGGAAGTTTTCAGGGGGAGACGATTATGAGTAGATTGAATATTTATTTTGTACAAATTTTAAATTTATCATTTTTTATTTTTGTATAACAATGACGCAGACATGTTGCATTATTGGTCCAGGTATATATATTAAGAGTTAAAATGAAAAACAAACAATAAATAAATGAATAAGTAAACATAACAACGCAAGGATTTTATATACGTTGTCGACGTTTTTATCATGTCCACGATTTAATTTCGCGCCAAGTGTTTGCCTATTGTCACGTGGAACTTCGCGGCGGCAGGGACTTAAACCAGCTATGCTGGGACACAGTTCTCTGCGCGGATGTTGCAAATGCACGTGTATTGATACACCATAAAACGTGAGTACATGTATGTAAAGGAACAACTTCTCGATTTCCGAACTGAAACAAAACGATAAACCAGTGTAGTCAGTGTATGTTCAATTATGCGCTAAATGTTATAGAGCGCCAAGTTCACGGATTTACATGTGGCCGATATTTAAGGATTTCAAAAGCCTACGTGTAATTCAGCGTAGCGTTTATCAACAAAAAGTTATATGATATTAATACACGCGAGTTAATTAGTTTATTTATTTACAGAAGCACTACGTATCATGTGACACTAGATTGTAACTTATGCGGGTATCATAAATGATATAAGACATTCAAATAGCGAGTGTAGCAATGTAGTTTTTGACCGGTTTATCGGGTCGATGAGCTAATATTTACCTCCAATCATTGCCGCTAAGTTACACTGTATTTTTTTTATTAATATTGTAACTTATTATAGGGTGAAAATCGAGGATCAAATGGAGCGGGGTTTGTCCTGTATGAAATTCTCACAGGTACAAAGTAATGAAGAATCAAAGAAAATTGCTATTTGATGAACGATTGTCTTAACTTGTAGTTCATTAAAATAAATGATAAACTCATTGTATTGGTTGGTTTGTCTGTCTGTCTGTCTGTCTGTCTGTCTGTCTGTCTGTCTGTCTGTCTGTCTGTCTGTCTGTCTGTCTGTCTGTCTGTACGTACGTACGTATGTCTGTCTGTCTGTACGTATGTCTGTCTGTCTGTACGTACGTCTGTCTGTGTCTGTATGTCTGTACGTCTGTCCGTCTGTCTGCCTGCCTGTATGTCTGTAGGTCTGTACGTCTGTCTGTGCTTACACGCCCATCCGTCAGCCTGTCTATGTTCGGGTCAATAAATAGCCAACAGAAACTAGTTCCTACCCACACACTGGTTACCTTTCTTTTTCGTCTTCATTGTCTTATGTATGTGAAACACCGTCCGGATAACCATGGCTGTGTCCAGTGAACTGGAACGAAAATGATGACATCATTAGAACCGGAAATGCATGTAACGATGACGTCACAAAGACCCTGTTGGGGAACAACCAGACACGTTGCAGAGGCAGAGTGAAAAGAGAATTATACTCGAGACGTGTCGTGGGAAAATCGGGCTTCATGCATGTGCGAAAAGTGTTGTCCCGGATAAGCCTGTGCGGTCCGCACAGGTTAATCCGGGACGACACTTTCAACCTACAGTGGATTTATGTTTAGAAGAGACTACCTCGAAACAGAAAATACCATAAAAGCGAAGTGTCGTCTCGGATTAGCTTGTGCGATGGTGGCGATGTTTGGCGTGGTGGTAGTGGCGTTGATGGCGGTGGTGGTGGTGGTCGAGTTGGCGGTGGTAGCTGTGGTAGCTGTGGCGGTGGTGGTGGCGGTGGTGGCAGTGGTGGTGGTAGCGGTGGTGGTCATGGCGGTGGTGGTGGTAGTGGTGGCGGTCGTGGTCGTGGTGGCGATCGTGGTGGTGGTCGTGGTGCACCACGGTGATGGTGGTCGTGATGGCGGTGTTGGGCGTGGTGGTGGCAGTGGCGTTGGTGGCGGTGGTGGTGGCTGTGGTGGCGGTGGTATCAGTGATGGTGGTGGTGGCGGTGGTGGTGACGGTGGTGGTGGCGGTGGTGGTAGTGGTGGCGGTGGTGGTCGTAGTGGCGGTCGTGGTGGCGGTGGTGGTGGCGGCGGTAGTAGTGGCGATGTAGGTGGTGGTGGCGGCAGTTGTGGCGCTGTTGGGCGCGGTGGTGGTGGCGGTGGTGAATATGTACATGGTGGTTATTGGGTCGGTAATTGTAGCTTTGATGGTGGTGTTAATGGCGGTGGTGTTTGAAGCTGTGGTGGTGAAGCCGATGGTGGTGTTGATGGTGTTGATGATAGTATTGATGTTGATGGTGTTACTGGAGGTGACAGTGTTTGCGAAGGTGACTGTGATTGTGGTGGTGTGAGAGAGTGTCTTGCGGAGATTTCAGCAGCAGCATTTCCAACGCCACCAACGCCATCAAAAACTATATCTAATACGAATATCAGTAAAATAGAATTTGAAAGGAGTTGAATATACATGGAGCAATGACGATGTTAATATCATCGACTGGAGCCTTATGAATATAACTGAAACAATATGTTTCGCATACTGAGCTAGGCAAAGATACAACGCATGTCAAGTCATCTCATTACATGTCATTTTGATAATTGCAAAACGGGCCTTAAGTTTTTAAGACATGAACAATGAGAATGTAGAAGGAGAGTGTAAATTAGCCAACTCATGATGTGCAGTAGATTACACCTAATTATTACAAACCCTTGTGCACAGAGACGGATTCAAGGTTACTAGAATGCCGATCTCATGCATCTGTGCTGCACATACTGCACTCTGCCAGACGACAAAAAACACCGCTGGATTTAAAATCCCAACGTATACTGATTTTCATTCAGTTTCCCGATACTAGTACTAGGCTGTTAAGGGACTGTTTCACTGCTGTTTCTGTCCATATTGGACCAAGCAAGTCAACCCACATGGGTTACCAGAAAATATGTCGATACGGGTCCTAGTAAGCCATCCCATGTGGACCGATATGGGCTATACCTGGGCTGATACACCACACGTGCCCCATGTTGGACACATATGCGTTGTATTTCCCGTATCAGACCTAGCAAGACAGCCCATATTGGTCCCCAACAAGCAAGCCCATATGGGTGAACAACAGCAAGACCATATGGATCCCAGCATGAGAGCCCAAATGGGTACCAAACAAGCAAGCCCATATGGGTCCCAGCAAAAAGGCCTGTATGGGTCTCCAACAATCTAGCCCATATGGGTCACAAAGAGCATCCCCATATGGGTTCCCAACAAGAAGCACATATGGGACACCAACATTCAACCCAATACGGGTCCCATTAATAGAGCCCATATGGGTCCCCAGCAAGTAAGCTCGTATGGGTGCCTGCAAGCCAGCCTATGGGGACCCAATATGGGCTATAACTGGGCTTATTAACCACGTGGGTTCCGTAAGGGTCCCACATACATTGTTATACCCTTATCAGTCCCAAGTATGACCCACGCAAACAAGCCAATATGGGTCCCAGCATGACAGCCTAGATATGCGTCACCCAAAAGCAAACCCATATGGGTCCCAGCAAGAAAGCCCACATGGGCCCCCAAAAAGCAGGCCTAGATGGGTCACCAATAGCAAGACCATATGGGTCCCAGCAAGAGATACTATATGGGTTCCTAACTAGCAAGTCCATATGGGACCCAGCAAACATGCCCATGTCGGTCAGTCTGATGTGTGCTTCTATGACCACTTCACTATCACAACTGTTTCAAAATGTGTGTGTTGTTTTGTACGTGTAATCTTTGTGTAAATAAAGCATCGGTTATCAGTAGTAAAACAATATAGTTGCTGTTGTTGAACTTGCATTATTTATTAAAACGTACACTATATGGCAATTAATTGAATGATGGAATAATTTCACTAATTGGAACAATAAGTTTCATGCATTTGAGTTCAGAAGTTTAATTGTATTAATTAGCTTAAGCAATCTCACACACAAAATATACATCCTACATTTCATTTTTATATGCCTTGCATTAATTATCATGTTCTTATTTATCGCTATTATCAATATTAAAATATTTAATTACACAAGAAATAAACAGCAAATTCATTTGTGTATCGCGTTATATTTCATTCTAACACAGCACGGCCACGCCGCTAATTTTCCATAGATAAAGAATAAAATCTACCATGGGTTATTCTGCAACAAATTATGGGCGGAGCCTTATGTTTTGAAAATAGTTCCAGTAATTAAAAAGCGTTCCGTAAAATGCAGATGCTTAATATTTTCACAGTATTTATCAACAATTCTACTACGGCACGCGGCTAGTGGTCCGTAGATAAAGAAGGAAAATAACTGTGGGTTATTCTGCAACAAATTATGGGCGGTGCTTAATGTTTTGAAAAAATTTCCGGAAATTCGAAGAAATTGTTCCGTAAAATGCAGGTGCTTAAACGCGCGATAGCAAATTGTGACAAACAAATCATTTTTGCATTATGTAGCGCAATTAAACCACATTTGTACTACATATTTTATAATAAAGTTCAAAAAAACGTTAACGTTTTGTTCATATGGTTTTAATTTGCGCTTTTTGACATGATATTTTCGCTGTCTTATATCGATAAGTATGACGTCATTCGCTCAATGTTTATCAATAAAGCTGACGTCATTTTGAATTGTTATGATTTATTGAAGTCACAGAAACGTACATCTGAATGCACTTCTCGGAAAATGGGAGGAGTACAGATAAATATAGTTCTCATTTATAATCTTGAAAAATACGAATTTTATATAAGAATGTGTTAGAATCGAAATAACTGACGGGAACAGTTTGTTATTGCGGTAATAACCAACGGTTTGTCGCTATGCTTGTTATCAAACAACTCGGGCTACCGCCCTCGTGGTTTAATTCCTACGCATCGGAGCTCCAAACAGTTGGTTATTACCGCAATAACCAACAGTTACCCGTCATTTATTTCTTAAGTTAATAAGTAGGAGGTATGTTTATGTTTCAAATTGGTAATATTTTTTTTAAAGGATACAATTCAACTATTTTAAGTTTATTTGTGGATGTTAAATACACGAACAGCAAACTTATTTTAAAACAAAAGTTTTATACAGCGAGATTACCGATGACGTAATTTTTCAAGATGGTGATTTCAAAAACAATACTTTTTGAACGAATAATGTACTTTTCAACAAAATGTCATATATTAAGGTTCAATTTATTGGATATTATTGGATGAATATGTTTGGGTAGTTGGTTTTGCTCAATATATTTGTTTCCAGGTTTAAGTACTGCGAGAATACAGATGAACTGGCTACATGCACTGTGTATTGAAGACTGGAACGAAATTGACAGTAAGGATGATTCGTGCCGTAGTTCTCGCATATTAGAATTATAAACTGTGTATATATGTACATATGTTCTAAGGTGTCATGTGACTATTATTATCATTCATTGGATCATGTTACGAAAAACATGTATATGTTTAAGTAACGAAATAAATATGTTGTTTCTTTCGACAAGTACTATAAACTGTCGCTAACTTTCATTCAAATGTTGCCTCAGCCAAAGTGTTTGCATATAATCCGTCTACAGTGATTATTTTTAACAGCTATTTTATTAATAAACACTAGTAGTTGTTGTGTTTTTTTAACAAATGAAGACGCACGCTTGGCGCGATGGGTGTACGAAAATTGTCAAGTTACACATATTCATCTTAATCCGTATAATTTGTAAACTGTTCATTTCGCAGAAATAAAAATTACATTGCCTTCTTTACAAACCACTAAAAATGTATTCTTACAGTGCTGGCTAAAAATTGCTCATATCGAATTGTATTATTATTTGTTTCTTTATAGCTATGATGATGGCGTTGACTGCATGATGATTATGATTACGATGATAATTATGATTATGATAACGATGATGATTATGATTATGATTACAATGATGATTATGATTATGATGATCATTATGATTATGATTATGATAACGATGATGATTATGATTATGATTACCATGATGATTATGATTATGATTACAATGATGATTATGATTATGATGATCATTATGATTATGATTATGATAACGATGATAATTATGATTATGATTACAATGATGATTATGATTATGATTACAATGATGATTATGATTATGATTACAATGATGATTATGATTATGATTACAATGACGATTATGATTATGATAACAATGATGATTATGATTATGATAACGATGATGATTATGATTATGATTACAATGATGATTATGATTATGATAACGATGATGATTATGATTATGATTACAATGACGATTATGATTATGATAACGATGATGATTATGATTATGATAACAATGATGATTATGATTATGATAACGATGATGATTATGATTATGATTACAATGACGATTATGATTATGATAACGATGATGATTATGATTATGATAACGATGATAATTATGATTATGATTACAATGATGATTATGATTATGATTACAATGATGATTATGATTATGATTACAATGATGATTATGATTATGATAACGATGATGATTATGATTATGATTACAATGATGATTATGATTATGATTACAATGATGATTATGATTATGATAACAATGATGATTATGATTATGATTACGATTTTGATTATGATTGTGATTGTGATTATGATTATGACTATGATCATGAGGATGCTGATTATTATTATTACTATTATTATTATTATTATTATTATTATTATTATTATTATTATTATTATCCTTGTATATATCCTATCATTGGAAGTACCCCCCGTATATCGTTTATTATATTTTGTCGAACGTTATAATTATCGGAAGTTAATAATTTACTAAATATTTTGCTTTGTTATATTGCCCTTATTGTATATGCTGTATACTTGGGTGAAATAAATGTCGTGTTCTGTTCTGTTATACGGGAAAGTGTTACAAATCACTTACACTTTTACTAATTCAAATTAGATTGATGGCGTGATAAACTTTTTATCGACGACATCATTTGCATACGCGTTCTTATTGGCTGTAGTAGAGCTGACTCCGCCTGCGTCTTGATTTTAATTGTCACACTGGTGCAGAAGGGAATGTGTTTATTGCCGAGTAGGCGTTCTTTGTTTGGGGAAAATATGCGTACGCCAGAGAGAAGGGTTGCGTCCTAGAATCTAACAACGAGATTTATGGCGTCCTTTTCATAAAAGTACGCGTGCAAATACGCCGAATTAAGCGTTACCGAGAACTTGCTAGTTGAGAACTGAGATAATGTCACCAGCATAGATAATCGAATTCCTGTACGTATAGAAGCGCATTCTAAAGTACATGGCCAAAAGGAGACTGGAGGACATTTTAAGTATCGTATCACTGCACAGTTATGCTGGATGACTTACCTAGCAGTAATGCAGTGGAATTAAGTAGAAGTCGTCTGCATAGTGGTACTAGTTTGATAATTTTAATAATATTAAGTATAATGAACACTAGATCAGTTTTATTCTAAAATAGTTAATTTTCTTTCAACCTACATCTTAAAGTGTTTTTATTCGGCGTAGCTGTCTAAGATCACTTTTGATCTAGATTTCTTGCGATAATTATGCAGCGGGAAAATCGAATGCCAATAGAATTGGTCAAATTTCCTAATTTTAGGGATTGCAAACTTACAACAATGGTTTGATGTATACCAACAACTCTTGCATACTTTTTTTGGATGTACATAATTGTTTACGTATTAAGCGGTTAAAATAAAGTTATACACATATTTCTCGATATACACTATAGAACTGAGCATACGTATGAACATATTTTCTCATTGTATTCCATGAACAGAATATTATATTCATTCCCAGAATTAATCCACTAGTTTGTTTAGCCTAGCGGCACGCTCTATAAATAACAATTGATTCTTGCGAGTTCAACACACTCGCGATCATTCTAAAAATAGCGCGCGTTTAGCTGCCGGTGTATGACTGAACATTATAATATACATGCATCAATAAGTGTCCAGAGAATCATAAGACTAAAAGGGCGAATATTTCAATGAATCATATGGAAGAATAACCGCAACTCTGGTGCGCTTTTGAAAATCCAATAATCCACCTAGCCGCTTCGGCGATTGCAGCCGATCATTGCCGAAACCCGGCGTCGTTTTCCGATGTTTTATTGCTTTCAATCGATAGGGGTCATAAAATATAGCCCCTAGGCAAGCAGATAAAATATTTACTGATAAGTTACATTGCAATGTTAAGTTGCAAGAATCGTCCTTAAATATATATAATTAAATTGATTCCTAGATTTCTGAGAATAAAAAATAATACATAATGTGCATTAATCAATTGAACGTTATTTAATTAAATAACGGAATCATACTTCAGCATGATGAAGCTGCTGAAATCAGCTGAATAAGTTGTTCTTCTAAATTGTATATAAACAAGAAATGTCTTTATAAAAGACAATCGGCGTTGAAATTAATCTTGAGATGTCAGTTAAAAATTACCTAAACAGACGGCCAGGATGATCGGTTACGTGACTTCTCAGATCCCAGATTGTTTGGTCCCCACCAATATTAGGGGTCTTATAGGACCCCAGATTTTTCGGACACTATAAGAAAACTTCTCGGACCCAAAAGTTAATTTGAGATAAATTTAAAAATTTTAAAATTAAATAAAATTATAATTAATATCTATGCCGTGAATAAACCAATCATACAACTCCATGATTCCACCAGTGATATATGAATAACCAAAATAATTTAGGTTAACATAATTGTTATCTGAATTTGTCAAGCCAATTTAACAACTTAACGATGTAAGAAAATAATTTCGGGAATGAATTAAAATTATTATGGATCAGACGAGTCTATATAGTTATTTATAGTACCGGTAATATACCATTCATGTTAGTTATCCAATATAATAAAGATTTGAAGTCAAATAAGCATGTATACTGTGTATCCCAATAAAAAGCAATAGTCAGGGAACATTTAGCGATTTTTGAAATGTTAAGACTTTATTTTTGATAACGCAAACATAAAAATTCATTAGACTATGACGATTTTAAATTATATCAGTAGAAATATGATATATCAAGGGTTCCTTTGTATAATTAGTATTGCAAATTGTGTATTCATGCTACGCGAATAACAATTCGACATATTCCGAATCTTCTTTCATAACATTTTATCTATAGAAACTGTAGCATCTTTTTACAGATTAAATAACATCTACTGGAGAAGTTGATAGAAAGATGCAATTATAAATATTCGTTAATAAATCATTACACAATTTTAAATCAAAATAACAGTAAGTTTATAATATAAATTCCACATTTATTAAAAATTTTAGGTTTATGATTCTTTGAACGCTATTATTGATGCATGTAACACAGCTATACAGCCGTTGCTAGCAACGCGCGCTATTTTTAGAATGCTACTGTTTCTGCAATGCGATGAACTCGATAGAATCAATGGGCTACATGGAACGGCAACTCTGTGAGTGATATTTATGCATGGGAACATTGCGCAATTGCTATTTATAGAGCGTAGAGCTTATATAAATGTAGGCTAAACAAAATAGTTATTTCGTTACGTGAATGAATATAGCATTCAGTTTATGGCATACAATGAGAAAATACGTTCATAATTAGCCTCAGTTCTAGAATATATGTTGAGGATATGTTTATAACTTTATTTTAACCGCTTATGTAAACAATTATGTAAATTTTTATTCCCCCAAAGTATGCAACAGTTATTGGTATACGTTAAACCATTGTTTGAAGTTTGCAAATTAGAAAATTTGCCCAATTGTATTGGCATTCAATTTTCCCGCTGCATAATTATCGCAAGAAATCTAGGTCAAAAGTGATCTTAGACAGCTACGCCGAAAAAATGGTGTCTTATACTCAGAAACAATAGACCTAAATACATGTAATGTAATAACTTTGTATTTATGTTCAAAATATTGTATACTTATTTAAAAGAAACGCCAACATCAAAATGATATAGTTTAAAAAAAACAATCATGTTTTAGTAAGTTTTAAGTTAGTTAATTTTTATATATTTAATGCTTGGTATCTTTCAAATATTTTTAATTGTTAATTTAATTTAATTTATTAACAGAAATGCCAACATCGAAATAATATAGTTTTAATAAAACAATCATGCGTTGTTAATTTTTTTTTTTTTTTTTTTTCAAAAATTTCCAAAATGTTCCTTTTGACCATTGGAGAGGTAATGTTTGTTTGACCATTGGAGAGGTAATGTTTGTTTGACCATTGGAGAGGTAATGTTTGTTAGATAAAAAGTTGTATATTGGTACTGTTCATTGTTTAGGTTTGATAAAAAGAAGCTTTTTCAGTGATTTAGGTGCTTATCATCAAAAGTGTTCACCCTTTTCAAAACAACCAAATTTATTTCACTCGCATTATAAATGTAGAATTAATTAATAAATTAATTAATGTTTTCATTAATTCGTAAATGTTATCCTCCACAACGGACACGATTATGCCTGATAACAATCGGGGTATTCAGATAGCCGTCTTTAAGATACCGTCATAACATCTTATCGGATTAAGTTGACCACGGAAGTGGATCCACAACTGAAGAAGGGTAAAACTTTCAGCTGATTATGTTTCTTCAAAATAGTTTATATGCTGTAATAAGTAGTCTATACGAATATTTTTAATCCTTGCACACTTTATCTTGAAAAAAATCGTTAATATTTGAATTATTTTAAAATCTAACAAATATCCGTTCAGCAAATAAATAGAAAGATGAACAAAAAAGAAAACAGTTTAAATAGACAAAATTAAATAAACACAAAATGAAATAAACACAAAATGAAATAAACACAAAATGAAATAAACATAGTCCATTATATATAGCAATCAAGAGTTTTCCAACATAGTCCATTTCATATAGCAATCAAGAGTTTTCCAACATAGTCCATTTCATATAGCAATCAAGAGTTTTCCAACATAGTCCATTTCATATAGCAATCAAGAGTTTTCCAACATAGTCCATTTCATATAGCAATCAAGAGTTTTCCAACATAGTCCATTTCATATAGCAATCAAGAGTTTTCCAACATAGTCCATTTCATATAGCAATCAAGAGTTTTCCAACATAGTCCATTTCATATAGCAATCAAGAGTTTTCCGCTTACATGTACTGAAATATCTGCACCGTTTGTAAAAGTTAGCTTTTCACCCGTAGGTTTATTGTTCGACTATAATTTACTATTTGTTCAATTTGTAAGAAGAAAAAAAACGGCACCAACATCTACATACCTGCAATAAACAACGTTCAAAATAAAAATACATTTTTAAATAATATGACCTTTTTTCGAATATATTTAGATATATTCGCAAGTTCCATGGACCTTGTGTATTGTTTATTGATATTTGTTTAATACGTGTCAAAAAACTTGTATAAAGATTGCAATATATTCTTTATTTAACGACGTGAAATTATTTTAAAGGTTCAGATTTCATTTAATGTCGGCGTGATCTTCTATTTTCCATTAAGTCAAACCCTTTCGGGGACTTAGACTCGATATATAATGATGAAACTGGTAAGAAACCTCAGTTTCCACTATATATGGTCCTTATTTCACTACCCCCATAAAACCAATATCCCGAGACGAACACAGATCTTATCACTTGATAGTGGTCATCCACGAGCAAAAGCCGCGGAAACTCGCGAAGTTTGACGGAAACCAAAAAGGTATAACACCAACTAATTTTAAAAGCAAAAAGGACTAAAATTATAATTGTTTAAATTCATGAAATTTAAATATTGCATTTTCAGTAGAAATATGTAGTAAAGATGGTAACCTATTTCAAACATTAAAAAATATACCAATGAATAGATAAAAGATTGAATTTAATTAAACCATTTGCACCTAAGGATTCATTTAAACGATAATAAAGTGATGACGAGTTAACGATTTTTTCCCTGTATATTTCTACATACCGCTGTTGGCTGGAAATCGATTATATTGTGGCGGTTATTCTTCCATATGGGGGAATTTATGTTTATAAACTTACTGTGCATGTTAATTTTAAATTGAATTGCGGTTGGGTTCTGTTAAGACTTAATTAGAATTGCAAATTTTTATCAACTTCTCCAGTAGATGTTAATCAACTTATAAAAAGTTATTCATGATAGTTTTACTTCATTTGCATAGCATTAATACATTACATTTATTTGCAATACCAATTATGCACAAACACTTTTGATACATCATATTCCGACCGAGTACAATTTCAATCGCCATAGTCTAATGAAATTTTATGTTTGTGTTATCAAAAATGGAAGTCATCATTATTTTAAATGCGCTGAATGTTCTCTGAATATTACTTTTCCTTAGGATACACAGTATAAATGATTAATTGACTTCGAAATGTGTATGCATTATGCATAGAAAACTTCCAAGATGAAGGTAGGGTATATTACTTAAGAATAACTATACGCGTCTGATAAAAAATAATGTTCATTCATTCCCGCAATTATTTTCGAACATTATTTAAGTGTTTACTTTGGCTGACAAATGTATATAATAATGATGTTAACGTAATTTTTTTTAGGTTCTTCATGTATCACTGGTCAAAACATGGGGCGGTATGATCGGTTTATTCACGGTAAAAATATTAATAATTATTGGATTAATCACAATTTAATTTTGGGACCCGAGACGTTTTCTTATGGTGTCCGAAAAATCTGGGGTGCGAGAAGTCTCTTTATATAGGTCGGGACCAAAAAATCAAGGGTCCGAGAAGCCACGTAACCGATCATCTTTGCCCTCTTGTATTATGTTTAGGGTAAAAAAGATATCTCAATATTAATGTCAACGCCGATTATCTTTTTTAAAAACATTTCTTGTTATTATTATTATTATTATTATTATTATTATTATTATTATTGGTATTCTTTGCATTTTTCCGAAATCTCAAATCGGTAACACGACCACATACTGTGCCTTCATTTCAGCTAAACAAAGTGTTATGATAGACTTATAAATAAGTCGCGCAACGAATTTTGTGTGACTTGTTATACCGGTACATATTGTATTGCCAATTTACGAAACAAAACGATTATTTAGGGCTAAATTAAATTCGCGATAGCGTGAGATACCTGTTAACCATATAAAACACTGTATTAAAACGAAGCGGTAACCTCTACGTTTTAATGGCCAAAAATGTACCCTCTCCGTTACAGAAATCATCCCTGAGATGTACAGGTTGGTCACCTTTTCTACAATATATAACTTACTGTCGCCAAAATTCGAGATATTTAATTGTACATTTCATAATTTTATGTAAAAATAGCTCTATATTTGAATAGGGCCTAACAAGTAATGCTATGATATCTATTACGCGACAACTGTCAGACGATTCCTTGATGATGGTAAATAATAGTAATATAATATTGTATACGGTTGTAGTTAAATGGACCTGTTCACAGATTAATGAATTGACAATTGACACAATTGCTGTCACAGACTCCAAAATTAAAAGAATATTGTATATACAGAGCGATGTAGCACATATAAAACATAGACATAGTATGGAAATAACGTTTCGATGATGAGAAATCATCAGTTTAAATGGATATAATTAGAACGCGTTTGTAACGCTGAATTATTTCTGTTGTTTTCGTTGAAATTGTTATAAACGAGTGATTCACTTACATATAGTAATCAAAACACTGACAGTGTAGAAAGACTGTTGGCGAGAAAAGAAACTAAAAGCAAAGGAATTATGATGGTATGTTTATCACGAAAAACATTATTAAAGTAAGTTACCTGTCTGTTATATCTTTTCTACAAAACAAATATCGAAACTCGTAACTATACACTCTACTTAAATAAACTGGTATACGCTGGTATTTGGCATAATTGAAAATGGAGATCCAGGCCTCTGTCTTTTGCAAATTAAAATTATAGCGCGCGTCTTATTCAATGCTATTTATCTACGACATTCCCATCATAATTTATTTTTATTTTGTGTGGGGCAAATAATATTTCTGCAAATTATTAAAAAAGCAAACCGAATTATATGCATAC
This sequence comes from Congeria kusceri, assembly GCA_027627225.1. Classification (NCBI taxonomy): domain Eukaryota; kingdom Metazoa; phylum Mollusca; class Bivalvia; order Myida; family Dreissenidae; genus Congeria; species Congeria kusceri. Next base: position 30,365,964 of record CM051040.1, read on the forward strand.
AAGTCAATATACAACGGGTAAAAATAGTCGATGAAACGTGTAATTTCGAATCAATGTTCAGTGCTTTTTAACAAAAGCGCTATGCTATGTAAATACTGATTCTATGAAAAATAAGTTAAATTAGTAAAGTACATTCAAAACTCTCTGTAGAACACAATGCTTTTCCATGATTCTTATGCATACAATAAACAATAGCAATTGTCAATCGAGTGGTTACGATTTCTCCGCTATATGTACTCAGTCAATACAATGTTGTTCAAAAGAAGCATCGATAACAGAAAGCGCAGTAATTCATCGATGTACTCACTCGTAGCCTGCAGAGTAAAGAAGTAGTTCCCTCAAGATCGATTTTTAAATACAACTACTAAATCCTGTTGGTTTGCGCCAACAGTCTAAAAAAATAAAAGATATGTGGCTGAGTGGTTAGCGCGTCAGACATTTAATCCCTGAATCCGGATATTCGAGCCCTGGAGTAGGCAATGTTTTCTTGTTGTAATGCTTTTATTGTTTATACTTGAGCTCTTTAGTTCAGATGATTTAATTGGTCCAGTTTAAAGGCCTAGTTTAATCCTTCTTTATTTGAACTCACCCACCCACCCCCCAATCTTGGGTATTGTACCCCTATGTATTGGCACCCTGCTGTGGTCACAGTGTGGACACAGTGTGGCGACCCTTATCAGCTGATATCAATACACTGCTGCAGAGGAAACAGTGCACATAGCCATTGCTCAGTCAGCTGACAGAAAAGATTGCAGATAATGATAAGGGATTTTATGGTGGACAAATACACAGAGTGGAATACCCCACGTAGACGCCAGACATTCCTTCAACTAGGCCTTTATAGTACTAGTTTGTGGAATGTCTGGCCTCGCCAGAGGGGTATTCCACCCTGTGTATTGGTCCACCATTATCCGCAATCTTTTCTCTCAGCTGACTGAACAAAGGCTGAGTGCAGTGTTTCCATAGCAGCAGTGTATTGATCTCAGCTGATAAGGTTCGCCACACTGTGGCCACAGCAGGATGCCAATACACAGGGGTAAAATACCCCAGATTGGGGGGGGGGGGTTACAATACCCCAGATTGTTTTGTTGTTTTTTTTAAGAGTGGGGGGACGGTTCAAATAAAGAAGGATAAAACAAGGCATGTAATGGTATATTTCGAAAATACAAAGATCTTTGAACAGGAGGAGGAGGAGGGGGGAGGAGGAGGAGGAGCAGGAGGAGGAGGAGCAGGAGGAGGAGGAGGGGGGAGCAGGAGGAGGATTTTCACGGCGAAGATAACAAAGATGATCTACGAGAAAGGTGATCATTGAACTTCAGAAGAAGAGGGGGTGATGATAATGATGATGATGATTCATGAAAAGGGGCAATTACATAGACTTTCAAAGGGATAAGACTAAAATCGACTGGCCAACCATTAACAAAACTTATTCTAATTAGCTTTACCATACATTGACAAGGGGAAATAAAAAATTATTATTTTATTTTATACTTAATTTGTGTCCTATAGACTTTAGATGGAACTGAAGTTAAAAACAATGAATGTGGAAAATGTAATTTTGTGGTCTAAAACACCACAAAATCATATCTATTTTATTTTATACTTCATTTTTGTCACGCGTTTAAGATTGAACTGAAATTCCCCAAACATATTACGAATGAGGAAATAAAATGTTGTTGTCTAAAAACACACCAAAACACACACAAAATAAACATATCTACCGCGTATGTTATTTAATAGATCTACTTATTTTTAGTCACACGTTTAAAATGGAACGGAAAATCAAATTAAATGAATATGGAAAATGTGATTTTATAGTCTAAAAACATAACGACATAAACTTGAAGGCCTCGTTAAAAACGCATTCAAAATGAAAACTAGTTTATCTTCTTAAGAAATCAAAGGCAATTAGATTTAGTTCATACACTGAGTTATTACTGTAGGCACACATCTCTTACCTTAGAAATTGAATGTCCAAGCGTTTAACATTCCACGAGAACTGCCAACGAATTTAAGTTCCCTTAAAAGTTCCGATATACGTGCATTAACCGCGCGAACTACAAAATTTTGCTGTGACACACAAACAAATTAGATCTATATAATAATGTCTAGGGTTTGCTTAACATTTAAATTAGTATTCCTACTGTTAAATCAAACTGCACACTATCCACTGATTACCATCGATTTAAGACCATTACGACACACATGCAAACCGTGAGCGTTACATGTATTGACTGGTTCATCTAGAAACTGATGCATATATCGTATTTTCGTTTCGAAACAACGATCAGGTGAGCGTGATCTAGGCCAGTTATGTCAGTGCGACCTGAAAAGCGGCAACGACCACTTTCTCACACATAAAGTCACTGCGCATGCGCGCTTCGCTCGCGCGCTGGCTATATCGTCTGCGGTTGCAGATAACAGTACAATGATGGTTAACTTGACCGGTCTTCTTTAACGTACGTCTGCACACAGTCGGTACGTGGGTGAAATGGTAGACGTTCCTGAAGTGCATTATGCAGATTTTCGACTTATTTCAGACAGGGTTGATCGATTGTGCTCTGTCATATTCACTGTACATTAACTAAGACAAAATATATGGTCATATTGATAAGTCGGTATGTTGTTATTAACAAGTAGATCTAGGTATTTCAAAAGAAATGGTGTTCTAGTACGGGTCAGTATATTGATGTAGCGAATATTATGGCGATTACATTGATTAAAACTTACGAAATGCAAATGACTTGAAGTTTTCTTATAATATGTTCTTAAAGGCGTAAAGAACTGCAAATTGACCGTACATGGTAACAATATATTACCTTATTGCACCTATCAATTTTTTTTTTTTTGGGGGGGGGGGGTTATGGCGGGCCTATACGGGACCTAAGACTGAAAGCGATTCCCGATAGGCGGGAATTTGACATTCAAAATGATTCCGGTTCCAGGGGTAATAGACTTTGGTCGGATTTTAGATTCCGGTAATACAATTACCGGCCCTAGGGCCATGTGATAGACATATAGTATCTCCCACTGAGGGGATTTAGACAAATATGCTTGAATCTAGGGTGGGGAACTAGACCCTCCCCCACACACACAAAAAATAATTTCAAATTCCCCTGAGTCAGTCCGCCGTTCCCCTTCCCCCCTGGGGAAATATATTGATAGGTGCATATCTACACAATACGCCATTAAATGTCTAAACTGGAAAAAGACTAAAGCATATCAGCTAAAGAAGTTTTTTGAAGGATCTAAAACGAGAAAAGCAATTGGGATCGAACCTAAGACGTCCAGATCAAAAGTCTGACCCGCAAACCGCTCGACCAATCTAATTTAGATACATGACATGTACGTGTAATTTTTACTTGATGTCAGTGATTTTTTTAAAACAATTTCAACGAAACAACAGAAGTAGATATACTCCAAAATACTCAATCGTTTTGCGTTACAGACATTTATTATTATTATTATATATCTATTTCAACTAATAATTTCTCATCAACAATACGTTACTATCAATACGTTACTATCAAAATATTTCTATGTCAGTAGTGTTATTTCTCTCCTTTATATACCGTTTTCTTTTATTAGAATATGTGACAAAAACTTTGGAAATAGCCAATTCGTCAATCTGCGAACAGGTCCCTATAATGTGACTTCGTTAAGGGACTATGTCATCGAAAAATTTCTTTTGCACTATAAATTATATTATGTGTATTCAATAAATGAAAACTAATATAATACACAATAAGATATTTGATAAAACAAATTAGCACAAAAGTCTGGAAGAAACAACCCCAAGCGGGTTAGGAGCCCTACGAAGAAATAACAGTAGACATCGCTTTAACCAACTGCGCTATCATGCTTGGTAAAAAGTAGAGTGTAAACTATGGTTATAGAAAATGCCCACAAATCTGACGTCAAAATATAAACAAAAATAGGGCCAAACAAACAAGACCCATATTTAAATTGATTTTTATCTCAGAATGCGCTCATTTTATTCATTATACATGTATATACCCTGTTAAAACCATTATTATAGGTCAGTATTAATATCTGAATGTTTGAAACAATCCCCCCCCCCCCCATTGAGGCCCTTTTCGATGACATAGTCCTTTTAAGTTAAACAAAATAATTATGAAATGTCTCATCACTAGACAGGCTTAATTTTAGATTGTCAAAATCAAACAAAGGTACATGTAGATACCCCAGGATTGAACATTCATATACATGTACTAATAGAAAAATGAAACTGGATATTATTTCAATGCGTATTTTTTATATGTTGTTAGATATTAATATAGATGAATTTGGTATCAAATTTTAGGTTATAAATTGAACTGACTAACAATTATTATGCCCCTAAAAATTGATCAATCACTAAACAGTAAACGGTTGTGTTAAATCTTTGCAAACATCAAACACAAGGATCGTGGTCGTTTTTTGCAACTTTTAAAATCACTTATGTTTCGTTTGGATGGCGTTAACGTTTTAATATTGGTCAATTTGTAAGGGCATTAACATTATTGATTAGTTTAATGTATATCCTCAATTTTGATACCAAATTCATCCATATTTAAATCTAGAAAAGAAATCTGCGGCTCTTGCCCCTGTAGTCAGGTTTGTCACACGAGTCTCTCGCTTCTGGAGTCGTAGCTTCATGTCGGAAATCGACTTCCTTTACAGGCGTCTTCACGGGCTATGAGACAGGAAAACGGATGATTAATTAACATACATATTTGCGCATTTGAGAAAAATGTATATCATAAAACCTCTCGTAACCATGACTTAATATATCGCGGTCACGACATCATATCTCGTAGCGACGACTTAATAACTAGTAACCATGACTTCATATCTCGTAGCAACGACTTATTTTATCGTGTCCACAACGTAATATCTCGTGACCACGACTTAAAATATCGTGGACACGGCTTAATTGTTCAATCAGTATTAAGTCGTGACCACGAGTTATTATGTCCTGGCCGCGAATTAAAAAACAACAACACACATGTCCCCTCTATGCAAACGTAGAATAGTAGAATATATGAAAAAAATTATTCACACATAACTGTATGTTATGTATTTATGTAACACTATTTACTATTTATTGTTCGTAATTTAGGTGCTGCCATAATTGAAAATAATGGTTTGTTTGTTTGGAGTTTTCGCCGTTTTTAACAGTATTTTAGTCATATCACGGCGGTCAGTTAACCTATTCACACTTTCTGGGCAAGCTTAGCCGAATGGGGCGCATTAATTAAGTCTCATATAACACGGCACTCAGTTGAAGGAAGTAGGAGATTTTTTTTCAGAAACTGTTATTGTAATAATCACACGATATACGCATTACAATACCGCGGTCGCATAGAGGTAAATAGTGGTTATAACTTAATTCATGGCCATAACTTAATATATCGTGGCCATCTAGAGATATTACACGAGTTATTAAGTCGTGGCCACTAGTTATTATGTCTTGACCACGATTTATTAAGTCGTGGCCACGAGTTAGTATGTTGTGGCCACGGTTTAAACAAAGCTAAATATTAAGTCGTGGTCACAAGTTATTAAGTCGTGGCCACGAGATATTAAGTCGTGGCCGCGGATAATTAAGTCGAGTTAAACCCATGTCACACTAGGGCCGCGTTCTCACGGCGATCCCACGGCGTCCAAGAAAAATGCAGAACGCCGAGGTGCGCGCAGTACGATCGCAAGCATCGCTGCAGCAACGCAGTGGCCTCGCCAGTAGACGCGTCGGGATCGCATAGAGCGCGCCCTTGTAGCATGCACAAACAAACGCCGTCGCTCGGCGTTCTGATAAGAGCGCAGTGGGGTTGCCGTAAGGTCGCCATAGCAGCGCAGTAAGGTTTCCTACAACGCCACAGGAGCTCCGCGGGCGCGCACAGAGGTCGCAGTGCGAACGCTGTGGTTGTCGGTGGCGCTTGCACGGAGATTGTAAGGCGTTCTCTGAGATGTCACTGCGTCTCTACCGCGCGTATACGGCGGCTCTACTGCGCTTATACGGAATGATATTTATTTAACTGCGCTCTTACAACGACTGAACGGAGCTGTCAAGGCGATCATTGCGCTCCCAAGGCGCTTCTACCGCGTCCATCGGCGTTTGCATGACAAAAACGAACAAGTTCGTTTTATAGGTAGCGCAAAGGAACGTCTTCAACACGCCGTCAGCGCTGTGTGAGCGCCTTGAAAGCACAATGCACTCAGTGAAAGCGTCGTGAGAGCGCAGACAATCGCCAACTAGAACTCCGTAGGAACGCGATAGAACGCCATGGTAGCTCCGTACCAACGCCTTGGTCGCTGTGAGGACGCCGTGACATCTCCATCTTCACGAACAATATCAGATTTTACTTGCGATATCACGGTGCTCTGGAAAATCAAACAGCGCCGTGCCAACGCAGTACTGTGACAGGGGTATTATTAAGTCGTGGCCAGAAGTTATTATGTTGTGTCTACGAATTTAAAAGTCCAGTCATGTCACCTCTATGCCACCGTATAATACACATGACTTACAACATCTTAAATAATTATAACGTAAGAAAACAGGCGTGGCATTTTGCTGTTTTGAAGAAGGACCCTTTCTGGTTTCGGTTTTCTGACTAGATGCCTGCACAGTAAAAATGTAGATCCCGTGGTATAGGTGCTAGTAAATACCCTCTTTATAGACCTTTGGCTTCCGCCAAGAGTCTAAAAAGGCACTTGATTTGTTCTATGCTAAACGTGCCGTCCACTAGGCCCCAGAAGGTTTCCCGAAAGTGAATTTGGCAAAATCGGGGTTTTCCGGCATGTATTCGCGATGTTCTTGAACCCTTCCGTGTCCTTCCTTAACAATTCTGGAACCTTCTTGGCACTTCGGGGCCTGATTGGGATTGAAAAAACTTCGGCATCCAAATTTTAAAAGGTTTCAAATTTGGACGCCGAATGTTTATTCGGAACGGCTTCGAGGTCTTCGACAGACCATCGGCAACAATTCTGGATGTTCGGAAACCCATCGCCATTGATTCGGCATCTTCGGAAAGCCTTCTGCGAGGCTTCGTTCTCGGTTTAGCCACCCCGAGCGGTCCCTGAAGGAAGCTGAATCGTTGTCGAACGCTCTCCGAAGACGACGAGTGGACGATTTCTGTTCGCGTGTACACGCGGAAGCTATGCCGATCATGTAATGATGGATGCCGAATCGTCGCTGAAGAAGCCGATTGTCAGAAGAAAGGACGCTGAGCATTAGTCGTGTTTCCCGAACTATAAACGAGCGACAGCAGAAGTGATGCTGTCAATTTGCCAATAGTGTTCGAGTGACAAAATCGGCATTGTTCTTGTGAATTGAACACTTATCATGATGCAAGTCATAAACAAGCTACTCAAGAAGAAGTTTGGCGCGAGGTTACTAGTCAGTCAGCCTTCGGACATTACATAATGTATGATCCTTATGTAATCCTTAGATCCTCAAATACTGTTTGATCCACAATCGATGATGTCTTCTTCTCTGTGTCAGGTGAAATACTTAGACAATCATGACATCAAGGGCAATGAGAAAGCACCTTTAGATCCATTGTCGGGCTAGCAACTGATAATCAGATTGTAGTTCGGCGTCGTTTATATACCCCGAACTTCCAATCGGCAACATTTCTGCATACTGTCGACAACAAATCGGCAACTATTTAGCATGTTCTGCAATGTTACCGCGACCTTTCCGCACGATCGGAAAACATTCGGAAGCTAATTCCGAAACTGTCCGCATTCTTCCGCGTCGCATTCGCTGACTTCGGATAGGTTTCCGGGTTTATACCGCAACCTGTCGTATACCACTCCGCGAATACATGATGAACAAGCACGGTGGCCAAGGTCCGCCCATTTTATTCCGAATGGTTCCCGAAACTAGCACATCTATCGCAACCCTTACGCAAAGCATCGGGACTGTTGTGGACGGCAGGTCTTAGAACATGCAGACACGCGTACAACATTCGATATACATGCAATAATAATTCTGTTATACTCGTATAATTCTACGTTCAAACTGCGACCTTGCTATAGAAGAAAACTTCACGGGATCTTAGTTAAAGGGGCGGTTCTATGTGGTAAACTTCACCGGATCTTAGTTAAAGGGGCGGTTCTATGTGGAAAACTTCACGGGATCTTAGTTAAAGGGGCGGTTCTATGTGGAAAACTTCACGGGATCTTAGTTAAAAGGGCGGTTCTATGTGGTCCTGCCACTCTTCACCCAATTATTTCTATGCGGGACAAAATATCCACTAACTATACAGTAAATTTTGTATAATATTTTATACATATATTATACTGTTAATACAATGTGCAATGTTTCTATTATACGCAATGATTTTAAAAGCAAGGCAAATAAATACGCAATTGACCCTATAGTAGGTATACCTTATAATTAATAGTTATGATTAATAATGATGTGAAGTATTTTATAGGGTTGCCACGCCCGCACTGTGAATACTAACGATGTTTTTAATAACACAGTGTGCTCGGGCAATGGTTTTAAACCGAAGCCCCGAGGATAAACAAGCAATTCCTTCCGTCATTAAGCAACACCCTTTTATTGCTTGCTTTGAAGTGAAAATTACGGTTAAAAGCATTTGAAAGGTGGGACGGGGGGGGGGGGGGCGAAATTCCCCTTTACACATATTTATTCAATTTTATTTTATTGTAATTATTTATTTATAAAACAATTATGATGGATAAGTTTCCTACGATACTATTTGTACCAATAAAATTTAAGGGTTGTTAGCTAAATTCAAGTGTTGAGCAAAGGGACCCATATATTTTGACTGCATTAATAGGCAACTAGTTCGAAACTGGAAGTCTGTGTAGGGCCTCTTACAAGTAAGAACACCAATCATTTTGAAATAAAATTGAGTTAAAGTTATTTACTTGTATTTATTATTATTAGAAAATGACGGAAATAATGACCATAAAATAACAGTTTGGACTCTTCGTCTACTTTATGATCCCCGGGCAAATTCGCACGATATAGATAAAGCAATTAACTTTGTTTGTATTACGCATTACTTGGAATAGAGTCATCGCCAGCAGACATTTCTTTTAAATCATTCAACTTCAAAGAAAAATAGGATAGGTTGTTTTGACAACAATTTCCTTATGAGGCTCCTTACTTCTCCTTAAAGTAACACATCAGTCGGCCACCCTACAGGGATTGGTGTGTGTGTGTAGTGAACTTGTATCGAGCGCACCGGGATTCTCTCCCTTATGGCCAACGCCCCCAGAAGACTTGTTAGTTAGGTTAATGGGGATATTGCAAGAGACCGGATAAGCCCCGTGCAAGAGACGACCCTGGGTCTTTTGTTGCCCGGTCTGAAGCATCTCATGCGAAGGACGAGTTAGTAGGTTAGGGTGTAGAGGAGACTCGAACCGGCGACCACTTTGTTGTGAAGCTAGTGCGTTACCACTAGACCACTGATCCGCTACCAGGGAGTGGGGAGTTGAAACGAGTATGCCTAGTTACGCCTCTGGGGCCATATTCCAAAAACATCTTAAGTAAAATCTTATCCTTAACTTTAAAAACGCCATTTTTCTTGAATGTTTTATTTCATTTGTAAAAGGTCTTTCCTTGGTGTTTGTTACTTATCGCTTATGTTAATACCCATTGTTTACTTAACTGTAAAATGATTCATACAACGGTATGTAGTTTGCGAAATATTACATTATTAAAATTGAAACTTAAGTGAAATTATTTTAAGATGAACTTAAGATGTTTCTGTAATACAGGCCCAGCTATTGGACTTTCCTAGTAATTATTTAAATAAGTTAATAATTTTAAGATTATATTGTTCCTTCTAATCTTATTGTACTTTGTATACAGTATCACTAATTGTGTATGAACTGCAAGTTTTGATGTGTGTTTGTAATAAAATATATTTACGCTACATAAGTTTTGACCTTTGTCCACAAAGCTTCATAGTAAAATTACTAAAATCATAAAATTCCTAAAAGTCTGTGGTAAATTCATTTATCGATTATTTCGTCTTAAATGGTTTTAATCTGGAAAAGAATAAAGAAATGCTTCTTATTTTACCAAATTTACATTATATTTTAATTGTCCGCTTAGGCCCTAAGTTAAGATTTGCGTAGGAGCTTTGTATGCTAATAGTTTTCACAAATCATTTTTTTTTTCGCACACCTGTGAAGAATGGGGTCTCATTTGGCACATGTTAAAGTGGGAAGAAAATGATAATGGCCAAGCTAGAACGGTATGCGTGCGAATCACAGAAGAATATGACTTCACTGCATATCATTAACTGGATGCGATCACAAACTTCACAGCAAATGTGAAAAATAAGACTGCGATGTGTGAATAATAAGATCTCAATTTTAATACAGTCATGTGAAGTATGCGATCCTATTTTTCAAAGATTTGAAAATTATGATTTGTGAAAAAAGGTCCTACAGAGCTTTGTGGATATAAGCCCCGTTTTATTGTCTGTTATCCTATTAAAGAGACACTTAAAATATAAACAAATAAATGTCGACATTAGCAAATAAAGTTTCGTTGCCATTGATCTGTTATTCAATTAATGTATTGTCATAAATAAGCCCATTTTTGGTGATCTATTTCGGTAATTTTTACTTTAGACTGTCGATATCACAGCGTTCCGATATCTATCTCATATGTTAGAAAAGGCGTTTGTTGTTAATGTTTCCGCTAACTCAAAATACTATTGCCGCACTGGATTGTCTTATAATGTATCTTTAAACTAGATCAGTCTGTATAGTAGAATTTACGCGCGATTGTATATGAATTGAGGTGACGTCATAAACTGACGTCACGGGATCGTGAAGTTATAATATCAGAAACTATGAAGGCATGAACAGTGACCGAACCTGTATCTTTTTCGTCTTTGTTGGTACGTTTTTATGAACTTAGAATTTGTAAATATGTTGACTCTCACAAGTAGATTCTATATCTATGTTAGATAGATCTATAGATATATCATTGTTTCAGTATTTGGCAGTCGGCCTACCCCACGCTCAAGCCGTACTTGCAGATCTAGATCTACAGTAAAACATTTGAGAAAGGACTTTCTCCACATTATGCCAAATAGAGCAGATTATTTATAAAAGTTCCTTACGCACGAAGTTCCCCGTGTGTAAAACACTATTTACCTCATCTTAAATGATGTTAATCTGGTAAAGAATCAAAACTTCCTATTGTTTTACATCGTCGGATAGGCCTAACCTCGTTCGACCCATTCCGTCTAATGCTTATTAGACACTTTCGAGTCCGTTTCATGGGTAGAACCAGTACTTGGTGTCTTTGGGGGAGATCCTGAGTACGCTCCCAGAGTGGGGGATCGAAGCCGGGACCTATCTATCGTTAGGCGGACACCAACCATATCCACTTCGCCACCGCGATAAAATGTCTAAACTTGACAGATTTAAGCATCGTTACTAAAGAGCTCAAGTATAATAGTTCACGGAAAGAATTCAAAAAAGAAAAGAAAAAAAAGTTATATAAGTGATCCACGACAACAATTTAAACGACAACAACAGAAATAATTCCAAATTATTCCATCGTTAAGCGTTACAAACGCTTTATAATTTTATCAATTTCAACTGATGATTACTCATTAACAAAACGGTATTTACAGTATATTTCTACACGGTGTATATGGACCAAAAAAAACAGAGTGCAGGGCAAAAAAATGATAATTCCTCCGGGTTTTCATCATTTTATGATAATAATTTTAGTTCTACGGAACACAGTGGATATCGCTACTAAATATTCTTACCACATATTTTCCTGAAATTCGTCCCTCGTCATGACGAAGTGAAAAAGTGTCCATGACTTCTATTCATGAAGTGAATTTTCAGATATATATTCAGATTTCTCTTCCATTTTGGCTATAATTCATATGATAGAAGCTCAGTTAAGTTTCTGTGATCTTATCACTGTGTTTTTGGTGAACAAAATACGTTTGGAACTATAAACTTTACATTGAAACTTAAGGTTTAAATGCGAATTATTCATATCATTCGATACAGGTACTGTACTTGTTTTTGACCGAGATCTTCACCATGCTAGCACACTTTTACTAAAATTGAACGTTTATGTGTAGCATAAATAATATTTTGTTCCGTGCAACTTGTGGTTTTATCATAGAGTGTATGGATTGTTAAATATTTGAATTTACGGCGTACGCTGTGATACAGGGTCAGTAAATTACCCGAGTAACATTCTTTAATTAATATACCAACATTTTATTAATCATTTAATGTTTATTTTGAAAAAATAATTTTCCGATTGGATATTAACTGCTACTGACATAGTATGGAATAATACACGGTCAGCACATGACCGGCTAAACCAATGAAATGCGGGTATATTATGTACGAGGTAAGATAAATAAGTAGGTCTAGTATGTAAATAGTTTGTGCCCTACTGATCTGATCAGATATACGACCGATGAATGCATTATCTTGCATAAAAACAACTAAGTTTATCAGTTGTAAATTTTAAATAGATAGTTCAATTTACATTCTATTTGTTAAATTATCACACAGGCCGAACATCGTTTTATACGAAATTTCTTTATGATTAATCATATACAAGGATTCATGCAGATCGTTAAAAGTACTTAAATTTCAAGCTGTTTCAGTTTTTGGTATACTTTCAATATAAAAATGATCTATTATTCGGAAAAAAAACACCAAACTGTAGCAACACTCCTTAAATTTAAAACTAACAAATGTGTAACTTAGTTGTGTTTTTTCGGCGTAGCTGTCTGGTCAACTTTTGACCTTTCATCACATCCAATCGAATGTTGTGAATACTTTCCGCCAGAAGACCCGATCTACTATCAAATTTTGTGTCATAATGGATTTTAAAGAATCAAAACTATGAGATATATGGTGAATGCATATGGGGATGCTGTATCGAGGAAGACTGCCATTTACAAGGGAATCAAGCGCTTTGAAGGAAGACGGGAAGCCCTAGGTGAGGACAAGCACAGTGGCCGCCCGGTAACGATAATGTCATCTGACGTCGCTGTAAATCAAAGATCTGCTTGACAAATATAGACGGGTCACACTCAGAGAAATTGTAGCAAAAACTCATGTAGCATCGTTAAGGAACAACTCAACATGCGAGCTTGTGCACGTTGGATCCCCAAAATGTTAACAGACGATCAGAAGCGAATGCAAAATGAATCATGCCAACGGATATTGCGGCGATTTGATGGAAAGAGTGGTAACTGTTGACAAAACTGTTGACAAACCCTGGATAAGTTTCTATACACCTGAGACCAAATATCAATCTTCTATGTGGAAAACGCCAGGCTTTCAATCCCCGAAGAAGTTCAAGCAGACTCAGTCCGCCAAAATGCAGATGTTCGTGTACTTCTTCGACGTTAGAGGTGTGGTCCTGGCGCATGCCGTACCCCATGCACAGACGGTCAACGCAGCGTACTACACAAAGGTGGGATGGATACTCATAATAACGATATTGTAATGTTTTCTAGAGCTAACCAGACTACCAATATTATAAATTATTGAAATTATGCATAACATTTTGTTTTAGGTTTTGAAGCCTGACTTTCTGATGAGTATGAAGAGAAAGAGGGCCGAGCACCTGCCGTCTATGATTTTTCACCATGACAACGCCCCTTCCCACCGAACAGCAGCTACACAGACAGCAATACAACATCTGGCATTTGAGCTTCTGGATCATCCCCCTTACAGCCCGGACCTGTCGCCATGTGATTTCTTCCTCTTCCGTGTGATCAAGAGCTATCATTGAGGCATACATTTTGACGAAACGGACGAGCTTTCCAGCGCAGTGCAGGCCGCCATTTCTAATATTGACACTGACACATTCAGGGACTGTTTCGGATACTTATGGATTGAACATTCTAGAAAGTGTATTATGTTTACTAAGTTCTTAGTGCGGACGCCACGTGGACGCGATGTGCGTGATACAGACGCATTCAGGTCATCACTACGTCAATGCGGTTCCCACTACGCTTCCGATTGGATCGTACTGCGTCCATGCTCCATCCACGTCATCACCACGTAAGTTTTGAGCATGCTTAAAACCTCTCCACGTCCTCCACGTCCATCAAGACTCTACCAGTCCTCCACTATCTGTCGGTTCGCACCACGTCCTAGCAAGTCATCGCCATGTAATGTCAGGACGTGGTGGACGTATACAGTAAGGACGAGTCCCGGTTTGATGGCACTATAATGAGAAGTACAATGTTCTTTGAAAAGGATTAAGAGCAACCGTCGTATAAGTCTGAGAAGATATTTTGTTGACATCAACAAGTTTTGGGCCAGATTGTGCATAGTGACGTTACTATAGTGACTAAAGTTATCTTATTAGATGAGTGATTTTAATTAATGAACATTGGTAAATATACGTGTAATATATGTACATTAATCTGTATTTGGTAGAAATTTCAAACATATCACGTGTAGAATAAAGGAACGAGAAAACTTTTCCGCGAAATTTTGGATCACCCCTCGTACATGGATCTGAGCATCAATAACTTAAATATTTTTTTTATGAAGCTGTCTCCAGGCCCCATGTTCGCAAAGGATTAACTGCAGGATCAAGATCAATCTTAGCTGAGCTTGATCTTCCAGCTCAATTGAGCTGAATCTGAAAAATATTTTATTTTTGAAATAACTTCTAGATTAAATAAACAAACATTGTTTCTACATTTTGATTAAAATCTTCATATCAGATACACTAAGAGGAGTTCATAGTCACGTATAATTTATATTTGATCAACAATTAAAATTGATCCAGATTTTTAGTGAACGCCATTTTTGAGTTTGATCCTAAGATATCTGACTCAAGTTCATGGTAAACCTGAAAATCAGGGCTTAACTTATTTTATGTAGCTGTCTCTGAATGGGTTGGTGATTACGGGCCCAGGAGAAAAAGACAACAAATCAAAATATAATAACTAGAATGTAACACATATAGGTAAACATACTATTATTGAGTATAAAAGTCTCAATGATACTAAGAAATAACCTGAATGTAGTAAAATAGAATGCATATTATACTACTACCAACACAACTACCACTACCACTACAAATACTACCACCGCCCCCACTATCACTACTACTACTACCACCACCACCACTTCTACTGCTACCAACCCCACCCCCACTATCCCTACTACTACTACTACTACTTCTACTACTACTACTACTACCACCACCACCACCACTACCACTAATACTACCACCTCCACCACTACTTATACCACCACCACCATCACCACTACTACTACCACCACAACCACCACCATCACAACTACTACTACCACCTCCACCACTACTTCTACCACCACCATCATCACCAATACCACTACCACCACCACAACCACCACAACCACCACAACCACCACAACCACAACCACTACCACTACCACTACCACTACCACTACTACTACTACTACTACTACGACCACCACCACCACCACCACAACCACTACTACTACCACCACAACCACCACCATCACAACTACTACTACCACCTCCACCACTACTTCTACCACCACCACCGTCACCACTACCACTACCACCAAACCACAACCACAACCACTACCACTACTACTACTACTACTACTACTACTACTACGATCACCACCACCACCACCATCACTACCACTACCACTACTACTACCACCACCATTACCACTACTACTATCACCAGCACCATAACTACTACTACTACCACTACCACCACCACCACTACCACCGCCACTACTACTACAACAACCACCCCACTACCACTACTACATCCACCACCACAACCACTACCACCACTACTAATAATACCACCACCATCATAACTACTACCAGCTCCACCACCGCCACTACCAGTAATACTGCCAACACCACCACTACCACTACTACTACCACCACCACCAACACAATTTCACTACTTCTACCACACATCTACCACCACCACTTCTACTACCACCACCACGACTACTACCACTACTATTACTACTACCACTACTACCACCACCACTACTACCACTACTACAACTACCTGTACTATCACTTCTATCACCAACACCAACACTACCATAAATTCTACCACCACCACCACTATTACTGCTACCAACACTACAACCACTACTTCAACCAATACCAATACCAATACTAATACTACTATCACCACCAACACATTCAATACCACTACAACCACCACCACCACCACCACCACCACCACCACCACCACCACCACCACCACCACCACCACTACTACTGCTACCATAACCACCACCACCAGTCCACCACTACTTCTACTACTACCACCACCACTAGCACTATAACTACCACCACCACGACTACCACTACTACTAAATCCACCACCACCACCACATTCAATACAACTTCTACCACTACCACCACCACAACAACTACTACTACTACTACTACTACTACTACTACTACTACTACTACTACTACTACTACTGCTGCTGCTACCACCACCACTACTACCGCTACTACAACTACCGGTACTATCACTACTATCATCAACACCAACACTACCATTACTTCTACCACCACCACCACTATTACTGCTACCAACACCACAACCACTACTTCAACCAATACCAAAACCACTACTACTTCTACTATCACCACCCAAACATTCAATACCACTACAACCACCACCACCACCACTACTACTGCTACCATAACCACCACCTCTTCCACCACCAGTCCACCACTACTTCTACTACTACCACCACCACCGCTAGCACTATAACTACCACCACCACCACTACCACTACTACCACCACCACCACCACAACTACTGCAACCACAACCACCAATACCACTACTACAACTACTACCACCACAACCACCACCACCACTACTACTATTACTACTACTACTGCTTCGTCTATATGTTGTAATGTTGTTGCTGCTGCTACTAATACTAGTATTAATACTACTACTGTTTGGTTTTTGGTTAGTTTGTATAATTATGCTTAAATGTAAAATATATTATATTTAAATAATATATTAATGCTAATATATTTAGGATCGCTAGTAAATGTGTCCTCAGCAGCAAGTTTGAT
Source organism: Congeria kusceri (assembly GCA_027627225.1). Classification (NCBI taxonomy): domain Eukaryota; kingdom Metazoa; phylum Mollusca; class Bivalvia; order Myida; family Dreissenidae; genus Congeria; species Congeria kusceri. The sequence continues at coordinate 30,383,064 of CM051040.1, forward strand.
AAACAGCCGGCTACGGGGCGGTGCAAACTCGAGTGACGTCATCAGAGCAGGTCACGTGGTGCCTCAGAATGATGGAATGAATGACGTCACTGACAAAACGCTAGTCGGCGATGGCGCTGAGCGACCCTCAATATCCGATTTTCACGAAAGCTCTGCGCGTGTGCGACGTTGGACAGACTATGATCCAAACTATGATTGGGAGAATGGCGGGAAAGATTACGTTATACCGGTTTGTTTTGTTATGATTGTTGAGAATTAGAAAACGGTATAAGATTAATGGACCAATGTGATAAACATAATATCATTGTTAATAATTGTTTTATAGAAAATGTTGTAATATAATTAATCCATTTAATTATGAATGTTAGACATAACATAATCTGTGTGAACGTTGACAGCGTCCATTTTCTTTGACGAACTTCAAATGATTTGCAGTGTTCAAATGAAACATATTTTGTTTATCAATGATAATCACGCAACTGTCACTACAATGTTGAACAATATTAAGATTGTGTAAAGAAACTCTCTGTTGATGGACATTTTACATGGTTGACTGTATTATTTTTCGAATAAAGAAAACGTTATTATATATATTGTAGTAAATCTATTGTATTATGTATACCGTAGCTCAGAGACATTAACCTGACACTCGTGAACTAAATAAGCACATATTACGCGCTTGATTTTTTTCATATTTTTCGTGCATGTGTTTCACTAATGTTTACTTATTAATACCAATACTGAAATTCGCTTTCATACAGTTACAGTTAAAGTTACAGTTACAGTTACAGTTAACTCGAGTAGAGCATAAAGGTCGGTTTCGGGTTTAGCTATAAATATCGTAACAATGAGTAAAACAGTGTTGTGTTCAATTGTCTACTTTGTACAACGACAGCATCTCATTAAAATCAAATCCTAAGATTGTTAGGATCTGAAGACATCGTATAACAGGTCACGTCCAAATGCCCTTCCGAACAATAAAACATCAGCCCTGCTGCGCCCAATGAACTTGCTTTTTGCACAGCAATGTTTGGCCACGGTTTTGAAAAGTGACGCATTTCCAGCTGATCCTCGAATATAAATCATTTACATTTATTTCCACGGGGATAACAATGGATATAGTCGTACTTTAGGCGAGTAAACATCCGAAGTTCACGTTAATTTCGTGTCAAGTTAAGTCATTTAATGGCATACTTTAAAAAATGCAAAAATCTGTGATCAAGTCCCTGTAAGAATATGGTCAATTCGTACGTCTTAAGGCTAAGAATGTGTGTGTGAGTACGGACCCCGTTCAATATTCACAGGGTATGGAACGCAAGAAGGAGACCAAGTTCGAGAAGTTCGCCAAAAGCTGGCAGAAGAACGCCATCAAGTACATATTCCTGTTCTCGTTCGTCTGCATGATCGCCTGCTGCTGTCTCGCCTGCTGCAAGCGCGCGTGCGTGCGCACGTGGGAAGTCGTCTGCTGGCACTGTCGCGACTACCGCGACATCTGCCTCAGACGAGATCCAGGTACGTGTAACATGTTGTAATCAGTATAATATGACAGTTGATTGAACGAATCGTGATGATTGGACGTTCACATTGGAGTCATGTTAAATCAATCAGTACACGCGTACCGCAATACAGGTTAGAGACCAGTAAATGAAATCTCCATTGGGTCCCATAGTTAAATAGCAAAATCTCCTGGTTTCGTTCACCTCGTTCCTTTGTTTCAGATGTTGCTTGTCTGGTCTCTTTGCAAAAGAGAGCATTCCCTCTAATTTCAAGGCCGCATTACTGTGGCGCTTTCATGAGTCCGTATTTATTAGTGGCTTATACATAAATGTTACCTTTATTAGGGCTGCAACTATACTAGGCAAAACTCCTAACGCACATAATAGAAATACTGTCATTATGTTGCATTGAAGCGGAAACAACAAATGAGTCAAAATGACCTTAGCTGACCGATCAATTTTACCAATTATTATTTCGTTAAATTGATTAAATATATATACGACGTAAATATAGTAAGTTTTTCTGTGTTACAAAACGCATTGTTTATCTAGACGACATCTTACTTTTAAAATGGCTACACAGTTTGACTTTAAATGTATTTCTTCAACAAAATCTTTGTTTCGGTATAATAAAATAAATATTGCATTCTTTGAGGGCGGTATCGCATTATTGTCAGCCCTCGAAAAAATACTGTTCACCGCAGCTTCGCCTTGGGCAACAGTATTTCCTCGGGTTGACAAAGTGCACTATCGCCCTCAAAGAATGCAATAGTTTTATAATATTGTATTGTATTGCAATATGTGTTTTCCTCATTGCATTGCAACACAGCTTTTGGAAATGATTTTCTGTCTGATTTAAACGTGATATTCAAGTTTTATGTTACTTCATTTATTCCTATTATTTGGCCAAGTATCATGCTTGCTTTGTCATCATTTATAATTGATGTTTTACAATATATTGCAATATATTGCAGTATTTGTTTCGCTTAAGGCAATATATTGTAATAAAATCGTTACAGCCTTAAATCGTATGCGGTCAAGAACATAAAATTGACACCGTATTCTAATGTGACAAGCTGTATTTTATATTACATGATTACCATAAAGTACCGCTACACTAAGAATGTGTCCTTTCGTAATTCACACGAAATTTTAGAATGGCAATGTCTTAGTCCTACACGTGCTCGTTTTTAACGACATTTAATATCTTTATTTGGTTATTATTGGAATTACATTTCAGCTTCATTTTGGGGAACTCTCTAGAGTAATTTACTGCAAGAAGACGCGAAGATCAGAATGCGTGCTCAGGATTTTCTTTTTCATTTTAAAGTGCATTTCCTCGTTTATTTCGACAAAATTTCCGGGATCCGTTGTGAACGCCCGTCGTATTGGCAATTCAATGTCACTTTTATGATCTCAATTATTTCATATGGACATGATTTCTTCATTCGAAAGTGCTTCTGTGCTTTAGTGAGACAGAAGCGCCTGTTTCAGTGATGAACATTGATAATTTCAGTAAAATCAAAGTATGTGTTCATGATATAATGATATTTCTTGGTTGTCCTTTTCATTGTGCTGTATTTGATACGTTCTTGTATTCCGAAGATGTTCATATAGTTCTTCATATTTCGTGATATTCCGTGATTTTGTGTGATATTCCGTGACACTTTGTGATATTTCGAGACATTTTGGATATTCTCTGATATTTTATGATATTGCTTGCTACTATATTTACAAGGAATATCATAAAATATCAGAGAATAAATGTCTCGAAATATCACAAACTGTCACCACCCCCTGTAGGTCGGCAAACCAATTTGCAGATGATAAATCAAATTTCAGAGAAAACATGTCGGACAAATTACTTATTACAGTAATTTATTTACAAATACTCATATCTGTAAGGTAAGTTTCAACATTTAAAATATCGCACAAGATACAATGATATTTTGTACGTATAATGCGCTGTTACAAACGATTCCTATTGGCAATTATTTGGCCAAATTGGTATGAATTTGGTTAAGAATGTAGAAAAATCAGTAAAGTTGGCAATATTTTAAGTAAAAAAGTACTGATCAGTTATTGTTTTTGTAATTATTAATGTACGACCTTACGTATCTGCCATTCCTCTTTGTATATCTGATTCATGCGTTGTTTAAATGCACCAAATACGCGTTATATTGTTATTTTCGTGGGACACTATACTGTAAAATTGATAAAGCCCTAACTTTTAGGTGATAAAGTCCAAACTATTTTTAAAAACTGAATGGATAATAACCAGACTTGTAAAAGAGTGTTTTATGTAAATGCTATAAATTTATGCATTTAAACCATTTTGAGCGAGATTTTAACATTGTTGACCACAAAACTTCACTAAAGCATTGTGCAACAATTTTATAAAGTAAACATAATCATAGTTAAGGTTCTTATCACAGTAATTCTTTACTGCTGGAGAATTATTCAAAGGGACTGCCAATATAAAAATGGGAAAAAGATCTCATCTTAAATGAATTTATAATAAATGGCAAAGATTGTTTTATTGTCCCTGTACATAAAAAGGAGATTTAAATGACACAAATAATTTAAGAGTGATAACTATGTTAAGTGTCATAGGTAAAGTGTTCACAAATTTTATTAAAAGTAGGCAAACTGGGCTGAAAGTACCATATACCGCTGGAAGCACAAGCTGAGTGTCGAGCGAAAATGGGAACAGCAGATCACGTATTTGCCCTTCACCGTCCGCATACATGAGTAGGAAGCATTTTAACATGCCTATATCAATACCACTAGCACCTTTTGCGTACAATATATCCTCCATGTCATTGATATACAAAGAAAAAAGAATCGGAAACAAAACACTCGCCTTGTCTTAGACCTAAATGTCTCTCAAATGCAGTTCCGATATCATAATGATGTCTTACTTTTGTGTACACATGAGTAAACATTGCTTTTATAGTTGTAAAACGTGGTCCTCGAATACCGAGTCTGTATATTCTGTACCAAGGATATCCCTTACAATGTAATCAAATGCTTTTGTAATGTCCATAAAACAACAATAAAATTGCTTATTTTAATTTAAAATATGTTATTAAATGGTGAAGGACAAATAGGTGTCGAAATCAGCATACATAATGACTTTACATTATCCGAGACAGGGATACTTGACTTTTTAACTATGAGTAAAACGAATATAATAAAGTACTGGTTTAAGGTTATCTGTGCTCCAGAACATATATATAAATATGCCAGACGATATTGAAAGTAATCCCATAAAAACCAACTGGGCAAGTCAAGTGAACTGTATTCTAAGTTCATTGGGATTCTATCATATCTGCTTGGCACAAGGTGTTGGTGATCTCAATGGGTTTTTTTCTGTGTTTAAGCAAAGAATTACTGACACTTTTGTCCATGGTGTAGAAGGACGCATAAATGGCTATTCAAGGGCATTATTTTGTAGAAATATCTTCTGCTTTGAACTTCAAATTTACCTTAAATGGGTTAACATCGAGATGGTAATGTGGAATAATACCGATATTAGTAATATAGTGTTTGCCCAGTTTGCCCTGATCTCGAAGATGAATATCATCTTATTTTTTTAATGTAACATCTACTCACAAACAAGACAAAAATACAATACATATATCAGTATATTATATACGTCACCCAAGCTTGTTAAAAGCCACAGAGTTATTTTCCTCACAGAATCGAAATACTACCAAATTACTAGCTGTTTATGCATGTAGAGCTTTTGAAATTACAAATACGGTCAGTACATGATGATTAATGCTATTTTATTAAGTTACATGCAGTACATATCACTTTTATGAATACAGTGCATATTACTTAAATGTTTAACTTAGATATACATTATTTTTGCAAAGCATGATAATACAGTACCGATAACTTTCACGTATTACTTAAATATACATTATTTGTGTAAAGCATGAGAACACAGTACAGATCACTGTTATGTATTACTAAGATAACAATTATTTTTGTAAAGCATGAGAATACATTAGAGATCACTTTTATGTATTACTAAGATATAAATTATGTTTGTAAAGCATGATAATACAGTACAGATTACTTTTGTGTATTACTTAGATACAAATAATTTTTGTAAAGCACGATAATACAGTATAAAATACTTTTATATAGTACTCGCAGATAAATAAAAATAAATGTATTTCTCTTTCTTAAAGCATGATAATAGTATTTGTTTCTATTTGTATAATTGTTATTCATGACGATCACGGGCCATGTTGGCCTTATTCGTTTTTATATGCTATATTGAACCATTTTTGAATAAACTTTTTTTTCTTCTATTACATATAATACAAATATGTATATGTAATGAACGTATGTAATGAAAACTAGCACAAAACAAACCTTCCTTTGCAAAAAATAATCATTTTATCGCGCAGTTTGAGCTTTATCCATTTTAAGTTTGGACTTTATTTACACATTTTCTTCAAACAGTTGGGCTTTATCCATAAATGAGCATACCATTCCGAGATATAATTGATTTTAACCCACTACGGTCTCAACTAACAAACGTATGAATGCCCTTTTAGATAGATTATATCACTACTCTGTAACGGTTTAGTTCACTAATTTGTCGATTTAGATGCCAAAACTTAAATAAATACGTACATTTTTTGAATATTTTGTATTTCCTCCAGACACTTTATATATTTCTTCTTAGAAAAACGTAGATATCTGGCAATACACTTAATACATAATGGCGTTGGACATTACTTTATACATGTGTACAATAATTGTGTATATATACTGACTTAAATCGCCGAAAAATTCAAAATAAGTAGCTACCTGTCAATTGCGGACGATATGTTTTCTCTGAAATTTGATTTATCATCTGCAAATTAGTTTACCGACGTACATCGGTGGTCACGGATATATGTAACGTTTCAGCGTACATACGCGCGCGCCAGTTTGCAGACGACTACGGCATCAAGATAGACTACGACCAGTACAAGAAAATCAAGCATTCCTACGAAGAATCACTCAAGAAACAAGGTTACGGCAGTAAAATCGACCTCTCCGGTCGCTAGGATGGTTACCATAGTAACAAGCCGTGCCATAACACGTTACCATGGTGACAACGTGGTTTACTGTTAAAAAAAATTGCTTTGGCATCATCGTTGTGGTGTGATATGCAATGTTGTCCTTGGGTATGTTTGAAAAAAAAAACACGAAACTATTACATTGACATTTACAAGATTTGGTTGCTTGGAGACCACTGCCCACCTTGTTGTTATGTGCATTGGTTGCTATGCCGTGTATAGAAAGTTGTTGCTTTGATAGTGCAATAAAAATGTTTCATGGTATTGATAGTGTCGGTGAAAGCGTCTTTTATTGTAACCATGTTAATCCAGGATGGTATGAGCTCTACAGGTCATCGCAGTACGGTTTTCGTCAAACACTAACAACTTGTTCTTATTTTGATCATGTTTGTATAGCAGAAAAGGTTGAAAACGAAGACATCTACTGAAAAGTTTTGTCCGTGGAAACTTATGTACTGTGGTAAGCTAATGCTTCTTAGGATTATAATAACCTATATGCGAGATTTAACAAGAATAAGAACAAGAACAGCAGCAGAGATTACACCTAACAACAATAACATCAATCATTAAGTAATATTAAATTTTGAGGCGTGTCGTGGGAAAACCGGGCTTAATGTATGTGCGTAAAGTGTCGTCCCATGTTAGCATGTGCAGTCCGCACAGGCTAGTCCAGGACGGCACTCCCCGCCTACGGTGGATTTCTATTTAGAAGAGACTTCCTCGAAACAGAAAACACCATAAAAGCGGACTGCACAGGCTAATCCGGGACGACACTACGCACATGCATTAAGCCTGGGTTTCCCACAACACGCCTCTAATATTATTTCTGAACATTCATGCATATCTGACATGTTCACGAACGTAACTCGTCTACTAAACCGGTAAGCATTTTTGGTATAACAATGAGACACGTGTATATCACTTGCACGCCATTCAAAGCGCTAGCAACGCCTGCACAAAAATAAGAAAAGTTTTGTTGAGATGCATTACCATTGCATCGCAGTGTCATTACAGTCATCGTCAAGCTTTATACTAGTTTGTATTATATAGTGTAGCCAATAATCTCGATAAGTCGTTTACTTTTTTTTAAATATATAAAACTTTATGCCAGTAGGTCATGCAAAGGATGTGGTGGCATAATTTTTCACACAGCCTGTAATCCTTTTTACCAGAGGCCTCAAACATCAGTCTAACAACAGTTGACGTTTTGCTAAATTAAAAAAAAAAAAACACGCCCACTCAATTCCACGTAAGACGCAGGACGTCAAAACGAAGACAAATACCGTTTACATAAAACGATTGTTCTACACGCCCCTTCACCAAACAACAGTAACAGATGTGCTAGACTTCTGAACTGCCAATCGCATTGTAAATCACATCTCGTCTAACGTAAAATATCTATATTTTCGGACACTTAAAAATAATTAAAAATGTTCGTGTCCGATAATTTAGATTCACAAAAATATTCCCTAATTACAGGTGTCCGAAAATTTATAGACACTATGACAATATTGCAATTACGTTCGGATATGTCCGGTGTATAACGTTTTTTGCCGAATATACACGGATAGTATCGATTAATTATTTCGAGTGCTGTTAAATACTACGCCGTAAAGTATTATTAATTTTTAGCGATGTTTGTAATTAATTTTAAATCATGTCATATGTTTGACTTTGTTTTACAGAAAATTACGCCAAGACTGCATTTTTGTCGACCGAGTTCAAAGATGAATAAATTAAGCAGAATTTATTGGTAAATAATTAAGACTGGTTAAGACTGGTTCCTTAATTGAATAATTTCAACAGCATATTTAATATACGATATCAATACCTGTATACACAATCGGGTAAACCCATTATTTATTGCACATGGCTCTGAACCCAATGACGCTAATGTAACGGTCCACCGCCTCCACTCATTCATATGCCACGTTTTATGACCTTCATCCGGTTATAAAAACGCATGTGCGCTGTGTCACCGGATTAACGCAAACAGGTTAGAATTCTGCTAAAATACCACTGTCATATCAAACGTCCGAAAATTAAGATTAATTAATTTTGGTTTAAAATCATGATGTCCGAAAATATACAGTGACACAAAATATTTATTTTGGCTAAAAAAGAGGGTGTCCGAAAATTTACAGTTTCCGAAAATATAGATATTTTACGGTATCCATCATTTGTGTAAATTAACATTACAATTATAAATGAGGGATTCACTTCTGCTACAAACTTCACTTATAATAAATCGTTTTTTTTAAACTTAATGAGAGCACATTTATTGCACAAAGATGTATTGACCGCTGGCATGCGCGTAAACCGGTAATTCAGATTTGTTTAAGTTATAAAAAAGTGAACATGAGCTTCGAACATGGCATGCATTTAAACGTACATGATCGACGGTGATTGTATGTCATGCAGTCGAAAGTTATAATATATCAAATTAGTGCTGTTTGAGCATACAATTACTTCTGTAACAGATATATGATGATGTCAGATATGTATAAGATGTTTGTTTTGTTTAATATACATGTGTGGAATGAGCAGGCAGTTGGTTCTAGAAGAAGTGTTTGATCATAGATGTGAATTTGTATAGAAAGAAACGCACTTTGAAATTGTTTTAAATATTTGAGGCGTGTCGTGGGAAAACCGGGCTTAATGCGTGTGCGTATAGTGTCGTCCCGGATCAGCCTGTGCAGTCCGCACAGGCTAATCCGGGACGGCACTTTCCGCTTTTATGGTGTTTTCTGTTTCAAGGAAGTCCGTCCTAAGCATAAATCCACTGTAGGTGGAAAGTGCACAGGCTAATCCGGGACGACACTTTACGCACATGCAATAAGCCCGGTTTTCCCACGACACGCCTCATTTTAGCTGTTCAGCCTATCTGACCTATTTCCAACTTATGGCAGGTGGTTTTAGTAATCATTGATTTGAATTTCGTAAGGAAATCCTCGCATTTACTACTATTTTGCTTGTCAGCCTATCTTACCTATTTCTAATGAGTAATGTGATTGTTTAACCAATTTGTAAAGGCTTCGACGGGAAATACGCACACAAATGCGTGAAAGTTTAATGTCATTAATCAATTCATTAAAAATTACAATTACCGAATGCGATTTTTTTCATAAAATCCCAGCATATAACACACTCGATTATATCAGGACAATCAGGAACCAATTTTTCATAAGGGTTGAAACATAAGAATAATTTTTATTTACCGCATAATAAGTATAAGGTCAAACTGGGTCCATGAAATTACACTCCACATCTACATCATACAGAGAATGATACATGTATGTAATCAGGTCCAAAGTATTTGGTCAAGCAGAACATTACAGAATATCAGACTTCGAGAAAACGAAATTTCAGCAGGTATTAACATGTAATCGTCACTGAATAGTGCTATGTCAAACATTGTACCACTGATTACACACTACAGGTCTGTGAAGTTGGCTGTTAGATGTTAGATATTCACCAGCTGTTCAAACTACAATGCATAGCTATGCATCAGGTGTTCGTCAGATGTTCAAAGGCAAAAGAATAGCTATACACTAGGTGTTCGCTAAGTATTCAAATCAGAATGTATAGCTATGCACCAGGTGTTCGTCAGATGTTCAAAGGCAAAAGTATAGCTATTCACCAGGTGTTCGTCAGATGTTCAAAGGCAAAAGTATAGCTATGCATCAGGTGTTCGTCAGTTGTTCAAAGGCAAATGTATAGCTATGCATCAGGTGTTCGTCAGATGTTCAAGGCAAATGTATAGCTATACACCAGGTGTTTACTAGGTATTCTTATCAGAATGTCTAGCTATGCACCAGGTGTTCGTCAGATGTTCAAAGGCAAAAGAACAGCTATGCACCAGGTGTTCGTCAGATGTTCAAAGGCAAAAGTATAGCTATATACCAGGTGTTCACTAGGTATTCAAATCAGAATGTATAGCTGTGCACCAGGTGTTCGCCAGATGTTCAAAGGCAAATGCATAGATATACACCATGTGTTTACTAGGTATTCACATCAGAATGTATAGCTATGCTATGTATAAAATGTACACATGTATACACATGTGTACATTTTAATTGACTCCGGTTGAATGCCGTGGGATTCAATTTCCAATACCAAATAAAATCTGCTAGCATGTGCTTGTAGCTCGTTAATTATAAGCACACTATTTGGACATGTTATCGTTCGTGATGGCAACATTACAACTTTGTAATATAATGCGTATGTGTGTTTGGTGAATTTTCATTGAGTGCACCGTGAACCTCTCCAATATGTTAATTGCATCCGTAAGACTTGTTAGTTGAGTTGCGGGGGAGTTCTACGAGTTACCAGATACAGATACTCCTGTTCCAGGGGCGATCCTGTGCCTTTCATTGACCGTCGTGCGAAAATACGAGTTAGTTGGTTGGTAAGAAGGTGTGGCTGGGGCTCGAACCTGCCACGTCTGGGTTGTGAAGCCAATGCGCTACCAATAGACGTTAGCTAGAATACTATTTAGATATGGCAAGATATGCCCCGTTCCATAGCTGAGTCATGGTCTTTAAGTGTCCGGTGTGAAGCAACTAGTATATTGCACCGCGTTTGGTGTGTTACTTAGAAGGTGAAGCGGGTGCTTGAACATGCGACTCTATGGTTGTACAGCCAATCCGTATGCAAGCACTAGACCGCAACTTCTGCCACAATAGTGATCGACTTATACTATCATAGCATTTAGCATAATCAATAAAAATGCAATAGAGTTTTTGACCAGAATTTAAAACCTTATTGATAATACTATTGAGAATGAAGATGCAGTCAACTGTGCTCTTTCCTTTTTGGTAGCCGAACTGAAATTCAGAAATAACTGTGTTTTCATCACACCATTTGGTCAATCTGTTTAATAGTACTTCAGAATATATCTTTGATAAAATATTATTCAATGTTATTCCACGGTAATTTTTTGCATCACTCGGATCACCACCTTTGAATATTGGTGTGATGTAACCCTTTCCCCAGCTCTCAGGGTATTGTGCATTATCAAAAATGTTGTTGAATATAGCTATGAGATGCGGCTTAATAGTGCTGTATACTGTTTTGATGATTTCTGCTGATATATTGTCCGGCCCACTAGCTTTTCCATTGTTTTGTTTGAAAACTGCTTGATGTATTTCTGACTCTGTAATTGGTGAATCCAGTTGATCATTATTTATATCATTATCCATATTATCTGCCGAATCATTTCCAATCAAGTCTTTAAAATGATTGAACATGTCGTTCATTTTCGTTTGATCCGTATTTATATTATTTGGTTTGTAGTATTTTTAAGTGTTTTCCAAAATTTATCGATTGTAAGTTCTTCGTAGCCTACAGAGTCAAACGTAGGTCATGCGATGCGTGCTCTCGATTTTCCACACAATAGTTTAAATTAATACATTGCAGTAATTTGTTGTCAAAATATGCAGAAAAACGATTGGTAACAAAAAATAACACTTTCGCAACGAGTCAAATATAATCGTATATATCTGATTTCGATTTACTGACTCGTTGCCTGCAAAGAAGAAGTTCCCGCGATACAGGTTCCTGAAATTACCCTCTCTAGAGGACCGTTGGCTCGCCAAAAATCTAAAAATACTTTAGTATTACAATTCTCTGTTTATACGCATTTCTGAACATTTTTATTTTATGTAAAACACGTGTACTGACTTCCCTAGAACAAATGGATACGTTTACGTTATATTTCCGTACAAAATCGTACTGCCACTCTTTAAAACGGCGCGTTATTATATTTTGTACGGTAATTAAACAAAACCATAACAACCACACTAACGTCTTTGAACTAAAGACTGTAATAGACGCTTCCAGCTCGGTCATGTATCTAACTGGACGATTCCAAAACTATCAATCATATTTAAAATAGTTGAAGGATTATCCAATCATCGTACTTGGTCCATATTACGTGATTTACAGTTAATAAACTCGTATTTTAGATTATTCAGCATATTAAGTTTAATTACAAAATGTATTTACCAAACCAATTAGCAGAAATCAGTAATCTTACAAAACGCAAGGAGTAGCTAAATAATTATTGGTTAAAATTGGAAAGTATACTAAGGTAAACTCCTCCCATATACTGTTTAATGATAGTTTTGCATGGACACGTGCATTACACGCGCGGACACAACACGACCATAGGACCTGTTAAGTAAAAATGCGTGAACATGTAATCAGGTGAGAAAAGTACAATTGTTAGATAATCTGCTCAATTATTTGAAGTATTCTGTCAACTGTCTGACAAAGGTAAACATTGTGGTTTATTATTAACATTTTCGCTGTCACGCAATAGACAACTATGACACTTCCAGCGAAATTGGCAAATGGTGCAGTATTCATTAGGCAACTTAATAAAACATTTCGTGTCTTTACAACATCAAATTCATGAAGTCTGTGACTTTTCATGACATCATTATTGTCACTTTTGTATAATTACGTTTCTTTTACCACGAGAAGTCATGAACGTATACCCCATTGAAATAAGTCATCAAGAATTTGCACTTATCAAACAAAAACACATAGATAGACATGCGCTGTCGTGTATTATATAAAAACGTATACGTGCATTGTACACAGACTAATATACGATCTTATAAGTTATAAGCGTTCGCGGTATTTTTGTATGCGTTCAAGCAGCGTTTAATTGATTGTAAACATCCAGATTGGCATAATTTAATAACTGAATCACGCGATGTGATACATATAAATGCTTTAAATATCAAATTACTCCGGAAAAATATTTATCTTTTGATTTATCATTTTGTTTTAAAATATCATTTGCTATCATTTGCTAAATGTATATGTTTAAATCATCAATTATCAATCGAAACCGGTAGGCATATAAATACTGATAGAAACGATCGAATTTTTCAATTTTGTATTGAACATTACTATATATATGTTATTGAAAATGAATATCATGCTTCCAGAGTTCTAAATATATGCCCAACAAAGAAATCATTATTTGTTAAGTTGGTTTCAAGGTAATGATAATATTGAAAAATGTTATAATCTCATGAAGACAAAAAATAAACAAAAAATGAGAAAACTCGTGTTGTATGTGTACCATCTTAATATTTGTTAAATTAATATGAAATAATATTTAAAATATTTTTGAAATTTTGCATTTATGTATGTAACACAACTGTTTTTAAAATTTGCTTCTATGTAAAATATTGTGTTATGGGCCGGTGGCCTTTATTTACAATAAAATTGTGATCTGTTTTGTTTCTGTTTCTGCTCATAACAATTTCAATAACTTCTGACTCAACACCGTATTATACCCTTCCATAAGCGCTCTTCCCCTAAATGGACGAATCCGCTGTTAATCCAATCAGTGTATTTGGTTTTAATGATCGTCAGATTAACTGTTAATCTAGTTAACACATGGCAATGCTCGTGATGCAATTGCAAAAAATAATACAATAATAAAGCCATCAGTAATCTAAAAAAAAAAAACAGGAGGGTCGAACATTTTAATTGGCTAACACTGGAAACGTCGATACAAGTAAGCTCCTCCCATGTTCAGTTTTATGACGTGTGGATGGGCACGGGCAGTACACGTGCGGACAGAACGTTACCATACGACTCGTTAAGTGCAACGAGTGAACATGTAATCAGGTGAGAAAATATGCAATTGTTAGATATTGTGCTCAATTACTTGACTTATTATGTATTAATATATTTACAATTGGAGGTATCCTAAATCCCCCGTGAACGAAATACCTTATTCAGGCCCTTTCTTGTGTATTTTTAGATCAGAAAAAAACTGACTCAAATGAAAACACTATAATATTACAAATTACTGTTTCGGAATTTAGCCATGCATTTACTATTTTGTGAAGTACTTATGACGAAGATGTGGTTTAAACTAGCATGAAATATACAAACATGACATTCAGAACGAAGTTTGTATATTTGTCCGTATTCTTGAAATTTTCTTTTTACTGAAATGTATTTATTAATGGCGTTAAATTCTGTTTATTTCGTTTATAGTTCAATTCACAAACCATTTAATTTCACACCGTTTTAGATCCTTCCATAATAGCCCTTTACCTAAATGAACGAATCCACAATGCTTATTATATTCAGAACATTGCGCCGTTAATCCAATCAGTGTATTCGGTTTTAATGATCACCAGATTAACATATGGCAAGGCTCGTGTTGCAATTGCCAAAACCAATTTACAATCAAAACGCTGGCAGCGTAAAAAGACTGTTGGCGACAAAAGAAACTAAAAGCATGTAATAATGAGTGCATTTTTGCTAAAAAGGAAACATTTGTTTGAATGAAGTTTAATCCCCCACCTTTAAAATTGATAATTTGGCGTTTTATTCTATAGTATATGACATCATAATGAACATTTATTTGTAAAGTAAGTAGTTTAGTTAGTAACGAACACGTATTCTTCAAGCTAATTATATAATGCAAACGGAATTATATACATGCCAGTTAACAAGTCAATCTGCAACGAGCAATAAAGAGTAACCGATAAAGCGTGGTAGTTCGGAACATCGATTATTAGTGATTCGAAGCCTACAGAGTCAAAAGTATGTCATACGATGCGTGCTCTTGATTGTCCATAATACCTTAAAATTAATACATCGCACCAATTTGTTGTCAAAATATTCAGAATAAGAATCGTTAATGAGAGAAAAATACAATCGGTAACGTTTCACAACCAGTCAAAAATAACCGATGTAGCGCTTTAATTGATTGCTCTTATTCCAAGGACACCCAGATGAATATTTCGGTTACATTTAAGTAAATAGCTAAATAGGGGTGCCACTAGTTGACGTAAAATTTTTAATAAATGTACCTTTTTTTAGAAACTGTAATTGCAATAAATCACATAATATACACATTATATTACACATGCCATACATTATCTTAAATATTTAAAAGGTAAAAAACATGTGTGATTTTTGCTGTTTTGAACAAGGACCCCTTCAGGTTTCGATTTACTGACTCCTAGCCTGCAAAGGAAAGAAGTAGTTTTGAGCGATATCTGTTTGGGAAATTACCCTTTCAAAAGACCGTTGGTTTTCGCCAACAGCCTAACAATTACTTCCCACTGTACGCCCGACTGGTGGATAATGTAATACACCACGCATATTCCATGTGTTTTTCTTCAGGTTTCATGTACAACAGTTAAATCAAACTGGATTAGTATTGGTTTTCGAAGGCAATACCTTGATTGTTTTTTTTTTAAACAGTAATGCGCATTCGACCTCATAATTTATAATTCACTAGAGCAATGGCACGTTTCAAAGTCAACAGCAATTCATGGAAGCACATACCAAGCCGTCCGTTATAGACATTGATAACGTCAATGACCCAGTTTCTAACTCTTCAGAATGTAATTTAGTTCAGATGTTGCTTATGCACTCGTTTAACAGTGCTTTAATGTCTTGCAGTTCCTGGAATTGCCTACAATGTATTTTAATGCCACATTTGCATGTTTGAATGTGTTCGCGCTTGTTCGTTTGTCACCAGAGAAGGTGAGAAATGGCCCGTTTCAAAGTCAACAGCTATTCCTGGAAGTGCATGCAAAACTGTCCCGCTATAAATATCGATAACGCCAATGACCCATTATCCAATTCTTCAGAAAGTAGGGATTTAGTTAAGATGTTGTCGGTGCACTCGGTTATTGTTTGAACTTTAATATCTTCCACATCCTGAAAATATGTACAAAATAATTAAGTCATGTACAATTAGCACGCCATGTGGTTGTTATTTCGTATTCCTTTTTAGATTTATCTCACGATATATACGTATCACTGAACGTAATTAATCTTGCACGTTTTCTTAGAATGTCTAATATGTATATAGAAATACCATTGAACAAACGTATGAATTTAATTTAATTTGAATAAGTATATTTTGTTTCTTCTATACTTTGTAAATAATAGAAATTTGTATAATATTTAAATCTATATACACGTATCATTTTCATGCACGCACGCACGCACGCACGCACGCACGCACGCACGCACGCACGCACGCACGCACGCACGCACGCACCCGTCCGTCCGTCCGTCCGTCCGTGCGTGCGTACGTACGTACATACATACATACATACATACATACATACATACATACATACATACATACATACATACATACATACATACATACATACATACATACATACATACATACATACATACATACATACATACATACATACATACATACATACATGCATACATACATGCATACATACATATACACACACAGACATACATACATATACGTACATACATATCCCATGATCACCTACGTAGTAACTGAATTACTTACATTCGAACTCACTCGCCTGCCTGCTTGCCGGCATTGCCCGCCCTGTCTGGCTGTGGGGCACACCTCTCCGTAGTAATTTTTATTTCCGTCTTAGCTGTATATACCCCAATGTTCGACATATTTTAGGGTTTGTTCCACATGAATAAATCCAATGTTTACCTTGGTTAAAAATCTGTGAAAAAAATTGTTGTGATTTTCACTATTTTGTATATGTCCCTGTATATTTATTGTGCTATATTTCCTTGGTTAAAAGTAGCTTATCTCCTACGCTTCAGTTTAGTTTCTTTTAATATTTATCTGAAACGATCACTTATCTGTATATTATTTCTTTGCAAACTGAGGAAATGTTTGCAAATATATTGTAAAATAGTGTAATATCTAAAATTGCAGACGCCGAAGCCTTATTAATATCTTAAACATTTCAAACAATATATTCTAACCTGATGCTCGCTAATTTTTCTATAGACAAAGAACACAATTATTTTTGTTCAACTACCCAATACACAGTTCAAAAAGAATACACACGTATTCTTTACAATGATTCTGAGAGGAGCATTGTAAACAGAACAGAATATTTTATTCAGTTACTTGAACATATATACATGTTCCTCATAACATGATCCAATGCATAACAATTATAAACACATGACAACGTATAATATATGTACATATATACACACTTTATAACAGAAGAATTTTAACAAACACGTAGTTAATAATTCAATAGTTCTATATGAATATCAAACAGTAGATATATAGTAAATTACAACGTAGTTTATAAACAAGATTCACTCCCCGAGGAGGGACTTATAAGTTATAGACGAAAAAGTACGAAAGAAGAATGACAAATTTGTACAAAAGAAAACAACAAATGAGTAGTTATTGGACGAAATTGATCATAATTTTTCGTCTGTTAAAAGCATGGTATATATATTTACAAAGGTTTAATATAGTTTTATAGCTTTTAGATTTAAATAAATTTATAAATTTGACAATACTGGGCTTAGTATAATAATATTTACTAATATATTTTTTACGAATATCTATATACAGTGGGCAGATACATATAAAATGGTACTCGTCCTCAATATCATTTTTATTACAAAAAGTACAATATCTGTTACAATGTTCGATTCTGTTATTACCATGACGTCCTGTTTCGATTTTTAATTGGTGAGATGACAATCTCAATTTGGATAATACAATGCGATATCTTAGTGGAACTTTATCAAGGTAACATTCAAATTCATAGTCAGTTTTAAACAATTTATACGTGCACATAGATCTACTAATATTTATGGCTGTATACCACGATTGTTTGAATTGATCGTGTAGTCTTTGTTTAAATTCTATATGGAAACTTTTCTCGTTAACTGAATGCGGTGTAATCCAAACATATGAAAATCCATTGCTATCTAACAGAGACTTAACATCAGTTAGCCAGTTAGATTTGCCTTTGTTAAAATCATCTAGCAACGCTTGGTACAACCGATTAATAATAATATTGTGACTATTTAATAACTTTAGCCAGTATTTTATTATGCGTGTGTGACTATTGATATGAAGTGGGAATCGGCCAAGTTCACCGTATATTGCCATTGTACATGTAGATTGTTTAACTTTAAGAAGATTTTTACAAAATTTCAAATGAATTCGCTCTACTTTTGTGGATTTGTAAAAAGTAGTTCGAATTACAATTGCAAAAATATATGGCAAATCATGTTAAAATATAAATAATTTTCGCATTATCGTTGTTTATCGGCCGATTAACAACTCTTTGTCGTCTGATTTGTGGTTATTCAACAATTCGGGTTAACGCCCTCGTGGTTTAATTCCTGCGCATCAGAACTCTGAATCGTTGTTTATTGGCCGATAAACAACGATAAATAGAAAATTATTTCTTAAGTGTACTGCATTGCAGTAATAAGACATTAAGCTTATGCATTTATATATCATTTATTTATTTATGTTTAATTGGCAACGGCACTAAAATACGTAGACTTCCGTGCGCCAAATATCATTTTTTATATCGATATTTCTTGTTACTTACTACCACCAAGTGTATATACTTAATCGATTCATGCATTTAAAACAATATATCAATATTATTAAATTAAAATGTGTTTTAAATTCACTTCAAAGGTTTTCTAACATTATTCTAGTTAATATGTTAGATGCCAACATCATTTGGGGAGTGCTATGTGTTCAGTAGCATACCGACAACTCGTGATCACTGAATTCCTCCCAGCCTATGAAGAAACCACGTAGTATAGTTGTAGTAAACTCCTGGGACCCGTCTTATTAAACATCGTAGGGCATATTTACGTTACGATATAATAAACGCTAAGCACCGACATCTTTGATTACTTTATTTCAGTAATTCTATTCATTCCTTGGTATCTTTCGCATGTCCTTTATTTCAGGAACATACTGATCACAAATGTCCAATTTTTTTAACTACAAAATTCCGTCGTAACTTAAACTTATCGTAAGATCTTTTATAAGACAGGGCCCTGGAGTCAGAACACTGCGTAATTGGTGAAGAGGGCACCAAGATATTTTCTGAAGCAATGCCAAAATCACAAGAGTATGTAAATGGGTCGCGTATTATAGGACACCACCTTCAGCTGTACCGGTATTTGAAAACTTTATCTGACAAGTTAATACGAGTATTAGTTTAGGCTCAGCGGCCGTATTCCAGAAACATCGGAAGTTTACGTTTAATGTATTTTCACTTAAGTTCCAATTTTTGTAAGGTAATATTTTTCAAACTACATATAAATTTATTAATCTTATTACAGTTAACTAACTAATAGTTAATTATAAGTTGATAATTAGTGATCACAAACAGAATTTCGTGCGCATATGGAAGAAAATGCTGCAGAAAAATTACAATTTTAAGGCTAAGGATAAGATTGTACATAAAAGATTTCTCGAATACAACCTCTGGGGCAATATCCACAAAGCTCCTAAGGGAAATCTTAACTTAAGTCATATTTAAGTGAAAAATTGAAATAATATTTCCATTGGGAAAATTAGTATTTCGTATTTGAAATACTTTAAAATAGGAAGCATCTGTTGATTCTATGCAAAACTAAAACCATTTTAGACGAAAAAACTGTAAGTGAACATGCCACAGACTTAAGGAATGTCGTGATTTTAAGAAATTTACTTAAGCTATGACTAAGGAGCTTTGTGGATATGGGACCAGATCAACAGACTAAAAGTTCGTGTGTGAGCTTAGTTTGCCCGAACGGGGCGTTCTGCTCCTTCTTGAAGTGACATCACCCTTTAACACAATAATAATATTACGAAATAAACTTGGAAAATTTAGCAATCTAATGCTAAAAATAAAATAGTATGATATAGTATTTAAGTATATATTTGAGGTCTCATTTTAACGTTTGTCTATTGTATACTGCTAGTGTGAGTTGTTTTCGCCAGATCAAAAGCATGTCCATGCAGTATTTTGACATTATATTATCAGATACAATAACTATATACTCTTCACTATATTTGCAGTCAATTTCAGAACATGATAGTCATCAAATCCGGTGGCAACAAACACTCTCCGTCTTTAGTGTCAACTTTCAATATTGCCCTTAAACACTACCAAAATAAAATCAAGTTCATAATTAAGTAAAAAGCGACGTCTTTGGTTAATTAATATCTAAGTTGTAACTAAGTTTGAGATTGTATGTTATTTCGAAGTTTATGCAGTCTTTCCGCGCCTAAGGCTGCATTATGTGAGGAACCGGAGTGTGTCCCAGGTCTCCTACCGAATTCACTTACTAGAGACTCACGAAAGTTGGGACGAATTTTTGAATCACAGCTGCAATTTCCAGCTTTTTATTTTTTACAAAAAGATATTTTAATTTTGGTGTGGTCTTGTGCTCTGGGGGGGGGGGGGGGGGGGGGACCAATGTACTCAGAAGAAACCCCACCTGTCTTGTATGGTGACCACCAATATAACTCAAATGCGCCGGGAGTGGGAAGCGAACCCGTCACGCCTTGGTGAGAAGCGAGTTTTCAAACCACGGCGCTAGCCGAACAGCCGAAAAGTTTGAGATTGGGAACTTAATGACTTAAATACTGGCATTTTAAATGCAAGCAAAGTTCATAGTTGAGTAAAAATCACGTTATTTGATCAACATTTTGATCTGAGGCTAAGTCTGAGTATTGAACTTTCGTAGTCTCAGTGTAAGTAAAATTGACATGCTAATAAAACTTTGTTAAACAGTGTCTTCGTTATTTAAAAATAATTTATGATTTGATGTGTATGATTTGTCTAAGAAAGATGATAGGACGTACTGATTTGAACATTTTTTGTGGGTGGAATAGGGCTAAGGGGCTCAAACTTTGTGCAGATAAGTTCAGATAATTTGTGCTGAACCATCTTATAAGGGGGAGTTTTGAGTTAAGTGTGCAAACATTGTAATTATTCAATCTATTGAAAAGCAAACGGAGTGACACGTTGTAAAAACAAGTAGATACTAGTATTTACTTTTGAAGTCAACGGACCGTTGGTTTAAAAGGTCTTAACATTGTGAGCGACTGGTCGCAGATGTTTGTTTTATAACATCACAACGAGTTTCCTGGAAACAACACAACCCCTGGGTAAAATAAGGCCCATCCTCCCTATCTCGAACATGACTCATTAATGTCAACACAACCTAGACGTGTCTATAAAAGGTCAATGTCACCGCGACCTTCTCCGCACGTGCGTATATTACACAATTGATCCATTAAAAGTTGTATACATACGAGCTTACTAAATAGTAATGCTAAAAACAATCAAAGCGCTGATGGATCTTATCGACTCGTCCAAATAACTTAGTACAATAGGCACTTAAGACCCGTTATGGTGTGTTTTGTAAAATGTTTTGCAAATATATTGAAAATACAGTAATATTAAAATTGTATATAAGAACCAGTAAATAAAATAAAATTGTATGGAGTCACCTAAATGACCATATAATTACTTAAATGAAAGCCCCGACGCGTTATCATGGACAATCTGGGCAATTAGAGAGGTATGCCATATCATATGTAACCTTAAATACAGTGGTTATAAACTTATAACTGTTTTATTGGTTAATATGATAGTTGCGCTAATAGCTCGTTCAGTGTTCTTATGTGAAGAAAATATAGTGATATTGCCCCGTAATAAAATCAGATAGCAAAATATATGTTAGTTAGTTTTTTTTCTCTCTCAATAATGCCGATTTGGATGTTGCTTATTGTTTGTTGTTGAATTGTATCTTTTGTCAAATGTGCAGCTGATAAATGAGGTCCATTGTAAAATGTACGCCACTAATTAAAACGTTAACAGGTGTGAAAACTAGACAGCTGAATACAGCAGCTAACAAAACTATGTACGAATTAAATATATAAGGCCTGTCAAAACAACTTCAATTGAAAATGAAAAATATTGTCGGGCAAGAAGCCTGACGAGCCGAATTCTTTGTCCGGTGTACAATATCATGGTCTTTCTTTGGGCTACACGCATAATTGTCTTACTCTTAATGGCATTCAGACATTCGGTCATTACATTTTCATTATCAGTTTTATTACCGGGCAATCTCCGTGGGAGACAGTAGATTAATTTGTCGAAGAGAAATAACCATGGCGTTAAGCAAAACTCAATTTAAACCTTAAAAACAAACACTATGCTAAATATTAAAATATTTAACATTGTTATGAATGCAACGACAGTGTTACAAGCTTTTCAACCGTATTAGCAAAGGTGTTATGCCATAATGTTTGGTAATGTTTTAAAATGCTTACAGGAAGTTACTCACAGAATATTGTATTTTAGAAAGGTCTTCTTTTTCAATTAATCAAGCATCTGGAGTAGCAAACGCTTATATTCTGTGAAACAAAAATAAAATAAATAAAAATGATAAAAGAAATCCTGCCTCGACCGCCGGCGTGAGAGCCAAACGCGTTAACCACTCGGCCATTGAGTCTGTTCCCATATCGTTTTTACCAGCTGATTTGAAGCCAAAGTGTTTTAATCATGCTAAGGTAGAAATGTTTAATATGAAAAATAGTATTTGGATCATTGCGTTTATTGCCCCACAGGGGGACGTTTAAAAATATCGGTCTTGCCATTCGTTGATCACGTGCGCAATAGTTGGGAAAATAGAAACCATTAGCATGTATTTACCCCGTAGGAAAGAAATAAGGGTACATCGATACATTTGCTTCATTGACTTTCTTAGCTACCTTTGCGGTTGAGATATTGAACTGTTTAACAACAAATTGGGAAAACGTACATCACATATATTTTATGATATTTACGAAAAAAGTAATTAAATAACGATAATAATTAATTGGGACATTGAAGTTTAATAGTTTTATCATGTTTTTTCTTGTAGCAATTTTTCACATTGAACAGAGATTTGAAAACTATATCTTTGTCTGCAGTTATTTTAGTAGTAAGAATAGATTGCCGTAATGACTCTATGCAATTAATTATGAGAACGCAAAAATAATGATCTATAAATCCTGGGTATGATGTTTATATAAAATAAAGATCAAAGGTATCCAAGCTTAGTTGATGGACGAATGTTTTCTTCCTTTGATGTGGTAAACGCTTTGGTTCAAATGATCAGATTATTGTGTACAAAAAGGTGAATCTCTGCTTCTTTGGAAGATTGGGTATACCTGACTTGTATCACGATGATTGTGATACAATTTGTATGGTACTATCTTGAAATCCTTTAACAAGAAGAGAAGTAGAAGATAATCATTTTTTAGTTAATCCGAACTTAATCGTACCTCAGAAAGTTGCTATTTTGCTGCTCTGGTTTGAGTCTGAGCAAGTAAATAATTGTAATTGATTACTTTTATTAATTGTTACATCTCCTAGGCATTAATGCTAGTTTTACATGCATTTTTCATATTATTTACTTGCATACTGTTTTTAGAATGTTGGCGCCAGCCAACAGGATTTAGTAGTTGTATTCAGAAATCGGTATTGAACGAACTACTTCTTTACTCTGCAGGCTACGAGTCAGTAAATCGATAAATTACTGCGCTTCGCTCGCTGAGCAGTGAGGCTTCCCGTTATTGATGCTACGTTCTTTGAATAGATGACAAGAAATCTATCAGACTTTAAACACTAATAAACAATAATAATAATAATCCATTTAGTCCAAATCTACAAGTGAATTCATGTTATGTCTATTCACATAAGTATGATAGCGTATCTGTTTGTTCTGTTTACTGGTTAACTGCATGCGTGTATTACATCATATTGCGTAAGTTTAACAAAAGTGTATCGACTCAGTACATATAGCGGAGCAATCGTAACAACTCGATTGACGATAGCTATTGTTTTTGAAGTATGCATAAGATTTGTGGAAAAGCACTGTACTTCTAAAGAGAGTATTGAATGTATTTTACTAATTTAACTTTTTTAAATTAAATGAGTATATACCGAGCATAGCGCTTGTGATAAAAACCACTGAAGATTGATTCGAACTTATACGCTTCATCGACTATTTTTACCCGTTGTAGATTGACTTGTATGCATATAACTTTGATTGCTTTTTAAATGGTTTGCACAAAAATATTCGCCACAAAGAAACTAATGATGAGAATGTCGTAGATAAATAGCATTGAATTAGACGCGCGCTATATAAGTTTAACTTTGCAAAAGACAGTGGCCTGGATCTCCATCTTCAATTAGGTCAAATACCAGCTTATACCAATTTATTTAAGTAGATTGTATAGTTATGAGTTTCGATATTTGTTTCGTAGTCTACTCTAGAAATTATATAACAGACAGATGACTTACTTCAATAAATGTTCCTTACGATAAAAATACTCTCATAATTCATTTGCTTTTAGTTTCTTTTCTCGCCAACAGTCTTTCTACGCTGTCAGCGTTTTGATTATTTTATCCTTTTCCGAACACAAAATAGCTCATAATCGACCGAGTATAGATATCTAATGAAAAATAGTTATTATTTCATTTTCATGTTTATATATTTTCTTATTTTAAATTCGGTGCAGACAACGAAACAAAAGTTCGCGTGTATCTCACCGTTAAATGAAATAGATGTTAAAAACAACAACACGAGTTTATAGACACAATGTCTAGACTCGTTTTAAATGTAACTCGTCTCATCAATTCATACAGATCTCCACAATGTCAACGCGACCTCGGTGTGTCTATAAATAGACCATGTCACCACGACCTTCTAAGCACATGCCAAACTTGGCCATTACGAAAGCAAGGCTCGCTGGTTTCATAACTATGAGGTATTCCATAAATGTCGGGAGTTGATTATACAATATTACTACAGTGTTACGAGCTTTTCAACCGTATTAGCAAAGGTGTTGTGCCATAATGTTTGGTAATGTTTTAAAATGCTTACAGGAAGTTACTCACAGAATATTGTATTTTAGAAAGGTCTTCTTTTTCAATTAATCAAGCATCTGGAGTAGCAAACGCTTATATTCTGTGAAACAGCGTGGGAAACAATTTATGAATAAACGATTTATTCGCGGCGAAAACACGTGAGATATGTGCCGTGTTTAACTACTGTTGGTAAGATTAGATTTTCAGTTAAAGGGACATTACTCTTCAAAAAAATATTATTCATTTACGAAAACATTGATATTAATTGTACACTGATTAGCAAATATACTTAAAAGTAGTATTTGTGTGTATATACAGTGAAAATAATACATACAATTAGTGAAACCAGCTCGCCTTAAGTCTATCAAAAATATACACACGTTAAAACAGCGACTCTACATTTTAAAGTTCGTTTACATTGTGCATATATCTATGACAAATTATAAGTGTATTATAATGGTTATACCGTAACCAATACAAATTTATTAAAAATATATCGCTAGAATTGTGCTAATACATGTACCCATACTCACAATTACGTTTTCAACAATATATTATTTGGTGCAACTTTAGATTGAACCTTTATTGTACAAAACATAATCACTTATGGTTCTATCGTTAATTATTAATCAACTTTACAATATTACGCACAATATCAGTAAAAAAATGCACGTCTTATATCAGTTAGCATGAGAAAATAAAACGATGAACTGTTCCTTGTATGGGATCAAAGCAATGTGATTTGCTAAAACCAGTGCCTGTATGAGATTTAGCGCTTTTGATTGGTCAGTTGAACTGTTCCTATATGACATTGAAAATATGAAAGTTTTTAGAAACAAAATGACGCCATCTTCAAATAAACACAACAATACACCAAAAAATCGGATTTGTAAAATTTTTCAGTTTTATGTTTTTCAAATAATTGAAATTTTTATTATCCTTCATAATAGGTATTTTAGTCAGTTTAAAATTGCGTTGGTTGTAAACAGGTATAGCAAATAAATAACTCTCTCGCAACTGCTGTTCGGTGCCTGGTGGTGCAAAGTCCACACTTAAACCGTAACCGCGCACACTCACCATGGTGGTGCAAAGTCCACACTTAAACCGTAACCGTGCACACTCACCCTGGTGGTGCAAAGTCCACACTTAAACCGTAACCGCGCACACTCACCCTGGTGGTGCAAAGTCCACACTTAAACCGTAACCGCGCACACTCACCAAACACAATTTTAATGTGAACCACCCGGAAGGTCACATACAATGAGGATTGCAATTCACTTGGAAATTGACGTGTTTAAATGGGATCTAGTAAGGGCTATTTGTTTTTTGAAAAGCTAATCGAACATGTGAATAAGAAAACTACGCGAAACCTCTGAATGAGTTTCCAGTCCCCATGATTCTTAATGTATCCAGCAATACAACTATTATGCCACTCAAAATAAGTCGAACAATCGTCAAACATGTATAAAGTGTGTTATGAACATTATCACCGGTTTTTGCTTGACTGTCTGACAACGATTAGCGTTTCCTGAATAAGAAACAACAAGAAAGTCCTGTATTTTTCAAACATTACTAGGTGATTGGTAGGAAAGAGGCATCGATTTGATTAATCGTTAACTGAATTCGGATATATTGGTGACATATACACACAGAATATGTCATCAATAACGTACATTTGTACAGAATGTTACACATGCAGGACAAGATATATTAAAAACAATTATGAATGGCGTAAAGTATACTGTACACTATGAGATTTTCCGATTGTATTTCACACGAACTTTTAAAATGAGAATGCTCTAGTCATAGTAATATATAATCCTACGTGTAAGTTTTAACAACGTTTAATATCTTTAATTTGGTTATTATTAGCATTTAGAGTGACACTTTAGCTTCAAAATAGGGATTGTAATTAACTGCGAATAGATACGAATACCATAATGTGTGTATTAGATGTCTTTTTTGTATTTTCTTCATTCTTAAGTGCGTTTCTTCTTTTACTGAGACAAAATTGCGTGATTCCGAGGTGAATGCCCGTTATATTGGCAATCCTATGTAATTATCTCAATTATTACATATTGATGATATTTCTTTATTCTAAAGTGCAGTGGCGCTTTTTTGAGACATAACTTCTAATTCCGCGGAGAATGTCTTGTATATAGTTTAAATTTATTTTGTACTTTTAAACGCAATAGATAATGATTGTATGGCATGCAGAAAATGTTTTAATGCGTACAATTAATGCTATTTGAGCATTAAAATTAATGTTCTGTAATACGTGTATAGGAGTAAGAGAGCAACCTATACAGGCTTTAAAACCTGCATGTACATAGTATGTAGGCAGTTGTTTGTAGAAGGAGATTTTAGTAATTGAAGTGACTTATTGTTTATAGGAAAACTTTTTGTTCTGCTGGTATTAAACGGATTATAAATGAAAAGTTTAGTTGATGTTTTACTCAGTTTTAACACAAGTTCCCTTTAATGTTTGAACTTAATTATATCAAATACAATGTGTTTGTATTAAAACCTGAAATAAGAAACAGCAAGAGTATTAAGATGCATTTATCAATTCATTTACAATTAAGCAGGGTATTAAGATGCATTTATCAATTCATTTACACTTAAGCAGGGTATTAAGATGCATTTATCTATTCATTTACACTTAAGCAGGATATTAAGATGCATTTATCAATTCATTTACACTTAAGCAGGGTATTAAGATGCATTTATCAATTCATTTACACTTAAGCAGGATATTAAGATGCATTTATCAATTCATTTACACTTAAGCAGGGTATTAAGATGCATTTATCAATTCATTTACACTTAAGCAGGGTATTAAGATGCATTTATCAATTCATTTACACTTAAGCAGGATATTAAGATGCATTTATCAATTCATTTACACTTAAGCAGGGTATTAAGATGCATTTATCAATTCATTTACACTTAAGCAGGGTATTAAGATGCATGTATCAATTCATTTACACTTAAGCTTAGGCTTTACAGATATCGTTGTTGTTTTAAATTAATCAACACACATGGTTTCCCAACATTGTACAATTAATTTTCTCCACTTTGACATGTCAAACAGAGGTCTTCGTTGTTATTTTTTTCATCAGGTCAGCACATATTGCACACTCGATTACATCATGTCAGTCAGGTATCAAATACTCATCGTGTTCAGAAATTATAAATATTTACTGCAAAATACATACATCAGGTTGGGCCCAATACATAATACATAACACTTTGTCAGGGAACGATTTTCATCCGGATAAAACATATACTGTATAGTATTAGGTTAAAAATTATCCGGCCAAACAGCGAACTTTTGTTCAGGGATATACACACATAATGTACTCTATCTGGTAAATATGTGTTCTATTAATCACCAGGCACATGCAATAATGCAATGGACAATTTCTCATAACTTCCAAATATATTTACTTAAATATGAAACTATGATTCTGTCAACGATTGAAAATATCATAAAAATACGAACTATACATTTAAATGCGTTCAAGCCAGAAGGCATTATGAAACATACTCGTGTATTTGTAAAGCGATAAAAAGCAATAAAAGGTTAGATACCAGTAATTCCAATTCCCTTTGGGTCCCATTATAAAACGGCGAAATTTCCCTGCATTTGTCTAGCCTTTCCTTTATTTCAGATTATGCAAGCATGGTATCAATTTTAAAGATGAATCTTTCCTCTTCCAAAAATTGCAATAAAAAAGATATGTCATGTTACTTCTAAGAAAATGCATCTCGCCTGAATGCAGACACCGGTAAAAAAAACAGGGTTTCGGCAGTCGCATTTCGACAAAAGCCCCATACCACAGTAGACACCCCCCAACAGTTTACATTTCAAGTTAGCCTCCAATGAAATACACCAAATGTTCCCGACACACATGAGATATAATAAATAACCACAAAAGGCATGTCTGAGATTGC
This sequence comes from Congeria kusceri, assembly GCA_027627225.1. NCBI lineage: Eukaryota > Metazoa > Mollusca > Bivalvia > Myida > Dreissenidae > Congeria > Congeria kusceri. The sequence goes on from CM051040.1 coordinate 30,412,305, forward strand.
TAAATGGCTTTTATACCAGAAGAGAAAAGGAACACTTTAGTAATAGACACTACTTTCGAATGAACCATGGAGGGATACACAATGATTTACCGGTATCTAACCTATAAGGAAACTGGTACTGGTCGTGCTATTTGAAAGTGTCGTTATTTAGTGCGCGTGCATATGTATATTAAGTAAAAGGGCGGCTTATGTTATTATGGCATGACTCAAACAGACAGGCAATCATATGTGATCTACTTGTACCAAAATAAAACAATTTATTTAAGTAGTGTTTCTCAATGTAGACAATCCTTGAGCCGTCTAAATTTAGACTGGGGTCTTACATGATCAACACGAAAATATAGATCGATTTCAAATTATACTATTTTTGTTTTCATACATATACACCGCTATAAAAAGAGACTCTGCGCTTTAATAGAGATAAGTCAATACAATTTTGTATAAAATGGATGGTGTTGCAGTAACTTCAAATTCTGAAAACTGTTAAGGCCAAATAGCCTACAACTTTACAAAAGTAATAGCAATACAAGAAAATACAAGAGCAATACCACTTGGGACAAAAGTTTATACTAATACGGGATCCATGCATAAAATGTTTGTATTTCCCACTTTCTACATGTGATATTATTTTAAGAAAAATGTTGATAGAACAGTTGACTTTGAAACTAAGCTGCAATTATGCGCCATTAAATGGTTATTACGTATTTACACCATAGCAAGTACACAAACATTTTGTCATTTCAGTAAGACTTCCTTTCAAAAATATCGCTTTCAATTCAATACAAATGTCTCCTATATATATTTCTTTATAACAAGGGGTACACATATAACAGGTGATCAAGCACCAGTTGAATCTGTAGCAGAGAAATCTATATTTAACAAATCTACACCCTTTATTTAAGTCAAGCGATAAACTTTCTACAACAACAACAGCAACAACAACAATTTATTTGCTTTTAAACATAAACATGTTTTAACCATGTGCAGACATAAGCAAAATACAAACATTTACATCTGCAACATACTTTCGCATTTCAGAATGGTATATCAGTTTCTTACTACGTCATGTTGTTCACGCCCCGTTTTTACAAAATAAGTTGATCCTGATTTTCAGGTTCAAGATGAACAAGTTGAGCCAGATATTTCAGGATGAGGGTCAAAAATGATGTTCACTAAAACCAGGATCAATTTTAATTTTTGGTCAAATATGTATTATAAAACGATTTTAATCTCTAAGCCACGTACCTTTGCTGTCTGATATGAAGATTTTAATAAAAGAAATAACAAAAAATATGTGATTTTATCAAGAAGAAAAGTTATTCCGAAAATAAAATATGGTTGATATTCCGCTCAGTTGAGCTGCAAGATCAATATCAGCTAAGACTGATCCTGATCCTGTAATTGATCCTTTGTGAACATGGGGCCAGATGTTAAGTACGCGTCTAGAATCTCTGCAGAAATCTATACCATGCCATGAAGTCGCGCAATACATAGATTTATATTCATTATATAACCTATACATGTACAGGTAGGTGGGTACTGATTTTTTCCACCCCTCTAACTATAAATCCTGTATCCGCATATGAACATTGTACATGCATGTTGTTATAACATAAAATGTCATCTCAGAACGTGCCGAGATGCCATATTGACGCAACCGACGCATTACATGGCATCAAGGCTGAACAAATGAACTCATCATTATATTAAAATTAGGGCTGCAACAATTTCGCAAAAACCGTAATGCAATGTATTGAAAGTTGGAAAACCCATATTGCAATATATTGATATATATTGAAAGACATTCAAATACAGTTAGCGCACTGTTGTATCAAAGATCAGTAGGGAATAAACTAACATGACACAATTTGTAATAAGATGCGTTTCTTAAGCAAAATCAGCATATCTACATTGTTCATGGTTATATTAGCTCATTTCTAAGTAACAATTAAAATCAGGTATACATGTTTATGTTTTAGTATTGAATTTGTGGCAATGTATTGCCATGACAAAATAACGTTTTGCAATACAATATGGAAAACGCATATTGCAATACAATATGGAAAACGCATATTGCAATACAATACAATATATTAGAATGCTGTTTCAGCCCTATTAAAAATGAAGTCCCACTTTTCGCCCTATTGGTTCAATCTATAATAACCAGGCATATACAAAACATGGCAGTTCCTGGAAGCGCATGCAAAGCTGTCCGTTATAGACATCGATAACGCCAACGGCCCATTATAAAACTATTCAGAAAGTAGGGATTTAGTTCAGATGTTGCCCGTGCAAAGATGACTGCGGTTTCCTGTCTTGCTGTTCGTGGAAATGTCTGTATGTAGTTAAGACATGTATACTTATAGACCCATCGGGTCGGGTGTATCTTTTTTTTTGTAATCACATTTCTGTTGATTGTTATATTACACATGTCACTGAAATAAATAATTTACTGAAATAAATAATTTACTTACTTATACTGTGAACGCTACTTATTTGCTGTAATGTGTGTTTTATCCCTAGAAATTGTATCAAGTATATACACCTGTCATGTTTAATTGAACGCACGCATGAATGTATTTGTTATAATGTCTTTCTTCTAGAATTTGTGAATATATGCGTATCATTGAATGTACATATGAACGTTTTTATTATTGCATGTTTTCTTAGAATGCACATGTTAATATTATTTTAGGTGCATATGAACATTTTCTATACTGTATTTCTTCTAGAATTTGTATCATGTATATATTAGTTTGTATTCGTTTCATAGAAGGTGCATAATTATGAATGCCTTTGTATTTGCTAGGATTTGTCTCGTCTAGCACTTCTATCATGTGTGTATACGTATCATTGATCGTAAATGTGAATGCATTACCTATAACGAGGTATTCGTCTTGAAAGTGTATCATGTGTGTATACGTTTCATTGATCGTACATGTGAATGCATTACCCATAACGAGTTATTCTTCTAGAATGTGTATCATGTGTGTAAACGTATCATTGATCTTACATGTGCATGCATTACCTATAACGAGTTATTCTTCTATAATGTGTACACGTGTCATTTATCTTGCACACAAGCATATGCACATGTACACTAACTAATTACTCAAATACCTACCACAGGCCTGCCGCTCTCCCGCCATGTCCCTTCTTACTTGCCTATCTCGCTGTCTCAATATTCCATTGCTTAGTTACTTTTTTCGGAGTATAGCTGTCTATGTCCCAGTTTTTGACCTAATTGAGCAGTAGTTCCAAATGGATACATTCATCATTGTAATTCCTTGGTAAAACTAACTTAACTGTATCAGCAGGAGAGACTTATTTACATCCTAAACATTTCAAAACATATAATATAATGTTCTGTACATCGATAGTAAGAAATTAAGCCCATATATTTATAAGTTATGTTATAATAATTAAAATAATTTAAAATACGTTGAATTCTCCGCCGCGCCAAATATCATTTTTAAATCGACATTTCCTGTTACTTACTACCGCCAGGAATCCATATTGCATATATGAACAGCCATTAAAGCTATATTGCGGATATATGAATGCGCTACTTATTAAATAAACAAGTGCTTCAAATTCAGTTCGAATGTTTGGTAACATTATGCTAGTCTTAATGTGTCCGATGCATTATTTGGGGTCATTGCCTTTAAGAGATTGCAGTTTTCAGAGGAATACACACATCTCGTGATCACTGAATTTCTCACAGCCTGTAAGTAGTAGTTGTAGTAAATTCCTAGAGTTATAACACTGCGTAATTGAAAGAAGGAAGGCACATTCATTTCCTGAAGCATTCCCAAATCACAAGAGTATGCACATGGGCCGCGTATTAGAAGACTCTAGTTGTACTGCTGGTATTTGGAGACTTTAGCTCAGTTTCTGTACTTTTCAATATATTGGTTATATCTTTCAGAGAACAATCAAGCCCATTTAATAGTCTTATTATCATCCCACCCAGCGACTACAAAATGCTTACTCTCAACGAGTTTAGTCTCGCTACCAATATTAATGTTGGCTTTCATACTAGCAAAAGGAAATCAATGTTCATAATTATTTAAAAGCGCTTTCTTTGGTCAATACATTTAGTTGAGACCAGGCTAAATTTTATATTTAGTATAAGTATAATAAAACTCCAGAAACATCCGGAGAGGAACCCTTTTTTAATATCCGCTGGTCCTTTCATTAGGGGAAGTGACCAATTGCCTATACAATACAGGACAATGCGCATAACACAACACAAAACATAAAAAGTGGTCAAAACTGGCGTCACCGCCTCGTAACAGTCAATGCCATGCATCGGAGCCTTACATCGGTTAAAAGGCGTGCCAAACTTCACTCTTAGCCCAGAATAATCACAATACACACACTCGTAAATAAAATTTAACCTCATAACATCGCGATTCAAATTAAATAGTAATAAGAATTTAAATATGTGGTTTAAATATCCAAGATTCTTCTAGGCAAATTAAATTTACAATTATTGTGAATACATGGTAATTACACCAAATACATGGTAATTACACCAAATACACGGTAATTACACCAAATTCAATCGATTTTAGAGCAAGAAAGAACGGGGGAATTGTTAAACCAATAACTATTCACTGTTGTAGTAAACGGGTTGTTGGTTTAATTATGGGAATAAACTTTGCGAGCACATGGACCCATGTGTTTGTCAAAACAAAAACAACATAAAGAGTTTCCTGGAAACAACACAACCCCTGGGGGAAATAAAGCCCATACTCCCTATCTCGAACAGGACTCATTAATGTCAGCATGACATAGACATGTCTATAAAAGGTCAATGTCCACGTGCGTATATGTAATAGTTAGGCTCCTCCCACCAGTAATATCACAGTTATTGAACACCGCTTAACAAAGAAAACTCTCTGAAATATGGTATAATACACAATTAATCCATTAAAGGTTGTATAAACGAGCTCATCATATAATTGGATTTAAATGGAACTATTTAAACCCAAAGAAGTATTCCGCTGAGCTGCCGAAAACTCATACCTGTACATGTTTATGAGCTATGACGACAGTTCTTGTAGTCTACGAAAACACGAATACATGTACTGGGTTCAAAATGGGACGGGTATGTGTTATGTTTGTGTTATATACCCTACATTTAAGTGTTTCCTGTCATTTTTATGTTTTGCAAGCTGATATCAAGCCATTGTTGAGTTTGAGAATGGTGTATTTGGAATAAATGATTTTTATATTAAATATTATGTCAAGTTAAAACATGTTTCACCGTTTCGGGCTGCGGCTCGAATCTGCGACTTCCGGGTCAAAGGTAAGCCACTCTTATCTATCGAACAGGTGATCTAAATATGCATGGAGCGAAATTTTAACGCTATGCAAAAGGTGCACGTGATTTTAAAACTTTCAACGAAAAGAGCAGAAGTTTTACCTCTTATTCTATTGTTTCGCGTTACAAACGTTTATAATTGTATCCATTTCAACTTATAATTATACATTAACGCCACGTTATCTCCAGAATATTTATGTGTCAGGACTGTTAGGTCGCTACTCTATAGTTGGTCTCTACTCTACAGTTGGTCGCTACTCTATAGTTGGTAAAGCCGTCTACGGGGAAATTATGCGAGTGCATGTCGACCTATGTTATATTCAAGATTTATTGCCATATGGTTCATCACGTCCACGATATCTATTTCGATACAGTTTAATATATTTTTTTGTCACGTAAGTCAATACACTTCAAGTCTTTAACTGTTTTCGAGCATCAACAATGCAAATACATTAGGTTCGAACCCACATTCATTTACATATGACTCAGACAGGTCATGATAACATAAATTTATTGTAAGTTACATTTAATTGGGAGATTGAATATCAGTATTTTATTACGTCTTGTCATATAGAAATTTCTGAAATCCAACTGACCATTGTTGTGTGCAATTATTGTAGTAGCAACAGTACAGGTCAGCAATGATATTAGCAATGTGCATTTAACGAGAACGAACAAGTAAATTGCTGAAGTATAGTCAAACATAACAGTAGATTTATTAATGAGTTTGATATCCACATACATCCTAGATAAAAGGAATCCAAAATTGGTTTATGGTTTATTATGTTAAACGCTATGTGGTAAACGGTTCACTGCAAAGCGTATTCGAAGGGGTGAAAATCTCCATTTGGAGTTGGCTCTGCTGACTGGTATCATTTGCGATACAATCTGTATTGTACTATCTGGTAATCTGTTTAAGAAGAAGGGAAGTAGAAGATATTCATTTTTTTATTTCATTTCAATTAATGAAAGTTGCCATTTTGCTGTTTCTGGTTAGCGTCTAAGCTATCGAGTTTTTAAATTGTTTAAGAAGTGATAATGGCATTCTCTTTTATTACGTGTTAGCTCTAATAGCAATTTATGCTTTAAATCTTTACATGTATTTTTCAAATGATGTTTCATACTTTGATGTTGGTTTTTTATCTTTGTGGATGTGTATCCTTTCCCGTACACGGCTCCTAATCTACCAATTACATCTAATTAAAAATAACAACGACTTTATATCAATATCAATATGCGTTTGATCTTATACGCAGTGCAAACAATGAAACAAAAGTTCGCGAACACCCCTTCTCACCGGTTGATTGTAAAAGCTGAATAGTGAAACAACAACACGAGTTCATAGACACAATATAAAGACTCGCTCTGAATTTAAATCGGCCCATCAATCATTCAGGAGTCCGCCATGTCAACACGACCTCGAAGCGTCTATTTATAAATAGACCATGTCACGACGACCTTCTAAGCACGTGCGTATCTAACAAAAACTTGGTCATTATATACAAAACATATTCGCTAAGAGGACCTTTCGTTTTATAGCTATGAGGCATTTAATAAATATTGGAGATGATTATATCATGTTATTACATAATAATATATAATATAATATATAACAAGAGCTGGAAGACGACAGCGCGCTCGACTATTCGAAGTATTTCAGTTGGTACATATTTTTGATAGCGAAAGGGGCATACATTTAAAATACAATATTTTTAAGTGAAGCCTTGTATAGTTTATAAATTTTTGGAACAAAAACTTAACTACAAAGTCTGTTTAAAAAGTGGGCTAACTCTGTCAAAATACAAAATAGAGTTATGGGTAATGTTGCCCCTGATACTAGACTAGAGTTGATGACAAAGGTTAGTTCCAAGTTTCAAGTGAATAACTTATGTAGTTTCGAAGTAACAAAACTTTTGAATATAAACTTTAACCAGAAAATCTAAGTGAAAAAGGGGCATAACTCTGTCAAAATACAAAAAAAGTTATGGGTAATGTTACCCCTGATACTAGAGTTGATGACAAAGGTAAGTTCCAAGTTTCAAGTGAATAACTTATGTAGTTTTGAAGTTCCCAAACTTTTGAATATAAACTTTTGAACAGAAAATCTAAGTGAAAAGGGGGCATAACTTCTAAGTGAAAAAGGGACATAAATCTGTCAAAATACAAAACAGAGTTATGGGGAATGTTGCCCGACACTGGAGTTGATGACAAAGGCTATTTTCAAATTTCAAGTGAATAACTTATGTAGTTTTGAAGTAATAAAACTTTTGAATATAAACTTTAACCAGAAAATCTATGTGAAAAGGGGCATAACTCTGTCAAAATACAAAACAGAGCTATACGGAACATTGCCCTTGACACTGAAGTTGATGAAAAAGGTTAGTCACAAGTTTCAGTTGAATATCTTACGTAGTTTTGATGTTCCAAAACTTGTGAATATAAACTTTAAAAGAAAATCTAAGTGAAAAAGGGGCATAACTCTGTCAAAATACAAAACAGAGTTATACAGAAGCCTTGTATAGTTTATAAATTTTTGGAACAAAAACTTTAACCACAAAGTCAGTTTAAAAAGTGGGCTAACTCTGTCAAAATAGAAAATAGAGTTATGGGTAACCCCTGACACTGGAGTTGATGGCAAAGGTATTACAAGTTTCAAGTGAATAACTTATGTAGTTTTGAAGTTACGTACGCCAGGTGTAGTAGGAAAGCTCATCTATTCTTCGAATAGTCGAGCTAAAACTACAGATTAACGATTATTTCGCACCAACAACACATACTACATGTGCGGTGTTTGCGTTCTAGGAATAGGCAATTGGTGTATTGATTAACTGGTGTTGGTAAGCTTTGACTTTCACTTAAACAGAAAATACTCGTCAAAAAGTATCACAAATTAACGAAATATAAACATATTAATTAGCAACAAGAGGGCCATGATGGCCCCAAGGGCTCACCTGAGAATTGGTACAGGTGAAGACCATACTGTTGACAGGTTTGAAAATTATGGTATCTGAACAATACGCAGAGGGGGATAGGATCAATTTTGATTTAAAACATCGGTTAGTGCAATGGGCTAATTAAAGTATGAGTTGGGTAGTGGATGTGCGGGTTTTTGCTAACGGTTCTCAAATCTTCTCGATATTCTAACCTGACCCTTTTTCATGTAGTCATTGACAATTCTGGAAAATGTAGAAACAGTAGATGTTGATGTCTTTTTCGCAAACAGTATTGGAGAACTAGTTGCAATGCGATAATTGCAATCGCTGTGCTATAAAAGGATTGCTTTTTCTTTTATAATTTTCTGTCCAATGATGATAAATGATGTCAGTGCAGGCTCCTGAAGACATCAATGTTGCTTGTACAAATAACTGCACGCAAGTCTTGCAACTGTTAGAAATCAAAGTTTATCAATCAATTTTTATGGTCATGCGCAAATTGTGTAAGTTTGGTCAACATTGAATCAAAAATCGTGTGTGCAAGCCAATCATTGATAACTTGTTGATGTTTTTTCCAAACACAAGGGGAAATAACTCTGGTTTTTCTGGCCCGATCATGCTTATATTCGACTTCACATGTAGTCTTACGTGCATAGACAAACTGTACATGCTTGGTGGAGATTGGATGAAAAATGAAGTCTCTATCCTGAATAATGTCCATTTTTGCATATTTTTTTCACAAAAAAGACCAATAACTCTGGTGTTTCTGGTCCAATCATGCTTATATTTGACTTCACCTTTAATCTTATGATCATAGACAAACTGTGCAAGATTGGTGAAGATTGGATGAAAAATGAAGTCTCTATCCTGAATAATGTCCTTTTTTGCATATTTGCATATATGGACGACACTTTAAGTACATGCTTTAAGTCAGTTTTTCCCACGACACGCTTAATTTATTTATGTATAATATACTCGTATATAAAAGATAACACTAGAAATGGTAAATGTGGTTCTTGAAATGCATAAATCTGGATAGAGTGTTCTGTTAAGCAAACTCAACCAAAAAAGCTTAGAATATCACCCAAAGTTAACGCCAATCTCTTCCTAGTGATACTAAAGGATTCGCTCATGACCAGGAATTGGTCTGTGTGATTATATTAACAATATCGAGGAAAGAGAGAATAATAAGAATAATAATCAGCATATTTTATTAGTATCTTAGCTGTGTATTGAAAAAAACAACAATACAAAATCCTGTTTCACAACACGGAGATTTACCCACAGTGAAAGAGGAACAGTGCATCTGTTCCATTACGTTTGTTTGCCAATGTGTCTGTCAATTAAATAATACAAACAATATATTTAACAAAGCAAACAGACACTAAACATGACTACTGGTCTGGTATTTATAAAACACCTATGTAACATCAATACTAGTTTGTACTTTATCCGAAACATTTTACCATTTTACGCGATGTTTTATGCACAAGTACACAAAATGATTAAGACAGAGTCGTTTCACACTGGTCAGAATAACACTGTTTAATACAAAATCAAAAACTGAACAGTAGATTATTTCGTGGTCAATTCCTAAATATAGATCATGTTGTAATCTAAGGGCCAATCTGTTCACACTAGTTGAAGCAAAATCCACACAATTATTATGACACTGTCGATTTACACTTTTAGGCATAAGACTATTAATGCTGAAACAGACCGATTATTGTATTATTTCGTTGCAAATTCTTCAATAGCGACATTGTAGTCTACGGGCCAAACTCTCACAATAGTTGAAGCAACAGTCTTCTATACAACAATCACATTGACATCACACTGACATTCTGTCTGAGTCATACACAAGTAAAACTTTCTAGTATATAGCAAAAAAACCCAAACAAATAACAGTAGTCCAAATACAACAGGAGCTATTGGTTACGTGAAAGGTACTGAATATTATGCTGACCAGTTCTTCCTAACCACTGCACAAGAAATACACAAACATGCGGCATGTCGAAAGTTGATTAACACTGTTCAGAAATGGATTTGATTTTTTTTTGTTCAAAATTTAACAAGTTGCCAAGGTGCCATCACATTGCATATAATCGTCAAATTTGCCAGTTCTAAGCTTGAACAAATGTGTCACGTTGAGTTTGACACAGGCCATTTGTACTTCAGAAAACTCCTTTTATAGTAACTTACATTCGGAATACCATAGTGTGCCACTTATAATGTTTGTGTTTTTTATTTATTTTATGCTTTAATAGTAAAAAAGTATTTAAAGATTACATGTATAACTTGACAATGTAACTGTTTTTTGCGACAATGAACAACAACAAAGGAACTTCTCATCGATATTACAATTTGCTCGGTTTATCAATTTACCTTCTCATTTTACACTCGGTTTATCAATTTACCTTCTCATTTTACACTCGGTTTATCAATTTACCTTCTCATTTTACACTCGGTTTATCAATTTACCTTCTCATTTTACACTCGGTTTATCAATTTACCTTCTCATTTTACATTAAACAGCTGTAACAGTTTTTGCTTCTATTTTTAAAATGCCAGCTACGGTTTTTTTTTTTGCGCCAAGCGATCACATTTTGAAAAGCCAATATTAAAAAATAAATTTAATATTAAAAACGAAAACATGTTACAATACATATGAATTGGGCAGTTAAATAAAGAGTGTATATGTTAACAAAATAGTTTGTTTAAAGAATACTCCATTATACAAATGAGGGGCGTCGTGGGAAAACCGGTCTTAATGCATGTGCGTAAAGTGTCGCCCCGGATTACTTTGTGCAGTCAGCACAGGCTAATCCAGGACGGCACTTTTTGCCGACAGAGGATTTATGTTTAGAAGAAACTTCCTTGAAACAGAAAATACCATATAAGCGGAAAGTGCCATCCTGGATTTGCCTGTGCGAACTGCAATCCGGGACGACACTTTACGCACATGCATTAAGACCGGTTTTCTCACAAAGCGCCACAAATGTTCAAAAGATTATTATCTGCATACAAAGAAAATGTACATGGAAAAGCTTTTTGTGGTAGCAATAACATGGCCAAACATAATAACACACTATTATGTGAAGTTAGAATAAGACATCAAACCAAACATAGATTGGACCTTCTATAACTGGGCAATTCATAAAGTTTAGGTATGTTTTTTTTTTCAAATTTAGACATTATTTGTAGTATTTCATACATGTTTTCTTTACATTTTCTAAAAAAAAAAATCATGTAGGATTTTCGCTGTCCTGAAAACTATGTCCAGACAAGGTCCTGTGTTTTCGTGAAATTGTGTCACTGCGTACAAGTAATAGTATACAGTTTGGTTGTAAAACCAATTTCAACGATGCAGTCATGAAGGCAGATCTCTCACCAATTACTTTGCAAAACCTTTTATTTTCTTACAGTTAACTGCTTATAAAACATTGGTGTAATAAAACAATTTATTCTATGTTTAATGTCTTATTCTCACTTTACATAATAGTATGTTATAGAATTTGTCACTGAGTAAACCACCTTTAACGAATATGAAAGGATAACTGAGAAAGGGCTAAATCTGTTAACATAAGGAAAATATAGCATAGTGAAAACAGTTTAATTTGTGATAATTATATTTATAATTTAAGTTTCAATAACAATGTATACAATAAGTTGAACGTTATAACGTCATTATAATTAATAGTATACTGTATACTGTTTTGTTCAAGATAATTATAATAAAATTACTATTTGATCAATTTTTATTAATAATAAAAATGTTTTCAAACGCTATTATTTTTTATAAGAAAACTTCAATGGAACCGCGGCTAATATAGCAGCATATGCATGTACCTGTATAGTATAGAAACAACATACAATACACATTAACAACAGTCATAATATAAATTCCACATCAACAAAGAAGCAATACACACAGTAAATGTTTTGGGTCCCCAGCAAGTAAATGCTTTATTTACAAAGGTATCAAGTAAACATGATTTGTTTGGTTACATGATACAAATATAAGTATGCACAATAAAATAATATTAATTGTAAATAAAATAACACTTTACAAATAAAAACGAAGAGATAACTTGTTTGTCTGTACATGCTACAATAATCAAAATACAGGAACTGATCAGTTTTAAATTATAATACATGTTTGTTAGAACTAAAATAAAAATATTAACAATACAGATGTAAATTCAGCAAAGATTTGTCCAACAAAACACAACAAATAATGACACACAAAAATGACAAATGTAGTGAAGCATTTGGGTCTTTCAACAACAAAACTATGATGAATCTATTAACATTTGTCTTTTAGCAACATAAATAATTTGTGTCAAATTGAAGCACACTCTTGAGAAAGGGTGCTAATGTTTTAAATTAACATTAATGAACCTTTGGCATGCGCCTTCAATTCTGATTAACTTTGATAAATACAATATGGTCCATTCTATATTTTTAGCAGTTCTTGAAATTAGCATTTTGGGCAAGTAAGCACACATTTATATATTATTACTTAAAGGCCTAGTTTAATCCGTCTTTATTTGACCCCCCCCCCCCCCCCCCCCGCCCAAATCTTGGGTATTGTACCCCTGTGTATTGGCACCCTAAAGCCATTGCTCAGTCAGCTGTGAGAAAAGATCCCAGATAATGATAAGAGATTTTATGATGGACCAATACACAGAGTGGAATACCCCATGGAGTGGCCAGACATTCTGTAAACTAGGCTTTTAGGAGCAAGAAAATGGTGCAAGCCCATCAATATGCATAACCGAGAATCTGAGCAATCCTAGCTCAGAACTGACAAGTGTGGGGCTTATGAGCTTGTACTAATTTCAATCGCTGAACACATATTCATGACATCAATGAATATTCCATAAGTGCCTCGGGGAACACGTTTATGCAACTTGCATTGATTCCTTTCCATGACTTATCTACCGGTATAAGAACAATTAAACATACTTGTAGCAGCTTTCCAACAGCTCCCCAGGGTTAGCTATGTACAGAATACAAACATCAAAGATTCATAACTGTTTGAATAAATATTTGTGGTGTTTCACTCGGTGTTCTATTAAAAAAACTATTATTAATAGGGTTAGAAATAATTATTTCTAAAAGATAATATCTTAACTTTAAAGGTGATTGTCAATACCGGCAGCTGTTAGTGGAAATTGTAACAAAACTGAGATAATTCTTACACATACAAATATGGAACACTAATATTGGCGTGCAAAACATTTAAAACTTTCGTATATCTTTATACTTATTAATTTATCACTTTTCTTATTAAATTATGTGCATCAAACATAATCTTTTATTACCATTAACGATGTTTATTTATAACATGTTTATTACCTGACTTTGAAGTGAAACTGAATGGTAATGACACAATTAACGGCCACCCAGAGGAAATGTAAAACTAATTAAACAAAAATATTGTTGAATTAATTCTCCTAAATAAAATTCTAAAACCTTAAAACCAAATAGTCATTTTGGAATACGAGTGTGAGAAATCTAATACATTTCTGGTTTCAGATGTGTTTTAAAAACAAAACATCAACAACATAATTTTTTACAATAGATCTACTTGTATCGTGTGCAAAGAAAAACACACTAAATAAACTGTTTATCTTGTAGAACATAACAAGCATTTTTAATATAAACTCCTGCAACTGTGTAACAAAAGTATAAATAATAAGATATTGTTTTCTAAAATTACCGATCTTTGAGGAATTATACGATAATTTATCTCCAATAAGACTAAAGTCTAGTTGGACACATAACAGGGCATCTTAGAAAGTATACCATCATTTGAGAGAAAAAGAGGAATTATTACTTTACATTCGCAATGGTAAAATGTGTAAATACTTAAATACTCTATTAAAAAAACAACATTGGAGTAGAGATCTTCATGATGAAAGTATGTTACTAAATAACTTAATTTATTGAGAACAAGTCGTAATATTTTGCTAAATGCAAGTTAATGGAAACTTCTTAAATCTTAAATAGCAGTTACACTATTGTTGCACTTTAAGCTTGAAATTTTATACACTCAACACAAGTTATAATGCACCGAATCCAGGAAATTGTTGTATTTTCTTTATTTATCAGAATTTCAGCTGTGCCATGGTAAACACGAAATTCTTTCGTATTTTTTCCAATAATTTGGTAGGAACACATGCATGTATAACTCATATAATCATAGCTGACATTTTAGCTGAAATTCTTATAAAACTTATAAATAAAGAAAATACAACAATTTCCATTTGGTGTTTTATAACTTTTGTTGAGTGTAGATGTAGAGATTAACAAATGCAATAATGCACGAAAGAGCACTATTTAAAAGGCAAGATGTCTTCGAGAGTTCAATCTTTTTTGTTTGTCTTGTTTTTGGATTTTTCGCCGTATTCAACAGTATTTCAGTCATATAACGGCGGTCAGTTAACCTACTCACACTTTTTCTGGGTAAGCTGGTTTACCAGTACTAAGTGCACATACTTATGCCAATAACTGACAACTGCCCTACTTGAATCAGAAGTAGGGGGAGAATGGCCATAGAAATAATTTCATGACCAATCCCCACACAAGTTATGTGGCCGGGCTGGGAATCGAACCCGCGATCCTCGGATTTGTAGTCCAGCGCTCTACCAACTGAGCTAGGCAGCCCGGCAGTCAAAATAAGAGATCTTGGATTGTACATGTAATGTAAATACATTTTAGAGAAAATATTTAAAGAAAAACGTCTTTATGAAAATCTATGATAATTAAAATTTGGTAGATAGCAAGCCTGTTTCAAAAATTAGCGAAAAACAAAATAAAGGTTTGCTGTAAAATAAATAATTATTTTAGATTTGTAGAAAACCGTTTCAAAATGGAATTTTAACAACTAATAAAATAATTCTATCAACAACATTATACAAACATTCGCCAATGCTAACCCAAACTTTTCTGTGTACATTTACAACTATATTGCAAGCAAAACTTAAATGGTGACAATAATTACATACATCCATAACAAGTTGCCTTTTGTCCTAAGAAAGATAATTATGTTGTTACGATCAATTTGATACCAAAATGGATTGTTTCCCTTGAAAGTGCTGGTTTACTTTCAAATTAATAACTCCATATAAAGACAAGTAGGTCATAAGAAAATATTGAGAAAACAATGACATTTTACCTTATTAGAGCTAGAATTTTCTAATGTTTAAATGTCAGCTTGCTTTAAATAAATGAATAAAGAAAACCTAAACCTGAATTAAGAGTTCTATAGGAAATAGAACTTATTTTATACTTGCGATATATTCTATTAACCAATACAATCTAGACTACCTACATGTAACTACTCTCGTTAATCTTAAACTGATTATGAACACTTTAATCGGCCAATATTACTGTTCATAAACGCAACTTTACTTAACAAAGCAGCCTACATAAAACGAGGCAGATATGCAAAATGAAATCAGGCTGGTAAATGATAAAAATAAACAAATGAGGCGTGTCGTGGGAAAACAGGGCTTAAAATGCACGTGCGTAAAGTGTCGTCCTGGATCAGCCTGTGCTTTCCGCTTTTATGGTATTTCCTGTTTCATGGAAGTTTCTTCTTAACATAAATCCATTGTAGGTGGTAAGTGCAGTCCTGGATTACCTTGTGCGGACGCACGTGAATTAAGACTGGTTTTCCCACGACATGCCTCAAATATATACTACATGCACCACATTTCAGAAGAATGTCTCAGACAAACAACATGCAAATAAAACACACTAACATATTGCACAAAACAGTTGTACATTATTCCGGATTAATGCAAAGAGGGACACACCAAGTAGTGGGCTAAATTCTGACTAGATAAAAACTTGCAAGCATATTTCTAAGAAAATTCTTTTGTTGGGAGATAAGGGTGAACATTACAAGGCTGCTTATTATAGCTGTTTTTTTTCTGAAATAGGATTACAATTTGCTTGAAAATAGTTTCAATAAACCATTGCATTAAGTACACATGTAATTTTGCTATCAATTATTCTTTAAAACTGCAGAAAAAAAAACAACATAATTTAACAAGATCAAATTTATTAACATCAACATACGAAATACTTTAAATGATCATTGTTTAATTTATAAAAACAACACAAGATGCTTGTAATGTATTGATCTATACTGCTTTTATCTTGTACAGATCTCAGACAAGAATGCTTGTAATGTATTGATCTATACTGCTTTTATCTTGTACAGATCTCACACAAGAATGCTTGTAATAATGTATTGATCTATACTGCTTTTATCTGGTACAGATCTCAGACAAGAATGCTTGTAATGTATTGATCTATACTGCTTTTATCTGGTATAGATCTAGTATTTTATCTAGTTTTTATCTAGTACAGATCTAGTATTTTATCTAGTTTTTATCTGGTACAGATCTCAGACAAGAATGCTTAAAAGCTTTCTAGCAATGTTCCTATTGATTAAGTAGCAAAAATGACTGATCAAGTCAAATGACACCAAAGCGGATATGTGGTGCGTCATGAGAAAACCGGTCGTAATGCATGCGCGTAAAGTGTCTGCACAGGCTAATCCGGGATGGCATTTTCCGCTTTTATGGTATTTTCTGTTTCAAGGAGGTCTCTTCTAAACATAAATCCACTGTAGGCGGAAAGTGCCGTCCCGGATTAGCCTGTGCGGACTGCACAGGCTACCAGGACGACACTTTACGCACATGCATCATGACCGGTTTTCCCACGACGCGCCTCATATATTCTTAACGATCTTTTTATAATTTATACATGTAAGCAGAAAAATTCCCAATTATAGTATCAAACAAAGGGCCATAATGGCCCCAAAAGCACTCACCTGAGAACTGGTACAGATGAAGACCATACTGTTGTGACAGGTTTGAAAATTAAGGTATCTGAACAATACGCAAAGGGGGATAGGATTTTATTTAAAACATCGGTTAGTACAATGGGCTAACTAAAGTACGAGTTGGGTAGTGAATGTGCAGTGTTTTCGCTAACGGTTCTCAAATCATTTTTCTCGATATTCTTACCTGACCCTTTTTCATTAAGTCAGTAACACTTCGGGAAAATGCAGAAACAGTAGATTTTGATGTCTTTTTCGCAGACAGTTTTTGAGAACTAGCTGCAATGTGATAATTGCGATGGCTGTGCTATAAGGTCAAGTTTTGCTTGATGATAAATGATGTTAATGCAGGCTCTGAAGCCATCAATGTTGCATGTAAATATAACTGCATGCAAGGTTTGCAACTGTTGGAAATCAAATTTTATCAATCAATTGTTATGGTCATATGCAAACTGTGTAAGTTTGGTCAACATTGAATAAAAAATAATGTGTGCAAGCCAATCAATGAGAACTTGTTGATGTTTTTTTCCACACACAAGGGGCAATAACTCTGGTGTTTCTGGCCCGAACATGCTTATATTCGACTTCACCTGTAATCTAACGTTCATAGACAAACTGCGCACAAATGGTGAAAACTGGATGAAAAATGAAGTCTCTATCATAAGTAATGTCCATTTTGTATTTTTTTTCCACACAAAAAAAGAAAAATGAAGTCTCTATCATAAGTAATGTCCATTTGTTGTTTTTTCCACAAACAAAGGGCATTAACTCCGGTGTTTCTGGTCCGATCTTACTTATATTTAACTTCAATTGCAATCTCATGGTCATAGACAAACTGTGCAAGATTGTTGAAGATGGGATGAAAAATAAAGTCTCTATCCTGAATAATGTCCATTTTTGTATATTTTTCCCCAAAAAGGGTAATAACTGCGGTGTTTGAAACACGATCTGGCCCATTTTTGATGTCTGCTGAGATCTCATGGTCATACACAAGCTGTGAAAGTTTGGTTAAGACTGAATGGAAAATAAAGTCTATATGTTGGAAAAAGGCATTTTTTCACTTTTTTGAATGAAAAAGGGGCAGTAACTCTAGTGTAACTGGTGTGATCTGGCCCAATAACAATCCCATCCGAGATTTTATTTCCATACACAAACTGTGCAAGTTTGGTTAAGATTAGATAAAAAGTGAAGTCTCCAGCGTGAGAACAAAACAAATTGTTGATGGCACACGGACGACGGATGACATACGACGCAGGAAAGGTGCCCTTTACCAACCACTCACCGAGCACTTTGTGCTTAGGTGAGCTAAAAACACGTAGAAAATATATTTTGATGTAGTGTTTGTAATAGATACCACTAACCCTTCGATGGGTTGAAGACAAAACATTTTAAAATTTCATAGGATATGATCAAATTACTTGTGTTTTCATGTAAATAACTGAATTGAAACAAATAATTGTGTAGCTAGACTCCAAGAGCCAGTTTTTACATAAACCACTCCTGCAAAATGACTTGCAATAATATTCCTGGCATTCCACCATCTTGAACAGAAATTTATTCCGAGGAAGAGGTTGTGTAGCATTTTCTACTCTAAATATTACCCCCCCCCCACACACACACACACACACACTTCCATACTGCGTGTCTACTGGCTTATGTTGGATAAACGATCAAAGAAAACTATAAACAAGGAAAATGAAAGTTATTGAAGACTGTGACAAATGAAAACAAATGGAAGAATGGGAGAGAGAATGACCAATTCATTTAATATGACAAGAACAATAAATTACAAAACAAATGGAAGAATGGGAGAGAGAATGACCAATTCATTTAATATGACATGAACAATAAATTACAAAGGAAGATAAATCAAACAACAAAACATGGTTTTCAATATCCATTTTAAGTAGATGTATGTGAATAAGTAATTATATCAAAAGCAGGTTATATTCTTTATGGGTATTCACTTAAGTAATTCAAACCAGGGCCCACCAAAAGCAGGTTATATTCTTTATGGGTATTCACTTAAGTAATTCAAACCAGGGCCCATCAAAAGCTGGTTATATTCTTTATGGGTATTCCCTTAAGTAATTCAAACCAGGGCCCATCAAAAGCAGGTTATATTCTTTATGGGTATTCCCTTAAGTAATTCAAAACAGGGCCCATCAAAAGCAGGTTATATTCTTTACGGGTATTCACTTAAGTAATTCAAACCAGGGCCCATCAAAAGCAGGTTATATTCTTTATGGGTATTCCCTTAAGTAATTCAAACCAGGGCCCATCAAAAGCAGGTTATATTCCTTATGGGTATTCCCTTAAGTAATTCAAACCAGGGCCCACCAAAAGCAGGTTATATTCTTTATGGGTATTCACTTAAGTAATTCAAACCAGGGCCCATCAAAAGCAGGTTATATTCTTTATGGGTATTCACTTAAGTAATTCAAACCAGGGCCCATCAAAAGCAGGTTATATTCTTTATGGGTATTCCCTTAAGTAATTCAAACAACCTATTCTTAGACTTAAGACTAAGAATAAAGAATAGTCTTGAATCTGCAATGTTCATAGATCTCTTTACTGTTGAATCTAACTTGGTATTCACCATCTCTAATTACATCATTCTTTATTTAAAACGATTTGTTAATGACATTAGCAACATTAGTACCCAGTGCATATGCAAACACAGAAGTAATTGTTTTTGAGTCCAAGTCTGTTCTTTATTCTTAAGTCTAAGAATGGATTGGTGAATACCGGACCCAAATGAAGGATCAGCGTTGATTTAACATCCACATCAACTTATAATTATGTGATTCACTACCACGGACTGTTTACAAAATACGGTGGTTTACTAAAAATTCTCTAAAGCTAGATACAAATTAAACTGCTGCCATTTTCAATATGAGTTTTCACAAATTTACACAAGCCAAAAAAAGTGTTATAAACTGATCAACCAACCCACTGGTAAATATACTGGTAAATTTTCAAAACCTGCTTTAAGCTCAAAGTAAAACAAAATAGTACAAAAAAATAACCTAAAAGAACAAGCTACTTCTAATTAATACAAGTCTGAGATATATTTCTGCTACATCATGATGAATATATAGAATCTGACACAATTGTTATTTCCTATCTTATTCTATTAAACGAGTTCAGGAATTTTGTTAGTGAGTTAATCTTTGGAGAGCTTACTAACAAATTTCCTGGACAAGTTTAATAAAATAAGGTATGAAATGACAACGAGTCAACGACTGTCAGATCTTTTTTATCACATGCTTTTAAACAAAAAACAATCTTATAATTTGACCAAAAGATGTTGATAAATCCTATAAGTTGTGTACTGACGTGGCATCATTTCATGTTGTCGTCATTTCACCAAAATAACGATTGGTCAGTCAAAGAATATGTAGCCAATGAAAACGCTCAAAATGGTAT
The DNA here is from genome assembly GCA_027627225.1 of Congeria kusceri. Taxonomy (NCBI): domain Eukaryota; kingdom Metazoa; phylum Mollusca; class Bivalvia; order Myida; family Dreissenidae; genus Congeria; species Congeria kusceri. Next base: position 30,432,856 of record CM051040.1, read on the forward strand.
CTTGCCCATGTGTAAGATAAAAATATTCGTAACGGCTCAGCCGCTGTATTACACAAGGTATAGCAAGTGATAAATTAAAATACGATAAGATCAACAAGAACAGGAGTATGAGTTCAGAAACACGTGAGGGAAGGGAATCCTAGAATGGTTCACAAAAACTCACAATATCCAAATAGATCCAACAATTTTGGCCATATCTGGATACAAAATGTGCCATTTAAAGTCAAAAAATCAGCTTTAGGGGGGGGGGAGGGGGGGGGAGAATAACAGCCTTGTTGTAGTATTACAGAAGTATGCTGAACGCTTTACGGCGATGAAAATTAATCTTAATGCTAAGTCTTCAACACTGATTATTAAGTTAAAGATGAAAATATGGTAAGATTTAACAAGCTTTTGCGTTCACATCTTAAGACTCTATTTTTTGATTAAGATTATATAGGGCAAGATTTAACAAGCGTTTGTGTTCACATCTTAAGACTCTATTTTTTTATTAAGATTATATAGGGTAAGATTTAACAAGCGTTTGTGTTCACATCTTAAGACTCTATTTTTTTATTAAGATTATATAGGGTAAGATTTAACAAGCGTGTGTGTTCACATCTTAAGACTCTATTTTTTGATTAAGATTATATAGGGTAAGATTTAACAAGCGTTTGTGTTCACATCTTAAGACTCAATTTTTTGATTAAGATTATATAGGGTAAGATTTAACAAGCATTTGTGTTCACATCTTAAGGCTCTATTTTTTTATTAAGCGTTTGTGTTCACATCTTAAGACTCTATATTTTGATGACAAAGAAAATATGTTCAGATTTAAAACGAAGTTTTTGTATTCCCAGCCACCCATTCAGTCTATAATATTATAACATATAAAGAAGAAAAATACCATAAAATTCAATTTGATGTAAGAATTTTATGTTCACATCTTAATGCTCAGTCTTCCGTATGACATACATGTATTGAGATAAAGATGAAAAAACAGTCAGATTCAATAAAAAAATTTATAACATCTTCATGCTCAGTGTTTGATACTCTATATTGTAATAAGATGAAAATATAGTAGGATTTAACAAGCGTCTGTGTTCACATCTTAATGCTCAGTTTTCAATACTCTATACTGTAATAGGATAAAAATATAGTAGGATTTAACAAGCGTTTGTGTTCACATCTTAATGCTCAGTCTTGGATACTCTATATTGCGATTAAGATGACAATATAGTAAGATTTCACAAGCTTTTGTGTTCCAGGCCTCGCATTCAGTCTTCGAGATACTCCACGTAATACTGGGCCTGTTTGAGATACTCCTTGATGCGCGTGGGCACGGGGAGCTGGTCTATGTGGTCTCGACGCACGAGCTGGATGATCGTGAACCGACACATGTGCTGCAGGGACCGCATCTGGACAAACCTGGAGAAGGAAACAAAGGAAAAGAACATAGTGGTTTTATTTATTATTTTCACTGTCATTGAAATTAGCAGTTTGATCAAGAAAGACAGAATTCTTTTTTTATATCATTACTTGAGAGCCAAAAACTGTTGCAAGCCCTCCCATATAAAACAGAGAATCTGAGCAAGCCTAGTCAGTGTTTTTTTTAGGGCCAATTTGGGGCCGAAATTCGGCCCTATTCCCCTGCTTAAAAAGTATATATTTTTCCCCTATATTAACCTTAGAATTCCCTTTCGAATGTAAGCTTTATATAAAAAAAATTGACCAAAATCGAACAAAAATTGTCTACGAAAGAGGAATTTTAGTAAACAATCCCAGCAATTCTTCATCAAACCAAGTTGGTGCATAATCTAAGTCATCATTCGTAGCAAAACAATGGATTAATGTTTTATAACAAAGCAGAATATAATTATGCACGAAATAATGCTTTTCTGAAAAAAATCCCCTTTTGCCGCAAAATTCCCAATCTAAAGGGCCCCGCCACCTTTCCGCCAAAGGTGAAAAAAACACTGCTAATTCATCGTTTTACAGTGCAGGGCTTCGAGGTTTGTGCTCATGTTTGAAAATGTACATTGTTAAACATACAGCCATGTTGGTAGATACTGAGGTAATACCTGGACACTGGATGTAGAAGGTGTATAGGCATAGGGGGGCTGCCATACCTGGACACTGGATGTAGTAGGTGTATAGGCATAGGGGGGCTGCCATACCTGGAAACTGGATGTAGGTGTATAGGCATAGGGGGGCTGCCATACCTGGACTCTGGATGTAGAAGGTGTATAGGCATAGGGGGCTGCCATACTTGGACTCTGGATGTAGAAGGTGTATAGGCATAGGGGGGCTGCCATACCTGGAAACTGGATGTAGGTCTATAGGCATAGGGGGGCTGCCATACCTGGACTCTGGATGTAGAAGGTGTATAGGCATAGGGGGGCTGCCATACCGGGACACTGGATGTAGGTGTATAGGCATAGGGTCTGCCATACCTGGACTCTGGATGTACAAGGTGTATAGGCATAGGGGGCTGCCATACCTGGACACTGGATGTAGAAGGTGTATAGGCATAGGGGTCTGCCATACCTGGACTCTGGATGTAGGTGTATAGGCATAGGGGTCTGCCATACCTGGACACTGGATGTAGTAGGTGTATTGGCATAGGGGTCTGCCATACCTGGACTCTGGATGTACAAGGTGTATAGGCATAGGGGGCTGCCATACCTGGACTCTGGATGTAGAAGGTGTATAGGCATAGGGGGGCTGCCATACCTGGACACTGGATGTAGAAGGTGTACAGGCATAAGGGGGAACTGCCATACCTGGAAACTGGATGTAGGTGTATATGCATAGGGGGCTGCCATACCTGGACTCTGGATGTAGAAGGTGTATAGGCATAGGGGGGCTGCCATACCTGGACTCTGGATGTAGAAGGTGTATAGGCATAGGGGGGCTGCCATACCTGGAAACTGGATGTAGGTGTATAGGCATAGGGGGGCTGCCATACCTGGACTCTGGATGTAGAAGGTGTATAGGCATAGGGGGCTGCCATACCTGGACACTGGATGTAGAAGGTGTATAGGCATAGGGGGGGGCTGCCATACCTGGATACTGGATGTAGGTGTATAGGCATAGGGGGGCTGCCATACCTGGACACCGGATGTAGAAGGTGTATAGGCATAGGGGGGGGGCTGCCATACCTGGATACTGGATGTAGGTGTATAGGCATAGGGGGGCTGCCATACCTGGACACCGGATGTAGAAGGTGTATAGGCATAGGGCGGCTGCCATACCTGGACACTGGATGTAGAAGGTGTATAGGCATAGGGGGCTGCCATACCTGGATACTGGATGTAGAAGGTGTATAGGCATAGGGGGGCTGCCATACCTGGACACTGGATGTAGAAGGTGTATAGGCATAGGGGGACTGCCATACCTGGACACTGGATGTAGAGTGTATAGGCATAGGGGGCTGCCATACCTGGACACTGGATGTAGAAGGTGTATAGGCATAGGGGGGCTGCCATACCTGGATACTGGATGTAGAAGGTGTATAGGCATAGGGGGGCTGCCATACCTGGACACTGGATGTAGAAGGTGTATAGGCATAGGGGGGCTGCCATACCTGGACACTGGATGCAGACGGTATATAGGCATAGGGGGGCTGCCATACCTGGACTCTGGATGTAGAAGGTGTATAGGCATAGGGGGGCTGCCATACCTGGACACTGGATGTAGAAGGTGTATAGGCATAGGGGGGCTGCCATACCTGGAAACTGGATGTAGAAGGTGTATAGGCATAGGGGGGCTGCCAGGTCCACTGGGGCGTATGAAGTACAGGAAGCGACCATTCCTGGAGTTGTCCACACACTGTTCTATGAACTCCTTGATGGTGGACTTGCCATGGGAGTCGGGCTGCGACCAGAAACTGAAGTGACCTGCAGTATAGACATGGCAAAATACATTTAAAAAAAATAAAAATAAATACATTTACCATATTTAAAACCACTGTTGCTGCTACCAGTGAAGCATTTAATGATTGATAATGTGTGGTAATTGTCACTTAGTTTCTGTGCAAAAACATAGATCACAATTTAATTGCTTTTCTGAAAGTGACTAAAACAGAGTAACACAAAAAATAGTTTTGGTCGATTTTGAGGCAGTTCCGAAACAAAGAGTGTCCGAAAACATAGATTAAATATGGTATGCCAGATATAATATTTTGAGCTGAAATTTAGCAAGGGTTGATAATACATTAATGAAGCTAAAGTGACCTGCAGTCAGACATTGCAAACATAGCTTGAAAAGTCAGTATCCGGACATCGGTTCCTACAGGCATTGGTTCATACGCTATGTGTGATATAGGCGGACAATGGTTCCTACAGGCATTGGTTCATACGCTATGTTTGATATAGGCGGACAATGGTTCGTACACTATTTTGACAGCCCAGACATTCGTTTAAATGGTTTAAAATCACTTCCAACATGGAACTTATAATGAACAAACGCGGTCAGGCTGTCCTGTGCTTCGAAGGTCACTCCTACGCCAAGAAACCCACTTCCAAGTCAAGAATATGCTGGCAATGCAGTAAAAGTCACTCCGAATCATCCTGCAAGGATTCTTTCATTACAGACGTCAGTGTAAGTCAATTTATATGAGCCGCGTCGTGGGAAAACCGGACTTAATGCATGTGCGTAAAGTGTCATCCCGGATTAGCCTGTGCAGTCCGCACAGACTAATCCAGGACGGCACTTTCCGCCTACAGTGGATTTATGTTTAGAAGAGACTTCCTTGAAACAGAAAATACCATACAAGCGGAAAGTGCTGTCCTGGATTAGCCTGTGCCGACTGCACAGGCTAATCCGGGACAACACGTTACGCACATGCATTAAGACCGGTTTTATCACGACGCGCCACATTTATATAATGTTTCAATAAAAGACTATAGTAGAAGACAAAGGTTACAGTAGAAGATGAAAAGGTACTTCATTTAAAAACGCAGTTATGGTATTATTATACATAGCAAACTCGTGCACGAGATTAATTTTAGCAATAAAGCCTGCAATAAAAATAAGATAATGTCAAACAATATCTCTAAGTGAATAGTACCAATTAATGATTGTTAGTTCCTATCATTTTAATTTTTAGTATCTTGGAATGTTAGCCTTTGTTGAACAAAAAGGCCGTTAAAAACACACAGCGTTAATAATGACTCCTCCTAGAACTACTGAGTGAAACAGTGTTACAGCCAATTACGATGGCTCCTATATTTGATATGATGACGATCTGAAAGCGTGAAACACGCTTAGCATGTGGTCAGTGTCAAAGCATTTTTCCAGAAAAATTAAATGTTTCAAAGTATATTTTCAATGCATCGTCCAAGAGTAAAAATGTATCAAAACGCCTTCTTTTATTTTATTTCTTGATTTCAGATCACACGTGAACAGTGCCAAGCCTCACTGCCTTGAAGCAGACCCCTTCATGATAGAGGCGAAGAAGCTCTGCTCCGAAATCATGGATGCTGCGCACGCGAACAGGGGTCAGTCCAAGGTATATATATATCAATCATGATTATCTTCGATACGATTATATGTAGATGTAAATTTGCTTGTTGGTGCGCGGGTATTCCTTCTGTGTGTGTTTATGCATGTTATTACATTTAAAATAACGATGAAATAAATACATATCGACTAAATACGCTGTTCTTCTGTTTATTTTTATTCCAATATCTGCATAACGGCTTAATATCAGCGATAATTATATACAAATGACCGTCGTCTCATATTAATTATTATATAGGAACGAATGTCCGGGCTGTCAAAATAATATAGGAACGATTGTCCGGGCTATAAAAATAATGTAGGAACGAGTGTCCGGGCTATAAAAATAATGTAGGAACGAGTGTCCGGGCTATAAAAATAATGTAGGAACGAGTGTCCAGGGTGTCATAATCATGTAGGAACCAACGTCAGCCTATATAAAAAATAGCGTAGGAACCAATGTCCGTAGGATCCAATTCCGGGATTCTGAAAAGTCATATGAAGTACATGTATATGCCAAGCAGACCTCACAAAAACAACTTATAGTCATACACTTTAAAATTACACCATCTTAATTAAGGAATGCAAGGATAAAGGAATGATACTGTTTTCAAATATGCTCAAAAACTGCCATGAATAAAACTTCGCCAGTTACAAACTGATCACAAGCTTGACCATTACAAGGCCATTGAAAATAAATGAATTGATGCATGTGCATAAAGTGTCGTCCCAAATTAGCCTGTGCAGTCTGCATAGATGGTATTTTCTGTTTCAATGAAGTCTCTTCTAAACAGAAATCCACTGCAGGCGGAAAGTGCCATCCTGGATTAGCCTGTGCGGACTGCACAGGCTAATCCGGAATGACACTTTACGCACATGCATTAAGTTCGGTTTTCTGTGCTTCCAAATCCACCAAAGTCTGTAATAAATTACATAACTAAAGCAATTTACAATTTTCTGTGCGATTCAAAACCTGAAAAGATTTAATGGAAAACATGGATACAAGATTATGAGTATGGGGGGTTAAAAATCACAGATGTCGAATGCTTTTTACATGCTATAACAACGGGATGGATAAAAAGATATTTAGACGAAAACAACAAAGAAAAATGGAAATATTTAATGAAATACAGACTTAGAAAAATTTGGGGGTCGCGGTGGCGTAGTGGATATGGTGTCCGCCTAGCGATCGGGAGGTCCCGGGTTCGATCCCCACTCAGCGTTCTCAAGATCTCCCCCAAGGACACCAAGTACTGGTTCTACCCAGGAAACGGACTCGAGAGTGTCTCTATAAGCCTTAGGCTTTCGATGCAATCGAGTTAAAATAAGTAGGTTTAAACTAAACTAAAAAATTTGGGAATGAGTTACTCTTTGATAGCAATATAGATAGCGCAATAAGTAAAAGAATTTGCTGGACAAATAATTTTTTACATGATACACTTATCTCTCGGGCTGAAATAAAACATAGATATAACCTTCAAAAAAACAGAAACAATGTAAGTACACAAACTGTTTGGAAAAATAAAACTATAACATCAAACACAAAATCCTTTTTCTATGAAGACTGGTATCACAGAGGAATAACATTAATTCAACATTTGTATAACTACAAAGAAAAAGCATTTTACACGTTCAGTGATATTCAGTTTCTATATAACATAACAAATAGCGATTACTTAATATACATTTCTCTTGTGTCCGCAATCCCAATGGAATACAAAGAAAAACTAAAGCAAGAAACTCCAAACACATCCGGGAATAATGAAAACTTGAAACATCTAGTTATAAAGCAAAAAAAGCCAAATAAATGTCTATATAAGATACAGATTCAAAACCAGAACACAAATGAAAATGTCGAAAAGTACCGTACTGAATTAAACTGTAATTTAAAAGAACATCGAAAAAACAACAACATTGTCCCATATAAATCCACAATAGATGTAACGTTCAGAAGTTTTCAGTATAAATTCATAATGAGAATTATTCCCACAAATAAATTTGTACATACATGCAAAATAAAAACTAACGACTATGCGAATTTTATAATTTACATACTGAGACGATTGACCACTTATTTTGGGAATGTAATCACGTGCAAGACCTTTGGAGAACATTAGAAACCCTATTACAAGCAAAGAATGTACATACAACGATAACGAAACAAATTGCCCTTTTAGGTTTCATAGAAAGAAAACCTTTTCAAACATTGAATTTCATTATTATTTTAATGAAAGAATTCATATTTAAAATGAACAACATGCCGGTTTTTGAAAGCTTTATAGATTATCTAAAATCCAAAATTAACATTGAAGCTGAAATCTCGCAAATGAAAGACAAATATGAGCAACATTGCCGAAAATGGAACCAATTTACTATTTGCGATGTTTCTTAAGTCATTTACATAACCTAATAAAACATTTGACAGTCATTGCAAAGATCTTGATATAATTTTATCTATACTTCCAACAGAATACCATAGTTTACATAGTTTTATTTAACACTATGTTTGTTACTAATGAGCAAAAAAATAAGTGTATAATTTAGAAGTATATGTATTTATATATTATTAAAATGCATCATGTACGAGGGTGCACGAATGCGTGCGAGTGCGTGCGTATGTGTGTGTGTGTGTGTGTGTATGTGGATGTGTAAGAACGAGTAAGCGTGAGGGAGTGCGAGAGTGAGCATATCATTATATAAGTCCATTTTGAAATTGTGACATTGATGTGTAAAATTAAAATAAGTATGGATGATAATAAATTAGAAAAAGTCCGGTTTTCCCACGACACGCCTCAAATTTGACATGGACATCAGACTTGGTTGGTAATTTATATCAATGACTTACACTTGCTTTAGATTCGTATCAGCGTTCTGATTTGTCAGAAACTGACACTGTCCTAAAATGATTGCAATTTTGATCACAGATTTGGGAAAACACATTATGAAAAGGTGGGAAAATAATTAAGATGATTAAAATTCAATTCCTAATTATTGAAACCAGTGAAACAATGGTTGAACTCGGTATTTTAATGGCTTTCATCCATCAACATGCCAGTCATATCATGATACTCAACAAAATTTAACATTTCCTATGTAATATTATAAGGAACTTGTTATACAGAATTAGGAGTTTTTCTTGTAATCCATTTGGAAAAACTAAAGATTTTTGTGATTGGGTCTTTTTACATGACTCTGCCAAAAAAAGAAAAGAAAACAATCACCAATGCTCCAGTGTACCTTTATGGTGCTCAATGCGTGTATGGTGAACTCGCCCCATGTTCTTGAACGACAGGCTAAGAATGTAGCGCTCGTCGGAACTGTCGCGCACCAGGAACGTCCCCTCCGGCTTGTTGGCCAGCTTTAACTCCGCCTCCTCCCAGCTTAGCGGTCCCCAGTACCAACCCACCTACAGCAACGAAGATATTGTAATTTGTAAGGGTTGAAGCAATGAGCCAGGATTCGGGCCCGTATTCCCCAACCCATTATTAGACTTATGAGTTAAGAATAAAAAATATTCTTAACACTGTTCTGTTGTAAAAAGGCCGTTAGTTTGAAACTTACTAGGTATTCAAATATTCTTATTATAGCATGCTTTATTTACAACAATTTGTTAATGACGCAAGCAACATTTGTACCACCATATTTGTGAAAACACAATGATTTGTTCTTGAGTCTAAGTCTGTTCTTTCTTCTTAAAGTCTAAGAATGGGTTGGTGAATATGAGCCCACTAAAATCACCCAAAATTAAGTCTCTTTGTGGGGTTTTTTGCAAGTGAATAGGTATTTATCAAACCAGTTTCTACAATTCTACTGGTCTTAATGTGTTTTCAAATGTTGAATGAATTTTTACAGCAATTTCAAAATGTTTACATGTGACAATCACTATGATCTCAGATTTTGGAATTCTGCACAGCAGCTATTTAAAATCTTGCCAAAGTCGAACAAAAATAAACAAGAGCTGTCTCAGGACAGCACACTCCGCTTTGTCAGAGTTCTGGGCCTTTGTCAGTGACCTAACATAAATTGATGGTCAGAGTTATGGGCCTTCGTCAATGACCTCACATAATGACCCCAAAGACGTGTGAAGTTTCAATTGAATATCTGTAGATTAGTTACTTGAAGATATGTACTTGTTGTATGCAAACCTTAACCAGAGCAATATGCCGACGCCGACGAATGGGTGAGCAGAACAGCTCAGACTATTCGGTGAACAGTCGAGCTAAAAATGTTTGATATATAAATCTCTGAATTCTGTACTTACATCTTTTAATTGGCGCATGCTTTCCATAAAGTCCTGTGAATATGATACTGAAATAGACAAGGATAAATATGTATTTCATTTTACAGTGTGCAATAAATAAAAGGATAACATTAACAAATGCTAGTGTGAAAATGATAATTTCCCAAATGTTGACAATGAACAGTGTAGTGTTGTCATATGCCAAATAAAATAGTGTTTGGTTATTTCACTCTTATTCTTAACCAGTTGATATTCACTGTCAACACATTCAACGGCGGCAGGAAATATTAATTTTTTGGAAAAATATGTACTTAAAACCAAGCACTGTCTGTTTATAAGCTGTCTCCCATCAGGAAAATGCAAACACCAAGAACTCAAACAGTATCTAGTACAAAAGAAGTTTCCTGCTATGAAAATGCAAACATCAAGAAATCAACACTATTAGTATAAAAGTTGTCTCCTGTGTTAAAAAGCAAAAATAAAAAATAGGCACCAAATAATAATTGGTGAAAAACTACCTCCCTTACTGAAAACGCAAACATGAAGACAACAAACACTGTTTGTTTATTTGGAATATTCTCTGTATTTAACAGTATTTGAGTCATATAGCAGCCACAAGTTAACCTACTCACACTTTTCCTGGGCAAGCTTAGGCGATTTAAGCGGTTTACCAGTACCAAGTGCACATACTTATGCTAGTAACTGAAAAGTACCTCCTTGAATCAGAGGTAGGCGGAGAATGGCCATAGAAATTATTTATTTGGGGCTCGAACTCAGGAACCCCGGATTGAGAGTCCAGCACTCTACCAAATGAAATAGCCGGGCCCTGCGACAACAAACACTATGTAAATTAGTTGTCACCATTAACGTAATTGCAAAATTATTTAACAGACCCAAAATTATCTGGTTTAAAGGGGCGTACTGACAGTAGATCGACAATGACATTTGCAAAAATAAAGTTTATTTTACATATAATTAATACTGAAGCATCGTTAAATACAATGCCCTTTTTCTATAAAAACTTATAAAACAAATTTATGTTGTTTTTATATATTAGCAATGGTCATCGATGATACATTTGCGGGCATGGGAAAATTTGTAGTTGATATGAATGAAATCTACATGAGGCACCGTTACATGCATGTGCATCATCGATACATGTTGGGCAGCGTAGGCAAGTTTTCATTGAAGTGTGCAATTTTGTATGAGTGTGTTCGAATCCAACTGGAACCGTGTATCCACAAAATGTTGTTTTAATTGCTTTGTATACATCTTTTCTTAATGATTCCATCAATTTATAATTGCTACTAAAAAATATATTCCAGAAAAATGGGATTATGTCCTGTTTTAATATGTGTCTATATTTATGGGAAATACAGTCAATTTGCCCCTTTAAAAGTTGTCTCCATTGCTGAAAAACACATTACAGGTTCAAAATACTTGGGCTGCAACAGTATTCCAATATATTGTATTGTATTGCAATATGCATTTTCCATATTGTATTGCAATATGTGTTTTCCATATTGTATTGCAATATGCGTTTCCATATTGTATTGCAATACGTTATTCTGTTATGGCAATATATTGCCATATATTCCATACTATAATAACCCATTATAAATTTAAACAAAAGGGCCACGATGGCCCTAGGTCGATCACCTGATATCTATGTATGAAGTTTCATTAAAATATCCCAATAAAATTTTCAAGTTATTGAGCGAAAACTGTTTTTCTATTTTTAGTAACAGTGACCTTGACCCCACCCACCCCATATGCAATCCCAATTGAGGTCTCAATATAATGTATTTATGTATTAAGTTTCATTAAAATATCTCAATGCGTTCTCAAGATATTAAGAGCAAACTGTTTTTCTATTTTTAGTAACAGTGACCTTGACCCCACCCACCCCATATGCAATCCCATGCGAGGTGTCGATATAAGGTATCTATGTATAAAGTTTCATTAAAATATCTCAATGCGTTTTAAAGTTTTATTGAGCAGAAACGTTTTTTCTATTTTTAGTAACAGTGACCTTGACCCCACCCATCCCATATGCAATCCCAATCGAGGTCGCGATATAATGTTTTAACCAAATATGAAACCTCTGGGCCTTGTGGTTTCAGAGAATAATTTAAATAACATTTTGCCATTTACGTCTATATAAACCATGTGAGCCCCCGGGTGTGCCCAGCTTTCACCCCAGGGGCATCATTTAAACAATCTTTATAGAGTACCAATACACAATGTTACATACCAAATATAAAACCTCTAGGCCTTGAACTTTTAGAGGAGAAGATTTTAAAAGTCATTTTGCTATTTCAGTCTATATAAACCATGTGACCCCCAGGGTTTGGCCAGTTTTGACCCCAGGGGCATCACTTGAACAATCTTTGTAGAGGACCACTATACAATGTTACATACCAAATATGAAACCTCTGAGCCTTGCGGTTTCAGAGGAGAAGAGTTTTAAAGTCATTTTGCTATTCAAGTCTATATAAACCATGTGACCTGCGGGGTGTGGTCAGTTTTGACCCCAGGGGCATCATTTGAACAATCTTTGTAGAGGACAACTACACAATGTTACATACCAAATATGAAACCTCTGGGCCTTGCAATTTCAGAGATGATTTTTTAAGTCATTCTGCTATTCAAGTCTTCGTAAACCATGTGAGCCACGGGGTGTGGCCAGTTTTGACCCCAGGGGCATCATTTGAACAATCTTTGTAGAGGACCACTATACAATGTTACATACCAAATATGAAACCCTCTTGGCCTTGTGGTTTTAGAAGAGAAGATTTTTAAAGTCATTTTGCTATTCAATTCTATATAAACCATGTGACCCCCGAGGTGTGGCCAGTTTTGACCCCAGGGGCATCATTTGAACAATCTTTGTAGAGGACCATTATACAATGTTACATGCCAAATATGACACCTCTAGGCCTTGCGGTTTCAGAGAAGAAGATTTTTAAAGTCATTTTGCTATTTAAGTCTATATAAACCATGTGACCCCCGGGGTGTGGCCAGTTTTGACCCCAGGGGCATCATTTGAACAATATTTGTTGAGGACCACTAAAAAATGCTACATACCAAATATAAAACCCTTGGGCCTTGCGGTTTCAGAGAAGATGATTTTTAAAGTCATTTGCTATTCAAGTCTATATAAACCATGTGACCCCAGGGGTGTGGCCAGTTTTGACCCCAGGGGCATCATTTGAACAATATGTGTAGAGGACCACTATACAATGTTACATACCAAATATAAAACCTCTGGGCCTTGCGGTTTTAGAGGAGAAGATTTTTAAAGTCATTTTGCTATTCAAGTCTATATATACCATGTGAGCCACGGGATGTGGCCAGTTTTGACCCCAGGGGCATCATTTGAACAACCTCTGGGCCTTGGGGTTTCAGAGGAGAAGATTTTAAAAGTCATTTTGCTATTCATGTCTATATAAACCATGTGACCCCCAGGGTGTGGCCAATTTTGACCCCAGGGGCATCATTAACAATCTTTGTAGAGGACCACTATACAATGTTACATACCAAATATGAAACCTCTTGGCCTTGCGGTTTCAGAGAAGTCATTTTGCTATACAAGTCTATATAAACCATGTGACCCCTGGGGCGTTGCCAGTTTTGACCCCAGGGGCATAGTTTGAACAATCTTTGTAGAGGACCACTAGAGGATGTCACATATCAAATATGAAAGCTCCAAGCCTTGTGGTTTCAGAGAAGATATTTAAAGTTTTCAGTTTTTAAATCTATTTTTAGCTCTTGTGACCAACATATGCAGTCGACCGGAATCATTTGAACAACTTTGAAAGAGGGTCACCCAAGGATCATTCCTGTGAAGTTTGGTGAAAATCTGTCCAGCGGTTTAGGAGGAGATGTTCTTTGAATGAAAATCTTGACGCATGACGCACGACAGACAAAACGTGACCCTAAAAGCTCACAATGAGCACGTTGTGCTCAGGTGAGCTAAAAATAACAAGACCTTATTTTATTTTACTTACACAGGAGCTAATATAACCATGAATAATGTAGATATGCAGATTTTTCTTTAGAAACAGATTTTATTACAAATTATGTCATGTTAAACAAGGCTTTGATAGTAATGCAAGAAATACAGGAGTCCCCTACCGGTGAAAACCCCTACTAATTAAACATTGTGCAATACCGTCAAATCGCCCTTTATCTGTAGATGTACAAAGTTTCATATTTAACTCCCATTTGTCACTGCAGTATTAAGTTTTGTTGTTTTTTCTATTGTAGTAACATTGACCAGACATTCGAGTTACTTTTTGAGTTATTGCAGTTATTGCAGTACTAAACTGACAGAGGGCAATCATATAGTCCATTCTGTGTACCAAGTTTCATGATCATATGTTATGTTCTTTTTGAATTATTACAGTAAGTTTATTTCTATTTTAAGTAACAGTCACGTGACCTTTGAACTCTGGTGAAAAATAAAGGGTCGTGTACAATCCTCACCTTGCTCTTTCTATGGTATACAAAGTTTCATCAAAGTATCTTCAGTACTTTTTGAGTTATCGCAGGATCCAGGTTTTGGGGACAGTACAGACAGACAGAGTGAGACCGACGGATGAACAGGACAACAGACAGACGCACACAGACAGAGGGCAAACGCATAGTCCAATCTGTGTACCAAGTTTCATGAAGTTTCATGATCATATCTTATGCACTTTTCAAAATATTACAGTATATTTCAATTTTTAGTAACAGTCACATGACCTCTGGCCTCTGGTGAAAAATAAAAGGTCGTGCATAATTCTCACAATGCTGTTGCTATGTGTACAAAGTTTCATCAAAGTGTCTTTAGTACTTTCCGAGTTATCACAGGATCCAGGTTTTGGGGACGGACGGACAGACAGACATACGGACGAACAGACAGAACGACACACAGACAGATGGCAAACCTATAGTTTAATCTCTGTACCAAGTTTCATGGTCATATCTTATGTCCATTTCGAATCATTACAGTATTTAGTTAATTTCTATTTTAAGTGACCACTGGTGAAATAAAAAGGTCGTGCATAATCCTCACATTGCCACATTGCTGTTATTATGTATACCCAGTTTCATCGAAATAAGTTCAGTACTTTTTTAGTTATTGCAGGAACCAGGTTTTGGGGATGGACAGACAGACATGAGATGGCCAAACAGACTGATACTTATAGTTCAATCTTTGTACCAAGTTTCATGGTCATATCTTATGTACTTTTCGAATTATAACAGTATTGAGTTTATGTTTATTTTTAGTAACAGTCACGTGACCTTTGACCTCTGGTGAAAAATAAAGGTCCTGCATAATCGTCACATTGCCGTTTTTATATATACCAAGTTTCATCGAAATATCTTCAGTACTTTTTGAGTTATCGCAGGATCCAGTTTGTTTTAGTTTATTTCTATTTTTAATAATAGTTACGTGACCTTTGACCTCTGGTAAAAAATAAAAGGTCGTGCATAATACTCACATTGCCGTTTATATGTATACCAAGTTTCATCGAAGTATCTTCAGTACTTTTTGAGTTAATCGCAGGAACAATATTTTGCGGACGGACGGACTGACGGACGTTCTAACAAATGAATACTTATGTGACTATTTCATTACTAACCCTAATGCCATTTTAGCCCCCTAAGGGACTAATTTAGCCACCTAAGGAAGTTTTCACTTACAAAGGGATACTTATGTGACTATTTTAGTCACCTAAGTATCAAAATGTGTGTACGGACAGACAGACGGATGGACGGCAAACCTATAGTCCCCTCCTGTGAAACACCTGTAGGGGACTAATAAAAGGTCCTGCATAATCCTCACATTGCCGTTTATATGTATACCAAGTTTCATCGAAATATCTTCAGTACTTTTTGAGTCATCGCCCGATCCAGTTTGTTTTAGTTTATTTCTATTTTTAGTAACAATCACATGACCTTTGATCTCTGGTAAAAAATAAAAGTTCGTGCCTAATACACACACTGCCGTTTATAAGTATACCAAGTTTCATCGAAGTATTTTCAGTACTTTTTGAGTTATCGCAGGAACAATATTTTGCGGACATAGTTTATTTCTATTTTTAGTAACAGTCACGTGACCTTTGACCTCTGGTAAAAAAATAAAAGGTTGTGCCTAATACTCACATTGCCGTTTATATGTAACCAAGTTTCATCAAAGTATCTTCAGTACTTTTTGAGTTATCACAGGAACAATATTTTGCGGACGGACCGACTGACGTTATTTCTATTTTTAGTAACAGTCACGTAACCTTTGAATTCTGGTAAAAAATAAAAGGTTGTGCCTAATACTCACATTGCCGTTTATATTTATACCAAGTTTCATCAAACTATCTTCAGTACTTTTTGAGTTATCGCATGAACAACATTTTGCGGACTGACGTAGTTTTTTGTTTGTTTTTTATTTCTATTTTTAGTAACAGTAACGTGACCTTTGACCTCTGGTAAAAAATATAAGGTCGTGCCTAATACTCACATTTCCGTTTATATGTATACCAAGTTTCATCAAAGTATCTTCAGTACTTTATTAGTTATCGCAGGAACAATATTTTGCGGACAGACATAGTTTATTTGAGCCGCTTCGTGGGAAAACCAGACTCTATGCATGTGCGTAAAGTGTCATCCCGGATTAGCCTGTGCAGTCCTCACAGGCTAATCAAGGACAACACTTTCCGCCTACAGTGGATTTATGTTAAGAAGAGACTTCCTTGAAACAGAAAATACCATACAAGCGGAAAGTGCCGTCCTGGATTAGCCTGTGCGGGCTGCACAGGCTAATCCCGGATGACACTTTACGCACATGCATTAAGACCGGTTTTCTCACGATGCGCCACATTTCTATTTTTAGTAACAGTCATGTGACCTTTGACCTCTGGTAAACAAGAAAAGGTCGTGCCTAATACTCACATTACCGTTTATATGTATACCAAGTTTCATCGAAGTATCTTCAGTACTTTTAGAGTTATCACAGGAACAATATTTTGCAGACGGACGGACTGACATTATTTCTATCTTTAGTAACAGTCACGTGACCTTTGAACTCTGGTAAAAAATAAAAGGTCGTGCCTAATACTCACATTGCCGTTTATATGTATACCAAGTTTCATCAAAGTATCTTCAGTACTTTTTGAGCTATCGCAGGAACAATATTTTGCGGACAGATGGACGGACGCAGGGCAAACCTAAAGTCCCCTCCGGTGAAACACCGGTAGGGCACTAATTATTCTCTACTGATCTTTGATACAACAGTGCGCTAACTGTATTTGAATGTCTTTCAATATATTGCAATATGGGTTTTCCAACTTTCAATATATTGCAATATGGTTTTTGCCATATGGTTGCAGCCCTACAAAATACCAAGATAATTATTCTGGTACCTGGTCTCCTGGTGGAAGAGCGCTTGCTGGATCTGGGGGGAATAGGGGGCGCCGCCTGCTCATCAGTTTCACACAAACTGCAAGGAAGAAAACAAACATAAGTTAATACCGGGGATATTACAACGTACATGCATCTCATATTAATTTTTGGGAATTTACGTTTAGGCAACGTAACAGGAGAACTGTCTTTTTCACGCATGAAGTAATATTCATAAGAACAACATATATTCAGCTTTGTGTATATTTTTAAAAATAATGTTACACAAATGAGAAATACATGTAGAATCAATTAACGAGCATGTATGGTCCGTTTTTTCTGAACTGTCAAAACATGAATAATTTCACGGTGGTTGAATGCATTATTTTTTTCCTCGGCCAGCAGTCGTTTGATTTTCTGATAGCGTGTTTCGGGTAGAAAATACTACACGTGATGTAAGATATTTAAAGCAGGGTTTTAAATAAAGCAGTTATTTCTACCTGTAAAAGATTGAAGGGGAAATAGCTTAGTGGTATTATGCTCGTCACGTCAACCAAGCTTTTGCTGGTTCGAGTCCCGCCATTAAAAAAAATTATTTTAAGCAAAAAGGTGATACTGTAAATGTTAAATTGCATTTTTTTTTAATAATATATTTATTTTTACAGATATATGTTATTATGTATTTTTCTTTTCTCCTTTTTTTCTATTTTTACCTTTTTTATTCTGTTTTAATGTTCATTGAATAAATAATTGATAACATAACATTTTAAAAACAAAATCAGATAAGCGCTTCTTCGTCTTCGTCTGCCGTATGTACAATGTACAATGATAAAAATATTGCGTTAAATCATAATATAAAAAGTATAACTCTCTGGGATTCGAAACCGGTTCGCTCGGTTAACAACCGATGTACTTTGTCTTTAAACCACTCGGCCATTCCGACTGATTGTCAGTGCAGAATTGCTAGAAATGTTATTTATCCTGTATTTCGCATATCATAAAAGGCTAATCAATACCCGTAAATACGACCGAAAACTGCAATGAGTCAAATTCTAAAAATAACACCTTCAACCACCGTGAAATTATTCATGTTTCGACAGTTCAGAAAAAACGGACTATAACTATGAATTACCAAGCATGTATTTTGACTAAGAATATAAATATTAGCAACAATAAAAGGAAACACCAACATGGTTATTAATAATATTCTAAATATGTATGTTAAGGACAGAAGGTAATAACACATGTATGTTAGGCTTAAAGTTAGCGCTATCAGTAGGCTAAATAGCTACTAAAATTTCTAATTGGCTACTGAAATTTATCTTTGGTTACTGAAATTTCTAACAAGGAAGCATATTTTCAGACATAGTAAGGGAAATACATGTATTTTGAAACAACAGGTATTTTTGTAAAATCAAAATTTTTCACTACTAATTCAGATTTCTTAGCGCCAGCCTAGACCTGCAAGGGGAATAACTCTAGCTTACCGGAACCCTGGTAGGTTTTCTTCCGTCGGCGTCACAGATGCATTGGTGTTTCTATGACGACCAGTGACTGGAGGTGGCCGTGGCGGCCTGGAGTCTCTAGGCGTCAATTTGCCGTCCACTTTGTCCTCGTGGTGGTGGCCATCTTCGGTATCTGACTCTTCCTTGAACACAGTTGCGGCCCCTGCGTGCGGAGACATTACCTCCTCCAGTGACATGTGGGTGGGCTCCGTGTCAACAAAGAGCATCGGATCCAGATGCTTATATACCAGTGGTTGTCTGGCGGAAGAAGAAGCTCTGCAGGATTGTGTCTCAGTTTCGGTGTCTGAAGTTGGATCGCAGACCGACTGAGGTAGAGGGTCAGGTTCATCATTGTCTTCGATAGCACTGTCCTCGCTGACCACTGACTCTGGTATCTGGGTCTCTCTACATGAACGATTAGTGTCATTGTGGTCAACTTTGGACACTTTTCTTTGAGCACTCTGTGGTAACTCTTTCTCTGTCCCAACTCCAGTTTGTAAGGAAAGATCTTTGGTAATAATATGGTTAGCACTGATATTTTCACAAGGGTTTATAGCACTTGTACTTTGGATAGGAGCTTCATTAATACTGTCACTAACACATTTTGTTGCAGAAAAGTTGTTAACACTTGCCAATGATGTTTGTACACTCATACATAACAGATCTGTAAGCTGTGGTTGATTGCCTTCGAACACATTGCCTTGCACATCACTTTTGCACAAGCTACCGCCTTCAAACTCAGTTGCCAGATCGTCTGTTAATTGAGCAATTACAGAGCTTTCGGAGGCAATGTCCAGGTTCACAGATGTGTTTGACTGATCACTATCAAAAGGACTGTCCAAGTCGCTCTCACGAATTTCCAACTTTGGTAAATCCTCAGTGAATTCACAATCTGAGTCTAAAGAGGACACCGACTTCATTTTTATGGCATTAACAGTCAACAGATAATCAGGATTCAGGCTTG
This sequence comes from Congeria kusceri, assembly GCA_027627225.1. Taxonomy (NCBI): domain Eukaryota; kingdom Metazoa; phylum Mollusca; class Bivalvia; order Myida; family Dreissenidae; genus Congeria; species Congeria kusceri. The sequence continues at coordinate 30,452,429 of CM051040.1, forward strand.
ATATGTCGTCTTCTTCACTGTGAGCAAACTCACCCGACTGACATTCCACAGTTAAAATTACATCAGATAGGGAAGGTCCAACATTTTGAGTATCTGTCACAGAATTTTCCACACATGCCTTTTCCTTGCAGACTAATGATGATTCACCATTGACACAACTGTCACAAGAACCATCAAACTGCTTGGAAAAGTCTTTGGTACAGTGTACGGAAGAACATGGTTTATTTTGACAGCTACAAGTGGCCTCCGATTCTGAAGAATCCCCAGATCCACAATTTAGTCCATCATCGCAACATGCTTCACGACCGCTTGATTCAGCTTGGTTCTGAGACTCAACACTACACCGTTCCTTGTCAACTCTTCTTTTTTCTCGATTGCCCTTTCTCCTGCCAACAGTCTGCAGAGATTCGTCCCGGTCTATAATGGTGAGGGTATACTGATCCCCATGTGTCCCCAACACTGTGAAATGTAAGCATGCATCTTCATTAGGACAGCATTTATCCGCTGTTAAACTTTCACTTCCTTCAATAGCACAATTACTGGCAGCACAATTTGTATCCGAACCTTCTGAAATGGCACATTTACTAGCCTTTTCACTATCACAATCTAGTTTGTCATTTTCACTTACACACATTTTCAATTCATGAATTTCACCACCGGCATGATCATTTTCCCTTGAAATCAACACGGCCTCTTTTCTCTCACTTTCTATATCGCCCAGGGAACCAAACACACCGTCAGCCTCTTCATCGAGTTTAGTGGGAAGATCTTTAACCTCTTCGTCTGCCTCCTCCCCCTCAAGATGGAGGCTGTAGTTCCGAGCAGGAAGGGGTGGGGCTACGGACGGCACAGTTTTAGCTTCTTTTCCTTTCTTCTTGCTCTTCACTTTTGAGCTTTTCTTTTCAATGGTTCTTTGTCCATGAGATGTTTGAACACCTCCTGAAGATATGATATGTTTTTCAGCCTGACTTGAGTCTGTGGGAAAACTGTCCTGTTCCAGCAACTGTGATCTCTTACGGAACAGGATCTGTGGATTGGCATAAATCTCCGATACAAGTTCCCGACCGTCATCAGATTTTCCGACAGATTTGTCAAACAAGTGCTCTTGCGAGACGGATATCTTCTTAATCGCACCCGTCTTGATGGCGTCAGCACACTCTGCGTAACCTGGTTCCACTGCGAAGTCCTCTGCTGATAAATCCAGACTGGTGCAGCTGGAAATCTTCGAGCCGCTTCCATCAGAATAGATCCCAAACTGAATACAACCTAAAGAGGAATTACCCAAATAAATGTTAATCATTCATTGGAAACTGACAATATTAAGAATGCAACCTAAGAAGAAATAGGACACCAGCTTTAGTAATTTTTTGTTGCCAAATAAACATATATCTTACTTTGTGGAAATCATATTTTTATAGGTAAATTCTTTGCATTTTATAGACCCAAGTTGTAGCCAAATACAATTTTCTTTTGCTGATTTTCAAATTTGTAGCAAAAGACACTTTGCCTTTAGGCCTAAGTCAGAGTGAGTAAATAATTGAACACTTTAAAATACACTCGTCAAAATAATTTGGGGTACCATTCTGTATGACTTTTCTAATTTTCCCTATCAAGGGAATTGTGCCATGTCCACTAATGAAAGCCCTGCATGTACAGTTAAATTTTTTACATACAAGTACGCTTAAACTACATATATATCCGGTACTACCAACCTTACCTTTAATGGCATCCGCACACTCGGCATACCCGGGGTCCAATATCAGATCCATGTCACTGTCATAGCCTTCAGGCTGATCAGCACCATGGCTGCAAAGACAATTCATAATTATCTTAACGGGGCTTATCGACAGTATTTCCCAATAAAACAACACATATACACATTTTTCTCGAATATATTTTTCTAGATGCAATAATATATTGATGGAATCGTTAAGAAAAAATATGTACAATGCCAAAAAGTTGTATTTTCGATACACGGTTCCAGCAGGTTTCGAAGTCACGCCTACAAAATTGATCACTTCTATGGAAACTTTCCTACGCTACATTTATCAATAGTGCTCATGCGTGTTGCGGTACTTCATGTACATTTCACTCATATCGATATTAATACTACTTCTAATTTTCCCCGCAAAGTGTCACGATTACAACCTTTTTATAATTAAATTGTGGCGCGTCGTGGGAAAACCGGACTTAATGCATGTGCGTAAAGTGTCATCCCGGATTAGCCTGTGCAGTCCACACAGGCTAATCCGGGATGACACCTTCCATCTTAAGTGGATTTATGGTTAAAAGACACTTCATTGAAACAGAAAATACCATAAAAGCGGAAACTGACGTCCCGGATTAGCCTGTGCAGACTGCACAGGCTAAATTGGGACGACAGTCTGCACAGGCTAATCCGGGACGGCACTTTACGCACATGCATTAAGACCGGTTTTCCCATGACGCGCCTCAATTATAATTACAAAAAATAAATATTATACTGTTTGTTAATAAAAACGAGACATGTGTAAAGTTATCGTTTAATGAATACTTCATAAAATATAATTTTATTTTTCAAAATACTATACTGTATTAGCCGTCGATACGACCCTTTAACCTTGTAAGTGGATTATAAAATCTGTGTTCAATGAGATTAGCCTATGTATTGTTATGGGGATTATCTGTGTTCAATGAGGTTAGCCTATGTATTGTTATTGGGATTAGCTGTGTTCAATGAGGTTAGCCTATGTATTGTTATGGGGATTATTCCTTATGCCAATCATAAATAAATCTTTGAATATCATTGTCATATGATAGTGTTCTTTGAAAGCCAGAAGGGGTCTTCTGGACGATAATGTGCAAAGAAGGCTGATGGCCACGTCTGGCTTTCAAGGGAAGATAAACTTTTTTATTTAATGCTAAGTAGAGGATCAGGTAAATTATAGAAATATATCAGTGAGATATATCCCTATATCACTCACAGTTAGGGACTGCTTTTTTGGGTCCCGATTTAATACGGTAAATGAAACAGACCGTCATATACTCCGGGCTCAAAACTGTGAAATTACGTCATTATTTTGATGTCATGTCGTTATGATTCCCATTATATTTTCCCATAAAATGTAAACAAAGGTTAATAAAGCATTAAATAAAAAGAAAATGTGTTTGTTTTCGGTGTGATAACACGTTATATTATCACCGAAAAGGGAGACAATTTATATATTTTCAGTCGCGCAAGCGCTTGTGAAAATATTAATTGTCTCCCTTTCTGGTGAACAAACAAATATTCTCTATATAGACATATTTATTAACTGTGTTAAGGTTTTGAAAATTTATTAAGCATAATTTACAGTCTTTGTACAGTGATCAATCGCAATGTTGTGGACATGTGCCAGGGCAGTACTTCTTGTTTTTTCGGTTCAGTGAACCGAATCCCTGGTGACAGAATAATCATAATGTTTAAAATTACTAGAAGTGTTGAAATTATTTTAATTTCTTATTAAAGCGGCAATAAATCAGTGTTTTCGTTAGCCCAATTCCCCCAGCTCTGGTGTATATGTTTCCCCTGCACGGACCTGTACATGATTTTTCTGCTCCAAAGTATTTCCCAACTGATTCTAAAATAAGGCCCAATCCCCCAGCTCAGTATATGTTTCACCTGCTGTGCCCTGTACATTTTCTGCTCAAAAGTATTTTCCAACTGATAATGAAATAGGGCTTGCATTAAGGGAAGTTTGGGAGTAATTTACTCCCAGTTTTTGTCACAGGGCTTCCAAAATTGCAGCCATGGAAGTTGCAGGACTTCCAAAATGGCAGCCATAAAAGTTCCATCATTTAAAGATGAACAAGTTCAAAGAAAAATTAAGCAATATAACTGAATAAATTGGCATATAAACACTTGATGAAAAAGAACTGACCTTAAAAAAACTTGAATTTTATACTTAATTTCATTTCTGAAATGCACAGTAGCGCAATACTGTCAAAACTTCCAAATATTATGAGCAACACTTCCAAAATCACAGGCCAGGAACTTCAAACTTCCAGTTTTTAAAAGTTAATGAAAGCCCTGGGGCCCAATGCCCCCAGCTCTGGTGTATCTGTTTCCCCTGCATTTTCTGCTCCAATGTATTTCCCATTTTACTGCGAGCAATCCCCTTGACTTTCAACTATGGGCACATAGGTACCATCATACTCTCATGAATCTATGTGTAATACTGTAAAATCATTTTATTTCAAAAGTGGTCTGATTTTCGTGTATTTCGTGGTTTGATTAAATTAAATCAAATTAAAAAAGCCGCATACAATTTTTATCTGCATGATTATTAAACAGAAATGGATAAAAATTAAAAAACAAGACACTGTTCTATAAATACACATGCCCCCGGTTAGTGCTGGACAGCCCATTTGAAGTCCAAAGTAGGTAATGGTCAAAGTATGGTTGGGTGGTATGGGTAGATTGGGAATGGTCATAAGCAACAACTGTGTAAGTATCCAAGTGCTGTAGTAAGCGGTGCTGGTGCTAGACAAAACGGTAAAATCTAGATAACCAAGAAATAGCCCATTTGAATTATTCTCAGTCCAAATTAGGTCAAGGTTAAGGTCAACAAGAGGCTGGGTGATATGGGTGGAATAGGAGCGGTCATAAGTAACAACTGTGTAAATATCCAAGTGTTGTAGTAAGCGGTGTTGGTGCTAGACGAAACAGTAAAATCTAGTTAACCAAGAAATGGTAATTGTGAATTATTGTAAGTCCAAATAAGGTAAAGGTCAAGGTCAAAAAGAGGTTGGGTGATATGGGCGGGGATGGTCACAAGCAACAACTGTGTAAATATCCAAGAGTTGTAGTAAGCGGTGTTGGTGCTAGACGAAACTGTAAAACCAAGAAACACCCCATTTGAATTATTATAAGTGAAAATTAGGTCAAGGTCAAAAAGAGGTTGGGTGATATATCGGTGGATAGGGAATGGTCATAAGCAACAACTGTGTAAGTATCCAAGTGTTGTAGTAAGCGGTGTTGGTGCTAGACGAAACGGTAAAATCTACTAACCTTGTCACGGACGGACGGACGTGACAATCACTATATGCCTCCCGCATCAAGATGCTGGGGGCATAATAAAGACCGCACATTTAAGACCGCACAAATTAGCCATTTTTCAAGAATGCGCAGAATTTTAAACACAGCAAAATACAATGATTTTACAGTAGAAGTAAACCACTAAGATTCATACTTATCACTGTTTTCTGCAGTTTCTGGAGCCAGTACCAACACAGGCTTTCTTACAGTGCTATACAGGTCTTCTGAAAAAACAAACACATACTACATGTTTCTTCTTTTAGCTACTATCTTTGTGAAAGACTTCTGTAGCAACTATCCTGAGGATGGATAAATAACTGAACACAATCTCCAAAATAGGGGAATAAATCATATTTCGTAAACCTCATATGGGGCATGTCGCGGGAAACCCAGACTTAATGCATGTGCGTAAAATGTGGTCCCCGATTAGCCTGTGTAGCCCGCACAGTCCGCCTACAGTTGATTTATGTTTAGAAGAGACTTCCTTGAAGCAGAAAATGCCATAAAAGCGAAAAGTGTCGTCTGGGATTAGCCCACAGGTGCGGACTGCACAGGCTAATGCGGGGACGATGCTTTACGCACATGCATAAAGCTCGGTTTTCTCACGACATGCCTTATATTATAAGCCTTTTTCTTGATTGTCAATTACCTGCAGTGTTCCTACTGCTAACATCTGCTGGACCATAGTTTGGTTCGTGATTAGCACCAATGGATTGTGAAACAGCTATTGCGACGTTTGACAGATTCACAGCCACCTCCGTGAGACCTTGAACACACGTCTCGTTGCCCGAGCACTGAGATACCTCATGCTGTCCTTGGTTTTCACAATCATCACCTGGAGCCACGGCGGAGTTTAGATTTCTACCAACACTGGGGGTCATTCCGAGTGCTGAATCGTTCATGTCTTCGGCCTTCTCTTGTATGGCATTATTCTGGTGCTGATTTGCAGCCCTACTTTCTTGAATTTTCTTTTTAACAGCATCTAGACTCTCATACCCTGGTTCGTCTAACGATTCAATGGACTGATTAAGACTGTATTTTTTAGCAGGCTTTACGTCTTTAACAGACTGATAACCAGGGTCATCTAACCTGTTCATGTCACTGTCTGCACTGAATGACGCCGCGACTCCGGCGGAAGAATCACTGTTTCTATCAACCGCACCAACGGCGTTGGGACTGGTCTTTGGGAATTGTTTCTTCATTTTGGCTTTAACCTCCTCCATTGATTCGTACCGTGGGTCCCAGTCTGGACTTTTCTGACCTCCAGACGGGGAATCTACATTTCTGCTTATTGGTGATGGCCTAACTGGCAGTCGCTCATAACCAGGGTCAACCAATCCAAAGTCTGGTGGAACAGCTGGCTCACTCGTGCCACTTTCAGCTTTAACATCCACAAGGTCTAAATCTATTGCACTGTCATCCTGTGCCAAAGTTTCATTATGGACCGGCACTTCTGCTTTAAATCTCTCATGCCGTTCACTGGCCAGGTCGCGCGTCTCATAATCCAATTTACTGTACTCATTTTTAACTCTAGAACTATTTACTGACACTGATGAGGATAAGCTGTCCGATTCTCTCTGTTCAGAGGCTTTCAAAGCAGCCAACTGGTTTTCTGGATAGGAATGCTTTCGCTCGTGTTTTGCTTTGGACTTGTGAGATCCCAAATGAAGATCAGATTGTGTTTTGAACGTAGCTCTTTTCGGCTGATGCGGAGAAACCGATCGCGTTTCCCGTAAACTCTCCTTCCTTGAATGAGCTTCACACTTCTCCCATGAAGAAACTCCAACAACTTCGGTGCTTTGTCTCTTCTTAAATGAAAGAGCAGAGACATTTTCACATTCGCCTGTATTCACATTAACTGGGTATTTTCCTTTTTTAAACTTTAATTTCTTCCTTAATTTTGCAAAAAATCCCCCTGAATCTTCTGGTTGTTGAGTAGAATGTCTAAGTCCAGATGGTAACGTCAACGACTTATGATTTCTTGAGGTAGCCATGGTAATGATCTGGAATAAACAATTTTGAAAATCAAGTTCACATATCATAATAATAATAATCAGTTGTCCAAGCAACTCTTGCATCGAAAATTTAAATAATATCAGAAAATTCATTTAAAAAGTGTACAGAAATATTTCATGCTATGAACTTAAAACCTTCTAGAATAATATGAACAAATAAGATATTTAGAGAAGTTTACATGATTAAGTGTTTGTTTGTTTTTATATACATACCATAATTACCCTAAGTATTGGGACACACCTAATTTTCGAAAAAAAAAATATTTTTTGCATCCCTTAATATTATTCAAAAATTGAATTATTTTGTGTCCCTAAACATGAGATACCAAAATATTACCTTATGTTGTTTATGAATAACTCTTTTATACCCTGCTAATAGTAATACGCCAGTTGCATAGCGACTCGTGACACGGTATACTGATATTGCTTACCTATACACCATAATTAACACCATTTGGGGGCCTTTTTAACTGACACATGGTGCAAACTGTGTACTCTACAGGAGCACAGTCATCTCAATTCAGCATCTGAAGTATACTATTTAATCCCCAGCTACAAAATTCTATAACTTATATATGATCTTATAAACTTCAGTTTGCTAACAAACATTCCTTGTTATTATTTATAAATTCGGGCCAGTAATTTTAGAATTTTTACTTGATAAAAAACATTTTTTACGAGCCCAAACTTTTTACAATTAAAAACTGCATAGAACTTTGTTGACAATTACGAAAATGATCTGGTAACTGTGAAATCATTATATAGTGATCAAGATAACGTTTATGAATGACCCTAACCTAAAATAATAGATTATAACATATCAGTCCAAAAGCATTACAATAATGTGTCTCGAACAGGTGCGCGTTGAAAGAGTGTAAACATATTAGATTATAACATATTGGTCCAAAAGCATTACAATAAAGTGTCTCGAACAGGTGCGCGTTGAAAGAGTGTAAACATATTAGATTATAACATATCGGTCCAAAAGCATTACAATAAAGTGTCTCGAACAGGTGCACGTTGTAAGAGTGTAAACATATTAGATTATAACATATCGGTCCAAAAGCATTACAATAAAGTGTCTCGAACAGGTGCACGTTGTAAGAGTGTAAACAAATCAAATTTTTTGTTATATTTTAAGGATTTGCGGCTACATATGTGTTGGCAAAATTTAATTAAAGATTTCAGATCATGTTTACGTTACTAAACATATGGGTTTTTTTTAAAACATTAGTTTGGCCACAATATTTTGCTAGCCCCGTGGCCGACCTACTTACAATTTATTCTGTGCCACTGGCGAGCGGGCAAGTACTAATTTCAAAGACTGTTTAATATTTTAATATCTTCTAAGTAAGCCATTAATATATAGCACACAAATGATGTGTATAAACTGGAGCAAGACATAGATATATGCAGAATAGACTGTACCAAATATGTCCCTAAATTTTGATACGCAATTATTTTGGGAATTATTTTTGTATGTCCCTAAATATAGGGACAATGAAAACATTTATTATTTTTAAGTGTCCTAATTATGGCAGTAAGCAACTCAACATTATAAGTATGTTTTTGAAAAAAAAAAAAGAATTACTTGGAAAACTGAACTTCTTAGTATATCTTTCTCACTTCCCAGTTTGGAAACGTTGAAAGCTTGAGAACTTTGATAAAATAACTCTCGCATTTGTTTCCTGGAGCACCCTCGATTTTGTTTAGTTGTTTGTTTGGAAATTTTGCCGTATTCAAAAGTATTTCAGTCATATAACGACGGTCAGTTAACCTACTCATACTTTTCCTGGGTAAGCTGGTTTACCAATACTGAGTGCACATACTTATGCCAGTAACTGACAACTGCCCTACTTGAATCAGAGGTAGGGGGAGAATGGCCGTAGAAATAATTTCATGACCAATCCCCACACAAGTTTTGTGGCCGGGCTATGAGTCGAACCCGCGATCCTAGGATTTGTAGTCCAGCGCTCAACCAACTGAGCTAGCCGGCCCGGCTTGGAGCACCCGCGAGTTAATGATGGAAGTTTTACAGTATTTATTTATACACAACAACATAACACGGTCACATTCTTGGTAACAACGGTTTGCGTATAAACTTAAAAGCAGAAAATCATTATTCAATGGAACAGATAAGCACTGTGTCAGAATTGAATATTACCCCATTTTTATATATATAGTTTTTATGCGATACAGCAAATCACTACGATACGCAATGATGGTATACTTATAATAAGGCGGCTGCTCGGTCCAATTAATCTATATGTAAATATAAACAAATATGCAATACTACAAATTTGCAATTTAACAAGAGATGTGTTACTACCAACAAATTTTCCAGTCCAACAATTTAGTGTTAGCATTAAATTATAAATGAGATACTACGAATAAGATTGTTGGGGAGACTTCACACTTTCTCGTCCACAATTTCATACTTATAATGAGTCAGTACTTTGAGCAAACAGATGCAAAAACCCAGGCTAGTTTATTAGCACCATGGACAAAATTAATATTGTTAAATTAACCTGCCGGGCCCGGCTAGCTCAGTTAGTAGAGTGCTGGACTGTCAATCCGGGGATCATAAGTTCGAACCCCAGCCCGGCCACATAACTTGTGCGGGGATTGGTCATGAAATTATTTATACGGCCATTCTCCCCTACCTCTGATGGCAGTTGTCAGCTACTGGCAAAGGTATGCGCACTTAGTGCTGGTAAACCGCTTAGATAGGCTAAGCTTGCCCAGGAAAAGTGTGAGTAGGTTAACTGACCGCCGTGTTATGACTGAAATACTGTTAAAAACGGCGAAAAATCCAAAACAAACAAACAAAACAAACAAACAAATTAACCACTTTATAAGATGCAGTGTGATATTTGCGGTATTGCTTTTGACTTAATGAATTTCTTTTTTTTTTCAGGTAATATGCAATTGCAAAATTTAATTTGATACTGTGTTTGGAATTAAATTGTTTTTGCTTTATAATGCAAAAGCAATGTCAAGTATCTTGTCAAATGCATAATAGTTTAATAAGTGTGCTAATTTAAGTAAATATTTTGACATGACGCAAATTAAGACTTAACGTTCTCTTCTGATCTGATACTATGAAAATACAATACTACAAACAAATCCGCATTGTCCATGCCTATTCACGTATTGACTGTAATTGAGAAAAGAGTTTGTTTTGTATAAAAAACCTTTAAGCACCTTCAGCATATGTGACAAGCTGCAGACTTGTTTGTTTGGGCCCTTTTCATATTTACAGTTTGAAGTTAGAATTGTGAGTATTTTGTATAACAAAGTTTATACATGATTCTTTATAAAGCAGAATAGCGCAAATGGTTAAAGCGCGGTCTACTGTAATTTCTTCGCATCGCTTGTAAGTCCTGAGTTTGATACCCGCTTGGGGTTTTAATTGTTTCAAAAAATTTCTTATTTGTTTTCAAATATCTTACTATGTATTAAATTTTTATTCTTTATTTAATGCACATGTCTTAGAATAGCGCATTTCTATATTACAGTGTACTCCCTTAAAACCGAACTCTCTATAAACCGGAACTCTCTGAAAATCTAACAGACACTCCGGTCCCGTTTTATTGCCTATATGTGCGAAAACCCTCCGTATACCCGAACCTCTGTATTCCAAATATCGAACAGCAGGAGCGGTACATTGCTTCGTTTCAGAGTACAAATTGACCTCTGTAAACCGAACATGTGTGACAATCTGCTGTTTTCGATTATCTTCAGCTCGCGATTGTCTTGCCGCAGGGTGATTGCACGCTTAATCCGATAATTAGGGGCAAAAGTTCAATATAATATTGGGAATCCAGATAAGGGTGATTAGTCGCTAAAGCGTGAACAACAAACAGTATGTTAATTAGACTGTTTTCATTTGTTTAGAAAATATTTAAACATTTTACAATCAATTTATATAACTCAGGTAATAACTATTAATGATGTAATAATTATTCATGATTACTTTAATTAAAACATAATTTGATTGATGTTGGTCGAAATTACAGAGGAGATTGTCAAGGCTAGGTGCGCTACAGAGCAGACTACGATCAGTGACTGTTAGAGCAAAGTGTAAATTATAGGCTAATGTGTGGTGCTCATGTGACTGTGTGTGTGCTGGTTTTGCATTCCCCTTGGTCATGATTTAAACATGTGCTGCACTTTATTATAATGTGTCATGTTACTTCCGTCATATTATGCCACATTATGTCAGGATTGTATTAGTCTTAATAAAGTGTATAAACATTGTCTACAGGTATTATCGTACACTGTGTAAGTTTAACCGATACATGTATGCTGATTTGTGACATTCATTTGATTGTGTGGTGTGTTAAAATTGATGTGTGCTGGTTTTGTATTATATCTGATCAATGATCTCAAAATGTGTTGTATGGTATACTAATGTGTTACGTTTTAAATTAGTACTGTCATAAAATGCCACAGTTGAATAAATCTGAATAAAACGAATAAATTAATATAATCTATATGCATTATTGTATTTTGCCTCAAACCCTCAGTAAACCGGAACTCCCTGAAAACAGAATATTTGGTCCGGTCCGGTCGGTGTTCGGTATAGAGGGAGTACACTGTATAGTAAATATATAGTGCAACAGGAAACCAATTTTTTGTTGACATAATTAAATTTATTGCTAATTAATGCAATAATTATTCCTTGTTTTTCATGCAAAATTTTATATAATATAAGAAATATTATTTGTAATGTACTAGTTTTAACACACATACAATATTTTACAAAATGTCCATAGTAAGGGTATCACATTTAAACGTTTAAACGGTCGCGTTTCGTGTTTTGCTCAAAAACGTTTACAAAAACAGTAAACGTTTAAACGACAGTCAATATCAACAGAATCCATTTTAGTTCATTACGTTACGACGTTGCAAAGCTTATTAACAGCTGCTGAAAGACTCGTATTTGTATCACGTGCGCCAGATGGCCCTTATTCACAATACCGTAAACATAACAATACACCATGTACGGACTAAACGTCTTGAATATTTAACGCGCGTCGGCACGAAGTGCACGAGAAAATTTTCCCGCCATTTGTTGCATGAGCATGCCCCGAATCGTCTTGAACATTCGACGCGCGTCGGCACGAAGTGCACGAGGAAATTTTCCCGCCGTTTCTTCATCGGCATTCATTTTTAGAGATATGGCGAATGAGACAGGTCGCGGAAAAAAATCTCCGTATTGGAACTTTTTTACTAAAATTGAAGTATGCGGAAAAGAAAAGGTTAAATGTAACTTGTGTGCAACCGAGTTGTCGTACAAAGGTGGAAGTACGGGGACCATGGCGAACCACATAAAAATGGTTCACAAGTCTGTGCGACTGGATGCAACTAAAACGTCCGCAGACGATAGTGAGAAACAGCTGCGGAAGCTGACTGATTTTGCCAAACCCACGATGACTCGGCAAAAATGGATAGTTTGCACAGAGAAATTAGCCCTCATGTGTGCGCGAGATCTCCGACCTATTTCCATTGTAAATGGAGAAGGTTTCATTGACTTTTGTCGAGAGCTTAATCCATCGTATGACGTGCCTGGCCCTAGCACAGTGTCAACTTACGTTACAAAAATGTACGAGTCGGAAAAAAGCGAACTGCTAATCGTATTATCCAAGCAGACTGGCGTGGCACTGACATCGGACCATTGGACTAGCCTTGAAACGGAGGGCTATATTACAGTAACTTGTCACTTCATTGATGAAGGTAAGCACAAACTATAAATGCATTGATATATTTTTAATAACATAATTTCATACCAAATCAGTTTATGGAACCCACAGTACATTACAGTACATTAATCATTTAATTATTTGAAATTTGACATTTAATTCGTCGGCATGTTTATAATGAAATAGGACATATTTTAAGTTTACTGTAGTGATGCAATGATTTAGTAAACAAATATACGTCATGTACGAGTTTGTCAATTTGGATGTAGGAAAAAATACCTCATCACGTTAGTGAAATTTGAATGTTGACTTTAGTATTATGCCAAAAATGATAAAGTATCTTGTAAAAAAAAAGCTAATTTAAGCGTGTAAGAAGATGTTTAATGTATTCCATTTTCTGTTTGCAGATTGGAATTATCACAACAGAGTGTTGGCCACTCGAGCTGTCAAAGAGCGACACACTGCAGAAAATACAGCAGCGGAAATCAAATCGATAACCCAGGAATTCGGCATAAAAGATGAGCATGTTTCCACTATTGTAACTGACAATGCGTCAAATATGGTGGCGTGCGTACAACAACTTCAGTGGACTCACGTACGCTGTTTTGGACACACGCTACAATTGTCCATTCGCAGTGGGTTTGAGAAGTCGGAGACTATCTGAAAGGCATTGGTTTCATGCAGAAGATTAGTAAAACACTTCCGAAAATCCGTTGTCGTCTCAAATGCACTTGAAGAAAAACAAAAGCAAATGGGCTCCAAGTCCAAGGAAAACAGCTTAATCATTGACTGTGAAACACGTTGGAATTCAACATACGACATGCTCGAAAGGCTTCTCGAACAGCGTCTACCGGTGTATGCTGTCTTGCACGACCCAGCCGTAACAAAAATCGCTGATGCGCGTTCTCTTGACCTAACTGATGACCAGCTGAAAATAATTGAGGGTCTGGTCCCGGTTTTAAAACCGCTATATTTTGCAACGAGAACAATGTGTTCAGAGGTGTACCCTACCGTCGGTAGTATTTACCCGATACTTTTCAGTATAATAAACCACCACCTCGCTGAGAATGACCAAGACACTCCCGCTGTTGCAAAATTCAAGAAAGACGTGCATTCTGATTTGGTGAAAAGGTATCACATTGACAGTGACGAAATCACATCAAGCTTGCCGGTCATATGCACTTTTCTTGACCCCAGGTACAGATCACTGCCGTTTCTGACGGAGCCCCAGCGGAAACTGGTTCATGAGAGCGTGCTTGAGCGTGTGGACACTTTACAGTTACCGATGTCTCAACCAACCGCCGATAGCCCAAATATAATCTCTCAACCAGGGCCAAGCAAGCGATCGAAACTTGACCAAGATGACATGGCATTTTTGTTAGGTGGATATTTCCAGGCAACAACCAGTGCTACACCGTCAAATGGTGCCGAAGAACTTGAGCGTTATCTGTGTGATAAAGCTGTCCCATTAAGTCAAAGTCCATTTCTGTGGTGGAAAGTGAACATGGACACCTATCCCCGACTTGCAGTTCTTGCGAGAAAATTGACCGGTGTGCCAGCAACTTCCGTACCATCGGAGCGAGTGTTTTCCGTTGCTGGAGCTACCGTTACTAAGCTTAGGGCGTCCCTAGACTCTTCATCAGTGGACAAACTGGTGTTCCTCCACAAATCTAGTGAGTAAACCTTTACGGGACGACGGGTACGCAAACCACGCCAGCGAGTTCATTCCTGATGCAGCCAATTTAATGAACAGATACTCGTTTTGATGTACATCTTGTTAAGTAAAACATTGAAAATGTTATTGTTTGTCTCAGTATTTCAAATATAGACACTTAAATAAAATGGTCAGGGTACCATTTTACTAAACTACTAACGCTAGTCGTAGACTTACGCACACATTTTAAAGTAATTGAGTTTTAAATATAACAGATTGATGCAAGTTAATAATTTCTTGGAATGTATAAATATGCTATGACTTCGCTCGAAAACATAAAATTTATCAAAGTATTAATAAACTGAATAGTCTTCACTGAATTTAAAATACGGTTGAAAGTTTAGGAATTGCGTAAGTAGCTTAGTAAAATTTTACCCTGCACCATAAATGTCAATATTCAACGATTGAAGCGTTGTCAATTTTTGGCTTATCGCGCTACTATCCTACTAGTAATTACAAATAAATTCCGTAAAGTCTGTATAGGTTACTGGTTTAATTGAGTTTATACATAACTCAACATCGAACGGGTTCAAAAGGTTTATTTAAAAATATGAATCAGTAACTATAACGAAATCAGTATCTCACTCACAAGGATTAAACGTTTGAAACATGAACTTAACAGCACAGCATGGCAATTCTGGTACAATATAAACGGAAAACACAGAAATAGAACATAGTTAAATGCAATACAGATCTATACGTTTTCAAATGCAATAAATACGTGTTGTTGTTTTTTTTGTCTTTTTTTATCCAGAGCTTTTTACGTCCTCATTTATGCAATCTGTATTACGAATTCAACTCACCAACTGTGCTAACGAATAAAACCGGTTTACTCTTATTGAAGAAATGTGGGTTCGATATTAATTCGTCTTTGTTACAAAATATTACGGCATGTAAGTAGACAAAGTGTAACCCAATGGTTCGACAACGACGAGAACAGTTGGTTTTAATATGACGTCATTGCGCGAATGGGATATGCACTGAATATAACTTCCGGAAATAATTACTACTTTCAGTTTGGAAATGCGATGGCACTGATGCTTTTAAAACGGACATAGGGATACCATTTAAACGGTAACGTTTCGTTTATTTCATTTCGTTTAAACGTTTAGAAAAATCTGTAAACGTGATACCCTTAGTCCATAGAAACACATACACAATTTGTGTAACATCAATAGCAGATTCAATATAATTTTATTCTCAATAATACTTTCAGACTATTTTTACTTACCATTTTTAATTGATCAGAAATAGGAAATTTACAAAGATGAAGACAATAGTTAAAATGTCCACTTAAGACAATTAAAATAAACAATGTGGGGGCTGGTTTTGTCACTGTTGTGGTCGGTTTTACCTAAATGTGGGGCTGGTTTTGCTTGTTTTGGGCCCGTTTTATACTAAGGCCAGTTTTAACTGTGGCTATGTTTGCCTGCTAATATTCAGTAAAGTTTAAATGATAAGCTTGTCATATTAATCTTGTGTGAACTGTTAAATCGATGAATTATTTTCACATCTATTTTCAGTTTTACCTTCTGTAAATTTTAACATTATTTTGGTAAATTACAAAAGAAAGCTATATACTACCATCTATAAACATTGTGAGTAAAAGTGGTGATCAAATAATTGTATTAACATTGCTGTGATTACTCTCTCTTTAGATCAAGAGTGGAAGTGGACAAGTAATTTATCCGAACTAAACTCAACCAACAACTAGTCTCAGTAGGAACCTTTTTTACAAACAATCTGATTTTTGGCGAGCTTATGTTTGTTCTTGTTAAAAGCGTACTTACCGCATTATTGAATGTAAATACACTGACAACACATTTCGGACTGTCAGATAATAATCAACAACAACCAAAATTTCCAACAGGAAGTAAAAGACTCATATATCTCCTATCATACAAGATCTCGCGAGAAAATAATAATTCATTCGGAACTACTCAGACAAATCAAGCCCCTCACAGTGATCTCCCTTGCAAGCCTCACAGTTATTAAGGGGAAACCACTGTGATAGGTTACCAGTCACATCGGAACAACAGTAGTCTCCCTTGCTT
The DNA here is from genome assembly GCA_027627225.1 of Congeria kusceri. NCBI lineage: Eukaryota > Metazoa > Mollusca > Bivalvia > Myida > Dreissenidae > Congeria > Congeria kusceri. The sequence goes on from CM051040.1 coordinate 30,468,973, forward strand.
ACATATGTATTGTGTGGCGAGAAAGGGAAACAACTACGAATGCCCTTATTAATTAGTTATATTGCAGTTATTTCCCTTCAATTATCTTTTTTATCCCACCCTTCGTATTTGATTGTCTTTTTACTTTCCTCTGAAGCTTTGTTATTTGATACGTGTCACGAAGCAAAAAGCTATCTTTTATCTTATAAGCTTATGCTAAAATATATCTTTTGTTTTAACTGACCGACCGCGAAGGTTTCTGCAGTAACTGAAATATTCTGGTACAGCACTTGTATTGATCTAGCGATCTATCTCCCATTAAGTCAAACCCCTTTCGAGGACTTAGACTCTGCGATACTGAACACCGTGAGATATTTGAACTACTGAGCACTACTGAATACCGTGAGATATTTGAACTACTGAGCATAGAACTGGGTTTTCCAATGTGTCTGTGCGTGTGTGCGAGTGTGGTGAATTTTTATCGAGTGCACCAGGATTCTTCTGGGCAATGTTGCCGTCGCCTCTTCTGGGCAATGTTGCCGTCGCCCCCCCCCCCCCCCCGCCCCCAGAAGACTTGTTAGTTGAGAGTTGGGTAACGTCGGATCGTGCAAGATAAAGGAGACGTTCTGTCCCGGAGGCGACCATGGGTCCATTAGTGCCGCGGATGAGAATCACCTAGTACATTGAACCGCCGTTTAAAGTCTCATGCGAAGGACGAGTTAGAAGGTCAAACCTGCGGCACATGGGCCCGTATTCACCAACTCTTTCTTAGACATAAGACATACGGTAACAACAAAGAATGTTCTTGAAATTGTTTTATTCTGATAACTCTGTTAGTTTGAATCTATCTTGGTATTCACCTACGCAAAGTTGAACATTCTTTATTTTGAATGATTTATTAATGCCACCATGACATTGATATATTTGCGAACGAACAACTTTTTTTAGTCTCAGTACTATTCGTAAGTCGTAGAATGGGTTGGTGAATATGGGTCCTGGATTGTTAAGCCAGTGCTTTAGACCACGAATCTGCTATGAGTTTTCCAGATTTAGTCTTTGTAAATTCTGAAGTAAATTCCCTTATATTTTCTTCATGTTATTACCTTGAGATTTGATAGTCAAATTGCTGGTACAGTTCGTGCATAGTTGGTCCAGCGTATTCATGTTTTAACATATGGCTGCAGTTCTCCCCTTTTAGCCATTTTAACTACAGTTGACTTTTTATTCGACATAATGTATGATAGTTGATCTCGATTTATGGACACAACACTAAACTTATTTCCACTACATATATACCTATTTCATTTTGAATTTTGTCACACTGATTTTATAGTCAAATTTCCGATTATCACCAGTTATATATTACATTTTGAATTTTGTCACACTGATTTTAAAGTAAAATTTCCGATTACCACCAGATATATATTACATTTTGAATCTTGTCACACTGATTTTAAAGTCAAATTTCCGATTATCACCTGATATATATTACATTTTGAATTTTGTCACACTGATTGTAAAGTCAAATTTCCGATTATCACCCATGTACATGTATACATTAAAACCCCGATAATAAGACCACTTAAGGGATGGTATTACTAGTGGAATGGTCGTATTATTGAGGTACGACAGGTCACAATCAGTATACATGCGTGAAAGTTTTAATAAACAGAATGACTGAATACCATGTACTTCAACTGCTTTTCATGTATTGTTTGCTATTGAATAATTTTTGGTCGAAAAGCGGAGTTTTAGTGTATAATTCAGTTGACTGATGATTGAACAGGAAAACAACAGTTTTACAATTGTTTTATTGCACCATGTTTTGTGTACAATACAAATCTAACTAGGCTTACCACAACTGGTAATGCTATTGAACATACTGTGAAATGTTTCATCAATAAAATACATGTAGGTCAAAAACATCACCTGATAAGGAATTTGTTCTTTCCAAATTGGGAAAAATAGTCTCATTTTTATTCTGAGAAAATTGCACTCATTAGAAAGTTTATGATTATGAAATAAGATAAGTCACGTAAAAGTGAAACATAACACAGTATCTTAAAGGCATAACACTTTGGTTGGACGATACAATAATAACCTTATGCTAAACACAAGAATGTCTCAAAATACAATGTATCAACAAAAATGCAAGTTTCACAGCTACAACAAATATAAGTAAGAAGAACAATTATAACTGTCATGAACAATGATTATGTATCAAAATAGAACTCCCATGTTCAACTTTTGATTAAATACATGGCAACTAATTGACTTTGTTCGAGCAATAATGCAAGTACGGAAAATATCAAAACAGTTGTAATTTTGATACAATGTAAACACAGTATAAATATAGTTCTACCGATACAAATTATGTCATGATTTTAAAATCAAAGTGAATCGTTCATGCAATTGTAACAATGTTTCACTTTAGATAAAAACATTAAAGCATCAAAAACAAGAGAGAAAATATTCTCACAACCAAAAATGAATGGGTATGTATTTTCTTATTAAGTACCCGGTACACATTTGTAGGTACAGAACAATGAGAACATTATATTTACAGGCGTTTCCTTCAAAGCAAAAGCATTGAAATTGCATTTAACTACAACAGAAATGGTACAATGCAAGATACAGTAGTCCATGTAAATCAAAAGCAATTGCACGACTTTAAACAGTATGGTAACTTCACAACATTAAGCTGTTTTAATATAAATTCAATTTACTGCGAACTACTGGAGCTGTCTAAAGTAAGCATTAAATATTAACACAAATAATACATACCAGTTACATAAAATACCAAGGAAAATTAATACTGTTACTAGTATATAATTTAATGGCTCTTTGCAAAACTAAGTTTTTTTTCCAAGAGATTTTAGTATACTGTTACCAAACCGACACCCTCCAACCCCAACCCCCCTCCCCCAGGGCTTTCATTAACTTTTGAAAACTGGAAGTTTGAACTTCCTGGCCTGTGATTTTGGAAGTTTTGCTAATAATATTTGGTGGTTTTGACAGTATTGCGCTACATAAGTTCTGAGCATTTCAGAAATGAAATTAAGTATAAAATTGAAGTTTTTTTTAAGGTCAATTCTTCTTCATCAAGTGTTTATATGGCAATTTATTCAGTGAAAGAGGTATACATTTAGATAAATTACTTAATTTTTCTTCAAACTTGTTCATCCGTACATGATGGAACTTCCATGGCTGCAATTTTGGAAGTTCTGCAACTTCCATGGCAGCAATTTTGGAAGTCCTGTGACAAACACTGGGAGTAAATGCAAGCCCTGCTCCCCCTTCCAAAAGTTAACATTTGGAAGTTGTTACTGTTTCTACAGTTTAACGTTTATTCAGCCCTGCATGTGTTGTATGATGGGGTGTGTTAGAACATCAGATATACCGGGTACTTAAAATATAAAGAATTTTGGTTCTAAATTCCAGTTCATCACAAGATAGTTTAATGCTTCATGTCAAAACATTATTTTCAAAGGATGGATTGCAAACCTGTTTAATACCGCTTTAAGCCATCATCGTGAAGTAAATTTCACTTCTGATTTGTACTTCCACGAAGATTCGAAAATAGCTTAATACAAACGAATACATCAACAAAATAAATATTTTCAATTCTCATTAACAAAACTAAAACACAAAACATGTAAGCACCAGTGGGATCAACCAAATGCAGTATCAGTTCAAACACAGACTTTATCATTGTAACAATAAATCATTTTGAACAAAAATGTTTAACTTCTTAATACTGAAATAAGTAAAACAGCTTAAACTTAAACTCTTTAAAAACTCTGACTAATCTACCGTTGCAGCTTTTCAAATGCAAAACTTGTATCTACCATTGCGGCTTTCCAATGCAACTAGGTATGCTGAAATGAATGAATTTCAAAAATGGATAAAAAAATTATAGAATGTTGCTTACAATGAATATAATGGTATCACATATCAAGATATTTATCATCACATATCAAGATATTTATCAAAAATAGTCCCCATGTAAAATTCATGTAGTTTTCAAAGGGAACAAAAGTAATGACAATACTAGATCAACTACATGTATAACGTTGCCCTATGTTTTATACACACAGCTAACATTAAAGCTGTAACAAACTAAAATATGTGGAAAAAATAATGAAGAAAAAACAAATATTGCTGGGTTTTACTTGGGCACCTTATTCAACTTATTTACACAAATACAGTGCAAACAAATGGAAATTTCTCTGAAAAATATGTCTTACCAGAGGAAAACTGCTCACACAAAAAAACCAGCATGTACATGTACTGGTATACATAATGGAAATGAGTACCGATTTGTTTGAATTATAATATAATTTAAAACAAACGTGATATGCACTTCTACGGAGTTGGGTAGGGTAAAAAATTGGCTCGACGTTAAGACGTGCAAATATGATATGGAAAAAGCCATAACTACACAAAGCCATAATATAGTACATCACTGATGCAAGTATATGTTTCTTACAAACCATGCAGGTCATGCTGTGAATAATTTTGACTGAAAGAAAATTTTAAAACAACACTCACAGACAACACTATATTAAACGATAAAATATAAATAAATATATATTAACAATCTTGTACATCATTGACTATATATAACAAATGATTGTAAAATCAGCCCAGAGGACTTTGATCATATTTTTTACAATATTTGTGAAGAAAATTGTACACTCTGGCCTTTTTCTTTCCATTATTTTCTATGTGATTTTCAGAACCCATTATCAATGTGACATATTATAATTTTTCCACATGTGTATTTAAATCCGTTCACCTGGTAAGTAAGTTAGCTCAGCTTACATGTAAATTTGAAATTACAGTACATTTTCTCAATTTCAGATGAGCAATTAGTTATGGAAAATCAACACTTTTTTTAGTAATCAATTTGCAGATAGTTTGCATTAAAGTGTACAGTTCAAGACCATATAAGTGTATAATGATAAACAATTATTGAAATAATGGCAGATGTAAGCATATATAAAACGAGACATTCAACGGAAGATGGCAGATGTAAGCATATATAAAACAAGACATAGTCGAAAAATTCAGAAACATTTTTCTGTACAGTAGTAAATTATTCTGTTCAAGATCATCACAAAATTATCAGATCTTACCTAGAGATTCAACAATATATATAATTATAAGAATTATTTGTTCTGTGTGAAAAATCACAATTTAGTGTATGTCTGTACAATTAATCATTAAACAAACAGTATAAACATGCCAAAACATGAAAAAGACAAAAAATGAGAATCAGATAAGAGAAATAAAGTTTTAAAGCATTTATAAAAAAAAAGGTACACGTTATCTGTACATTGTTTTCCCCAATCAAATTTGCTTCATTTTCATGCTTAGAATAATAAATGTGTAGAAAATAATGTTTTCAGCATGTGAAAGTCCTAGAAAAAGATATTATGATTCAGAAAGGGAAGTTTTTAAGACTAAATAACCACGACTGCCTTGAAATTGAAATGTAAAACTGTTTTAACAAAATATTTTAACTTGAATACAGAGCATGGAAAATTGTTATTCAAGCACAAAAGCATTTTTCTTCAAATGAACTTATGTGTTTAAATAACTGTAGGTGGGTCACGCGTTATATTTTATACATTGCTCATATGGCATGTTACCAGTATATTAAGTGATTTGTTTATCGCGAAATTTCCTAATTGCCTGTGCCCACGAAATGGGGAAATTTATTGTGACAAATATTAAAATAGGAAAGTTTAAAACGTTTATTTTTCATGAAATGTGTGGTTATTTTCCATTTTTAATGATAAATTTATTCAAATTTTTCATCTACTGAACTTCTTTTGTTACTATGGTGCAAATTGCAAATTCACTAATTGTTTTTTCTATTTATGCACCTACCTGTAAATACTATTAAATTTCTTGGGGGAGGAAAATGGACAATTTGGGGGAAAAAGGTGGAAATTTTGTCAGGGGAAACTGCATTTATACGGCACTAAAATTAGCGAAAAAATATCACTGTAATGTACATTGCTGAAAGGAGTGTGATTAAAGCAGTTTTTGTAAATTCTATTTGGCATTCTAAATTAATAAAAATGGGAATGAAAATCAATGAAATTTGATAAACAATTGAAACCAAGTTACTCCTCACCCCATTCAAATCTTGGCATTTTACACTTATCTGACGAGGTTCAACAATTTTCTGATGAAAAGTTTCAGTGCAAAAACAAGGAAATCAGTTCAAATGAGGAAGATTCTAATGCCTGATGAAATCAGCTAAAGGAAGCAGAATCACACCCACACCCCTGTTCTGGGCTATTTTTTCTGTATTTGTAATATGTTTTAACTCTTTTGATAAAAAAGTGACACTTCAAGGACAATCAATGTGATAGCATGGTGAGAAAAAATATATGTATGTACGGTAAAAGATAGCAAATGCAAATTTATTGAACAAAGGAAATATATATATATATATACATATATATATATATATATGGAAAACTAATCAATAACCTAATAATAATTTAGGCCAACAGGTTTCGGAAAATATAAAGTTCTGAAACTGTGTTTACATCTTTTAGATACACAAATTTATAAAATTATATTTCTCAACTTTGTACTTAAAAACTACATAGACAATATCCTTAATATAAGAAATTGTAAAGTTTAAAAATATTTTTTCACAGGTTTCACATTTTCAAATGAATATTAAAAAGTTAAATATGGCAAGTTTATGTGAATCACGCTTCTAACTGCGTAGCTGAATAAAAGTTATCCATTAATCAATAACATATCCGCCACTGTCAATTCTTGACACAAACAGAAAATGGACGTTCTGCGTTAAAGATAATAACATCTATGCAGAGACAATTTCAAATATAGAGTCTTTAATTATTTCACCAAAATTTGAAGCATTAGCGATCTCCTCGCATGCTTTTTGTGCAGCAACTTCCATTGTGTGACTTGTGGCCTTTTCCCTTTCATCTACATCATAACATGACGGCGTAAGCGCGTGATTCGACGAATCAGAGTCATAGAAACTGCTTACTGATATATTGTCTGATTCACTGGCCGAGTTGAGAAATCCGTTCGGTTCTGTGTTCCCATTCGTGTCCTTGTTTATGTGGGAGGAAATTCCAGGACAAGTTTCTGCTATTTTGTCAGAGGTGGTGTTGTTCATGGTGGTGTAGCAGCATGCAGGCAGTGAAGTGGCGGGAGGGCTTTTCTGATCCCAATCATTCGAAACCGACGAGAAAGTGTCGTTCACACTTCCTAAAATGCTCGAAATCGGCTCCAACTTGAACACACTTTCTACGCCGTGGCTCGCTGGCACGGTTTTACAGTCAATGTTACCATTGGATGAAAATTCGTCAACATGCGAAGTGACATGCATCGGAGGCTTATGATGAAAATGCGAATCTAACACAGCCTGTTCCTCGTTTGAACTCTCGCTCATTTCAGAGTAAGATGACTGGTCCTCTTTCATGATTGGGTAATCATACATGCTAGTGGTGTTTTCAGCCGTGTAGAATTCAGGGGCAGTTGTGTGATAGATTGTTGTCGCCGTGGACAGGTTCGTATAGGCCTGTGACTGCTGTGCTTGTTTAAACAAACCCTCGGCTGATGACGAGAATGAATTGGTCATGGCGTAATTATGATTCTGTTCCCTGTTTAGAGATGCAAAACCCATTTCTTGGATTAAACCATTGCTAAAATCTGCATTTTGGCAGTCCCTGCACGAACCCTGTTCATTGCTATTAAAATTATTTAAATTTGCAAGGTCTTTATTAGAAACATTCTCATTGTCAGTTTTATTACTCTTTGATTCAATTTCCAACCGCATGACAGTATGTATGAAATGAGTTCTCACACGCATGGGGTTGAACTCCACACGACCCGTAGGGTTAGCACAACCATCTTTGGTACAACCGCATGGAAAAGACATACGGTCCACCTGACACTTGATCCCTGCCAGACTACACGCACACGTTTTCGGATCGCAGTAGCCTTTACAGCTACACCCACAATGTTCTCGCGATTGTCGTATTTCCTTACACGAGTCTTTCTCTGTATTGTCGATCTTTTTTACGCCGTTACGACGTAACATCAGCCTTCGTTGCCTTATTGACACCGGCTGAAGGAAGTAGTAATCGTCCAAGTCATCGAATTCCCAGTCGCTGTCTTCGTCGCTATGGCAACTCTCGTCTTCCATTTCTGCCAGCCTGGCTTCAAGCCCCTCCATCAGGTGACCCTCCGCCCGTTGTCGTTCCAGCATCTCGCGGTGAATTCTCCGCTGCTCACGCGCATACTCGGACAGCGTGAAGTTCTGTTTATAGAGGTGCTTCTCCCCCATGCCTGACAAAAAGACAAGGATACACAGTGGTATTAAACACTGTTGGTGGCAACTATTTAATATTAAATTTAAGTTCTCAAACTAAAGTTCTTGAAGCTCAACAAAATCATCATTATTCACATACGCTCATTTCCATCAAAATTAACATTCCCAAATTTTTAATATGAAAGGATTCTTTCTCCTGGGTATGTCTCATGAACTGTGTTACAATGCCTATCTGGGAGACACATTATTTTTCTTGGAACAGTTATAGAGTACATAATTATACCCTGACAGCAGAATAGCACATCGGATTTCTGGGTTGACAATAAATGACAAAAAATAATCGGTAGCTACAAATAATGGGATGGCCATGCTATTACGGAGTATATTTGAAAGTCTCCAGCCATGGTAATCACAATTTATTAAGCTTTTTATAGATCGAATATTCCAACCTAATGTGGATCCCCCCTCGCAGGGGACGCATGTAAAGCCCTGCGTACGGGGGAAGTAGTAGACATCCACCCCTGTGAACTTGACTGACTTGGTCTTTTGCCGCTTGCAGTTGGACTCTGAAATAACAAACACAGATTAGGATGATGATACTTATTTCTCTTTTGTCTTCTTTAAATCATATTGTTTCATTTTATAAGACTTTATCAAAGTTTATGTAGAGCAAGTTGTAGCTAAGTGGAAATTTCATTAGCCAAATGATAAAACGTGTTGCCATTGTCTAATTTTGCCCCAAAAATGGCATAAAACAAGATTCTGTGTTTGATAAACACACATGCCCCTGGTTGGTGCTGGGTAGCCAGTTTCTTAGTCAAAATTAGGTCAAGGTCAAAGTGAGGTTGGCTGATATGGGTGGATTGGGAACGGCCATAAGTAAAAACTGTGTAAATATCCATGTGTCGTAGTAAGCGGTGTTGGTATTAGACGAAACGGTAAAATCTAGTTAACCAAGAAATGGCACTTTTGAATTATTATAAGTTCAAATTAGGTCAAGGTCAAAGTGAGGTTGGGTGATATGGGTGGATAGAGAATGGTCAAAAGCAACAACTTTGTGTTGGTGCTAGACGAAATGATATAATCTATTTAACCTTGTCATGGACGGATGGAAGGACAGACGGACGGACAGGACAATCACTATATGCCTCCTGCATCAAGATGCTGGGGAATAAAAGGCCTGCCAAACAGTCATCTTTTCGAAACGTCTGGTACCACCTGTAGGGACGTCAGTGCTGCTGTTGGTTGTGGTGGAGCTGACGCTGCTATCACCGTCGTCCACGGCCTGGTCATCCGACGGAGTGTCGTAGTCTGCGTCGGACAACTTGCGCTTGGACATGTTGACGTGTCACGACTACCAGCAGATTATTTCACATTCCTAAGCCTGAAAATCACAGCAAAGATTTCAACAAATCTGTCATATTACTAAGTCTGAAAATCATAGCAAAGATTTCAACAAATCTGTCACATTACTGAGACTGAAAATCATAGCAAAGATTTCAACAAATCTGTCACATTCTTAAGCCTGAAAATCATAGCAAAGATTTCAACAAATCTGTCACATTACTGAGCCTGAAAATCATAGCAAAGATTTCAACAAATCTGTCACATTACTAAGCCTGAAAATCATAGCAAAGATTTAAACAAATCTGTCACATTACTAAGCCTGAATCTCATAGCAAAGATTTCAACAAATCTGTCACATTCCTAAGCCTGAAAATCATAGCAAAGATTTCAAAAAATCTGTTACATTACTGAGCCTGAAACTCATAGCAAAGATTTCAACCAATCTGTCACATTACTAAGCCTAAAAATCACAGCAAAGATTTCAACAAATCTGTCACATTACCGAGCCTGAAACTCATAGCAAAGATTCAACAAATCTGTCACATTACTGAGCCTGAAACTCATAGCAAAGATTTCAACAAATCTGTCACATTACTAAGGCTGAAAATCATAGCAAAGATTTCACAAATCGGTCACATTACTGAGCCTGAAACCCATAGCAAAGATTTCAACAAATCTGTCACATTACTGAGCCTGAAACTCATAGCAAAGGTTTCAACAAATCTCTCACATTACTGAGCCTGAAAATCATAGCAAAGATTTCAACAAATCTCTCACATTACTAAGGCTGAAAATCATAGCAAAGATTTCAACAAATCTGTCACATTACTGAGCCTGAAAATCATAGCAAAGATTTCAACAAATCTGTCATATTACTAAGTCTGAAAATCATAGCAAAGATTTCAACAAATCTGTCACATTACTGAGACTGAAAATCATAGCAAAGATTTCAACAAATCTGTCACATTCTTAAGCCTGAAAATCATAGCAAAGATTTCAACAAATCTGTCACATTACTGAGCCTGAAAATCATAGCAAAGATTTCAACAAATCTGTCACATTACTAAGCCTGAAAATCATAGCAAAGATTTCAACAAATCTGTCACATTACTAAGCCTGAATCTCATAGCAAAGATTTCAACAAATCTGTCACATTCCTAAGCCTGAAAATCATAGCAAAGATTTCAAAAAATCTGTTACATTACTGAGCCTGAAACTCATAGCAAAGATTTCAACCAATCTGTCACATTACTAAGCCTAAAAATCACAGCAAAGATTTCAACAAATCTGTCACATTACCGAGCCTGAAACTCATAGCAAAGATTTCAACAAATCTGTCACATTACCGAGCCTGAAACTCATAGCAAAGATTCAACAAATCTGTCACATTACTAAGGCTGAAAATCATAGCAAAGATTTCACAAATCTGTCACATTACTGAGCCTGAAACCCATAGCAAAGATTTCAACAAATCTGTCACATTACTGAGCCTGAAACTCATAGCAAAGGTTTCAACAAATCTCTCACATTACTGAGCCTGAAAATCATAGCAAAGATTTCAACAAATCTGTCACATTACTAAGGCTGAAAATCATAGCAAAGATTTCAACAAATCTGTCACATTACTGAGCCTGAAATCATAGCAAAGCAATTTCTACAAACTGAATCTCCTTATGGAGCTGACAATCACAGAAAAGCAATCTGAAAAATCAATCAGATAAAATATATTTACCATTATCATCTCAACTACATATTGTCTATCAAGAATCCTCATAAATGAATAAAGCATTCATTATATAGGCTTTTTAAAATCCATTAACCCGTGTGTGTTTATGCTAAAGACAACAGTTACTGTTCTAAAACGAGACCATATTGATGATTATGTCGTGATTCTCTCTATCAAGACGTGTCCTATAACTGGACTGCACTAAAAGTATGCTGGTGTCTTCTGGATATAGAAAAGTATTATATAACTGGATTGTTTGTTAGAGACCCGCCCAGCTAGCTCAGTAGGTAGAGCGCTGGACTCTCTATCTGGGGATCGTAATTCGAAACCCCAGGCCGGCCACATAACTTGTGTAGGGATTGGTCAAATTATTTCTATGGCCAGTCTCCCCCTACGTCTGATTCAAGTAGGGCAGTTGTCAGTTACTGGCATAGGAATGTGCACTTAGTACTGGTAACCCACTTAGACCGGCTAAGCTTGCCCAGGATAAATGAATGTTAACCGCCACGATATGGCTGAAATACGGTTACAAATTTGCGAAAAATCCAAACAAACAAACTTACACATAGAATAGTATCCTATAACTGGACTGCACTTATGTGTCTGTCCCCTATACAGAAAAGTATCCTATCACCAGACTGCACGTAGAAATGGATTTATGATATGGGTCTGTCCTCTCTACAGAAATCCAAACAAACAAACCTACACATAGAATAGTATCCTATAACTGGACTGCACTTATGTGTCTGTCCCCTATACAGAAAAGTATCATATCCAGTCTTTGCGAAATTGCCGGTCCGCCGGTCCTGACCGGCAAAATTTAATTTGGACCAGCATGTTTTCTGAAAATGTCGGTCCGGGCGACCGGCGAAATTTTAAATTGTTCCGAAAAATGCAATGGGAAAATACGAAATAACCAAAAACTTGATTGACATGTTTACACTCTGGAAGATGACATCACACGTCTAACCGGTGAGTACACAACGTTTTCTCAATGTAATTACCGAAAATATCAAGGTTACATTATACTTATTTCAAACCTTAGCAAATGTGTAAAGTCGATAACATTTTGCGCGCAATGACCCCCCACCACCAAACTTAAAAATTTATTAATAAAAACATTTTACAGGTCATACGAACAAACTACATTTAGCAAACATTTAAGTAAATTAATATATCATTTTCTTCTTGAATATTCTACATGAACTTGATAAATTTAATAGTGTACCATAACCTTCAATTTTATGTTCGTTTCTTTTCTACTTTTCATCAAATTAGTTTGTCTTTTGAAAAACGCTATTTCATTGGATAGTTTATCATTCTTAGTCCAATTAGATTATCTGTAACAAATTTCTGTTGTTGTTCCAAGATGTCGTTTTTGCGATATTACCCTGGTGCAGCACCAGGTAAAAAACAAAAACTAACTGACGATGAAAAGAAAGAAAAGGCTAAAGAATACGAATCTAGAAGGGTGGGCAGGTCATTCCAGGATCGTTGGAAAAATGGCAGGGATTGGTTGGAATATGATAAAGATCAAAATAAAATGTTTTGCAAGTTCTGTAAGGCGAATCAACAGTCAGTCAAGGGCAATGCTTTTGTAGATGGATGCAATAATTTTAGGCATTCGGCGATTGTCGATCATGAGAAATCGGCTCCTCATGATAAAGCTGAACGCATGACGTCCGTAAAAAAGCCATTGACACCTTCAGAACTGAAAGATACAGAGGCTGGAAGTGCTTTGCGCATGTTACAGGCATCTGAACGCCTATGAGCAAATTGACAGGTTCAACTGTTCTGTTGATCCCAAGTTCCTGTTACTAAGACTGAAGTTGATTTTTTTTTCAGTTCGAAGTTTGAGTGTAGGCATGTTATTATTTAAAGTTTCTCGTTGCATCTTGTTAATCATTCCTTTTTTGTTTGTTGCTTGCTACTTGCTGTTGATAGTATTAGTTATTGTTCCTCGCCCAACACCGATTAAAAATCTGAAACCTTTTGAAGATAATCTGATATTCAAAACTGAGAAGCAACATACTGTCAGTTTGTTATAAGTAAATTTAACTGCTAGCATTTCAATAAACATTTTAATGGATGGAGAGTGTTGTCCTAGTTTGACCAGTTTCGAGTTGATTTTATTCGACAAGACTGAGGAGATATTTATTCATCAACATTGCTGGGTTTTATTAATATTAAAGCTTAAACATTAATACTTTCACTTAACAAAATAAATTATATAGTTGATACATTACAATTCCTTGAATTATGCCTAAAATTCATCTGAATCATATTTATTATTGTAATTATATAATATTTAACAATATCATTTTGTACTTGAGGATGAAATCATTTACTTAAATCAAATCAATTTCAGACTTTGGTGATGAAGAGATTCGACTGGCATGTTCCCATTTCGAGCAAACCCTCCTTCGTACTAGCACGGAGTTCTCAACACAAGCATCAAGAAGTGAATGGAGACTTCTAAAGAAACTGGTACAGAAGAAGTAAGGAGTTATTGGTTTAAACATTTTCATTTAATAAATTATGTTTCTTCTATACGTGTAGTAACAAGTCTAGGAAAATTTAGAACTTTTAGTTAATAAATTTTAGGCTGAAAAAATCTATAAGTCAAATATGTTTACAGACATGGCAACGAGTTAGCAATATATAAGTCAAATATGTTTACAGACATGGCAATGAGTTAGCAGATCTCACTTGGGACCTGGTGCTACAAGGTGAAGGCCCAGGGGCTGATGATCTTCCTAACATCCGGCTGGTAATCGATCTGTTGCTGACACTGCCATCTACCAGCGTCCGGTGTGAAACAGCATTTTCTCAGCTGAAACTTCTGAAGACGTGCAGGCGGTCAAAACTATCGGAAACAGTTCTACAAGATCTGATGACGGTTAAACTGTTGTCTCCATCCATTACCTCTTTTGACCCTGAAGATGCTATTGACTCATGGCTGGTAGGATAATTATGTACAGCTATTGTTTTGAAACCATTTCATCAGACACAGAGTTACAATTAGTTCCCTTTTATGTTCATCAGTAGAAATTGGAAATAAATGTTGGTTGTTCAGTACTACAACAATCAACAGACCAACTATTATTAAGTTTATTGAAATTCATTAATTGAAAAAATATTATAGGCTATAAAGTATGACAAAAACAAATGGTTCAACATACTTACCATTATATTAATGTTTCAACCTTGTTGATTTAAAATAATCATTCGTTTTATTTTTATTTATTTCAAGGCTGAGCCGATTGGCGGAAGGCGGATATCATACACACGTAAGCGTAAACTTGAACAAGAAACAAGTGACATTGCTGCCCCATCTACATCAGCTTCAAGTGCAACAATATCGATATGTCTGGATTCAGAGTCGGAGGACGAAACAGTGCCAGTCAAGGTTGTGCCTGTGGGGCCAGTCGTAAGCTTTGAGAAACAAGTCGAAAGCCTGTGCGATGTCGATGATGAACTGGATTCTCTTGAAAATGATGACGAATGCATAGACTTTCAAAGTGAACTGTTAAATGTTGACAAACTGCTCACCTGTACTTCCAACGATTAAGCAAATATTAAGCATCACAGTCCATCAAACTCTAACACTAAAGAAAACTAACACTTTATACTATGTATAGTTAGTGTATAGTAGAAATAAGTGCTGTCAACACAATCCTGGTCAATAAATAAATGATAAAAGTTTAAAATGTACACGTCTTTTTCGGTCCGGCAAGTTTTTGTTCGGACCGGCAACTTTTTACAAAATGCCTGTCCGGATGACCGGCGTTTTTTAGCCAGTTTCGCAAAGACTGCATATCACCAGACTGCACGTAGAAATGGATTTATGATATGGGTCTGTCCTCTCTACAGAAATCCAAACAAACAAACCTACACATAGAATAAGTATCCTATAACTGGACTGCACTTATATGTCTGTCCCCTATACAGAAAAGTATCATATCACCAGACTGCACTTAGAAATGGGAAAAATCCAAACAAACAAACCTCCACATAGAATAGTATCCTATAACTGGACTGCACTTATGTGTCTGTCCCCTATACAGAAAAGTATCCTATCACCAGACTGCACTTAGAAATGGATTTATGATATGGGTCTGTCCTCTCTACAGAAAAGTATCCTATAGCAACTAAGTCTAGACTGAACTCAAAAATGCAGTGATACATACCCGGCAGGCAGTACCGGTATGTCTCCATCCTCTCTACAGAAATATGTATGGCAATTACATTTCATGGATAATTTGCAAATGTTTTATAACAGTTTGTTCTCATAAAAGATTAATGTTCTGTCTACAGAGAATCCCTCAATAGGGTGAAACATAAAATTATGTATGTAGGTGAAATCTCTATAGGATTGTACATGAGATACTACTAACTATAATTGTGTATATGTTGTAGAGAAGTGTCTTGTATCTAAAACAGGCTGATAATATAAAAGCCTATATCCTTTCTATCAAGATTTGTTGAAATGGATTTCATACGGACAGGTAAATGCAGTTATTTTAACAAATTGCATCCAATTTACCACAAATTCACTCATCTAAAAAGCCAGATGTGGAATTTAACGTTCTCTAACTTGATTTCTTACAACTAAAATCTAACTTTAGGTGTATAATAATTAAATTCCAAATGAAGGTCTGAAAGTACATTTGAGGCGCGTCGTGGGAAAACTGGGCTTAATGCATGTGCGTAAAGTGTCGTCCCGGATTAGTCCCCTAAGGCTAATCCAGGACGAAACTTTCCGCTTTTATGGTATTTTCTGTTTCATAGAAGTTTCTACTAAACATAAATCCACTACAGGCAGAAAGTGGCGTCCCGAATCAGCCCGTGCAGCTGACATTAAGGCACATGCATTAAGCCCGGTTTTCCGACAACGTGCCTCATTTCTTTGTAACTTAATTGCAATACATGTAACGTACTTAACGTTCATTATTTTCTTAAAACGTCCCAGAAACAAATCCCAACATTTATGAAAACAGTTTCCCATCAACACAAGCCAACAAATTATATTGAAATGGTTTCCATGGTAACCAGCACAGGAGGAAACTGCTGGTGGAACTCAAGACACTAGGAGAACTAAAATCAATAGTCTGCTTCAATCCAGAGCAGTGTATAGGCTGATTGGTGTCTCTTTCTCATGAATGTACTGTAGAATCGAAAATATGATTCTTTAACTTTCTGGCCTGGGATAATTGCCCATACTGTCCTAAATACTGGAACCATCCTAAATATCTTTGGTTTATGACTATGTTTTGTGCGAGAATATAAAGAATATATGAGGCATGTCGTGTGAAACCCTTGCTTAATGCATGTGCAAAAAGTGTCATCCTGTATCAGCCTGTGCAGTCCGCACAGGCTGATCGGTGA
This sequence comes from Congeria kusceri, assembly GCA_027627225.1. Lineage (NCBI taxonomy): Eukaryota > Metazoa > Mollusca > Bivalvia > Myida > Dreissenidae > Congeria > Congeria kusceri. The sequence continues at coordinate 30,485,745 of CM051040.1, forward strand.
CAACACTTTTTGCTTTTATGGAATTTTTTGTTTCAAGGAAGTCTCTTCTAAACATAAATCCAGTATAGGCGGAAAGTGCCGTCCTGGATTAGCCTGTTCGGACTGCACAGGCTAATCCGGGACAACACTTTAAGCACATGCATTAAGCCTGGTTTTCCCAATACACGCCTCATATATTTTTAAGAATGTCACAGACCAACAACAGCATTCCATCCTAAATACTAGAACCATTCAAAAATCTTACGGTTTAAACATAATTCGATTCTGGAAGAATGTTAAGAAGCAATGGCTGACAATATCATTTAAATCCCCAGAAATTGTAATATTTGACTAAAGAAAATTCTGTTTGAATACAATCATGTTTGTTTTTACCATGATAGCTATGGAAAATAAATTATGACTTAATTCTGCCCACAGCACCATAATTTTTACCATGATACATGTAGCTATGGAAAATAAATTATGACTTAATTCTGCCCACAGCACCATAGTTTTTACCAGGACAGCTATGGACAATAAATTAAGACTTAATTCTGCCCACAGCACCATAATTTTTACCACGATAGCTATGGAAAATAAATTGCGACTACATTCTGCCCACAGCACCATAATTTTTACCACGATAGCTATGGAAAATAAATTATGACTTAATTATGCCCACAGCACCATAGTTTTTACCAGGATAGCTATGGACAATAAATTAAGACTTAATTCTGCCCACAGCACCATAATTTTTACCACGATAGCTATGGAAAATAAATTACGACTACATTCTGCCCACAGCACCATAATTTTTACCACGATAGCTATGGAAAATAAATTATGACTTAATTCTGCCCACAGCACCATAGTTTTTACCAGGATAGCTATGGACAATAAATTAAGACTTAATTCTGCCCACAGCACCATAATTTTTACCACGATAGCTATGGAAAGTAAATTATGATATATTCTGCCCACAACACAACAATTTTTTTTAGTACACTTGTATTAAATATCTGATTTTTCTGCAGGTCTATGTTTTTACAGTTTTATGAAATTATATGTATTTAATAAGTAATCATTACAGAATATTATATTTAAAGACATGTCACAGGAGACGGATGCATTTAATAATTCCTGCTTTAACGGAATCGTTGGCGAACATGCAGAATGCAAATGCAATGTGCAGACGCGACCACGAAATACCAGCTTTATCTAGGTATAGAAAAGGTACAGGTTGAAAGTTACACCAGTTCTTTGAAAATATCTTGACATTTGGTTTATATTGGGATTTTACGAAATTAATGCTTTTTAATAATGTTTTCTTCATTTATCATTCAAAGTTTGCAAAAATACATCACAGTTTAAAAGATATTGAACATTTCTGTGTTGACCAGCCCAGAGGGGCAGCATAAGGGAACCGAAAATGGGCAGGATGCAGCACTTTCCCTATTTTATTTTTTACTTTAAATCAGGGCTTTCCTTTGACCCGAGCTCACGGGTTTTGACACGTGGAAATTTCAAAATAGGCTTGGTTGACTCGCGAGGTAATTACTTCATGCGTCACCTTTGACCAGGGGCAATTACCGGACTTGCGTCGTAAAGTATCACTCGGCTGGCTGATTATCCCAATCAGTCGAACAGCGATGTCAAAGTTGATAAAACACTCGGCGACTATTGGTTCGAGGCGGAGTCAACTTCAAATAGACGCTGTCCATCAGCGGTCAAGTTACTGTGTATCTCCGCCTATTAGACAGAGTTTTGTCGCACAGAAAATCTATATTGACCAACTAAAATGCACAATTATATACGCTTCCAATGACGTGAACAATCAAACTATCGACGTAATATACATGTATCCACACTTTAGTTAATGTACATGAGTTTGTTAGAGTATGTTTATTCCCGACCATTAAACGTTTAAAACACAATTTACTAACCGCTTCCGTTGTTGATAATATTCACATTTAGTTTAGTTCCTAAATATAAAGGCATTGTTTTAAATTACTTTCCAGGTAAAATTATTAATATATTTTCAAAATTTGAAATCAGATTTCAGCGAAAAATCTGACTGACGTAACATTTCTTACATCCGAAATATGTAACATGCAATTTTAGTGTTCGAGTGTCATAAATACATTTTGTTTGTGTATTTCATGTAAATCCTTTTTTTCTAGAAAAGCGCGCGAAAGTTATGCTGACACAAACGACGTCACGTTCCATGCACGGAAAGCGTGCGTGTATCGACCAAATATAATTATACATGTCATCTGGGAATAAAAACTTCGTAGTGCAAGAACTTTGAAATCTTTTCTTTTTTTTATAAAACTTTCGTAGTGCAAAAACGGTGCAATCTTTAGCATTTGGATAATTATTTTATTGCAGTTTATTAATATACTTTGTAACAGTAAAACAATATTTGCGGACCGTAACTATGTATATTTTTTAGGAAGGAAAGCCTGTTTTATTGTTGTACATGATACGTGATTTCGTAAAAAAAAAATCAGTGCTATTTTTAGTATGTAAAGAGTATTCTAAAAAATCTTCGTAATAATTATAATAATAATAAGAAGAAGAAGGAAATAAAATTAAATAAATTAAAAAGAAAATAATAATAAGTTTAAAAAAAAAATTAAATTAAAATAATATTACTAAATTATAAAATAAAAATAATTAATTAAAACAAATAATAATAAAAAGATAGAAAACGAATGGAAAATACCCACAAAGCATCGACTCTTGGAGGTTTATATCTGACTCTTGAGGAATTTGATTTTGACTCTTGAAAATTAGACCCCAAGAGTCATTGACTCTTGAAATTCAAAGTCTAAGGAAAGCCCTGCTTTAAATCTTACACAGTGCATTATTTTGCCATATTCAATAGTTATACCTGGTAATAATAATATTTTACTTTTACAAGAGATTACCAGTATCAAAATACAAATAACCTAAACATGTGATATATTTTTTGGCATAAATTAGTAACGTTACTACTAGGGACAAAATTCACACATTTGGAATGCACCCAGTCATAATTTGTTACATTATTCATATAATCTGCAGAAAAAATGAACTAGTTTTTATATTTAATCATCAAGAAACTAAAATGTCCCATATACATGTAGATTTTGTATATTGTCTGAGGTACACAATTATGCATAAAAGAGATAATACATGTTTAGAAATAATAACTCACAAGATAGAACACACAATCGAAAGGCTGCACGAGACAGTGATTTTTTTCCTTATAAAACAGGGTCCGGTAAACGGACCCATCCCCAATGCCAAAATGGTTTATATTTCCCAATTGGAAGAAAAAGATTTCCCAAATCAGAAATACCGGTATCAAAATGCTAAATACATAGGAAATGTGATTCTAAGCTGTAAATCATGAACTTACTTGTATGTATATAGATAAACACCATTAAAATACCAAATTCAACCAATAAAACACCAGTTTAAGTTTTTTATAAATTCAATTTCTTTCTGAAATTTTTCCCAATTGCAAGTTTTCACGTCATGAAATTCCCAATTTGATGGATACCGGACCCATTCCCAAAGCAGTGAAAAAAATCGCTGATGAGAATCCAACAAAAACGAGCAGGGTACATGTACCGGTAGTTACTGAAGCATCCAAAATATCCCAAGGCTATATTCAATGAATTCAGCTTGACATAACCGAGTATGTACATAGTTTGTATTGATTTTCACTAACAATTCCCTCTATAACCATTCTCTATCCATTCTGTCCCTTATCTTCGCCAATGTTTAATGCTTAGATTTAAACAATTTTAGAAATTACAGATAGTTTAGGCGGGTTAAATCAGCATAGTTGAGCAGTTTTGTACATCATCTGATTTGTATTTTGTAATAATTGACATGGTAATAGCTATATTTTAGTGTTAAAGACCAAGTAATAATACAATGCGGCTTCACATGACATTTTGTTTAAACCTATTTATTTTAGCTCTATTGTGTCGAAAGTCAGAGGCTTATCTGAGACATTACAAGTCTGTGTTCTGGTAAGAACAAGTCCTTAACATCTGGCCCCATGTTCACAAAGGATCAATTACAGGATCAGGATCAGTCTTAGCTGATCATGATTTTGTAGCTCAACAGAGCGGAATATAAAACATATTTTATTTTCAGAATTTATTTTCTTTTTGATAAAATCACATCATTACTTTTATTTCTTTTATTAAATTCTTTATATCAGACAGCAAATGTACGTTGCTAAGAGTTTAAAATAGTTTTTATAATATACATTTGACCAAAATTAAAATTGATCCTGATTTAAGTGAACATCTTGTTTTGTGAACATGGGGCCTGGAGAAAGGTCACGCTCCCAGATTAGGTATCAATCTCAGGATAGGTAACGGCTATGTTTCAGTGTTTAAAACAATGCGGCTTTACTTAGGTTTAATAATAATATGGCATGTAGTTTAAACCTATTTATTTAAGTTCCATTGTGTCGAATTTAGAGTCTGTTTTCTGGTTAGAACCAGTACTTGGCATCCGAAAGATCATTAGAACGCTCCCAGAGTCGGAATCAATCTCAGGAACTCACGGTTGCAATGTTGACACCATTTACATCACACCACCGTGACTCTTTAATGGTTGACGTTTGTTAGTAACAATAAAATTACATGTACCAAAATGTATAAAAATTTTGATCAAGGTGTATAATGTAGTGCTACAGATAATTGTTCAGGCAAACAGTTTTTCACTTCCTAATTTTGTAATCAAATCATTTTTGAAGGTTCAAGACTTATTAGTTTTTATCAATTTTTAAATAGTTTTTAGTCTATAGTTTACAATTTAAACATTAGCTTTTTTTTTTTCATCCATTACACTTTTGCTTGTTGGAAAGCTGTCAAATTTAGTTCACTATTTCATAAATGGTTGCAAATTACAGTAATAAATGAACAAAAAATGGAGAATTTAGCCTTTAAATAATATTTTAATTTCAAAATCAAAGTTGATAGACAGAAGTTTGTTTTTGATTTTCAATTCAACCATGTTTTTCTTTCTATACTGGTTCCAAGTCAAAACTGTTAAACGTCTGGTTGCCAATTCTTATAACTTACACTCTACCCTGAATATCTGGCTGATAATGACGCAAAAGTAGGGAACCAGACAAATCAAAACGGTCTCTATTTTGATGCGGTGCTATAGTAATTATTAACTCAGGCAAATAAACTCGTCAACAAAAACGATAAAAATGTGGTTGCAATTCGTATTTTGAAATATTAATTAGTTTTTTAACTATAACTTTTAAAAATGAAATTGTTTTTCTAGAAAATCTATTCGTTTTAACGAAAAAATGATGCTTATCTGTAAGCACTGATGACACCACCAATAAAATTGTAAGACATTAATGTAACACTGTGTCAAAAGAATGTGCAACCCACATTGTCAACTTATAAGGTTTGTCAATATTCGGCTGTTGAACTACCCAGAGAGGCAGCAGGGAGGGCCGGAGGAAATCTGAAAGTCTGTAATGCAATTATATTACTGGGCCTATTTTTGATAGTATGACCAGTAGTTCACTTCAAGTGCTGAGTAACCTAATTATCATTGTTACCTAAAGTGAAACAAATATACAAATCTTCATTGCAGTTGTGGAGCCAGAGTTTGTTATTCAGGTTGTTATGCAGAGGTCAGAGTCACTCCAGGTGCACGTACAACTTTTGGACTATGCAGAATGAGGCAGATAATTATTCCACAAAATTAAATTTACAACCCTCAGTGACTGGGAAAGGATTTATCCATAGGAGATAATTTCTCATCTCCACAAAAATACATGGCCTTTTTAAACAAGAGGGCCATGATGGCCTGAAGTGCTCACCTGAGAACTGGTACAGATGAAGACCAAACTGTTGTGACAGGTTTCAAAATGAAGGTATCTGAACATACGCAGAGTGGGATAGGATCAATTTTGATTTAAAACATCTGTTAGCGCAATGGGCTAACTAAAGTACAAGTTGGCTAGTGGATGTGTATATTTTTCTCGATATTCTTACCCTACCCTGTTCCATTAAGTCATTGACAATTCTGGAAAATGCAGAAACAGTAGGTTTAGATGTCTTTTTCGCAAACAGTTTTGGAGAACTAGTTGAAATGCGATAATTGCGACGACTGTGCTATAAGGTAAAGTTTTGCTTTTTCTTTGATAATTTTCTGTCCAATGATAACTGCATGCAAATCTTGCAACTGTTGGAAATCAAATGTTATCAATCAATTTTTATGGTCGTGCGCAAACTGTGTAAGTTTGGTCAATAATTAATCAAAAATCGTGTGTGCATAACTTGTTGATGTTTTATTCCAAACACAAGCGGCAATAACTCTGGTGTTTTTGGTCCGATCATGCTTATATTCCACTTCACCTGTAGTCTTACGTTTAATGACAAACTGTACACAACTGATGAAGATTGGATGAAAATTGAAGTCTCTACCCTGAATAATGTCCGTTTTTTAAATATTTTTTTAATCAACAAAGGGCAACAACTTCGGTGTTTGAAACACGATCTGGCCTTTTTTTGCTTCTGCTGAGATCTGATGGTCATACACAAACTGTAAAAGTTTGGTTAAGATTGGATGGAAAATAAAGTCTATCACACTTACCGAAAGCTCCAAACAAGTGTCAGACAAGTGTAAATTCATTCATGTATGTATCGTGTATAGTATACATGTATACACTAGTGTATTTTCGCAATCTCAAACAGCAAACGTAATTTGCTCACCTTTTTCATTGTTGTTAACATACATCCATAACATACAATATAAATACATTTGATTAATATCAAACTACGATATGACAACGCACATCCGAAATGCCAATCCGACTTTTACTGTTAAAGAGACATACACACATATTCTATTTACATTTAGTATGCACATGCTGTTCATGTAAAATCCGTGGTTAGCTAAAAAATGCCCGCGAAAATTATGCTGATAATCACAACATAACGTCACCAGCATGGAAAGCGTGGACGTATTGACAGTGAAATAAAAAATTTGTAGCGCAAAGAACTGTAAAATCTTTGCTATTGTGTATAAGTTTTGTAGCGCAAAACAATAAGGTGCAGAGCTCCAGATAAGGTTTTAGCCTAAAGGGTATTTTACCACCTGATTTTTTGGTTAAAGGGTATTTTACCCCCAGTCCGTCAGCTTTAAAGGGTATTTGAGAAATTTAAAGGGTATTTTCATTTTTTATACAAGATCAAAAGAGTATTTTATGTGCTTGTTATATATGAAGACATTAATAGTGGCAAATGGATTAAATTGAATGTAGACAATAATCTGTAGGTCTATCAAAACATAACATTTACTTGGCAAAGTAGTCGTAACTTTCCCAGATACTTTGTATTTTTTTTTCATTGCAAATCCTGATTAAATGTTTTTGAATTGTGTAACCTGATTTTTGGTCCTTCTTACTTGACAATTAGCCAATTTTTTGCCACGATTACAGCAATTTTTTTTAGACAATTTTGCACTCACATGATGCTTGTGTTTTTTGTCCGATTTTTCAACTGCTGTAACAAAGAGATCGCCACTTATCACCTTCTAAATAGGAGAAGCATCATAAGACTTATTCTGATTAACATTTTTCAAGATACTGCCTACTGGAACTGGCTGATTGAGCTTAAAACGTTCCGTTTTCGACCCACATACACAATGCAAAGCCATTTTGGGTAGAAAGATTCGCTTGACTCACTTTTAATCGATTCAAAGGCTTACACCATTAGCTGAACTGGATAATTGGTAAAACTGGTTACGCAGTTTAAGCGATTAAAAATACGTACCGAGATTTGCATTGAGTAACGTTATGCACAGGGCAGATTTTCAATGTGTTTTTTTTTAATTTCAATGCGTTAATACGCGGATACGCGTCTTATCTGGAGCTCTGATAAGGTGTCTATAAAATCGCAAAGGATGTGCAAATTGTATGTGTCATATTTTTACTCAGTCTAGATCATGTGTAGACACCATTTATTTTACCTTTAAAACGCAAAAGCAATTATGCGATATCAATACCACATGGACAGCGTGCAGCACGTTTTTCACGACCCACAGCTGTTTAAATTTGGCTGCTTATTAAAGCGACTGCAGTGAAAGGACGTTGCGCAATGTAAGCTGATAATGTCAAACTGTTACACTTTGATGTTGCGCGGGTCGTGTTATTGTTTGTCGCATAAAATGAAAAAAGTAGCGATGAAGGCGCAAAAATCCGGACCAAACGGGATATATTTAGCAGTTTGGGTAATAAAATAATCATTTAATAACATTAAAAACAACATGATCACATCTACGACCGATTCACAAAATGCAAAGCACGATATAGCAGAGCTGTATTCAATTGCTCCGATATTAGTTTTTTTTTATCCTGTTACATATAGGAATAAGTCTTGAAAAAGCTGTCGGACCGATTCTTGGTAAATAAATGTCGGACCCACTCAAAATTTGCTGGTCATGCCCGTCGGACCGACTGTTTTCGGGAAGTCTGTCTATACGTTGGAAAAGGGCATTTTCGCACTTTTTTGGCATGAAAAAGGGGCAATTACTCTGGTGTTACTGGTGTGATCTGACCCAATAACACTTCGTGCTCAGGTGAACTAAAAATGTATGGAATTCCTCTGATTTTTATGAGATTGACAGCAATAACATTTTGTGAACGCCTAACTGTTTCAATCGAGAATAATATACTATGCAGACGCTCGCGCTGCCCGTTCAAATTGTAATGAGCGTCTGTTGATATTGATTTTTAGACTACCAGATTAATTTTATGGATCAAAGCTAACCGCATAGTGACAATACTGCAAACCAGACAAAGCACTGTGTATTGTAAGGCAGCGTTGTTTGATTGTTACGAAAATATTTTGGTGCGACGTAAAATCGAATCTGTGGATATTTCTGTGCAATTTTTCTCAATTTTATGCGCAAATATCGCATTTCGCATGGGTTTCCCAGTAACTGAACTCTGCATGACTCGTCTCTCACTCTGGGGATCGCAAAATATCGTTGATTCTCGTAGGCTAGGCTGTAGCATAATGACACTACAGGTCTTACTCTCGGAAATAACCTGCGTTGCAAGGTGGCGGGGCCCTTCAGATGGGGGAATTTTACGGCAAAAGGGGAATTATTTTGTTTAGAAAAGCATTATTAGATGTTTATATTCTTCTCCGTTATTTAACATTAATCAATTGCTTTGCTACAAATGATACAAACTTAGATCATGCACTAACTTGGTTCGATGAAAAATTGCTGGGATTGTTTACAAAATGCCTATATCTTTGTCAATTTTTTTCCGATTTTGGTGGGGGTTTTTTCTTCAAAATAAAGCTCACATTCTGAGGGGAATTTTAAGGTAATGTAGGAGAAAAATATATACTTTTTTAGCAGGGGAATGTAGCTGAGTTTCAGCCCCAAATTGGCTCTAAGAACCACTGCATCCCCTAGCAAAATGTTTGACTCTGACTTTTTTAAAGTAAGTTGAATAATGATAAAATTCTTTCTTAATAATACATGAATGGATGAATGTATGATTTAATGGAACAAAATCTGCAGAAAATCCAAAATCATTTAGATCGACAAACTGACTCAAACTATTAAAAATACAGTGGACTTTATGGAATGTGAAATTATGCATGACAAAATTGTCTAATAGACAATACAAAATATGTGCAAATAATTGATTACAGTCCAATTGTTTTCTCATTTTATATACATAGAATTGATGCAATGTCATACTGAAAAACGAAATAATTAATTTATAACCAGTGTTTAAATCAGACAGTATAGTTAGCACCATTTAAAAAAAATGTATTTCTAAATCTAACAATTATATGATCCAACCAATTACGCCCAATTAATACCAAATCATGCATGTCAAATGGGAACTCAATACCGATTTACAAATTATATAAAATCGGATATTCATAAGTATCATGAACTGAAAGTAACTTCAACACGTGTTTGCACACGGCATAAATTTAACCCACTTTTCCGACCAATGGCGATCAGTATTTACTACAGAAATCTGTGTTAACACACTCGGGCCCTTTGAAATAGTCTTACACATACGACAGCTAATTACTTACCTTTAACCCAATGTTAATGGAGCGAATCCGTAATCAGTTCACAGACGATTTACTCCGCACTGACAGATTACCATATCGTACACGGTTATTGTACTAGGCCGAATTAATGGACATGCTCTGCACTCGTATTCTTCAAACGAGCCGACACTCAATCATCTGATAAACTAGTGACTAATTTCTTTGTTCGCAGTCCCAGAAAAAGAGTTCCATGTGTTTTCGTGGTTTATGCAGTAAGTGTAAACAAATAATGATTTTTAGAATTATGTTAAATGCTAAGCATTGCATAAACGTTATGGTGTTTATAAAATACAAGATAAATACAGAACAGTTTAAGATTTTGTTGCGCCCTATACAATTACATGTCGGTTTCAGTCTTCGAAGTTATTTGTGACGTCACAAACCGCTATCGCACTACTTTGTTCGCAATGTGGAAAAGTTCACAGAAATCAATAATGAAAATGGACGATATATGCCTTATGTACACATACCCAAGGCTTGGTTCGTAATATATTAAGTCCAATTATGAATACATTATCATTAAATTCCTTCATTCACCTGTCGAACCGTCAAATATTATAAAGTGTGATTTGCAGAAGCAAGGGGTCAAAGGTCAAATTGATGTTGATTGGCAACCACGTGTGTAGTCTGCAAGCAGTTACAGCGAACGCGAAAAATGAAACGACGGAAAAATGCAGTCTGATGGTATATTTAAGAACAATAAAATCATGTTAAATATATTATGATTTACACAACACACATTGTACATTTTTAAATCAAATGAATTTCAATGAAAAAGGTGATTTATTATGTAAATTTAATTCCAGATCTAACGTAGACTACGAACAGCGAACATTGAATGATTGATTCTCGGATCGTCACAGCTTTGGAATATTTTTAGGCCCAACACAAAAATTGTTTCGTTTCTTGTTTTTTATTTTATTAATTTTTTTTTATGATGGGAGAATGTCGTGTGTGTTCCATCTATGTTTCTATTTAGATGAGTATCGTGTATTATGGTACTCCACGTATTGAGTATTTATCGGCGGAAATAAATAATTTTTGGACCCAAAATATGTAGGGTCGGCAGCAAAAGTAAAGGGCCGGTCGGGAGACCAGAAACGGGACTATTTTTTTGGGGGGCCTTAGCTCTGGGTTTTCCTCAGAAACAAATACTGAACTAGAGTTGATCTGCTAAGATGTAGATCTAGTCTTACAAATGCAGAGAGCTAGCTGATTTTCACACAATTTCAATGCATGACTGCACATTGTCATGATATATCTAGATTTATTAAATAAGAAATTTGGATAAACTTGTCTATAAGAGTAGTCATAGCTAGACATCTGAAGACAGTGCTGTCAACTTATATCTATAATGGCAAAAATTGTGTACTGAGTAGGATGTTAACAAAATCAAGGTGTAAATTAAGTCACATTTTGGGGGAAAATGCATGATTTTAGAGAATTTTGCTAATTTAAAATACTGGACTCAAGATAGAAATGTGTTTGAATATAATTAAGCTTTATCGCATGTTTCCACACTTTGATTTTAATATTAAAACTACTTTGACTTATTGCTGATTTGTTTTTATGCCCAGGCGTACACATAGGACCTGGAGCGCTGCTGAATATGCAACAGTGTTAATGGTAGTAAAGTGTGTTATCATAGGGCCCTCTATCTGTCATTTTTACAGCTGAAATAAGGCTGCTTCCCCAATCAAAAACAGTTTCATTTTTCCTCATTAAAGTGACTATGTCATCGAAAAGGGACTAGAGGGGGCAATCTCTTTAAAAAATCTGAAATTTAGATATTAATACTGGCATATAATAACAGTTAAAACAGGGTATATATATTGAGAAAAGAGTGTACGCATTCTGAGATAAAAATCAATTTATAATAAGGGTTTTGTTTATTTGGCCCTTTTCCTGTGTACATTTTGACGTCAGAATTGTGAGCATTTTATATAACCATAGTTTACACACGACTCCTTACCAAGCATGATAGCGCAGTTGGTTAAAGCGCTGTCTACTGTCATTTCTTCTGTCTACTGTCATTTCTTCGTATGGCTCCTAAGTCGTGAGTTCGATACCCGCTAGGGGTTTTATTTTTTCAGACTTGTTGCTAATTTGTTTGTATCAAATATCTTACTGTGTATTATATAATTTGTTATTTATTTAATGCTCATGTCTTAGTAAAGCGCATTTCCATCAAATAATATAATTTATAGTGCAATCGGAAGCCAATTTTTCTTTAAATGTCAGAAATTCCCTCGTAAGTTAATATTTTAAACAACTTTACATATTTCCAATTGTTTAATCCGTAAAGTAACATTTTCAATTAGAGTGACTGTATTTTCTTTAGAGTGGTGAAATGTGATATATCTAGAATGATTTATTAAAAGAAACAGACAGTTAAAAGCATTATTATGTTATTTTACAATTCCCCATTCATAGAAAATGACGACAAAATTCCCCCATTTGAGGACTACGGGTAGCATCCCCCAAAACAGAAAGAGGACCCTTTATCAAAGAAACACATTGACTAACATGTTCTCTGAACGACTGTTTTCTAATTTAGGGCAGATGCTAGCACCTTCTTCTAGGGATCACAGGAAGAAGTCTGTTACATTCGAAGAAGAAAAATCCCCGCTCCAGCCGAATCCTGGCATAGCGCCGCAGTCATTTTCTTCAAACACCAGTATGCTGGTTGCTAAGCAACCAAACACCAGTAGATCAAGAAGGCTGTCGTTAACTAGTAAGAAAGGAGAAACAAGCTCTAGTGGCACCCAGATGGTAATCAAAGTATAAAAACTTGCTAAACACAACATGTATACATTTACAGATATATTATAACCCTTCAAAATTAATATGAAATGAATGTATACATATTGTCAGATATAGGTAAAACTATTGTGTTTCAATATATAAAGTAAAATATATATTAAGTAAAAAAAATTGGCAATATTTATATTTATCATGTTAACAAACTTGAAAAAGTAGGTTCATGTTTTTAACATTTCCATGCTTGAAATTCTGCAGTTCAGGCATTTTGCAAATATCTCAGTAAGTTTAATATGAAGAAAGACATGTAAATTGTTTTAAATAATTTGAACAGATTTCTAAAAAAAGTGAACATTTATATTATTATTCATTTTCAAGTCTGGTAACTTATAAGCTCTGGCTTTTTAAACATAAGTTGTATTTTCATTTTACCAATTTTTAAAATATTTTTTATGCCCCCGGCATCTTGATGAGGCATATAGTGATTGTCCTGACCATCCGTCCTAGATACTTACACAGTTGTTGCTTATTACCATTCCCAATCCACGCATATCAACCAACCCATTTTGACCTTGACCTAATTTGGACTTAGAATAATTCAAATGGGCTATATCTTGGTTAACTACATTTTACTGTTTTGTCTAGCACCAACACCGCTTACTACAGCACTTGGATGCTTACACAGTTGTTGCTTATGACCATTCCCAATCCACCCATATCGGCCAACCTCACCTCACTAGATTTTATCGTTTCGTCTAGCACCAACTCCGCTTATTACAACACTTAGATACTTGCACAGTTGTTGCACATCACCATTCACAATCCACCCATATCACCCAACCCTCACTTTGACCTTGATCTAATTTGGACTTAATTGGACTTAGAATACAGTTGGACTAATTCTTGGTTAACTAGATTTTACCATTTTGTCTACACGGTTGACTACAACACTTGGATACCTACACAGTTGTTGCTTATGACCATTCCTAATTTACCTGTATCACCCAGGCTCACTTTGACCTTGACCTAATTTGGACGATTAATTAAAATGGGCTGTCCAGCACCAACTGGGGGCACATGTGTTTATCAAACACAGCATCTTGTTTTTTCATCTTAAGGAGGGGAACAATATTCAGCATGGTCAAGGAACAAAACAAGTATCAAGAAAGGTGTCCCAAGAGGCCAAACTTATCTCAGATATGCATTCATTCCGGCCAGCCAAAAGACCAGTAAATGCGGTTGAACTTACATCTATTGCAACACGCCTTCCCAATGTCGCGCAGATGAGACCACCAGAGGAGATAAAGATTCAAAGAGAAGCAATAAAATTGCCAGAACAGCCTAAGAAAACAGTGTCAGGTAACTCTGTCTAGAAAACATCTCCATAGTGGCCAAAGCAGTATACTTTCATATCATTGTGTATGCATTTGTCGCAGTGGTCAAATAGTGTTGTTTATAACTTATCTGAATAAAGATGAAAACAGACTTTGTTTTGGCGGAGATCTGCACTAAACATGGCAAGGGAGGTGACTGTGTAGAAGATTATTTATACAGTTCTTGGTCAATACTTACCTCCCTTATCACCTATCAAAACAACACTGGTGTCACCACCCATTTCCTTTTTGTGTGACTTTGCAGAGTTGTGACATAAAGTTATAAAAAATTATGATATATTTAGAATTAAAAAATTGAGTGTAAAATCAGGTGAAACAGAAAAATTTAGAAAATTACTTGTTATTCTGTACAAGAATGCACAACAAGACATCAGTAAGGAAACAGCTAATGAATTACATAAATTGTGCCCTTGTTTATCATTAATTTTCTAGACAATATTTCCGGAAAAGATTTTTCATTTTTGTTTCACGTATTTATTGTTTTCTGTCTTGTTATCCAGTGTAATTTTCTTTATTTACCAGGTTCTATTAATGTTAAAAAATGAAATATAACTAATGCCTTATTTAGTGTAATTCAAATTCAATACAAAACATAATAACGCTAGTTATGCTTAGTCCTAAAAAAGATAATAGTTGTGTTTCTGCTGGCATGACCCAAAAAGATAGTGTTGCTTGGTTGGATTTTTAGCTCGACCATTCGAAGAATAGGTGAGCGATCCTACTACCTCCGGTGTCTGCGTCCGCGTCTGAATTGGTTTAAGTTTTTATTCAAAAGTCTTGTAACTTCAAAACTATGTAAGTTATTCGCTTGAAACTTGAAATATACCTTTTTTCACTTAGATTTTCTGTTTAAAGTTTATATTCAAAAGTTTGGTAACTTCAAAACTACATAAGTTATTCACCTGAAACTTGGAACTAACCTTTGTCATCAACTCTAGTATCAGGGGCAACATTACCCATAACTCTTTTTTTGTATTTTGACAGAGTTATGCCCCTTGTTTACAAAGATTTCTTGGTTAAAGTTTATATTTCAAAGTTTTGTTACTTTAAAACTACATAAGTTATTCACTTGAAACTTGGAAATAACCATTGTCATCAACTCTAGTATCAGGGGCAACATTTTACCCATAACTCTGTTTTGTATTTTGACAGAGTTATGCCCCTTTTTACATAGATTTTGTGGTTAAAGTTTTTGTTCCAAAAATGTATAAACTATACAAGGCTTCACTTCAAAGTTTTGTATTTTAAGAAATTTATTCCCCTTCCACTATCTCAAATATTAACCAACTGAAATACTTCGAATAGTCGAGCACGCTGTCCTCTGACAGCTCTTGTTTGTTGTGGATTGTGCTTTGGTTTGTGTGAATTATCAATGTGTAAATTTAATGATTTTCATGCATTTTATGACCACCACTTTCAAAAAAAGGGGATTTCTTTTTGTTTTGGAGCAGTTTTAGTATGTTTCTTAAATTATCAGTAGCATTTAGACTATATTTTGAACTGCAGAAATCTGGTAAAAAAAATTAGGTCGGCATGAAAAAAGTAGGGTGGGTCAGACAGCCAGAAACATAACTATATTTTTTGGCCTTAATATCATTCCAAGATAATTGAAGCATTGGTTGTCATAGGTTCAGAGAAGACCAATTCCTGGGACAAGATTGATTTCAAGTCTCAGCTAGAGATGGACATGTTTGAGATGGCCAGTTTGATGACCGGCCGGCCCTTTAAGAAGGTGGACCAAATCATGGAGGTTGCTGGATTGACCTCCCCTGATCTCCGGTTCGATGTAGGAAATTACCGTCCCAAAATTTTACGCAGGAGGTGAGTTTTAAGAGCATTTACCTAGGTTGGCATTAAGAAATCTGATATAGTAGAAAATTGTTCATTTTGAATTTTTTTTTACACATTTTTTTAAAATAAACCCCATTTTCAAATAATTTAACACTTTTTAGTAACCATTGACTATTTTGGCTGCTTTTAACACTAACATAGACAAATACTATAGTTGTGTGGACATTACAGTATGTGAATTATGCATTTTAAGTCATTTGCCCATAATGTTATATAAAGAAATAAAAGATTTCTGAACTTTTGTTGCATTTGTCTGGTTAAAATTTCCATTTGTACTTGCCCACAAGACAGTTTAGTAGTCAAGTGCTCTAGGCAAGTGGATAAGCTTGAAGACTAACGCAATTGTTTGTTATAAAGTAAAATGTATAGATACCTACTATTAACTCATAAAAGTCTAATTTGCATTATTTTTTCTACATACTACTGTAAGCATAAGTGATATTATGCCAAACGTTTTGCAGAAATTTCAGTGCGGCTCGTCATATTATTGCATTGTATTCACAAAGCTGTTGTACTTAGTTGATAATTTCAGATCAATTTTACTATGTGAAAACCTACACATAAGCAATGTTTACTAGTTTAAAACATTTTAATGTAAATGATAAAAAGACAATATACAGAGAACAGCCACAGACTTAAGGAATTTTATGATTTTACAAAATTTGATTTCCCTGAGGAGCTTTGTGAACATGGGCCCCGGTCTGGTATTCACAAAGCTCCTAAGGGAAATCTTAACTTAAGAGGAAATTTTAGATCCCATTTCCAATTGGAAATCCAATGAGTTCTGTTTACAGAAAGGTGAAATATGACAAAAACATCTAATCAATATTTACTAGTTTGAAACATTTTAAAAGTAAAATGGCCTGTATATAAAACAGCGAAACACTTTAGGAATTTTATTAATTGAAGGAATTTCTTTAAGTTTTTCTTAAGGAGCTTCGTAAATATGGTCCCTGGTGTGTTTCTCTGTGCTGGGCCCAGCTAGCTCAGTTGGTAGAGCGCTGGACTGTCAATCCAGGGTTTGTGTTCGAGCCCCAGCCCAGCCATTTTTCACCTACCTCTGATTCAAGTAGGGCAGTAAACCGCTTAGATCGGGTAAGCTTTGCTGAGAAAAAGTGTATGTTAACTGACCGCCGTTATATGACTGACATACTGTTAAACACCAAATCCAAATAAATAAACAAATAAACCTTGTAGGTCATCAGCATCTCTGTACAGCAACTGCGAGGTAATGGACGTGCTAGCAGGTCTTCAGAAGCAGAAGCAGCAACGCCAGCAGGATGCTATGAATCAGGAACTCAAGGATATAAAAAAGCGTGTACAAAAGGTCCGTAAACTGCATAGTAGTGATTGGAATTAGTCCAAAATATATATATTTGAGGCACGTCATGGGAAAACCGGACTTAATGTATGTGCTTAAAGTGTTGTCCCGGATCAGCCTGTGCAGTCCGCACAGGCTAATCCGGGATATCACTCTCCGCTTTTATGGTATTTTCTGTTTCAAGGAAGTCTCTTCTAAACATAAATCCACTGTAGGCGGAAAGTGCCGTGCTGGATAAGTCTGTGCGGATTGCACAGGCTAATCTGGGACGACACTTTACGCACATGCATTAAGTCGGGTTTTCCCACGACGTGCCTCATTTGTTGATTAATCATTGTTAACATGGTTAAATGTCTATAGATCACGAACAGCTATATATACAAAAAAAAATATTGTTCAGCAAACATATATTTTTTGAATTGTGTCTGCCGAGAACAAAATGCTATACAAAAAGCACGTGAATATATTGCTAGTAGTGATGGGAATCTGTTAAAAGCTACATCTACATTTTATATTGTTCAACAAACTTATATTTTTAAACTGAGTTAACTAAAGAACTCGCAGCCATAAAAGTGTGTGCACAAAAAGTCAGCCAAATGATAGAAGTGATGGGAATCAGACCGACAGTCCAAAAAGTCAGCCAAATGATAGAAGTGATGGGAATCAGACCGACAGTACAAAAACTATTCATTGATTAGTCAGAGATAAAATGGCTAATAGTCACTGAATAATCCACTCACCCCAGCTAAATATACGGTGTTCAATATGAATTCACAGGCATTAGAAAGTCAGCATAAGGTCAGTTGGTAAGTGATTTTTATTTTCTGTATAATTATGTTGTTTATGTATTTATCCAGTGGTGGCAAAATCAATTCTCAGTATTGCTCGCAAAGCAGGTACCTTCGAGAGAAATTTGGCCAGAATTTACAATATAGTTCCATTACGGACAAGTGGCACACTGCATTTGGCAAAAGCAATATCAGATTTTGCTACCCATGGACTATCTGTCTGTAAATGTTGAGCACTATTTTAATTATACCAGAGCCTCGAGGATGTTGACATGGCCGATGACCCAGACAAGGACCCAAGCGTGTTCCAACCGGTAGCATTTCTGCCGATGTATGACACCCGGGCTGCGTGGGAGAAAATGCAGGAAAGAACGTACATCTTGGATCGTGTAGACAGCTTTGAGGAGAAGGCTGTCACCAAAAAACAGTTCCTCACTGAAGTTAACTTCTGGTTTCAAGACAATCTTAATCTGGTATTTTTTTAGTTTATTAAACAAATTTTGTACTGATTTATAATGAATCTGGCTCCATGACTATGAACATTTGTACAAACGAAGTCTTGGTCTTAAACTTACATATTAACCAATGAAATTCAAAGCTCATATGTAACGAGCAATTTCATTGGTCAATATTTTAAGTTTGGGACTAAGGTCCCAGGATTACAAAGAAGTCTCAAACTTTTAATATGCTTGGTTGTAATATTAAATATTTAGCTTGGTATTTTGTTTAGGGTTAATCCGGGTAAGTACGGACAGTGTTTACAAGGGCTCCCCTTGTCAATATGTTGCACCTAGCTCTGTAGGATATCACCATATTATGATGACCCTACTAATCTTCATTCATCTGGGTTCATGACTACAAGCGATCTTAATATCAAACTTTATATCAACTGTAAATGTTGACCAATGAAAATGCGCATGCTGGTAACAGGGGTGTGGAAATCCTATGCCCAACTTGTCTGTTGCTGGTAATTTTACTGTTGGACAAATAGATGTTTCCTGTCTACTTGTCCATGGACAAGTACATTTTAATTATCATATCATTTTATCCTTATACATTTGAATGGCAAATTGTGTTTTATTTATAATTTAATAAAAAAGTATAACAGGAAGGCCTGGAAAATAAAAACTCTAGTATTGTTTGGACAATGGACTGTTGTTTCCGGATAAGTTGATTTTTGCGATGAACTTGTGCATGGACAAGTGAACAATTTTTATATTTCAGCACCACTGGGTACTGTATGATTTTGTACGAAAATTCTAATGTAAAACCATCCATTGATTCTAATGATGTCAGTATATTTTTAAAATAATATCATAATAAATGTTGAGAATAACCTATGTTCATGCGTACTAAGAGAGAAATTTAAAACTAACATTACAGTTTGCTGTGAAGCAAGCTATCATATACATGTATACACAGCGTCTAGACGAGTCAAATCGATTGATGACGCATGCGCAGTCTTTATTTTCTCATTAAAAAATGACAGCAGCCGTTACTGTAGGATAAATGGGTCTGTATTGACAGAAAATATTTTTTCCATTTATCGATAAGAGAAATAGTTTTTGTTGATGTTGAGGTTTATTTATGTTATATAAAATGTTTTTTTTTAGTGGGTTACAAACGAGACAATTACCGGTAATAAATCTTTAAAAATCAAACAGTCCCTCTTTAAGATTTATATTTCAAAGACCAGGATTACAAAAAGGTACTGAGTTGAAATTTAGTTGTAATATTAAATAGCTTGCCATGGTATATTATTGTTAAGTTATTTTGTTTTCGAATGGCAGTATTAGATTTATATCAAACACTCAATTTTAGCCAGTGCAATAAGAACGACTGGGTGTGCAAATGCATGTAGATGGAGATGGATAATTTTCAGAATTCCAATCGTTTTGGACATATCATGTCATATTAACTGTTGACAATTCTAAATTGTGAACTAGAATGGATCCCTATATATATATATATATTGTAACAGCCTATAGGGCAGAAAATGTCACGTCCGTATTACTACTCCACGTTATGATTATCAGTAAATTCAGTTTATATTTTCACACAAACAATTCCAGGAATGAGATGCTATGATGAATCCAGCATTTGTTTTGCTTTCATTTTGTTACTGCCATTGTGACATTGAAGCATCGCGTAGTTACGTATTTCTTCGGTACAAATATTACTTAAGCATTTAATTGTTTATTGAAGTTATGTGTCTAAATATTGCATTCATAACATGTAGCAATGATCAGAAGTAATTTTTCCCTTTATTTTATTCCGTTTATGTCGGGCCTATTTTCTGCTGTTTTGCGTAGTGCTGGAAACAAGCTGGATTGATGAACTTTGTTATTTTATTAGAATGTCTTCATTATCAAGGCTAAATAGGATGAAGCAATTATTCCTTTTACATGGATAGATATGAAACAGTTGGATTGTATAACTTGTTCATATCGTATAAATCATATTATGTTTTTATGTTTGCATTTGACCGAATAACACTGTTGATGCTGGAAGTCCTTGCTCGATTCTGATTGGTTAAAAGTCAGATCCAGCATCCAGCTCCAGCATCAGTTGCTATAAAAGGCGCACAGAACCAGCAGAGATCATCATTCGATAATTCCAAAATGTTAATAAACATCATGAACTTTCAGGCCAAAACTCAAAAAGGTAAATAATTCGAATACAGCAGCGGATACACGCCACCATCAAGTTTAACACATGAAACAGAAATACTTATAGACTTCTAATGAATATCTTGTAATAAAAAGTAAACAGTTTGATCTAGTTCAGTTTATTATACGGATTATTATACGGAAGTGTCTGTGGCGCGTATTTATACGAGTTCAAAGTTACTGTTTTTATGACAAATATATAACTTCTAAAAACCCAGAAAGCTCGCCTCGTCCTTCGTTTAACCAACCCCAACAACGAATAGTTATAGATCGAAGACTTCAAGAGAGATCTACAAAAGCACAGAGAGTGCTTACAATATATAGTATTATTTTATAGTACCACTGTTAATGTTATTTATTTAATGCAAAGTAGTGAAATATAGAAAAATATCAGTGAGATCTATCCCTATATCACTCACAGTGATGGACTACTTTTTTTAATTTTATTTGATTTGCACAATATTTAATTGTAGGTTTTGCCACCATTTATCATACAGAATTACCTAAAAAGAAAAGTAGTGAAGATTAATAACACCAAATGTTTAGAATACCTCTCTGATATATTGAAGTGTCTTTCTCTAATTTTCTGTTTGATTTTCCTCTGTTGTATTGAGCCAAGGAGACTAGAACAGACAATGCCTTGCAGGTACAAGTTTTACCCACAAGGCATTGGAGCTCGTCATCTTGGTCCAGATTTAATTTTAGCATTCAAAGTATTTATTTTATCCTTTGCACTTTATTCATCCCAGCATATTACACTTGTTGTTTACTGTTGCTATGAACAGTAGTCTCCCTTTGTTTACATAATTGTTGTATTGCCCGTTCTCCAATTCCAAAATATAACAAGAATCCAGTGTACCCTTAAGTAATAACTTGTGTTCATTAAGCACATAATTATATTGTTTTGTGTGTATTAAGTTTTTATATCCAGTAACCACTCTTAAGTATTTAAGTTTCCAATGTGTGTTCTTGTAAGTAGTGTTCAGCATTTTATTCTCCTCCATCTCGTTTTCTCCAAATTCTTGACCGACTTTTAATCCAATTGTGTTGTTAAGTCCGAATAATTAATATAGAAAACACTTTATACGTATAAGTATTCAATTTCAGAACACTCCTAACTGTACATCTTTTGTTGTTTGACATTTTAACTGGCCTCTACAAGTTTAATCAGCTTAAATTGCTTGCGAAAACACATGTGCGTTTGAATGTCATGACTGTGTTAACTATTGTTTACATAATAACACCTATGCACACGCTATTTTTAGAAATCTGAATTTCGGAGAACTGAACACACTTTCACTTTCAATATGTACTTTTATCATAAATATATTTAAAGCTATCAGTGTGCGTTAACTTCTTGATTTAAAAGCTGACCATTATTCAACGACTATGTGCATCCAATTGTATTTAAACTTAAATAAATTAAGAAACACAGATTCTGCGTTGTCTATGAATAAACTGTGTAGCATAGTAGACTATCATACTGTAAACACGCTGCCATGATAATGCCTCGAGTCAAAAAAAATTTGCGATTTAAGCTGCTTAACTAGATCTAATCCACGGCACATTTGATCGTTATCCAAGATGGCGCTGGAATGTTTATTACTAATCCTGATTACTACGCATTATAGAGAAATTAGTGTTGAAAATCTCCAAAATAAAAATCAAACGTAAAGAATATTCAAATAGCATTTAAATGAAAATAAAATTTGTTTGTTTTGGGTGTGATAACGCGTGATATCGTCACCGGAAAGGGAGACAATATACATATTTTCGTGAAAATATTAATTGTCTCCCTTTCCAGTGACGATATCACGCGTTATCACACTGAAAACAACACATATTCTCAATATACTTATTTTCTGTAGGCCCGTTAATGTTGTATACTTATTTTCTGTAGGACAGTTAATGTTATGTACTAATCTTCTGTAGCCCAGTTAATGTGATATACTTATTTTCTGTAGGCCAGTAAATGTTGTATACTTATTTTCTGTAGGCCAGTAAATGTTATATACTTATTTCTGTAGCCCAGTTAATGTGATAAACTTATATTCTGTAGGCCAGTAAATGTTATATACTTATTTTCTGTAGGCCAGTAAATGTTATATACTTATTTTCTGTAGGCCAGTTAATGTTATATACTTATCTTCTGTAGGCCAGTTAATGTTGTATACTTATTTTCTGTAGGCCAGTTCATGTTATATTATTATTTTCTGTACAGTTCATATTATATTATTATTTTCTGTGGGCCAGTTCATTTTATATACTTATCTTCTGTAGGCCAGTGATTTGGCTACCCCAGAGGAACTAAACGAAATTGTAAGAGAAGCTGCAGAATTGCATGATCTGATCAGGTATGTACTTATTATAACAAACTCTTCATGTCAAATGTCACATATAGTAAATTTCACAATCTGTATTGAAGTGTTTTGCAGGAAAACAAGTGTTAAAAACAATTATTTTATAGCTTAAATACCGGTAGCTATATTTTATCTCAGAATGAAATTCATTATTACCTCACTTTATAAATGATTAATTCCATTTTCAACTGTTAGCCCTATGTAATACAGGATTTAAATCGAGGTGCAAACAGTTTTGGCTGTTGCCCTCTCCGATGAACTGTTTCATGCGCACAAATACTAGTCTAAATGGCTGACATGATGTCCATGTAGTGCGCTGTTTTCGTAACAAAACAAGTCCGCGCTCGCCTTCTCGCAACAGTTCCTAAATCATCCCTGACACCTCGGGACAACTGTTTTAACTGTTCCCAAAATGCCTATGGTATGACTGTATACTGCCTGTAATGGGACTTTTGTATTTTTAGAAGTATGCCATTAAATTAAAATAAATAAATAATAACTTGACAGATTTAAGCATCGGAACTAAAGATATCAAATATAATAACAAGAAAAGGATAAAAAACAGAAAAGGAAGAAGTTGCTTCCACCGGAATCTGTGAAAAAAGTTGGAAAATTGTTAGTTCTTCAATCTGTGAACAGGTTGTTTAAGGATTCGCACACTATTCACTTTTCCAATGCATGGTTACATTTTAGCTCTTCCTTGGAGGAGTTTATCGCCACGGGCGACAAGGTCGTGGAGAAAGGACGCATGTTGCTGGAGGAGACAGGCAAAATCATAGAGGAGTAGGTCCAATGATTGCTTCCCTTATTTAAAAGGGTCCCTTAAAAGGACCCATTTCCATTGCCAAATATGATTTATTTTTATGCCCCCGGCATCTGATGCAAGAGGCATATAGTGGATTGTCTGTGGCACGGTTAAGTAGATTTTACCGCTTACTTCAACACTTGGATACTTACACAGTTGTTGCTTATGATCATTCCCTATCCACCCAAATCACCCAACCTCACTTTGACCATGACCTAATTTGCACTTAGAATAATTTTAATGGGCTGTTTCTTGGTTAACTAGATTTTACCGTTTTGTCTAGCACCAACACCGGTTTACAACACTTGGATATTTACACAGGTGTTGCTTATGATCATCCCCAATCCACCCATATCACCCAGCCTCACTTTGACTTTGACCTAATTTGGACTTATAATAATTCAAAAGTGCCATTTCTTGGTTAACTAGATTTTACCGTTTTCATCTAGCACCAACACTGCTTACTACAACACTTTGATATTTACACAGTTGTTACTTATGACCGTTCCCAATCCACTCATATCACCCAACCTCACTTTTGACCTTGACCTTAAGATTCATTTGAACAGCCTTCTTACAACAAAACAGTTTCAAGAATATTCTTTATTCTTATGTCTAAAGTCTAAGAATAGGTTGGTGAATACAGGCACTGGTGAATAATTTTGGGTAGTTTAACAACAATAATTTTGTTCTTTGTCTATAGAAAAAGTGTCTTGTTATTTTATGCTGTTTACGCCGTTTTGTTACATTTTATGTGCTATCTAAATGCGTTTGATTTGAAAAAAATTGCGGGACTTATAACGTTATGATGTCACAATTTTGAGCCCGGCATTATTGACGGTCCATTTTGTTTTACTGTTTTAAATCGGGAACCAGTGTGAAACAGTGAAAATTACCGGAGTGACAATTTTCACTGTTTCAAACAGTGAATTACCAGTTTTATTTCACTATAAATTACTGGAAAGCATAAAATAGAACAGCTTAATGTTGTGAAGTTACCATACTGTTTAAAAATGTGCAATTGGTTTTGATTAACATCGACTAATGTATGGCATTGGTATCATTTCTGTTGTAGTTAAATGCAAATTTAATGCTTTTGCTTGTTAATGAAGTCTGTAAATATGATGTTCTCAAATGTGTACTTATACACCCATATCACCCAACCATACTTTGACCTTGACCTAATTTGGACTTAGAATGATTTAAATGTGCTGTTCAGCACTAACCTGGGGCATGTTTGTTTATCGAACACAGTGTCTTGTTCCCTATTAGCCGGGCCGGGCTAGCTCAGTTGGTAGAGCGCTTGACTCTCAATCCGGGTATCGTGAATTCGAGCCCCAGCCCGGCCACATAACTTGTGTGGGGATTGGTCATGAAATTATTTCTATGGCCATTCTCCCACTGCCTCTGATTCAAGTAGGGCAGTTGTCAGTTACTGGCATAAGTATGTGCACTTAGTACTGGTAAACCGCTTAGGTCGGCTAAGCTTTCCCAGGAAAAGTTTGAGTAGGTAAACTGACGGCCGTGATATGACTGAAATACTGTTAAAAACGTCGAGAAATCCAAACAGACAAAACAAACAAACTTGTTCCCTATTGGAAGAAAAAATTTCCCAAATCAGAAGT
Organism: Congeria kusceri; assembly: GCA_027627225.1. Classification (NCBI taxonomy): domain Eukaryota; kingdom Metazoa; phylum Mollusca; class Bivalvia; order Myida; family Dreissenidae; genus Congeria; species Congeria kusceri. Next base: position 30,511,418 of record CM051040.1, read on the forward strand.
GACAAAATCCTATATATAGTACAAATGTGAATCTAAGTTGTAAATCATTAAATTACTTGTATTGTTATCAATAAACATCATTTCAACGCAAAGTTCAACAAATATAACACTACTATTCATTAATTAAATTTCGTTCTCAAATTTTTCCCAAATGCATGGTATCATATTGCGAAATTCCCTATTTGATAGTGAAAAAATCTATGAAGTCTGGAAAGTTTTGTATGGAAAGTAGGCCAGGGTTAGTATTTGTAAAGCTCTGAAAGAAAATCTTAAATTACAATTAAGCGACAAGTTTAGATAAAATTTGAATTTTGAAATTGAATAGTTTAAATTCATATTTTCACGAAATAAGAACCAACTTTGCATTCTTAACCAGAATATAATCAATTGATGCAAACTGCTCGACATGTATTCATTAGGCCGGCATAGACTTGAGGAAAGTTTTGACTAAATGATACTGGCCCATATTCATAGAGCTCCTGTTAACGAACATCTGAAATAAAGTCGTTTTCAAGTGAAAAATAAGTTTTTATTGTGAAAATCCATATTTTACATTTTAAATACGGTAAAATAAGAAGCATCTGTTGATTCTTTACCAGAATAAAACCATTAAAGATGTTTCCATGTTTTCTTTTCGTTATTTGAACATCTGTCGAATGTTGTTCTTTTTTTTTTGCAGAAGACAAGCACAAATGGATAAGAGATCAAAACGGGAACGAATTATAATTTATGATGGTAGGTCTTATACCACATGTAAATGTATGTAATTTCGATGTTTGTTAACAGGTGCCTGAGGTGGTTAGTTTTCAAAAGTCTTAGCTTATGGTAGTTATTTTCACTCCGTACATAAACAAACAGTACTGTACTGCATTATTTTCAAATATGTTAATATCATATAGTGTATTTAGATGTTTGACTTCTGCTTAATGACAGGTCAGTGTGATTATGTTTGGCCACTAAACTCTATTAGGGCAGCATGATGTATATTCCTTAGATCTTTATAAGTTGAAGTTGCTATTGTTAGGTGTTATTTCATTATATTATTTACCCCGGTTTATAGAGGTTTTTGTGCACCTTTATTCAGCACATTTAACCGGATGGGTATGAATTCACTCAGGAAATAACATTTGGTTAGTGTATAATAGACCATTTTCACATTCCCGTTATCGAGTACTGTTGGAGTTGTCTCCCTTGATAAAGCGAAGCGATAACGAGCCTCACAATGTATTGGCTGTAATTGTCCATAAAGGAAAATAATGTTCAGTGGAGAAAATGTCAAATAAACTTAAAATGTTGTGTTGTTTTTTTCATAAAAATTTGTCTCTGTTTTATTCACTAAATAATGTATACGTGGATATGTTTCCAATACTTTAATTATAATGCAAATAATGTAACAATCACAACATAGCCAAAACTATGATTGACATCATGATTATGTTACTTCATATTCAGATCTGAATTTTTATGTCCCCCTTCGAAGAAGTGGGGGTATCTTGATTTGCACCTGTCTGTCGGTCAGTCGATCGGTATGTCGGTCGGTCGGATTGTCGGTCTGTCCGTAGACCATTTCATTTCCCCACGATATCTAGAGAACGCTTTGACCTAGGATAATGAAAATTGGTATGCTGGTTACTTGGGAGGAAAGGAAGACGCCTATACATTTTGAGGTCAACAGGTCAAAGGTCAACGTTGCTAAAAATAGAAAAACGGTTTCCGCTCAATAACTTGAGAACTCATAGAGATATTTTAATGAAACTTTACACATAGATACCTTATATTGAGACCTCGCTTGGAATTGCATATGGAATGGGTGGGTTCAAGGTCAAGGTCACCGTTACTAAAAATAGAAAAACGGTTTCCGCTCAATAACTTGAGAATGCATAGAGATATTTTAATGAAACTTCATACATAGATACCTTATATTGAGACCTCGCTTGGGATTGCATATGGGGTGGGTGTGGTCAAGGTCAAGGTCACCGTTACTAAAAATAGAAAAACGGTTTCTGCTCAATAACTTGAGAACGCATCGAGATATTTTAATGAAACTTCATACATATACACTTTATATCGAGACCTCGCTTGGGATTGCATATGGATTGGGTGAGTCAAGGTCGCCGTTACTAAAAATAGAAAAATGGTTTCCGCTCAATAACTTAATAATCCATAAAGATATTTTAATGAAACTTCATACATTTATACCTCATATCGAGACCTCGCATGGGATTGCATATGGGCTGGGTGGGTCAAGGTCACCGTTACTAAAAATAGAAAAACGGTTTCCGCTCAATAACTTTAGAATCCATAAAGATATTTTAATGACACTTCATACGTAGATACCATTTATCGAGACCTGGCTTGGGATTGCATATGGGGTGGGTGGGGTCAAGATCAAGGTCACCATAACTAAAAATAGAAAAACGGTTTCTGCTCAATAACTTGAGAAAGCATCCAGATATTTTAATGAAACTTCATACATACATACCTTATATCGAAGCCTTGCTTGAGATTGCATATGGGGTGGGTGTGGTCAAGGTCAATGTGACAGTTACTAAAAATAGAAAATGGTTTCTGCTTAATAACTTGAGAACGCATCAAGATATTTTAATGAAACTGCATACATAGATATCTTATATTAAGACCTCTCTTGGGGTTGCATATGTAGTGGGTGGGGTCAAGGTCACCATTACTAAAAATAGAAAAACGCTGTTTGCTCAATAACTTGACAAGCATTGAGATATTTTAATGAAACTTCATACATAGATACCTTATATCGAGACCTCGCTTGGGATTGCATATGAGTTGGGTGGGGTCAAGGTCACCGTTGATAAAAATATAAAAACGGTTTCCGCTCAATAACTTGAGAACGCATCGAGATATTTTAATGAAACTTCATACATAGATACCTTTTATTGAGACCTCTCTTGGGATTTCATATGGGATGGGTGGGGTCAAGGTCAAGGCCACCATTACTAAAAATAGAAAAGCGGTTTCCGCTCAATAACTTGAGAACGCATCGAGATATTTTAATGAAACTTCATACATAGATACCATATATCGAGACCTCGCTTGGGATTGCATATTGAAAAAAATTCTTAACAATGCACATATTCACAACTTGGCTGCAAGTCGGGGGGCATACAGGTTTTACAAACATCTCTTGTTAATGATTGAAATAAGTCTATAATTGCTGAATTTATTGCAGTTTACATATCTAATTATTAATTAGTTAATTAATATTTAATGAACAGAAGCAGCTCGTTTATTCCGGATTCAGTGTCGGCATGGGTAATTATGTAACAGCCTGACAGTTACAAATAACATTATTATTATTATCATTATTTTTATGCAGTATGAACAAGGTAGTGATATCCCGGAGTATGCTTTGTTTATTTGAGTGAAACAACTTAAGAATTATACCGAGTTAACCAGAATGCATCCAAGACGTTCTTTCTTTGTACTCTCAAATGATAGAGAACAAAAACAAACAATAAATATGACTGAGAAATAAAACATCATTATTTTATATCAAAACGTTAAAGAGCAGTGTTAATTCTTGTTATATGTCTTCAAACTTTGTGTACAAACACACGTACATTTCATTTATAAACATGAGTTCCAGCAAATGATCAGGATAATTGCCAATAAACTTAAATTTTTGTCTTAAATGAAGTAATTTTTGTATTTTAAATGATAGTAATTTCACATGTTATCAAGTAGATTCATAAGTCAGTGGCATAGCTGCCGAGACAATGGCCCGTGTATTACTTCACTAATTGGTATGCACTTTGATTACGTAATTGTGCCACATGTTATTTATTTTAAAATTAGGACCTATATATACACATTCTGATTACATAATAATGGTCATGCGTTTATACAAGATTATGATTTTATTATTGATAAGACCAGGGAGGCGTTTCATCAACGGTTTACTACCAGTCGTACGCTTCGACTTACATAAATTAGGACCTTTCACCGAAATCACGTTTCATCAAACAGATCTTTACGTCAGACTACATAAATTTCATACATAAATTTACGACTGGGTCGGAGCGGTCGTATATTTACGTTATGTGTCGCTTTTTTGTTGAATTTTGCTATGGAAAGCGACCAAATAACACAATTAAGTTGGAAAATAAAGACTAAAATATTTAACCATAAGAGTAGCTAGATCTATGTGTGTTCATATCCCATTTTGAAATAAATACGTCGCAGAGATGTAGGCCCACTGTAGACGCTCTCATTTTGGGTCACTTATCAATTTAACGTTTATTGTACTGTAGTCGTTAAAAACACAATTTCGTTGCAGATTTAATGAAAATACATAAATCTATAAAACATACCTAACTAGATCGATTTCGAGGCACACCGCACACTTACAGCACCTACAGTAGGCAATTAGCTCTATGTACATGTTGTTGTTCGTTTTAAATAATAAACTTATTAAGAAATACAGTAAAAATAACAACGGTGACAAGAAAATTATGTTCACGTCCTTGATTTTAACCCTGTTCCTGAACTTGTTTAGTTGGAAAGCAGCGCGCCACAATGATGTCATTTAAAAAAATTACGCTGCGTCACAATATTTTCTGTAAACATTCACCATAATTTATGTACTCGTATATATATGTATAGTGCACTTACGATGTCGTTGATGAAACGGAATTTATGTATAATCGTAAACAACTACATAAATATCGATACGTAAATTACAATCTCAGAAAAATCGTAAATATTGATGAAACGCCTCCCAGGTTTGAACAATACGAAGTCGGTCTGTCTCAGAGAAAATACCTAAGTCTGAATTGCATTCTTTCCATTTTTAGCAACGTTATACTCCTTAAACTGACACTCTCATCATATATCACAATTATATTGTGTACCATGCCATTTCTGTTTATTAAGAAGTAAACTAAGTGAATATTTATAACATTTTGAAAGTAATAAACTGTAAATGACCTCAATGCAACCAGAATTAACCACTGTCAATACATTGCGAGCCTTGTTTTTGATTTGCCGATAAATTATTGTGTCGTTATATTCGCTAAAAATGGGGATGTGAAACTCGTCTATTATCTTTGCAGACAAATAACTGTTGTCTGCTTACTGTGCTCTATATGTTAGTGTTTAATCTAGAAGGGCAGAGGGGCATGGGGCTTGACTTGGAAAAAGGGCATTTTGTGCACAGTGACACTGATAAAACGGGCATATTAGGGTTGTTTTTTTTTCCCGAAGTAATATTTTAAACCAATTATTATAGTTTATATAACTTTATGATTAATTTTAAGTTTGATGATTATTTAAGCCCAATTATGAACACATTTTAATTTTCCAATATAATTACTTCTTCTTATTATTAAGTTATATTATTACAAGATCAGAAAATTTATTTATTTATTATTCATAAGTATTTCAAATGTGCAAAATGGGAAATCATGCATGAACACTTATTGACAACTGTCAAACTGAAACTGTTTATGGGCAAGTCATGTTTATTAATGGTAACATACTTAGAAGTTATAACCTGGAACTATTTTTATTTTTCATCTGTTGTATTGTCGGATTTTTTTTATTTGCACCTTAATGGATTATATGTTGTTGCTGTTGATGATGACATTGCTACTAGCATTTTTATTAATGGTGAAAAGCTTTAGTCAAGATTGAACATTTAGAAAACAAACATTAAAATTCAGATTGAAATGATGAATCCGAATAAGTATGTCGGAAATAATAGCCAGTTTTGCAATTCGTTTTTGTTTTCAGGGATTTGTATTTATGGTTGGGAGAAATATTGTATACACATTTGTTTTTATAATTAACGATTAAAGACCACATTGAGTCTACATTTATAGGCATTCTGCCCTTTGTTATCATGTTTATCATTAAATGGACAAAAAACAAAAACATGTTATAAATTGCATATGAAAACGAGGTTGTTAAAAGCAGACAATTTACGCTCATTTTTGTAACAAAATCATGTTTTATTGTATCTGGACACAAACTCGTAAGCTGAATGACCCTACAGCTGATCTTATCAGTTGGTGACGGATTAATATACCATAACATGCCATCACAAAGGCTGCGCTCGTTAAGGGCAATACAGTCGATAGATAAGAGGGCAGGAGGCGCTAATTGCCTTTGAAAAGGGCAGGGTGGCGGATCAGTAAAGGGGCATGGCGCGGCGCAGCGCTGATTAGGCCTGGATAAAACACTATATGTCTATGCTACCGCTACTGGTGAGCGAGTATTTGTCGGACGAAATATGCATTTATTTTGGGACAGTTTTAATTCATGAACAAACTCAACGATGAAAATTTGCTTGTTACATCCTGGGTTGATCACCCGTTTGCGTATGTAAACAAAATAAGTTTCACTTGTGCGCATGCGCAACTATTGAGGCCCTGAAAGGAGTACATTAAACACGGTCTTTTTCACGTTGACAGTAGTATTTTCCGGACGTTTTTTTTAACAGTGAAATATACGGAGAAATGCTTTATAATTTTATTTTATCTATATTAGACAACAAATAAATAATCAAATGCGTAATTTATATCGAAATAATACCACTTTATCATATGATTTAGTAATTACTAGAGAATATAAGTAAGGCGTTGAAACAAATACGGAAGCATGACGTTTTAAAGAGTTAACTAGACGTTACGTATCTGTGTAGCTACTATGCACGTCCTTAACGTCGTAGCGGGTTAAATAATGTTCTGCCAGAGTTCGTCTGCTATAATGAGCAGACAGCCAAAACTATCACAAACTCTGTCTGGGCCCCAAATTGGGATTTTATCGTGCATGCGCACATCATTTTACTTCCCCAGACGACAGTTGCATGCGTTTCAGACTATCAGCGTAAACATTTGGGGTTTTACCAGAAAATAAACACACTATTTTCGAAGAAAAACGAAACATACTTGGAAATATAAGCGTTTATTTGTATTATGATGATAAAATACGAAAAGCGGTTACAAAACGCGAATATTTAAAAACGTCCAGATAATACTACTGTCCGACAAATACTCGTTCACCAGTATATCTGCAGACACGTACCGTACTGAAGCCATTCAGACTATGAAAGTTCTCAATCTCAAACTTAGTCTCAGCTCTAAAATATTGACCAATGAGATTGCTTGTAACATTTCAGCTCTGATTTCCAATGAGAATATTGACCAATGAGAATGCTTGTAACATTTCAGATTTGATTTCCATTGGTTTAATATTTAAGATTAAGCCTAAGATGAAGCTTCAAAATGTTTGTAGTTGTGGGGCCTGGGCTGGTATTTATAAAGAATCTTAGTCGAAAATTAAGAAAAATCTTAAAATTCCCAAATTTAATTATTGGATTTTCTGACAAAGTAATGCATTTCTGGAAGATTTTGACACATAATTTTCAATATCATTCAAAGTGTATTAATATCTAGCATTAGTCATGCAAATGTTCCGAAGCATAGTGTTTTAAACACAAATTCTAATTTTGACTTACGGGGTATGTTCAACTTAAGTTAAGAATGGCTTAAGAATCTTTATAAATATATGGGCCCTGGACATCATGGTTTGTTGGAGGTGTCTTATTCACCAGTGCCTGTATTCACCAACCGATTCTTAGACGTAAGACATAAGAATAAAGAATATTCTTGAAACTGTTTTGTTCTAAGAAGGCTGTTCAAATGAATCTTACTTTGTATTCACCAACTCAAGATTTAGCATTCTTTATTTAGAATGATTTATTAATAAGATAAGCAACATTGGTACCTAGCATATCTGCGAACGCACACTAAGTTTTTCTTGAGTCTACTGGTAAGTCTATCCTTGATTCTAAAGTCTAAGAATGGGTTGGTTAATACACGGCCCCGAATGGTCTCTCCGAGTTCAAAGTGAGTAGGCTTGGTCGTAATACCAACAGTGATCCAAAAACTGTTAGTGCTTACAATGTATTTTTCACTGCAGAAAAGGTGCTATTGGCAGAACCAGCCAAATGGGAGAGCTCTGCTACAATGATCATGTCCGTTTTTGAAGACAGCCACAAGATGATGAAAAATGTTGTGCTTAAAAATGGTAAGGACTTTATGAGGGATATGCTGTTTAATAGGAAAGGCAAAGTAATTGAAAATAATTAGATTTAATTGACAATTACAGCCCTAATATTCGTCAGTACTTAATTATTTTCAATTAATTGACTTTTGTCTCAATTATTCATTATTTTCCGTTAGATCAAATTTTATAATAATAATTAAAATTATAATTAGGCACATCCCTGGACGCGATAAAATTTGTTCTTATCCTTATTAAATTTTAGTTGTGTTCTATTATCATTATAACTCAAAGTACTATCTTAATTTTATATCAGTCAGAAGCTTATTCATTAATTCTGTCTGCTGACATATAATAAATTCTTTTTTTTTTACCTTTTTATGCCTGGATGAATTGCAAACATCATAGACACCTTTTATTACATAATATAAAACATGACACCATAGTCATTTGCACAATTTCTATTCAAAGTGACGTATTTTCATAGTTCGGAAGGTTTAGACGTGCATGTTATCAGTATGTACAGTGTATCATAAGCAAAACCCTTAATTCTATGAACATTTGGCAGTAAAATGTGCATTTTGTATATTTAGGCATAAGGTTTGTAAGTTGTGTGTTTATATCATTAATAGTCCATTTGAATATTGGACGTGTATGATGTCTTAATAATAAGGCCATTATCATATATCAAGATAATATATATTTCTGTGTAGGCCAGTTGGGGATCCATATAATTGTTATAGACTTGTCATTATAATTATTATTATTGTGTATATTTGAGAAATAATTTTGATGTAATTCCACTCTGAAGCTTATATCATTGGCATTATTGATAGGTTATACATATTTCTATTTATGCTAGCTGGTTCATATAATTGTTATATATTACCATTACAATTATTATAATAGAATTCAATTGAGATATAATTGTTATACAATTGATATATAAATAATAATTATACTTCAGATATAATTGTTAAATAATTGAGATATAATTAAAATTGAGATTTAATGGTTATATAATTAAGACATAATTGTAAATGAGAGATAATTGTTATATAATTGATATATAATTGTTATATAATTGAGATGGAATTGTTATACCATAGAGATAGCATTCTTATACAATTGAGATAGAATTGAGATAGAATTGTTATATCACTCAGCCCTGAAGCTTGGTCAGAAGCAGTTTGAGTACATGATGTTGGCCTCTGATATGCGCTCCAACGAGTTGGATGACAAGAGGAAGATGTGCATGGAACTTCAGGGGGTACTGCTATTTATTGCATGCTATGTGGTGATGATAATATTGATGATAAAAGAGGGTACATGGAACTGTAAGGGGTACTGTGATTTATTTCATGTGACAGTGTATATGGAGAAAGAGTGGAAAATACCAGTGGTTCTGTTGTACTTCTCTTGTCGTTATTTTTGTATCCTTTTGTAATTGTGTCTGTTACTTAAGAAATAATTTTCGATTTATTGTTGTTAATCAGCCAATAAACAACAATTTGGAGTTCTGATGCATAGGACTGAACCATGAGGGCGTTAACCCAACATTTTTAATAGCCACACATCAGAATGACAAAGTGTTGTTTATTGGCCGATAAACAATGATAATGGGAAAATTATTTCAAATCTAGCATGATTTTAATATAGTTTTGCAATTGTAATTGGAACTACTTTTTATTATGCTCCACTCAGAATCGGAACTTCTTTTTGCGTTGTTTATGGGTAGTTTAACAATGATAATTTTGTTCTTTGTCTATAGAAAAATAAGCGAATATCATGTTAGAATGTTATTTATTATTTATGCTACAGTACAGCTTTAGCACAACAAGTTTCTGTTACAACAATTCTCATAATTAAGCTGCGTATCTAATGTAAAGTTATGCTGAGAGGTAGCTGAAGCGCTGCATGAAATTAAATGGAGTCTCTCCGATTGCACTTAATCAACTGATAATGGATGCCATGCATCCAAGAGATGCAGAGTAAATACTCTACAATATTTTAGTACACAGGTACATGTATCCTCTAAAGTCAAGTTGCCCCAGACTCTGGAATGCTCACCCAATAGATGTGTTTGTCAAATATTTGTCGCGTCAGATCTAGTTTAGGCATGTTTTGCATACATTCTAGACTGAACGTGCTTCATATACATGTATTGTTAATAACTAAGAAAGAAGGAGACAAACATAGACATAATCACCCTAATAATGCAAGCTTTGGAACAGCTGAAGAAACCAAAGTCAGGTAACTCGGTTCAGAAAGCGTGTTCACAGTGGTATAAATATTATTATATGTTCTGTTTCATTCTGTTGACAGAAGTTGCACTCGGCCAAGGTGCAGACGGACAGAGTGAATCGGGAAGTTGAGGAACAAAAAAAGAAGGTTGCACAGATGGGGCAAGAGATGGAAGCCACGAATAAAGCTCTCGTAAGGCTATACATAGCGCAACATTTGAGGCGTGTTGTGGGAAATCCTGACTTAATGCATGTGCACATTCTGATTGACCTGGAATGACACTTTTCGCCTATAGTGGATTTATGTTTGGAACAAATCTCCTTCAAACAGAAATTACGATAAAAGCGGCAAGTGTACAGGATGGTCCGGGATGACACTTTATGCACATGCATTAAGCCCGGGTTTCCCACGACACACCTCATTTCTATTAATCTTTGCCCTTGAGCATATCATAAGAATAGCCAGTACAGTGGAATGTTAGCGTAATTACAGCTTTTGGAACCTTGGATATAAAATTGTACGGACCACCATAACTTCCAAGCACAATAATTGGTGTACATTTGAAAGACAATATAAATATTACTCGGTAAATTTCTTAAACTTGATGTGAGTCAATCACTTTAAAATCAAATTCTAATGTTCACTCTTATAGTTAGTGCTGTTCAGTGCACGGATGATAGTCAGTCTTGAGATGATGTTAATGAGATTGGAGGGGAGCATGACAGTTCGAAGTAATCTCTGCTCCTTTTAAAGCTGAGGAACCAAGAGATGCAGAGCAAAGTTGTAGAGTTGAACGCCAAGATACGCTCTCTGGAGGAGCAACTTATGCAAGCCAACCGCACCCCTACCCCGCCACTGACGCCACCACCACCACCCGAGCCAGGTAACAGTCCGCACAGGCTAATCCAGGTCGGAACTTTCCGCTTTTATGCTTTTTTCTATTTCAAGGAAGTCGCTTCTAAACATAAATCCACTGTGGGCGGAAAGTGCCGTCCCGGATTAGCTTGTGCGGACTGCACAGGCTAATCCGGGACGACACTTTTGCACATGCATTAAGCCCGGTTTCCCCACAACACGCCTCATTTTATGGCTTTTTTAAGCATATGTAGCACTGGGGCTGTATATATAAACTTTCTTAAAAATTGAGCACTTACCCAAAAAGGTTACTTAACACTTTGGTTTGTTTGTTCCCCTTTAGTGTTGTGCTGTCATAGATTTTATACTTTTCCTGATAACAAATAACACTTTATAAACAGCTGCAAAAGTGAGCTGTTTTAGTTATTGAATTGTTTATCATTTTGTGTCTTTGCTTTTGCTGATGATGTTTTGTGTGTTTATGGCGTTAAATGTGGAAAAACTTATTCAACTGCATAGCATATTTGTAAAATCCTTAAGACATGGTCTTCATGGACCCTATATCTGGCTGTTGATTGGTTTGTTTTAAGAGCATGGTCTTCATGGACCCTATATCTGGCCGTTGATTGGTTTGTTTTAAGAGCATGGTCTTCATGGACCCTATATCTGGCTGTTGATTGGTTTGTTTTAAGAGCATGGTCTTCATGGACCCTATATCTGGCTGTTGATTGGTTTGTTTTAAGAGCATGGTCTTCATGGACCCTATATCTGGCTGTTGATTGGTTTGTTTTAAGAGCATGGTCTTCATGGACTCTATATCTGGCTGTTGATTGGTTTGTTTTAAGAGCATGGTCTTCATAGACCCTATATCTGGCTGTTGATTGGTTTGTTTTAAGAGCATGGTCTTCATGCACCCTATATCTGGCTGTTGATTGGTTTGTTTTAAGAGCATGGTCTTCATGGACCCTATATCTGGCTGTTGATTGGCTTGTTTTAAGAGCATGGTCTTCATGGACCATATATCTAGCTGTTTATTGGTTTGTTTTAAGAGCATGGTCTTCATGGACCTATATCTGGCTGTTGATTGGTTTGTTTTAAGAGCATGGTCTTCATGGACCCTATATCTGGCTGTTGATTGGTCTGTTTTAAGAGCATGGTCTTCATGGACCCAATATCTGGCTGTTGATTGGTTTGTTTTAAGAGCATGGTCTTCATGGACTCTATATCTGGCTGTTGATTGGTTTGTTTTAAGAGCATGGTCTTCATGGACCCTATATCTAGCTGTTGATTGGTTTGTTTTAAGAGCATGGTCTTCATGGACCTTATATCTGGCTGTTGATTGGTTTGTTTTAAGAGCATGGTCTTCATGGACCCTATATCTGGCTGTTGATTGGTTTGTTTTAAGAGCATGGTCTTCATGGACCCTATATCTGGCTGTTGATTGGTTTGTTTTAAGAGCATGGTCTTCATGGACCCTATATCTGGCTGTTGATTGGTTTGTTTTAAGAGCATGGTCTTCATGGACCCTATATCTGGCTGTTGATTGGTTTGTTTTAAGAGCATGGTCTTCATGGACCCTATATCTGGCCATTGATTGGTTTGTTTTAAGAGCATGGTCTTCATGGACCCTATATCTGGCTGTTGATTGGTTTGTTTTAAGAGCATGGTCTTCATGGACCCTATATCTGGCTGTTGATTGGTTTGTTTTAAGAGCATGGTCTTCATGGACCCAATATCTGGCCGTTGATTGGTTTGTTTTAAGAGCATGGTCTTCATGGACCCAATATCTGGCCGTTGATTGGTTTGTTTTAAGAGCATGGTCTTCATGGACCCTACATCTGGCTGTTGATTGGTTTGTTTTAAACTCCGTCTTCTTAGAATTTGTAGTAAGCATTACCATATATGGACATCTACTATGAACATGTTCCAATGATGTACGTTTGCCCGACCAATCAAAATGTATATTATATGCTAAGTATATGTAAGTTAGAACATATTACGTAAAATCGTATTGGCTAAGAAGAAGCTCGCTTCGCTGTGCCTCCTTCTCCCTTTCGTAATCAAGAAGATTTTACTTGATATGTTCTAACTATTACTTAAAGGTTCATGCCTTTCATTTAATTTGGATCTTCGTGTTTATCATAATATGTTATGCATTCTTTTTGATGTTGAATATGAAATTTAGCGTAATTCTTGTGTTTGCAGAGAAAATTTATGTGAAGGTGGTAGACTCAAGCACAGAGCTGCGTCTTCGAGAAGTTGAAGCAGAACTAGCCAAGGCTAGGGTATGGAAGCTCACCCATTACAGGGGTTAGATCAGGGTTCATATGGATACTTGAAAGCGCTTGAATTTCAAGCTGCTCATCGAAAAGTGCTTATAAATAACTAAGAGTGCTAAAAAATACTTTATTTACACCTGGAAAACTTCAAAAATGCTTGAAAAATGCTTATTTTGGCTTTGAAACTGCTTAAAAATATTTTTAAAATGAAAATAATGTTAAAAATGATTAACGAAATGCAAATTATACTTAGATTTTAATGTTATCCTAAGGAGACAAAAGAAAAAAGTATATCAGATCTATTACTGTTTTGTGATGTGTCCCAAGTCAAAATAAGTCTTGAGCAAAACAAGAGGCTAATTTAACAGTTAAGACATCAACAACATCACCAATAGTTAAAGTCCAAACTTTCAAAAAGGTAAATATTGCAGACTAAAAACATGCTTGTATTTGGATCTTTTTTGCCTGAAGAGTGCTTACTAAATGCTTGGATATTGTTAGGGAATATCTGTATGAACCTTTTCTAATTGCTCAATACATTGATCACCTGTGAAACTACATGTATAGTCTTTTTATGCAGAAATAAGAAAACAACTTATTTTAAATAATTTTTTTTGGGGGGGTCAATTTATTATAATTTATAAAGGTAAAACCAAATATTTAGACAAATATAATTTTATTTGCTAAAATAACTTACTGGTATTTCAAGGGTTAATGGTCATTAGCTTAAGTAGCCTTAAATGATTTGAGCAACAAAGCCATGGTTTGGAAAAGCAATTTTGTTGGGGCGTTTGGACTGTATTACAAAATGTATACTGGTACTTAAATCTTCATTTCGACATTCATTCTCAGGCTTATTACCCATCTTAAAGCAGCAGTCCAGAAATATGTTAATAAAAATAAAACTGCAGAAATTGATTCTGATGGACAGCTACAGATCAAAATACAAAAAACACATTGAAATTGGTGCAATAATAATGTTTTGGTAACTTTTAATTGTATATTTTCTGTATGTGATAGCTGGTGATGCCTCTGGAGTAAATTGCATTATCATGTATATTATTGTATATTCCTTTCGTACTAAGTGTGTTCAAACCGTATAAAATGCCTTTCTTAAATGAGAAACAGTTTTCAGTTGAATAAACACCATTAACGTTCATAAGAACTATTGCCAAATTATGATGTATTGAATTAGATTCCATGGACTGTGGCTTTAACACTTACGTATCCTTATCATTTGAACAATATTTTCAAGCTAATTACCCACCTTTACCCTTAACTTACATCATCATTTCAACACGTTTTTCAGGCTCATTATAACCCACCTTTACATTTAAGTTACATCATCATTTCAACTTGTTTTTCAGGCAGAAGTTGAGGATCTGATGTTAAAACTGGAGGAGGTTACAGATCAGCTACAGTCAGAGCAGAGTAGGTGACTATTGTCCCTTTAAAAACGTTTTACTTTCATTTTCATATTCAATAATTAAATTAAAAAAATATTTGTTTACATGCAATTATGTTCAGAGTAATACAAAGGCAAATACATGTATAAAAGTTTGAAACCATTTTCTTTTACCTAAGACTCCATTATTTTTATAACACTATCGTAAATATATTATATATATAATATTACGGTAAATATAAGCCTATGATGTACCTGGTTACTGGTTTGCATTTAGGTGTAGTTTTTTAGCTCACCCTCATGGTGAGCTTTTGTGATCGCCTTTTGTCCGTCATGCGTCGTGAATTGTTTGTCGTCAACATTTACCTTGTGAACACTCTAGAGGCTACATTTGTTGCCCTATCTTCATGAAACTTGCTCAGAACATTTGTCTCAATGATATCTCGGATGAGTTCGAAACTGGGTCATGTGGGGTAAAAAACTAGGTCACTAGGTCAAATTGAAGAAAAAGCTTATGGACACTCTAGAAGTCACATTTTTAGCCCAATGAACATGAAACGTGCTCAGCAAATTTGATCTTATGATATATCGGCCGAGTTCGAGAATGGTTCCGTTCCTTTGAAAACATGGCCGCCAGGAGGCGGGGCAGTTTTCCTTATATGGCTATAGAAAAAGCTTGTGAACACTCTAGAAGTCATATTTTTTGCCCAATCAACATGAAACTTGCTCTGAACATTTGTTTTTATGATATCTTGGCTGAGTTTGAAAATGGTTCCACTCCATTGAAAAACGTGGCCGCCAGGGGGGCGGGACAGTTTTCCTTATATGGCTATATTGATAACTTTAAAAAGCTTGTGAACTCTTCATGAAACTTGCCCAGAACATTTGTTCTAATGATATCGCAGACGAGTTCGAAACTGGGTCATTTGGGGTCAAAAACTACGTCACTAAGTCAAATTGAATAAAAAGCTTTTGAACACTCTTAAAGTCATATTTTTTACCCAATCTTCTTGAAACTCGCTCAGAACATTTGTTTCAATATTATCTCAGACGAGTTTGAAACCGGGTCACGTGGGTTCAAAAACTAGGTCATCAGGCCAAATTGAAGAAAAAGCTTGTGAACACTCTAGAGGCCAGCTTTATAGCCCAATCATCAAGAAACTTGCTCAGAACATTTCTCCCAATGATATCTCAGACGAGTTCAAAACTGGGTCATGTGGGGTCAAAAACTAGGACATTAGGACAAATTGAAGAAAAAGCTTGTGAACACTCTAGAAGTCACATATTTTGCCCAATATTTTTTAAACTTGCTTAGAACATTTTTTTCAATAATATCTCAGACGAGTTCGAAACTAGTTCATGTCGGGTCAAAAACTAGGTCTCTAGGACAAATTGACAAAAAAAGCTTGTGAATACTCTAGATGCCACATTTATAGCCCAATCATCATGAAACTTGCTCAGAACATTTGTCCAAATGATATCTGGGACACGTTCGAAACCAGGTCTCATGGGGTCAAAAACTAGGTCACCAGGCCAAATAGATAAAAAAGAGCTTGTGAACACTCTATAGGCCACATTTTTAGCCGAATCTTCATGAAACTTGCTCAGAACAGTAGTTCCTTAGCCCCTCAGGTGAGCGACCTAGGGCCTTATGGCCCTCTTGTTTTAAATTAAGGCTATAAATATGAGGTGTGTTGCGGAAAACCCAAGCATGAGCATAAGGTGTCGTCGCGGATCAGACTACAGTGGATTAATATTTAAAAGAGACTTCCTTGAAACAGAAAATACCTTAAAAGCAGAAAGTGTCATCGACAGGTCAACACTTTATGCAGATGCAATAAGCCCGGGTTTCTCACGACACGCCTCATATGTATATATGCATATTTATATTTTCATATTGTCAGTTTACTTGTCAATTACACAGATCGTAGCCGGCAGTTGGAATCGCGTACTGTGGAGTTGGAGCCACCAGCACCCATTTTCATCCACGCACCTGCTCCAGTGCCAATATCACCAGCTCCTCATGTACCAGAGGTATGCTGGGAAAGTTTGGAAATATCTTTGTATCTCTACACCAGACCCCATGTTCACAAAGGATTTACTGCAGGATAGAGATCAATCTTAGCTGATCTTTTTCTTCCAGCTCAACTGAGCTGAGTCTGGAAAATATTTTATTTTTGAAATAACTTTTTTTCTAGATTAAAGAAACATACATTTTTGTTACATTTTGATTAAAATCTTCATATCAGATAGAAACGTACACTGAGAGAAGTTCATAATCATGTATAATATATATTTGACAAACAATTTAAATTGGTCCAAGTTTTATTGAACGTTATTTTTGATCCTGGTCCTAAGATATCTGGCTCAAGTTCATCTTAAACCAGAAAATCAGGCTCAACTTGTTTTGTGATCACCTGTTTCTGTGTTGGGTCTTGCCTATCCCCCACACTCAATCTGACTGAAGTGCATGATCTTCCTACAGATCTGATGACGGCGTTGGCCATTTTAATTTCTTCTTTTAGAAAACCTGGAATTAATGCGTACAATATTTTAGGATATGATTTTAATCAGATTGCTCCCACCCACCAACCTTTGCCCACCCACAATGTCACGACCTATTAACATAATCACAACATTATGTGTCATTTCCTTAATTTGTTTGAATTGATCTGTCATTTTACCTGGATATCTTTTGATAACGTAATTTGCGAAAAAAAATCATAAATGGATGGGTATATGTGTTTCTAAAAAATGTGGTTTAGTTTAAGTTCTTCTGTAAAGCTAGTTAACGAAGGAAGAACACTTTTATAACTATGGAGTCCATGTTGTCTTCAACAAACTGTTCTAAAGTATTTTTAATGAAAACATGAGCATTGTGCCTGTTTTAAACTCTTACTATATCGACAATCTACACACCCATGGAGGTGACTTACTGATAGACTTATGGACATTAAGTAGCTAAGATTACAATTATTGAAAACACAATTGATGACAATAAGACTTGTCTCCCATACATATTATGTTCACATTCAGGCACAGGCTGTCCCAGATAAGGACGCCCACTTCTACAAGACTCTGATGGCAGGCATGAAGAAAGACTTTGAGGCAGAGCTAGAAAAGGTCAAAGGTCATATTCACATGGAAAAGTCAAGGTGAGCCAATGCCTAGCAAATATATAATGTAATCTGTTACATTGTCTCACTGACTCCATCCATACAAACATTAAATTTTAGTGATGAACTGGGCAAGTAAATTTGAAAACAGGATTGGGTGGATGAGTGTGGATGATTTTTTGATGCAATTTAAATGTCATTGGACAGGAATCAAAATAGTTTATTCAAAATCCGCTATAAGCAACATTTCTGAAAATGCTATAACATCCATATACCAGTTTTCACCTCTGCTTTGTTGCTTATTTATATGAAGTCTCCAGTGGTGTTTCCATGACCATTTTTAGCTCAACTTTTCGAAGAAAATGCAAGCTTTTCATAGGCTTCCAAGCTAGGTTAAAGTTTTTTGGAAAGGTAGTTTCTCAGGAATGGCTTGAGAGATTTCATTCAAACTTAAAACATATATTCCCCACATGAAAATGGACCTTTAGGCCATGTTTGAAATTTGTCAAAATTATGGGCCTTTTTACACTTAGAAATTTTACATAAGCTTTATGGACAGGTTAAAGTTTTTCGGTAAGCTGGTTTCTCAGGAATGGCTTAAGGGACTTCATTCAAACTTAGAACACTTCTTCCCTATATTGAAATGAACTCATGGGCCAATTTTGATAACTCTAGTTTGAAATTTGTCAAAATTATGGGCCTTTTTACACTTAGAAATTTTACATATAAGCACATAAGCTATATGGACAGGTTAAAGTTTTTTGGTAAGCTAGTTTCTCAACTTTTCGTTTCCACTCTCTAACTTGAGAACGGATTAAGCTATTGTAATGAAACTGCAAACGTCGCTACCTTATAGTGAGACCTCGCTAGGGATTGCATATCGGGTGGGTGGGGTCAAGGTCGCTGTTACTTAAAAAAGAAAAACGGTTTCCTCACAATAACATGATAATAAATTAAGGTATTTTAATAAAACTTAATACATAGGTACCTTATATCAAGACCTCACTTGAGAATGCATATGGGGTGGGTGGGGTCAAGGTCAAGGTAACTGTTACTATAAATAGAAAAACGGTTTCCGCTCAATAACTTGAGAACGCATTTAGATATTTATGCCCCCCTTCGAAGAAGTGGGGGTATCTTGCTTTGCACCTGTCCGTCGGTCGGTCGGTATGTCATTCGGTCGGTCAGTCGGATGGTCGGTCTGTCCATAGACAATTTTGTTTCCGCATGATATCTAGAGAACGCTTTGACCTACAATCATGAAAGTTGGTATGCTGGTTACTTGGAAGGAAAGGAAGACGCCTATACATTTTGAGATCAACAGGTCAAAGGTCAAGGTCACCATTGCTAAAAATAGAAAAACGGTTTCCGCTCAATATCTTGAGAACGCATAGAGATATTTTAATGAAACTTTATACATTGATACCTTATATTGAGACCTCGCTTGGAATTGCATATGGATGGGTGGGGTCAAGGGCAAGGTCACCGTTACTAAAAAGAGAAAAACGGTTTCCGCTCAATAACTTGAAAACGCATAGAGATATTTTAATGTAACTTCATACATAGATTCATTATATTGAGACCTCGCTTGGGATTGCATATGGGGTGTGGGTGTGGTCAAAGTCACCGTTAATAAAAAAAAACAAAACGGTTTCTGCTCAATAACTTTAGAATCCATAAATGTATTTTAATGAAACTTCATACGTAGATACCATATATCGAGACCTCGCTTGGGATTGCATATGGGGTGGGTGGGGTCAAGATCAAGGTCACCATAACTTAAAATAGAAAAATGGTTTCTGCTCAATAACTTGAGAACGCATCGAGAAATTTTAATGAAACTTATACATATATACCTTATATCGAAGCCTTGCTTGAGATTGTATATGGGGTGGGTGTGGTCAAGGTCAATGTGGCAGTTACTAAAAATAGAATTCTAATGGTTTCCGCTTAATAACTTGAGAACGCATCAAGATATTTTAATGAAACTTCAAACATAGATATCTTATACTAAGACCTCTCTTGGGATTGCATATGTGGTGGGTGGTCACTGTTACTAAAAATAGAAAAACGCTTTTCGCTCAATAACTTGACAAGCATTGAGATATTTTAATGAAACTTTGTACATAGATACCTTATATCGAGACCTCGCTTGGATTGCATATGGGTTGGGTGGGGTCAAGGTCACCATTGCTAAAAATAGAAAAACGGTTTCTGCTCAATAACTTGAGAACACATTGAGGTATTTTAATGAAACTTCATACATAGATACCTTATATTGAGACCTCTCTTCGGATTTCATATGGGGTGGGTGGGGTCAAGGTCAAGGTCACCATTACTAAAAATAGAAAAACGGTTTCCGCTCAATAACTTGAGAACGCATTGAGATATTTTAATGAAACTTCATACATAGATACCATATATCGAGACCTCGCTTGGGATTGCATATTAAAAACATTTCTTAACAATTGCACATATTCACAACTTGGCTGCAAGTCGGGGGCCATTCATGTTTTACAAACATCTCTTGTTTAATGAAACTTAATACATAGATACGTTATTTCAAGACCTCGCCTGGAATTGCATATGGGGTGGGTGGGGTCAAGATCACTGTTACTAAAAATAGAAAAACGGTTTCCGCTCAATAACTTGAGAACGCATTGAGATATTTTAACGAAACTTTATACATACATACCTTATATTGAGACCTCTCTTGGGATTGCATATAGGGTCAAGGTCAAGGTCACTGTTCCACAAATAGAAAAGCGGTTTCTGCTCAATAACTTGAGAATGCAATGAGATATTTTAATGAAACTTTATACATATATACCTTATATCAAGACCTTGCTTGGAATTGCATATGGGGTGGGTCGGGTCAAGGTCACTGTTACTTAAAATAGAAATATGGTTTCCGATCAATAACTTGAGAATGCATTGAGATATTTTAATGAAACTTAATAATAGATACCTTATATTGAGACCTCGCTTAGGATTGCATATGGGGTGGGTAGGGTCAAGGTCACTTTTACTAAAAATTTTATTGATGTGCTGTCTTAAATGCATTTCATGAGAAAAATTTGGTTTTGTGGAATTTCCAGATTTCTTGTTTTAGAAAAAAATGCCAGTAACTCTGACAAGCACAAGAAAAGTCGAGCGCGCTGTCCTCCGACAGCTCTTGTTATGAAAGTCCTTTTTCAGGTGCTTTATGTTTTAATACACCATCCTTGTTTGATGCTCTGTGTTCTCTCTCGTTATGTGTAAGTCTCCAATGCAGCTCTGTGTTCCTAGTACGCATTACTGATACTCCGTGTTCCAGGGGTGAGGCAGGAATCCGTAAGATGGAGAACCTTCACAAGGATCAGTTGAACAGCATTCAGCGGGACACGCTGCGTATCCTGCGTGCCATCATGCACTTCCGTGACCACATGCTCACCTGCCTCGAGAAGGAGAACCTAGTGGACCAGGCACAGGCCTTGCATGCCCTTGGTGACCTCTCCAAGGACAAGGTCAGCATCTCTTGGTTGCTATAGCAACTGATTATTATTTTTTTTTTTTATGTCCCACAGTTATCTTAAAAGTGTTAGGTACTGCACTTAGGAACTAAGGTGGCCTTGCAGGACCTGGATGACATTTCCAACAACAAGGTTGGATTCTCTTGGTTGCTTTAGCAACTGGTAGTTATGTATGTCCAACTTGTGGTTATTTATATCACAAAGTTATCTTGATAGGGTTAGGTACATATTAGCCTCTAACATGGAGCTATAGTAGTCTTGCATGATGCAGATGACATCTCCGAGGACAAGGTCAGGTTCTTTTGGTTGCTATAGTAACTGGTAGTTATATATGTCCAACTTGTAGTTGTTTACAGTTATTTAAAAAGTGTAAGGTTTTTGCTGTGTCTGCTCTCTAAGTTTACCAGTTTACATCCCATCTTCACCAAACTTGATGAAAACGTTTGAGGTTATCATACCTTAGCCAAGTTCGATGATCAACCAAATTGCCCCAGGAACTGCAGAGTTATTGATTTATCTAAAATTGACCAGCATTTTTCTTCTGATCTTCACCCAAATTGATATTTTAAAGATTGCTTTTAACCTAGAGGGGGCATAATTGTTTTACAAACAGCTCTTTAGTCTGGCTGTAGTTCTTATTAGAGTGTTCACTAATTTTAAATGTTTAATTTCAGATTACCCAGGATGCAAGAGATGTCTTGGTGGCTGTTGTAGGAGTTGTAGTAGATTGTAAGTAAATCTTGTAAGTCTTCATATTATTATCTGATGTAGTTTGTCGAGTTAAACTTAGTACACTGTAGCTGCAGTCGTAGTTCATTGAAAATGCATTTCCAGCAAATAGTTTTCCTACTTCCCTAATTTGATACCTGTTAAAATATGTTTACTGGTGTCTGCCTCAAATGAAGCAGTTAAATGCAGAATGAAGTGACGATTTTTTAGCATGCTTATAATGCAGTTGTTGTAAGAAAAGGATGAAGTTTTCTACGGCCGTATGCAAGTTTTCAAGAATGTTGCACTTTTTTTTAAATTAAATTGTTCTGGCCAAACAAAATTTCTCAATCTCAATCTAAGTCTGAACTTAAAATGTTGACCAATGAAAATGTTTGTTACATACATGTATATGAGCTTTGATTTCTATTGGCTGATGTTTAAAAGTATGAGTAAGTCTGTGATTGATAACTTTTCTAGTCATGAGGCTTGATGTAAATAAGATGAGCTTACAATTCTTATAATGTTTTTATTCTCCCCGAAAAAATTTGGGGGAGCATATAACTGCCGCTTTGTCCGTCTTTCCGTCCGTCCTTCCCTCCCACTTTCTTGTCTGGGCTATTTCTCAGCAACTACTTGCCGGAATTCAAAGAAGCTTCATTACCAAGAGGAGGTGTGCATATTACCAGGATGTTCTGCTTTAATGATTTTCACAGAGTTATGGGACTTTGAATATTTCTGAAATTAGTATATAGTGCACAATTCTTGACTTTCTTGTCCGGGCTATTTCTCAGCAACTACAGCCCGGAATTCGATGAAACGTTTTGGGAAGCTTCAATACCAAGTGGAGGTGTGCATAAAAGCAGGACGTTCTGCTTCAGTGATTTTTCTCAGAGTTATGGGACTTCAAATATTTCAGAAATTAGTATATAGTGCACTTTTTTTTTAAATTTCTTGTAAAGAATATAGGCCTTTCTTGTTGGGCTATTTCTCAGCAACTACTTGCTGGAATTCAACAAAACTTTATGGGAAGCTTTAGAACCAAGAGGAGGTGTGCATATTACCGGGACGATCCGCTTCAGTGATTTTTCTCACAGAGATGGGACTTTAAATATATTTCTGAAAATAGTATATAGTGCGCAATTCTTGTCCGGTCTATTGCTCAGCAACTACTGGCTGTAATTCAATGAAACTTTATAGGAAGCTTCATTACGTAAAGGAGTTGTGCATATTACCAGAATGTTCAGCTTGAATTATTTTTCTCTGAGTTATTAGGCTTTGAAGATTTTTGAAATTAGTTTATGGTGCACAATTCTTGTTCAGGCTTTTTCTCATCATCCACGGGTCAGATTTCAATCAAACTTTATGGGAGCTTCATTGCCAAGAGGATGTACATGTTTTGCCAGGACGTTCCGCTTCAATGATTTTTCTTGGAGTTATGGAACTTTGAAGATTTCAATTGTGTCATGTCCATTTCTCTGGAACTGCTATATAAAATTCAATGATACTTGATGGAAATTTTAATAACTAGGATGAAATAACCATATAAGGGTAATGATCCATCACTTTGATTTATTTTATTTCATTTTTATTCCCCGGCATCTTGATGCAGGAGGCATATAGTGATTGTCCTGTCCGTCCGTCCTTCTGTAACAAGGTTAAGTGATTTTACTGTTTCGTCTAGCACCAACACCGTTTACTACAACACTTGGATACTTACACAGTTGTTACTTATGACCATTACCTATCCACCCATATCACCCAACCTCACTTTGACATTGACCTACTTTGCACTTAGAATAATTGAAATGGGCTGTTTCTTGCTTAACTAGATTTTACCGTTTCGTCTTCGCCAACACCGCTTGCTACAACACTCGGATACTAGCACTTGCTTATCACTATCCCCAATCCACCCATATTACCCAACCTCTCTTTGACCTACTAGCACAGTTCTTGCTTATCACTATCCCCAATCCACCCATATTACCCAACCTCTCTTTGACCTTGACCTTATTTGGACTTATAATAATTCAAAAGTGCCATTTTTTGGTTAACTAGATTTTACCGTTTCGTCTAGCACCAACACCGCCTACTACACTGCCTGGATATTTACACAGTTATTACTTATGACCGTTCCCAATCTACCCATATCACTCAACCTCACTTTGACCATGACCTAATTTGGACTAATAATAATTCAAATGGGCTTATTCTTGGTTAACTAGATTTTACCGTTTCTTCTAGCACCAGCACCACTTACTACAGCACTTGGAGGATACTTCCAAATTCACCCGTATCACCCAACCATACTTTGACCTTGACCTAATTTAGACTTAAATGGTCTGTCCACACCTAACTGGGGGCATTTGTATTTATCGAACAAAGTGTCTTGTTATTTTATGTTTACAAGTTTGCTTCTTCTGCATGTTCATGTGGTATTTGTGTGGTATGCTTTCATACAGTTTTGATGTCAGATTTGGTCCTGCAGTTCTAGTGACTTTTAATCATTTTACTGTCTCTGCCCTTCTCATTTCATTTACGTTGCTTGACAAAACACATTGGGGAGCAGCCATCAGTTTTACTGATATCCTTGTTGCAATAATATTGTTTTATTCCTATCCTTATTAATCACACCTTTAAACTGTCCGGTATTGCTTTGTTCCCTACGCAGACCTACACAGCCTAGAGGGTATCCTGAGCAACTCATTCCTGGCACTGAAGGTCCTGATGCGTTACCAGGTGGAGCGCCAGGTGGAGCAAGAAGTGCAGCTGCGGCTTGCCAGGGAGCGACAGGAATGCACCGTCAAGGAAGTCAAGGTATCAGCATCAAGAATGCTATGAGTAACCTGTTGGGCGGGCGGGTAGGCGGGCCGGCATTGTGAAAGCATCAACTTTTTGTTTCCGCTCTCTAACTCGAGAACGGATTGAGCTATTGTAATGAAACTTCATACATAGATACCTTATAGCGAGACCTCGCTTGGGATTGCATATGGGATGGGTGGGATCAAGGTCAAGGTCGCTGTTATTAAAAATAGAAAAACGGTTTCCGGTCAATAACTTGAGAATGCATTGAGATATTTTAATGAAACTTGATACATAGATACCTTATAACCTTATATACCATAGAGACCTCGCTTGGGATTGCATATGGGGTTGGTGGGATCAAGGTCAAGGTCAGTGTTACTAAAAATAGAAAAACGGTATTAATAACTTGAGAACGCATTGAGATATTTTAATAAAACTTATTACATAGATACCTTATATCGAGACCTCTCTTGGGATTGCATATGGGGTGGGTGATTTCAAGGTCAAGGTCACTGTTACTAAAAATAGAAGAATGGTTTCCGCTCAATAACTTAAAATCGCATTGAGATATTTTAATGAAATTTAATACATAGACACCTTATATTGAGACCTCGCTTGGGATTGTGTATGAGGTGGGTGGGGTCATAGTCGAGGTCACTGTTACTAAAAATAGATAAACGGTTTCCCCTTGAGAAGACACTGAGATATTTAAAACATTAAAAATAGACCAACGGTTTCCCCTTGAGAAGACACTGAGATATTTAAACTATTCAAAATAGACCAACGGTTTCCCCTTGAGAAGACACCGAGATATTTAAGCTATTCACAATAGACCAACGGTTTCCCCTTGAGAAGACCCTGAGATATTGAAACTATTCAAAATTGACCAACGGTTTCCCCTTGAGAAGACACTGAGATATTTAAACTATTCAAAATAGACAAACGGTTTCCCCTTGAGAAGACACTGAGATATTTAAACTATTCAAAATAGACCAACGGTTTCCCTTTGAGAAGACACTGAGATATTTAAACTATTCAAAATAGACCAATGGTTTCCCCTTGAGAAGACACTGAGATATTTAAACTATTCAAAATAGACAAACGGTTTCCCCTTGAGAAGACACTGAGATATTTAAACTATTCAAAATAGACAAACGGTTTCCCCTTGAGAAGACACTGAGATGTTTAAACTATTCAAAATAGACAAACGGTTTCCCCTTGAGAAGACACTGAGATATTTAAACTATTCAAAATAGACAAACGGTTTCCCTTTGAGAAGACATTAAGATATTTTAATTAAACTTAATATGTAGTTACGTTATTTCTAGACCTCGCTTGGGATTGCATATTGGGTTGGTGGGGTCAAGGTCGAGGTTGCCATTACTAAAAATTTTATTTTAGGCTGACTTTAGTGCATTTCATTCAGAGAATTTGGTTTTTGTGGAATTTGTACGTTTCTTGTTTTCAATTCCCATTATAATCAAATCCTGACGATTGCTCTAAAGCAATTTTCTCTTGGGATCTGAAGACCTCATATAACAAGTCACTTTCAACTGACCTTCTTGAATAATTGGAAACAAATCATTTTCAGTTAATGTTCATGATGTGACTTAAAGAATAGAAAGTGTTAAGGCTTTTGTGGCCTTAATACCTTTGTCCAATTCTTGTTGCAAACTTGATATTAACATACAATGCTTAGTGGATTGACATATCAGATGGACCATGATGCATTGGTGTTGCAGAAGAAAGACAGGATGTTGAAGACAAAGCGTAAAGACATCAGTGGACTCGCGAAGATGCTGAAGAAGGCGAAGAAAAAACTGATGAAAGCCAAGCAGGATATCCAGACCTATCCATCAGTAAGATTCAAGGGCCAATTTTTCAAATTTCTTATAAAATGAAGCATGCTCAAGTCTCGTATTTCATCAATCAAACCTGTTATTTTAAAATTGATGTAACCACACAAAATACTACTTTTTGTGATAATCTGATATACAAGTCTCATTCGAAATGTAGTACTGGTATGTCTTTACAATAGTATTCATGCACACTTTATATAAGGGGCGTCGTGGTCTTAATGCATGTGCGTAAAGTGTCCCGGATTAGCCTGTGCAGTTTGCACAGGCTAATCCGGGACGGCACTTTCCGCTTTTATCGTATTTTCTGTTTGAAGGAAGTCTCTTCTAAACATAAATTCACTGTAGGCGGAAAGTGCCGTCCTGGATTAGCCTGTGCAGACTGCACAGGCTAATCCGGGACAACACTTTACGCACATGCATTAAGTCCGGTTTTCTCATGACGCGCCACATATTTATATGAAAAAAGTGACCTTCAGCTAATCCTGTTATAACATACTTAAGACGTTCTAAGAAACCTATGCCGGAATTCACAAAGCATCTTAAGTTAAATTTTATCGTTATCCTTAAAACTGGAAACTTCCTCAACTGCATCATTCCATATAGAAACAATGCAGCCTGTATTAAGATATATAAATGTCATCATTATTAAAATATATTTTAACGAATATTAGCAACACGTGAATGTGTTTATTTACTAAACAAATACAATTCATTACAATTTACACTTCGTTGAAAATATTTTAGAAATTACTGGGTCGTATTCCAGAAACATCTTAAGTGCCATGTATACATGAAATTCTGCTAAATGCTTCCTAATTATCAACGTATTATTTACTACTTTTCACTTAACTGTACTTGGATTCATTCATTTATATGTTGTTTTAAAAATATGACCTTACACAAATTGGGACTTGAGTGAAAATATTTGAGGCGCGTCGTGGAAAAACCGGACTTAATGCATGTGCGTAAGGTGTCGTCTCGGATCAGCCTGTGCAGTCCGCACTTCTCGCTTTTATGGTATAACTTAAGATGTTTCAGGAATATGGCCCAAGATGCTTCGTGAATACTGGCCCAGAGGTTTCCTGCTTTCAAATGCTAACTTTGATATACAACCACGGCTTTAATTTACTTGATCTGTTTGAAAATGATGTTATGGGAAACCGTTTTAGGCTCTAGGGTAGTTGCCTCCCCTAAAGTATGTCTTAAAGTACACATCTGAAGGGTGCCTACTTGGGCACAGTTGCATAAAAAACATCCCAGATTTAGCGGAAGCGATGTTAGTGAAGGATTTAAATATCATTATTATTACTGTAATAAAATAAATGGAGAAAAAAATCAAAATTTTGTGTGAAATACTGTATATTCCCTAATAAATGTCCCCCGAACTAACGATTCCCCCCCCCGTTTATAATAATCTCCCCCCCCCCCCAAATCTCCATGCCTAATTAACGCCTTCATTTTGCTTTAACACTGAATGCAAAAGCGTGCCAAACACTTGAATCTTTAAAGACGTTCGAAACAAAAAGAAAATAATTGGGTTAATTTCTCCTTTTACTTCATTTTTTCTTTATAGATAGGTTACAATATACTAATTTCAATCGATAAATGTATATTTTTGTAAGTCTTAAGTTCCAGTCAATGGTTAGTGTTTATGTAGTGTGTTATTAATCACAATATCCTTACATACTGTCAAAACATCTGAAACCAATTAAAAATTTACAGATATTTTCAACCCATCTTTTGAAAAGATACACTTGGAAGACGTAGCGTGAATGATAAATAGGTTCACCAGCTAACATGTTCAGAGTCCACTATTTGCGAGACAAGCACGGTGGCCCATACTTTTTATGACTGTTTTATACATTGACACGTGTTTAAGCCAGGTTTGAAAAAAATCTGAGATTTGAAACTTAATATATTCATTCATATTCATACGTTTGGTGTATTTTGATGTTTCAACAGGTATAGTCGGTACATTCTTGTATTTGACTATCTCTAATGACCATTCAAATAAATTGTTTCAGTAGTGAAAGTTCATACAGCATATATAATAATCGAAAACACACTTTTACAATGTATTTCCAAACAAATCAGTTCAGAAAAGATCCAATAAATATCTCCATTCTATTTGGCAATCAATACGTTGTTTACGTACACAATGTTAAAACGAAACATGATAAATGCTACACAGGTACCCTTTTTAAAGTCCAATATTTCTCAAACTTGTTCGGTGACCCATGCTTTT
Organism: Congeria kusceri; assembly: GCA_027627225.1. Lineage (NCBI taxonomy): Eukaryota > Metazoa > Mollusca > Bivalvia > Myida > Dreissenidae > Congeria > Congeria kusceri. The sequence goes on from CM051040.1 coordinate 30,540,483, forward strand.
TATTAATGTTTTGGTGTAAATTTATATTTATGTATGTATGTGCGAAATTTTAAGAAAATCTGTCGTTTGGAACAAAATATATTAATGCATTTGATAACAAAAGATGTTTCAGAAAGCATTATATAATTTAGTACCCATTTGACCTACTTAAATGTCCAGTCAAATTCATCATTTTAACAGTAAATGTAGGTATCTATCATTTGTTATTATCAAAATACACTTGTATATTTCTAAACAAAACATGTTAAACATATCAGTTGGAAGAACCATAACCTTGTTGGAAAAAAAGCTCTCCTATATACTTAAAACATTGATTAAAAATTCAAACTGAAAAAAGGGCTTCGACAGGTACCGTATTCAATACCCAACATTCCCATAACAAGGCCGGTGACCCCTATTTTTTAAGACTGTTTTAGTTTTAGTATACAATGACGCATGTATATGGGATTTTTTAACAAAATCTGTCTTTTGGAACAAAAGATATTAGTATATTTGATTATTTATTGATGTTTTCATTTGCACATTAAATGCATAATTATCCTGGTTAAGCGTCCATTAAAAGTCATTTTTTAAATAGTAACTGTACATAAAGCGCGTTTTATCATTAAACTGCGCTTGTTTTTGCCAAACGAAACATGTAAAAAAAGATTCATTTAAAAATCTCCATCCTTGTTTGAATGTGAATGCTTAATATTATTCGCCATTGCTGGTCCCACAAACTGAAAAAAGGGCTTCGACAGGTACCGTATTTAAAACCAAATACTTCCGGAACAAGGCCGGTGATCCATATTTTTATAGACTGTTTTAGTTTTAGGACACATTGATGCATGTTTGTGCAAATGTTTTAGAAAATCTGTCATTTGCAAAAAAATGAAAGACAGTGTTGCGAACGTCTTTAAAAGAAATGTTAGCAGAATGAGCTATTCAGTCAAATTATAATGTTTTCTACATGCCTGTATTAATGACCAGTGTTTTTTTTACACCTTTGGGAAAGGTGGTGGGGCCCTTCAGATGGGGAATTTTATTGCAAAAGGGGAATTGTTTTTGTATTAAAGCTGGGGAATTTTATGGCAAAAGGGGAATTGTTTTTGTATTAAAGCATTATTACATTTTCATATTCTATTTTGTTATAAAACATTAATCAACTGTTTTGCTACAAATGATAGCTATGCACAAACTTGCTTTGCTAAAAAAAAATTCAAAATAAAGCATACATTCTGAGGGGAATTTTAAGGTAAATATAGTGGAAAAATATCTACTTTTTTAGCAGGGAAATGGGGCCGAATTTCGGCCCCAAATTGGCCCCCCCCAAAAGTTTGTGAACATGTTCCATTAAGATTACTGGTAAGTCTAACTTCACTAAGTCATGAGATGGTCTTGGTAGTTTGAAAATGGAGGCATATTTTTTGTTACACTAAATTTGGTTGTTGATATAATGGGGGGTGGTAATGTAGGGCTGTATTTTGCATTGAATGTTTCAGGATAAGCACTACAAGGACCTGCTTGAAAGATACAACAACATGATGAAAATGTACCAGAAGATGCACAGAGAAATGAAGTCATTGTAAGTGAGGCAATAAAACATGTCAAGAGCTTTTTATCAAAGTATGCAATACATTTGAAAATTAAAGATTGATTATTTGTATGTCACAGGTAAAGAACATTGTGCAGCAAATCAACGACTGAAACGTAGGACCTTTGAATAACACAATGAGCGCTCCCCTGACTGAGCTAACCTGACCACCACACATCATATCACCTATATTGTTTAGGGGAGAGTTCATACCATGACATACTCGCACACTCAGTTGTGAATTCATTTGCGAAATCACATAATATCATGAAGCCTCTGATAAGTGTCAAGTGTTGAAGAATGCAATAATGGATTTCACAGCTTTCCTAAACTAAAATAATAACACTTATGAAATATATAAAATAAATGTTTGAAAACAAAGTTTGAAACCTGTAAATAACCATTATAGTTATCTGAAAACTTTTCAGTTGGATATTTGAAAATAAGGCAGATTCATTACTGTCCGTACTTGTATCAGTACACATTCTGGAACTCTGTTTGGCTCGAAGTTGCGATGTTTCAAAGTTTCCTTGCCAGTCCCTGACACTTCGAGCCATCAGGAGTCGACTGTATTGCATGTTAACAGTCTTCGACTTAACATTTAAAAATCACTGGCCCAAACCAAGCAATCTACGTGCGTATTTCAAGTGCCGAAACTAAAATAAGAAGCTTTTTCAGGAAAGTTAATAAAAAAATATTCACTTGCCCAAAACAGAAATTACATGTTCCAGACATTGGGCCAGTGGGAGTATTGGGATATGTCGAAGACTGTGTTAAGATCTTGCATATTTGGATTTGCAGGCAGAGTGATTTCCATGTCACGATGCAGAAGAAACTCGATGAGAAGGAAACGCTGGTTATAACACAGATCAAGATGCAGATGAAACAGGTCAGATACTTCAAGTCTTGTATACAGGCAATGGTGGCATGTGCACTATTCTAACATTGTAGTGGGAAGCTTGTAAGAGGAGCACAAAAGAATTTTGAAAGAACTGTTTTAATTAATAAATTATGGAACACTTATAAACAATATGGATCTTTTTTAACAAAACCTTTTTAGTGGGATAAGTTGAATCTTTTATTAGTGTCGTTTTCTGTTACAGATTACCAATTTTATTCAGTCATTATTTGTGGACATTTGATTGTATTTAGAAAATATTGTAATGAAAAGGACAATTAAAGTTGAAAGTGTAAGTTATGGATATAAAATTGTTGAAAAAAAACCTGTTTAGCAGTAGACAGCAGTGTTTTTTTTTAGGGCCAATTTGGGGCCGAAATTCGGCCCCATTCCCCGGCTAAACAAGTATATATTTTCCCCCTATATTTGCCTTAAAATTCCCCTCAGAATGTAAGCTTTATTATGATAAAAATATGACCAAAATCAGACAAAAATTGACTAAGATAGAGGCATTTTCGTAAAAAATCCCAGCTATCTTTCATCAAACCAATTTAGTGTATATTCTAAGTTATCATTTCTAGCAAACAGTTGATTAATTTTTTATAACAAAGTAGAATATTAGTATGTAATAATGCTTTTTCCCCCCCAAAAAATTCCCCTTTTGCCATAAAATTCCCCATCTAAAGGGCCCCGCCACCTTTCCCCCAAAGGTGAAAAAAAACACTGAGACATTTCCGGCATAATATTAATTGGTGCATGCAAGCTTTTATGTTATCTTTGTTGCTATAGCAACACGTGCTGAACGAGGAACATCTGAAGCTGTCAATCATCGACCAACGAGAGAACCTGTGTCTCCTGTCCCGTGCATACGATGACAACAAGATTTCTCGAGATCTTTACGCCATGGCCAAGTCCATGATACAAAAAACTATGGAAATACCACAGCAAAAGTTACGCAACTTATTCGAACAATACATCACCTTTAGAGCTATCCAGGAGTCAAAACGTAAGCTTTTGTTACGGCAAAATTAAACAAACTTAATGGTATGTTAAATCTAACTAACAAGATTTCAGTTGTTGTTTGTGTTAAAGAATGTATGTACGATCTTACAACAGATATAGTGGCATAAATACAATTAACCAAATGAAGGTAATTAATATATATGTCTATTTAAAATGGAATAAAAGTTAAGAACAAACATTGCTTTTAAACGCACAATAAACTAGTTTTTAATCACCAAATAATTTTCGTCTGTTCAGCAGAAACTCAAATACATGAATTTACGTTGACTTTACAGTTGGATTAGGTTACATGACACTAATAAATTATGCAAAAACTCGACACTAGTACTTATTCCATATTCAAGTGTTTTCTCATCATTTGTGTGTTTTTTCTGCTTGCTTTCAAGATTTAGTGTCACTTTTATCTGCTTTTAAAAAAATAATTTATATGAAAGATCATACTTACACACTTTAAAAGATTCATTGTATTACTGGTAAAAATTATTGGGAAATTGTTTGGTTAGTCGTTAAAAATATTAGGTTAGTTGTTAAAGCGGTTTGTTTTAAAATTACTTACCTTTATAGATTAATGGTATAATTATTTATTTTAGCATTATGGCATTTTATCAGGATACATTGTTGAGGGCTTTTAGACATTTGTCGTTGTGGCTTGTTGTGCCAATCATTTTAATCTTATGAACTAACTGTTCTATACAGTACTTTAAAACTGGCATTTAATGGAGAATAGGTTGTATTGTTTAACAGAACAAGCACAAGATTTAACTTCTATATTACATAAAGTGCCTTTAAAGAACCTGCTTCAATTTGTTATTTGTTAATGTCTGCAGAACACGGCGCTAAGGTGCTACAATATTTGTTAATGTCTGCGGAACGAGTTATTAAGGTTCTACAATATCTGGTAATGTCTGCAGAACGGGTTGCTAAGGTGCTACAATATTTGTTAATGTCTGCGGAACGAGTTATTAGGGTGCTACAATATCTGGTAATGTCTGCAGAATGGGTTGCTAAGGTGCTACAATATCTGTTAATGTCTGCAGAATGCGTTATTAAGGTGCTACAATATCTGGTAATGTCTGCAGAACGGGTTGCTAAGGTGCTACAGGAGGAAGAAGACTTGGCTGTGGACACTCGTAACGAGATGCAGCTGTACCTGGCTGACATGCAGGGGCGCTTCAACTCCAGCATGAAGGTATATGCTTGTCAGTGGGTGAACCCATCCTCTTTTCAGCTGATTTTCAAATGCCAGACATTACAAATATTGCTTAACGTTTCAGCTCCATGTATCAGGGAAGCAATTCTTCCTCCTGTTAGCTGATTTCATTCATTTAAACTGTATATACAAAAATGCTTAACATTTCAGTTCCAGTATAAAGGTATCAGGTATACATGCAATTCTTCCTCTTTATTTCCGTCTTTCAAATGACAAACTTGGTATACAAATAGTGCTATCATTTCAACTCCTGTATTAAGGTATCAGAGGTGGAATTCATCCTTCTTTCAGCTGAATTCCTCCTTACAAAGGCCAAATTTAATATACAAATGAGTCGTGTCGTGGGAAACCCAGACTTAATGTATGTGCGTAAAGAGTCGTCCCAGATCAGCCTGTGCAGTCCGCACAGGCTAATCCAGGACAGCACTTCCCGCTTTTATGTTATTTTCTGTTTGAAGGAAGTTTCTTCTAAACATAAAACCACTGTAGGCGGAAAGTGCCGTCCTGGATTAGCCTGTGCGGACTGCACTTAACGCACATGCATTAAGCCCGGGTTTCCCACGACACACCTCAAATATTGCTTAATGATTCCAGTCCAACATATAGGTATCAGAGATGCAATTCATATGATGTTTTAAAATGCTGAACACTTACTAACATACATTTATTAACAACCCATATGCATTTCAAGGTCTGTCCAAAAAGCACTGCTGACAGTAAAACAGTAGTTAAAAGCCCTTAGATCGGCTAAGCTTGCCCAGGAAAAGTGCGAGTTGGTTAACTGACTGTTGTGATATGACTGAAATACTTTTTAAAACTGCGAAAAATCCCACCAAACAAACAAAAGCTCACCCTCGAGAAAGCTAATGGCTAGACATTTAAAGAGATGATTATAACATAATTATACAGTCTGTGTTTGTCTAAACTCACAGGATTGGAGGAACAAAATGAAGCAACTAGAATCAGAGAAAAGTGAAATGAACCAGAGGATCTACAAATTGTAAGTATTGATTTTAATAGGAATTAAAGCTCCTTATGTGTATCTGTTGATTGAGTAAACGATCACTGGTTTAGAGTCCAGTATAATGCATACAGGACCAATGTTGTACTGTATGATTTTTTAATCATCTTAAATTATTTTTCTTGTATAACTTTTTGCCAGATTTAGCTAGATCAATCTAGAAGTCAGTGGTGTCATTGATATGATTTCTATCCCTACTTTGGGACATTTGAATGATATTTCTCAAAAGACCCCAAGCACTGGTTCTACCCATGAAACGGACTGGAAAATGTTTCAATAAGTCTCCGGCTTTCAACATAATCTTGCTTAAAAAGTAGGTTTAAACTAAACTAATGTCTTATAAGGCAGGATGATATTTTTTGTATCAAATATGTGACTTTATTGACATTTGTTTCTGTTTATGACTCTGTATTTATATTTTCTGCCAGATTCAATGAGGTTCTGTTAGAGACAGGAATTCTTCTCGTTCATCCCCTGCTCAAGGACAAGGATCGGGAGACAATCTTCACCAATGCAGCCACGCAGGTCTCGCGAAAACAGCTCCATGCTCTGCTCTTAAAACGGCAACACAGAGGCATCAAGGTTTGTTATTAGGAAAAACATGTGCCAAACAGTTCTAAAAGGTGCTATTCATGTTAAGTTACACTTACTTCGAATAGGGGAAGATCCAGAGCAAAATAGCAAGTGCTGCAGCCTGCTTCTTTTTATGTCCCCGAAGGGAACTTCGGGGGCATATAGTAATCACATCGTTCGTCCGTCCTTCTGTCGGTCCGTCCGTCACACTTCTTGTGCGAAGCATAACTCCAACAATGAGAGGAAGTGCAGAGTACAAGGACCACAACTCTTTCTTCAATATTTACAGAGTAATTGCCCTTTGTTTTATTTCCTTGTGCAAAAAACACAACTCCATTAATAATGAAGGAACTAAAATAAAACTTCATACAATGTTAGAGGACAATGAGAGGAAGTGCAGAGCACAAGGACCACAACCTTTCTTCAATATTTATGGACTTATTGCCCTTTGTTTTATTTTCTTGTGCAAAACACAACTCCATTAATAGTGAAGGGACTGAAATAAAACTTCATAGAATGGTAGAGGACAATGAGAGGAAGTGCAGAGCACAAGGACCACAACTTTTCTTCAATATTTATGGAGTTATTGCCCTTTGTTTTATTTTCTTGTGCAAAACACAACTCCATTAATAATGAAGGGACTGAAATAAAACTTCATAGAATGGTAGAGGACAATGAGAGGAAGTGCAGAGCACTAGGACCTTAACCTTTCTTCAATATTTATGGAGTTATTGCCCTTTGTTTTATTTTCTTGTGCAAAGCACTAAATTCTTGTGCAAAGCATACTACCATTAGTATTGAAGGGATTCAAGTGAAACTTCATAGAAGGGTAGTGCACAATGAAAGGAACTGCAGAGTACAAGGACCTGAACTATTTCTTCAATGTTATGGAGTTATTGCCCTTTGTTTATTTTTTGTGCAGAGAGTATTGAAGGGATTTTAAATAAAACCACATATATTGATAGAGGACGTTGAGAGGAAGTGCAGAGTACAAGGACCATAACTCACAATATTAACAGAGTTATTGCCCTTTGTTTTTTGTGCAGATAATTTCTACCTTAGTATTGAACGAATTAGAAGTAACACTACATATATTGATAGAGGACATTGAGAGAAAGAGCAGAGTACAAGGACCATAACTCTTTCTTTAATATTTATTGAGTTATTGCACTTCAGTTAATTTTCTAGTGCAGTGCATAACTGCATTAGTATTGAAGTGATTTAAAATAAAACCATATATATTGAGGATGTTGAGAAGAAGTGCAGAGTACAAGGACCATAACTCTTTTTGTAGCAAGCGTCATCTTTGCCAACATGTAACTGGCATCGTGTGTTGCCTTCCTCTGAAAAGCATATGCTTCGGGGGCATACGTCACATCCTGTTGCAAGTCTTGTGAAATATATCTCGAAATTCCATATATTTGTGAAAATATTAAATGGCGAGAGAAGTGACTTTGTTTAAAAGCTTAAATTAGAAGTATTTAGCTGATAAAAAACCTTGGGTTTACCACTTTATTAGAAAATGTCAAAGACCTGGAACTGCTTTCCACCCTGCCCCTTTTGAGGAGTACTCTATGCCTTTTTTGATCCGTGATCTTTCCATATTCAAAGTATTGCATCATCAAGTTTCGTAGTCGGCCCAGGTTTTAGACCTTGGCCAATATTTAGAAAGATTCTTAAGTCATTCTTAACTTTAAAGTTAAAAGAGTCATTTAACATAACATTAATATAACATTAGAATTTATGTTTGATTCCATGTTAGATTATAAATACATGTATAGTTCCAAATTGTTCATATTATTTAATTCATCTATTCTAATTTCATAGAGTTTTGGGAACTTATAACATGAAGTGCAACTGCACAATCATTCAGTGAACGAACCTTAATGTTTTGAAACGTTAACTTGTTTTTCTTTTTTGCATTTTATATACCCGGTAATATTTTTAAATATGTGTGCATTATAAATTCTGTGTGAAGCTTGGAATTTTACATATTCACAATTACAGTCTGCTTAATGTGGAATGCTATGTAGACGTGGATGTTGAACAAAAGTCACATTACTGTAATGGATATGGTGTCCAGGTTACAACTGGGAGATTGGAGTTTGATCCCTACTCGGGGAGCTTTCATGTACTGAAATTACCCTGGAAACAGTCTTAAAAGTGTCTCACTGACCTTACGTGATTTGACCTAAATAAATTTAAACTATTGTTGCACTGACTTTTGACAGTTACAGGACGAGTTTCTACGACTCCCTTCAGTGCTGCATGGATGTGCTATACCTAGTTATTGTGGACCTCAAAGACTCTGGTCTCAGCCATCCGAGGTAAGCAGAAACTGAATAAGTTTTTACTTGATTGTAAGTAAGTTAAGTGTTATATTATTGGGCTTCAGTTTATCATATGTTCATTATTGCTTTATTTCTGTTTGAACTCATGGGCTTATGCTTATTGTTCGAAATAAAGTTCTTCTTGGTCTATGAGCTTTTGCTTACTTGTGTGGCAAAGAAATCAGAACAGTTTGTAAGAATACGCATAAGATATACACTTTTGTTGTATACAATGTTTGTGTATAACATTGACTGAACATTGATTATGATTACACAAGATGTGTTCTTGCCATTGTGGTAGCTTTATTACACATCTCCTTTGTGTATATTGTATGCTATTTTATCACGACCTTATCAATAGAACTAATAAAGAATACTATTATACATATTGTACTTTTTTTTCCTTGTACAGGAATCTAAGCTTGCCCCAAGTGTGGTTTCACCCCATATGCTGGCATACGAGGTCAATAAACCAAAGATTAATGCTGTCAGGTAAGGGGATCAATATTTAAGATAATAAGTAACATGTGATGATGATGATAAGTTTATATCCGTCTACTTCAACATGGTAGTGTTGAAAGCCTTTGGCTGCAATTGGAAATACGGCTGATGATGATAATGATGATGATAAGTTTATATCAGTCTACTTCAACATGGCAGTGTTGAAAGCTGGCTGCAATGGAAATACGGCTTAGATTACCAGCAGGCTGAACTCACTTCAACTGTAAAGATCATATCAAGGCATTGTGTATGTCTTGATTTTCAGAACAAATGCATCAATCAAGAAATGATAACTTATTGTAACATTGCAAGTCCACTTCCTGTTTTGCAGGGTGTTGGGAAGGAACAGGAAGCGGTACCACATGGGTCGCACAGCGAGTTTCCACATTAGCGATCAGAACTATGTGCAGTTCATACGCGACCTCAACGTCCCGCACTACAGCCAGGACCACCCACCCGAGGTTCCCGCAGTGCATTGAGTGGTGCAGACACTGTCTTGACTTCATCATATCTTTTATGTATATGTCTTACCTTTGTCTTCTTTATTTATCCGTCTCAACTTCATATTTTTTTATCCGTCTCAACTTTGCCATATTTTTTTATACGTCTCAACTTCTTCATATTTTTTTTATTTGTCTCAACTTCATCATAATTATTTCTTTGTATCCGTTCCATTAGTTTTTTTTTTTTTATCTGTTTCAACTTCTTAATATTTTTTATGCATCCGTCTCAACTTCATCATATTTTTTAATCATCCTTCTCAACTTCATCGTATTTTTTATGCATCCGTCACAACTTTGTCATATTTTGAATGCATCCGTCTCAACTTCATCATATTTTTTATTCGTCTCAACTTCATCATAATTATTTGTTGGTATCCGTTGCATTTGTACTTTTTTTAAATCTGTTTCATATTTTTTATGCATCCGTCTCAACTTAATCATATTTTTTATCTATCTCAGTTTCGTTATATTTGTTTTGTATCAGTCTCACCTTTGTCATAGTTTTTGTAACTGTATCCATCTCAACTAAGTCATATGTTTTTGTATCCATCTCAACTACGTCATCATTTTTTATTAGTCTCAACTTCATTGCTTTAGAAACTATTATTACATTCAAACATTTCATCGTCAGATTTAACATTTTTAACCGTCATATATCCTTTTAATAGTCAGCTACCCTTAAATTGATTTATGTTTTTGTCAGTTTATTTATTTATATAGAACTGTTACCGGTATATGTTGCAGTTTTCCCACAAACTTTATCAATTAATTAACACCGAGTCCCCAGAGCAATTTATTATATTTTTTTAGTCCATATTTAATCTGTGCAATATTTAAGCATTTTCTATCATGGTTATTTACTCTAGTCATTGATTCTTACTATTTTTTTACCAAAATATATTACAAAACCACATTTTGCTTGTTTTGATTTACAATTCTCCCATCTCTTGAATCAATTCGCAGCAAACGCAAAATCAGGAAAAACAGAAATATTTTTTTAATACTCGAGGCATTACAAAAGACAAAAATAAAAAATATTTTATTTTAATATTCCCATTAACACATGCCATATAATGGAACAAGAAGCTATTTGCATCAATAACAAATCATCAATCCACAAATAGTTAACAACCCCAAATATGTTTTACAAATATTCTGTGTTTGATAAACACACATGCCCCCGGTTGGTGCTGGATAGCCCATTTCTTAGTCCAAATTAGGTCAAGGTCAAAGTGAGGTTGGGTGATATGGGTGGATTGACGAAACGGTAAAATCTAGTTAACCAAGAAAATGCCCATTTGAATTATTCCAAATGCAAATTAGGTCAAGGTCAAAGTGAACTTTAGTGATATGGGTGGATAGGGAATGGTTATCAGCAACAACTGTGTAAGTAGTGTTGTAAGCGGTGTTGGTGCTAGACGAAACAGTAAAATCTAGTTAACCTTGTCGTGGACATACAGAAGGACAGACGGACGGGACAATCACTATATGCCTCCCACATCAAGATGTGGGGGGGGTGGGGGGGCATAAAAAATTCCTTAAAATCAGGGATTCAAACCACATAACGGTATGTGTTTTTAGATATGCTAAAATTAACACAATGAACACCAACAAATGCATACATGTATACCCTTTGCTTATTATAATCTTTGATTGATAAAGTTTTAATATTTTACAAACGTGGCACTCCCAACTATATCACAATAATGCTTTGAGCAGTGAACCTTGCATCAAAGCAATAAATGCAACCAATAACCAACAACACCATAAGCCTCATGGTAAATTCAACTAGTGTTTGAACATACATGTACATATGGGTAAAGACTTCCTCAGGCTAACAAAGTTTGTCGTGCAAAGAAGTTTTCTTTGAATACTCTTTATTACGAGTACTCAGTACAACTTGGTCTTTTTTATTAGATCTCTTTAATTATTAATATTTCTTTTATCACTTCTTTGTCCAAAGTAATAATCCGCTCAATCGCACACATTTTGTTGGTGAGATTGATGGGGCATGTAGTGATGAGGACAAAATAATGTGTTCTTTGGTCAGTCTGACATGGTAAGTAGACATTTAATTTCATATAGTTCAAGGCAAGAGACCAAGAATTTGAATGGGCTTGTTGGACAAATAATAAGAGCATTGCCCTTTAATACAATTCAAGCAATATATGCTGGAATATTTTGTCATGCAATTTCATATATATTACTTTCTGTAAAATCTAAGATATAAACTTTTATGTCAACGACCACACACCACTAACAAAACACTGAAACATGACAATTTAAGGACCTATAAATAAAAGACTGCCATACTGTCTAAACTCTGATATCACAACCCTTTCCGGTCTATTTCAAGCACAAATCTATTAATGATACCTCCAAGGAAAAGCTAACAGCTATCCCTGGATAGGAGGTAAACATTTGGGAATTTTTGCAATCAAAATGCACACACACTGCACAAGCATCCCTGCATAGGGGGTCAAAATTTGGGACAATTCAATTAAAATACATGTACATCACAACAACTTTCACAACTCAAAAACACAGTAATGGAAATAAATAAAACAAAATCAATAAATAAACTTCATTTATCAAGACGCACACATGAATTTAAATCCTTTCTCCTATCAAGTCAAATTTCCGGAATTTCAGAAGAGTCGATAGATTCAGCTTTGCCTAATAGCATGTGAAAATGTTTCAACCACTACAATCAAATATTAACATGTGGGTAAATGTATACAATGACATTAAACAGCAAATTAAAGGTAATACAGATCTTGTAAGTAAATGCTGTTTAAAATATAATTCAGAATACTGGTACTACAGTAACTGTTAACACATATATACATGTATATGACTGAAATGATAAACATGTAACAAACGATTAATATGAAAGTCTTGGAAAGGATTATAACTAATCTGGAGATAATCATGCAAAATGTAACTTAGATAGATCCACATTCTTTCAATTTGGATTTAATGTTGGAAAAGTGGAAAATTAAGTCAAATTGTATTTAAAATTGTTTATATACATTGTGTATAGAAAATGTGTGTCCATTCTTTAAAGTGCTCATGAACCATAGCCTATACAAGTTTGTAACACAATATCAACATGCATGTTAAAGTATGGTATACTATTACCTCTTAATTAAATGCGAATATTTGGAAAATAAAAACTTAAAGCAAGTTTTGTAACAAACACATGTAGCTCATACATCCTGATTTCATTTGATATTTAAACATTATAAATGTGAGATTTATGTAAAAATGCATATACAAACAAACATCTAAATTCTAATCATGTTCATATTTGGACTTCAAAACTGAGCAGAATGAAAATAAATAATTATTAAGTATAAACTAGAAATCTCTCCACAGACACGGATGCCCCCAACTATGCAGCCTGTTCTACATGGCCCCGCTTTGTCTATATGCATACAAAATATTTTGCAAAAGGAGAATTGTCCTTTTACAATGTACTTTCTGCTAATGTATTCTCTTACTGTGTGAAGTAAGTTAAGGTATCACACAATTCCAACCAATAGTTTTAATCCTCACAAAAACTCTTAATAAATCTGAAAATTTATACATATACTTGACCTTTGACCTGTAAGTGTGACCTTGACCTTGGACCTAGGGACTTGGTCTTGCGCACGACCCACTGTCTCACCGTGCTTAACACTTGTTAGTTATTTGAAATTCCTTCCATGCTGGATAATATTGTGCTCCAGACATGTCCTATGGGGAAATGACAAAATTATGCTCTGGACATGTTCTATGGCTCTTATATTCTTATATTTGACCTTTAAGTGTGACCATGAACTTGGAACCTGGTTTTTGCGCGACGAGTCTTACCATGCTTAACACTTGTGCCAAGTTGTTTGAAATTCCTTCAATCCTGGACAAATTATGCTCCGGACAGGCCTTTGGCTTGAATTCTTGTATTTGACCTTTAAGTGGGCCATGGTTCTTGCGCGTGACAATATGCTTAGCACTTCCGCCAAGTTATTAAAAATTCCTTACCTGCTGGACAAAATAATGCTCCGGACAGGGTCCATTGCTTAAATTCTTATATTTGACCTTTAAGTGTGACCTTGGACCTAGGACTTGGTTCTTGACCTCGACACCGTCTCAACATGCTTAACACTTGTGCCAAATTATTTGAAATTCCTTCCATTCTGGACAAATATATGCACACAGGGTCTATGGCTTAAATTCTTATATCTAACCTTTGACCTTTAAGTTTGACCTTGGACCTAGGTTCTTGTGCGCGACACACCGTCTCACCATGCTTAACACTTGTGTCAAATTATTTGAAAATCCTCTAATGCTGGAAAAAAAAATGCTCTGGACTGGGTCTATGGCTGAAATTCATATATTTGACTTTTAAGTGTTACCTTGAACCTAGGAACCTGGTTCTTGAGCATAACACACCATCTCATTATGCTTAACATTTCTGCAAAGTTATTTGAAAATTTCTCTAATGCTGGATCAAGTTATGCTCCGGACAGGGTCTATGGCTAAAATTCTTATATTTGACCTTTGACCTTTAAGTGTGACCTTCACCTTAAACCTAGGGACATGGTTCTTGCGCGTAACACACCGTCTAATTATGCTTAACTTTTCTGCCAAGTTATTTGAAAATCCTCCAATGCTGGACAAAGTTATTGTCCGGACAAGAATCCCAACATACATACACATGTACATACGTACGAACCCACGGAAAGGGTCAACTCTATATGCCCCTTATCATTGATAATGGGGGCATAACAAAAATACTCAATGTTGCAAAGTGGAGAAGAATTGCAGGAGTATGCAATATTTTCAACAATAATGTCAATGAAGCATTATAAAATTAATCTACAGAGAGAAATCAAATAAAGCTGATAGAAGTACATGTAAAATGTCAACAGTATCACATGACTTGTTGCTAATATTTTGCAGAGCAACAAAAACAGTACCCTTTGAATGAAAATGGGTTGAGAAAATATCAAAATAAACTTCTGAGCTTTACAGATCGTAAAAAACATTTGAAAACAGAGATTCACCCCAGATTTTACATTCACAAAAAGAGCAACAATCACAGTAACGGGCAGTAAAAATGAAACAAATGTGTAATCTCGTACAGCAATGCAAGTAGTGAAACTACATTTAGTTTCAACAAAATTTACCTAACATTTAATGCACTGATTTTTGGTGGAAAAAAGACCACTGAAAATCACAATTTTCAAAAAAAATAAATACATGGACTGACATTTAAAATTAGAAAGTAAGCGCTACATATTTGTTTAAGAACTAGGTCCAGAGCCAAAGTACAGTGTATTTCCAGCTGGCCCTAGTTGAATTTTGTTTCGTTTTTTCTGCCCCTTACTGTATGAAAGTGTACAGGTATATCCTGGAGCAAATATAATTATTATTATTATTAATGCTTCTAACGTATCTTGCATATTCATAAATATTATTCAAATGTACATATGCCATCACAGTTTGAACATTAAAAAAAAATTCCAGAAGAAAACCAAACCACTGCTGCAAAAAAGCTACACTAAAACACGTCAGTGCCAAAGTATAATGTGCAGACGCAAGATAAATTAACCCAAAACATTTCTACTCTTCGGATTCAGAATTGAGCGGACAGCAGTAAATATCAGAAACTCGATAATCCAGAAATCACAGATGCATTAACCTTAACTAGTGACTATAACAGTACAATCCCTCATAATGAAGTATATATACCCAGTACAAAAAGCAACATATTGTTGAAACAACGAATGACATAGTTCATTTCTGTCATTGGTAAAAACTGCTGAAAAGTCGCTCTTGAAATTCAGATCAATACGGTGGAAAAGTTTCTTACACATGGCAGACTTTTCATCACAATTCATCATGGTCCGAGGAAGACTGGAAAGTAAAACGAGACAAACAACTAATACTTACATGTACCTATTACAGGTTGTAACATTTTTTAATATGATAGTAATAACAAAAGTTGTTCAAATGTTTTTTACCAACAGTACACAGGGCAAATAAAAATTCTACCCAAGTGACCAGAAGCTAGATTAGAAAGACTAGAAATACCCCTGCCAGAGGTGTACATTGTAAAATCTGGATAATTTAAAATATAATTATCGGGGTCAACATTTTGAAAATGTCACAATAAACTGCAAAAGTTGTTAGGTTGATAAATCAGTGCAAAGGAGAAAGTTATTACTTTTGTTCTACTGTAAAATTCTCAACCATTTCCATAGTGCATGATTAAAATTTTAAGAATTACTCCTCAAACCTTTCGTGAGAATATATGAAAGACCTTGAAAGCCTGAACGTGTCATCAGCATACATGTGCAAAGAAGGCTTTGAGCACTGTCTTGCTTTCAAGAGACGTTAGTAGAACGTGTCATCAGCATACATGTATGTGCAAAGAAGGCTTTGAGCACTGACTTGCTTTCAAGAGATGTTAGTAGAACGTGTCATCAGCATACATGTATGTGCAAAGAAGGCTTTGAGCACTGTCTTGCTTTCAAGAGATGTTAGTAGAACGTGTCATCAGCATACATGTATGTGCAAAGAAGGCTTTGAGCACTGACTTGCTTTCAAGCGACGTTAGTAGAACGTGTCATCAGCATATGTGCAAAGAAGGCTTTAAGCACTTTCTTGCTTTCAAGAGACGTTAGTAGGTCAGTGAACTGTCATTTTGAACATGTGCATGCCTTCATGTGTAAAGACATGATGAAAGATTTCCACAGTTATGTGTGTAATACCACTGAGTGACAAGAGTATCTACAAACAACCATAGCCGTGACCAACAGAGGTTATGAAAAAAAATATGAAAGGAAAGTCACTTACCAGTTTCTGTTTAGGTATATTGTCTTTCACAAACTGAATAATTTCATCTGCATTCTGGCTAACTACATCCCAGCCAAAGTAATTCTGCAACATAACGAAAGAATATCAATAAATTTAAGTGTTTTGTCCAATCATGTCACTAAGATGTCGCCTGTTTAAATGTTAACATAGTTACATGTAACTCAATATCGTATGTGCTAAAACACCTGAAGAATGGAAAATAATCCTTCAACAATAGCTGTGGAGGAGTGAAAATTATTAGTAGCAAAAACTGGTATATTGGCAATAAGAGCTGCAAACAGATTTGAAGTCTAGCCAAAACTATATGCATACAATCCTAACATACTTTTGTATATTATTATATACCGAGGTACTTATGTCACTGCCTGTTGGATAGAATCTCAATGCAGGGTATTTAAAATTCATCATTTAGATTGTCAATAAACTTAAAACAAGTTTATAAACACAGTAAAAAATTGACCCAGAATAATATTACCACTAAAAAAAAAGTTAGGTTGTCAAAAGTTTAGCAGAATAGAATTATCTTGCATGTACCGGAAAATTTATTTTTCAATCAGACATTTAATAAATGAATGTAGATTCATACAATATTTATCTAGGTGGTACCTGATTGTTACTGCCCGCTGGATAGAACCTCACGGTGGGGTAGGAGTTGACACTGGCTTGTTGACACAGATGCTGCTCCTGGGTACAGTCGACCTTACCTGCCCTGGCAATACCCTCTATACCCTGCAGAATGCACAGATATGATATGAGGCGCGTCGTGGGAAAACCGGACTTAATGCATGTGCATAAAGTGTTGTCCCGGAGTAGCCTGTGCAGTCCGCACAGGCTAATCCAGGCAGCACTTTCCGCCTACAGTGGATTTATATATACTTTCTTATGAGACAAGAAGACATAGACACTGTTCCTGTGACCATTATATTGTTCAATCTATACAATTGACCTTACGACGAGATCTGATTGACAATGTGTTTAGCCATTCAGAAAGCAAGGACTTAATTGTTTGACAGAGATGTCTTGTAAAAACATTCGTTTACTGTCAGCTATGTTTGTCGGACTTTATCCTAGGTAGGCGTGGTTATAAATCCCACAGCGTATCGTCAATGGACCTATCTTGTACAATATCTGATTTACAGTGCTCCTAGCCATTCAGAATCATTGTTGGATGAAGATGTCTAGCAAAAACTGCGAATGTCTACTCTTCATGCTAAAGTTTCTTAAACCACCCATTTAAATAATAACAAATATTTCCGAATGACAAGTTCTCAGAAACTTAAACTCTTGGTGTTGTTTTTTTTCCAAAGCTGTTGCCAAAAAGCACAGAAAATTCCATCAAATAACAAAACAAGCATACTGCAACTTAAGAAACACTCTGTAACAAGAGCTGTTTGTAAAACAGTTATGCCCCCTCCAGTTCAAAATAACAACAAGAGGGCCATGATGGCCCTAGGTCGCTTACCTGAGTTAAAGGCATCATAATGGCTAATAACAAGAGGGAAAAATGGCACTAAACGCCTTACCTGAGTATAAAGATCTGGGCCTTGCAGTTTCAGATGTTTTTTTTAGTCTATATAAACCATGTGACCCACAGGTCATGGCCACCTTTTACCCCAGGGGCAGAATTTGAACAATATTTGTAGTGGACCACTTTTAAATGTTACATATGCAATATGATTCCACTGGGCCTTGCGGTTTCAGAGGAGATTTTTCAAGTCATTTTGCTATTTAAATGTATATGAACCATGTGACCCCCAGGGGGTGGCCTTTTTTTACCCCAGGGATGTCATTTGAACAATCTGTGTAGAGGACCATTCCACAATGTTTCACGCAAAATATAAAATCTCTGGGCCTTACGGTTTCAACAAGGAAGATTTTTAAGGCCCACTTGCAATATAAGTCTATATAAATCATGTGACGCCCCGTGTCATGGCCACTTTTTACCCCAGGAGCATAATTTAAACAATCTTTGTACAGGACCACTATACAATGTTACATTACAAATAAGGAAACACTGCGGTTTCAGGAGATTTTAAAGTCATTTGGCTATTTAAGTCTATATAAACAATGTGACCCCAGGGCAGGGCCAGTGTTGACCCCTGGGACATCATTTGAACAATCTTTGCAGAGGACCACTATAAAATGTCACATACCACATATGAAACCTCTAGGCCTTGCAGTTTCAGAGGAGAAGATTTTTAAAGTCATCTTGCTATTTAAGTCCATATCAACCATGTGAGCCCTGGGGTGTGGCCAGTTTTGACCTCAGGGGCATCATTTGAACAATCTTTGTAATGGGCCACCAGACAATGTTACATACCAAATATGAAACCTCTAGGCCTTACGGTTTCAGAGGAGAAGATTTTTAAAGTCATTTTGCTATATAAACCATGTGACCCCTGGGGCGTGGCCAGTTTTGACCCCAGGGGCATCATTTGAACAATCTTTGTAGAGGACCTCTAGAGGATGTCACATATCAAATATGAAAGCTCTGAGCCTTGCAGCTTCATAGATTTTTTAAGTTTTCACTTTTTAAATCTATTTTTAGCTCTGGTGACCTACATATTCAGCAGACCGAAAAGATTTGAACAACTTTGAAAGAGGTTCACCCAAGGATCATTACTGTGAAGTTTGGTGAAAATCTGCCATGCGGTTTAGAAGGAGATGTTGTTTGAATGAAAAGTTGACGACGCACGAACACACGCATGCACGCACACACGACGGACAACAGGCGATCACAAAAGCTCACCATGAGCACTTTGTGCTCAGGTGAGCTAACAAAGGCAAATTTTAGATAATCAAGGGCCATAAATACACAGTAACTAGGACGATTTGGTTGATTATAAAACTTATCCAAAATAAGACGCCCATACAGATTTCCACAAAGTTTGGTGAAGATCATCACTGAACTGTTAGAGAACAGGACGGCTAAAAAGGCCAATTTTAGATAATCCAAGGGCCATAACTCCACAATTCCTGGGGCGATTTAGCTGATTATTAAACTTGGCCGAGATATTATGCCCACAAACCTGTTCCTGAAGTTTGGTGAAGATTGGATGAACATTGTTGGACTTAGAGGGCAGAAACTGCTAAAAAGGCCAATTTCAGATAATTCAAGGGTAATAACTCCACAATTCTTGATTAGATTTGGCTGAATATCGAACATGACATAGATATTATTGTAAAAAACATTTTCATGAAGTTTGGTGAAGATCGGATGAAAACTGAAGGACTTATCGAACTTGACCTAGATATTATGCCCACAAACATTTTCATGAAGTTTGGATGAACCTACAGAGCGGAAACAAAGTGGTCTACTGACAGACTGACCGATATTAGCAAACCAATATGCCCCACCATTTTCGATGGGGGGCATAACTAGTGAGTGACTACACATGAATGTACTGGTACATACATTTGCAACTTTCTCAAACTGCGGCTTGAACACCTGACAGTGGCCACACCACGGGGCGTAAAAGTCGACGATCCACGACTCCTTGCCCCGCATTACTTCATTAGAGAAGGACCGGTATGTGAGGGTATCCACAGCTGACGGCAGGAATTCGTATGCCCAGGCCTGCAGGGACTCTGCATCCCTATGCCAGCCATTGTACACACTGAAAGAGTCGTTAAAAGTGCTGAATAGGCAATTTGTTTCATTAGGAACATCATGAATTAAGGTCATTGTAGATACAAAAAGTCATAAAAAGTCCTCAATAGGCAATTTGTTTAATGATAAACATCATGAATTACGGTCATAGTAGATAGTGAAAGAGGAGATTAAAGTGTTAAAAGGACTTCCACACAGATTTTGGTCTTTTTGAATCTGGTAATAAATGTTTCAAATGCATCATGAAAGGCATAAAAAAAAGTGCCTCCACAAGGCTTGGACCCATGACCTTAAGATCAAGTCACCCTAACCACAAGGCCACTTAGACCTACGCAAATTTACGAGAGTTCCGCGCGAATCCATTGTATCTGCTTAACATTTCTGTATAAGATACATTAAATTTAAAGTAAATGCTTAACATTTCTTTATAAGATGCATTACATTTAACGAAGAAAGGAACATATAAACACTCCAGCCACATACAAGTGTGATCCCCCGCGCGACCTGGGTGGAAACAGCCTCAGACTCGGGTAAGACGTGACCCCTTGCTGGTTACACAGGTTCGGTTCCTCCTGACATTCCACCTTTCCAACAGACACATTAGGGGTGCCCTTCATCATCTGTAAATATAGAATGTTTACTGGAAAACTACAAGTAAAAATTTTTAAACTGGTTTGATAATTATTTCACCATTCTGACATAAGCCATCATTGATTTGACCATAATGACATTGACTGAATCGGCCATTCTGATTTCCACTTATTTAACCGTTACAACTTGCAATGATTTTGCCATTCTGACTTGCACTGACTTGGCCATTTTGACTTGCATTGATTTAACCACTGACATATGCCAGTATTGATTTGGCCATTTTGATTTGCATTGGTTTGACCATTCTGACATAATAAATATGCCAGCAGCGATTTGACCATTCTGACATATGGCAGTATTGATTTGGCCATTCTGATTTTCACTGATTTGGCCATTCTAACTTGCACTGCCCCAAAAACTTAGTCTTAAACTTAAATATTAGCCAATACAAATCTTTGTAACAAATCAAAATGCAAGTTCAATGGTCAAAATTTAAGATGCAGCCTAAGATTAGTTTTGTAGTTTGGGGCCAGATATGGTCGTTCTGACTTGACCAGTATTAACTTTAACCTTTGCCAGCCTGTTCCACTCTGGCATCATCTGTAGGCAAGGACCGCACCAGGACGTGTAGAAATCTATGAGCCAGATTTCCTCCTCGCCCTTCCCCACCACCAGCTGCTGGAACGAGGCATAGTCCAGCTTCACCACCGGGGGCGTCAACGTGTCCTGCAACGATACGATAGAGGTGTGTCGTGGGAAAATCGGGTTCAATGCATGTGCGTAAAGTGTCGTCCCAGATTAGCCTGTGCAGTTCACACAGGCTAATCTGGGACGACACTTTCCATACATGCATTAAACCTGATTTTCCCATGACACAGCACAGGCTTATCCGGGACGAGACTTTCAATCAAACAGTGGATTGATGTTTAGAAGAGACTTCCTTGAAACAGAAAATGCCATAAAAGCCTCCGATATAGTTTGAGTTTGAATCTATTTATTTGAGCTCAATTGTGTCGAAAGCCTGAGGCTTATTGAGACACTTTGAAGTCTGTTTCCTGGGTAGAAAACCAGAACTTTGTGTATTTTAAGACAGAGGATTCGACTACTCCCGGAGTAGGAAATGAACTCATGATCTCCTGGGGCCGTATTTCAGAAGAATCTTAAGTGCATCTGAAAACATTTTCATTTAAGTTGAAAATTTCAAACTGTTATATATATTTTACAAAATGTGTATAATTTTGTTATTCTTTTTATGTTTATATGAACAAACAGGTGATAATTAATAAACAGTAAGCACAATGCACTGTACAAAAGAAATAACGAGTTAAATAAAATGTTGATATTAAGGTTAAGAATAAGATATTACTGGTACAAAAGATGTTTCTGGAATACAGCCCCTGAACTATATCCATTACACCACTGCAACTCAAATGTCTAATACAGTTTTCATGTCATGATTTAAATATGAGTTGTTGTTAATGAAATGGTTACACCAAGAAACAGCCCATTTGAATTATTTTAGTGCAAATTAGGTCAAGGTCAAAGTGAAGTAGGGTGATATGGGTGGATAGGGAATGGTCATAAGCAACAACTGTGCAAGTATCCAAGTGTTGTAGTAAGCGGTGTTGGTGCTAGACGAAACGGTAAAATCTACTTAAACTTTACACGGACGGACAGGACAATCACTATAATTTTTTTTTTTTTATGCCTCCCACATCAAGTGCCGGGGGCATAAAAACTTTTTTTTTTTCAAATATACAAATAAAATCCAAACTGACCTGTATGAATTCCACCATGGCATGCACATTGTGGTGACCATGGTACTGGTGTGGTATGGTCTGGTTGTACAGAATGGTGGTCGGGTACGAGCGCACATTGTACTGAAACAGGGGAAACAACTCTGCAGGAAAACATTTTGATAGTTGTCTCCCTGTGATATTAACTAATGTACAACACAAAATAGTATATTTCATTCAAAACAATGACAGCAAATCATCAAGAAACGAGGAAAGACTTTTTGCCTATCGTTCCAATTCAATAAGAAATATGATTTCCACTTCCACTTCAAAAGACATTATCCCAAATCATATTAAACATTTTTTTAAGGCAATTTACATGTAAATAAGTCTCATTAACATCCCATAATTCTGATAAGGAAATCAAAATTACAATTATTAATTTCTGCTCCAGCATCTGTATGGAACAGTATTAGTTTAAAAATTACATGATGCATTCTGACGTTTTTCATTCGTTAAATTCTTGCTCTGCTTCTTGCCATTCTTGTTCTTCTTCCTTCTCTTCATCATGCTTTTCTTGACATTTTTGTTCTTTGTCCTTCTCTTCCAAATGTTCCTTTTCTTCATTCTCTTCAAAAAGTTCCTATTCTTGACAATTTTCCACTTCTTCCTTCTCTTGGAAACGTTCCTATTCTTGACATTATTGCTATTCTTCCTTCTCACGTTCCTATTCTTGACATTATTGCTATTCTTCCTTCTCACGTTCCTATTCTTGACATTATTGCTATTCTTCCTTCTCACGTTCCTATTCTTGACATTATTGCTATTCTTCCTTCTCTTGGAAACGTTCCTATTCTTGGCATTATTGCTATTCTTCCTTCTCACGTTCCTATTCTTGACATTATTGCTATTCTTCCTTCTCTTGGAAACGTTCCTATTCTTGACATTATTGCTATTCTTCCTTCTCTTGGAAACGTTCCTATTCTTGACATTATTGCTATTCTTCCTTCTCTTGGAAACGTTCCTATTCTTGACATTATTGCTATTCTTCCTTCTCTTGGAAACATTCCTATTCTTGACATTATTGCTATTCTTCCTTCTCTTGGAAACGTTCCTATTCTTGACATTATTGCTATTCTTCCTTCTCACGTTCCTATTCTTGACATTATTGCTATTCTTCCTTCTCTTGGAAACGTTCCTATTCTTGACATTATTGCTATTCTTCCTTCTCTTGGAAACGTTCCTATTCTTGACATTATTGCTATTCTTCCTTCTCACGTTCCTATTCTTGACATTATTGCTATTCTTCCTTCTCTTGGAAACGTTCCTATTCTTGACATTATTGCTATTCTTCCTTCTCACGTTCCTATTCTTGACATTATTGCTATTCTTCCTTCTCTTGGAAACGTTCCTATTCTTGACATTATTGCTATTCTTCCTTCTCTTCCAACTTTTGTTTTATTGCTACATGCTACATTATTGCATCCGTATAAATTATAAAGACGCTTTAAACATTCTTTAAATACAACAAATAGAAAATGTACAATACATAAAAAACGCATGTAAGATAAACGAATACAGAACGTCATAATGACCATTATTGTACCTCACTTGATTATTTCTCTATATAATGCATATAAACTGAAGCGAGCAACAATTTGATACGTCGCCATGCAATGTCGCCCGCTACGGCTATGTTGCCTGCTACCGCTATGTCGCCCGGTACGCGAATGATACAGGATTGTTCGGTATGATAAAATAAATATTGACTTCCTTGATGGTGACAGTGCTTCTTGTCAACCCTCGACAAACACTGTCGACCTCGGCTTTACGGTGTTGCCTCGGGTTGACAATACGCACTGTCACCCTCAAGGAAGTCAATATTTATACGACATAATGAAGCATATCATATTATTACATCTGGTGGCGCATCTCTGTTAAGTTCTGCAGTTTCTGTACTGTCTTACTAAACACCGAATATGAATTCATATTCGCGAAAATGACCAAAAACACCGACTATGCAAGTTATTTTTATTGTTTGTTTTATAATTCATTGATGCTTAAATTGACATACAACCTCAAATACAATAAGTGTATTAAACAGTCACCACGAAAGTCGTAAATTTATAACTGGCCAAGAGGACCGGTAATACCCCAGATATTACTGGCCTGGACAAACTATTACTGGCCACTTATTTTTTGCAAGAAACATTTAAATATGATAAAAACAATATCTTTGAAGAAAACGAAAACAATATACACTTGAGAGTGCTTTATTAACTAAAGCTACTACATGTTAATTTTGCAAGATATATATGAATTCAATTGTATTTGTCAAAGTCCCTTCAGGGTCTTCAACACTGTTATGGAAACAGATACAGCAATCGCTGTCATAAAATATTTTTGACCGAAATTTTCACCGGACACGAGGACCAGTATTCAGACAGTTTTTCCCGGACCTCACTGATCTTTTTCGGCAATGTCCGAGGTCTGACGGTCTTTCGCACAGACTGTTAAAGTTGTCAATATTTTCTGGTAATAAATTTTACTATTTAATATTTTATTTTTGGCCCCAAACGTAACTCAACCCAAATGGACCTTAAATGAATCAAAATTCTTTATAAATATAGTAATAAAATGTACAATACAACAAAATAATGGCAAATATTGGCAAAATGTTGCCTAAACAAACGAATAATTGTATTTAATTTTATTTGTTGTACAAATAAACAATAATGACTACAATGCATAGGTTACAGTATATGTTAAATTGCAAATGAGGGTGTATGGCTTATATTGCGAAAATAATTACAATTTCCTGTGATTTCATCATTTTACAGTGTTCTGATTGGCTGAAATGCATCATGTGACAGGCTTTTATTTTTCTATGAAACCAGTTGCCTCTATTAATAGTCATGAGGGACATTAATAGTCATGAGGGACTACTTTTTATTGTTGTTTACATGCAGTGCTGTCACACACAAAAAACACAAATAGAAATACTGTAACACATTTATTCACATTTATCAAAAAAAGAATTAATAATAAATAAATTAATTAATTAATAACAAAGTATAAACATGTAAAATGTATGTTGTTTCTTTCTTTTTGCCTATTTGATGAGCATTATGCATGAAAGAAAAGAAATAACATACACATGTAGAGAGAAAATTCAACACAAACATAAAAAAAAATACTTTTTGGATAAAAATAAAGGGGTATGTACGATTTCAATATAAACATTTCATTTTCTCATAATCTGAACAACATAAATGAGAGGACGAATAGAATCAAGGGAAGTTAAAATAAAAAGAAATAAACAGATATTTGTACCATACTTCATATGTGTTTTTTTTTAATGAACTTCATGATAACGACAAATTTATTCCTAGTGCTGTGCCGATACGACACCTTTAATCGCTTTTGTGCGAGAAACAAAAAGCATGAGAGAAACAAAAAGCATGTCCATAATGTGTCGTATGAACAATCTGCACAGACCTTAAGTCAACACGCAACAAATATTGGGGATTTCCCAAAATTTTACATGTATCATGCACAATGAAGAGTTTTCGACTGGAAGACGAAAAGTATTTTAAAGTATTTCAGCTTTATGCAAATTAGATACCAAAAACTGACCTTCATACATCGATGAAGCGCCAAAAAGAGCGTTTCAATTCTTAAATAACGTTGATCCTTTTAACGTTTTTCCTTATGTTTGGGTGAAATACTACTACTACTACTACAACAACTTATTCTTTTTCTTCTGTTGCTGCTGCTGCCTGCTGCTGCTGCTGCGACTGCGACTGCGACTACGACTACGACTACTACTACTACTACCACTACCACTACGACTACCACTACCACTACCACTACTACCACTACCACTACTACTACTACTTCACCTTCTTTCTACTAATACTACTGCTGCTACCACCGCCACCATCAACACCACCAATAGTACTACAAGAACTAATACTAATAATAATAGATCGACAAGTTACTCGCGCAACCCGTTGAAAGAAAATAGTATTTAACACAAAGTAATTCATTTACTTGTTATCGATATATACTGTTTTGATCAGAGTGTGTAATGGTTTTTAGAGAAATGTTATATTGTAAACGATTTCGAGTGATTCTAGAATAACCACATCGCATTGTTTTTAAACGGAAAATAATATTATAAAGGCTTTTTTTTCTTTTGTTGAATCGTCATAACTCGTAAGTGACGTTCATCATCGTTAGGTTCCGTAAAGTAGTAAACTTGAGTTCTTCCCCTTGCAAAAGAATTTTAAAAATGCATTTTTTACGAAAATGCATTTGTCTATTTTTATGTACGTTCACATTGCTAAACGCATACCACAATGCATTATAGACAAGCTAAAATACAAAAATTACATGAAATGTTGAATTTAGCAATAAACTTGTAATGTAAAACGTCAGTTGGAAGAGAAGGACCAATAGCAAGAATGTCAAGAATAGGAACACTTGGAAGAGAAAGAACATGTGGAAGAATGTCAAGAATAGGAACACTTGGAAGAGAAGGAACATGTGGAATAATGTCAAGAATAGGAACATTTGGAAGAGAAGGAACATGTGGAAGAATGTCAAGAATTGGAACATTTGAAAGTGAAGGAACATTTGGAAGAATGTCAAGAATAGGAACATTTGGAAGAGAAGGAACATGTGGAAGAATGTCAAGAATTGGAACATTTGGAAGAGAAGGAACATGTGGAACAATGTCAAGAATTGGAACACTTGGAAGAGAAGGAACATGGGGAAGAATGTCAAGAATTGGAACACTTGGAAGAGAAGGAACATGGGGAAGAATGTCAAGAATAGGAACACTTGGAAGAGAAGGAACATGTGGAAGAATGTCAAGAATTGGAACACTTGGAAGAGAAGGCACATGTGGAAGAATGTCAAGAATTGGAACATTTGGAAGTGAAGGAACATGTGGAAGAATGTCAAGAATAGGAACATTTGGAAGTGAAGGAACATGGGGAAGAATGTCAAGAATAGGAACATTTGGAAGTGAAGGAACATGGGGAAGAATGTCAAGAATAGGAACATTTGGAAGTGAAGGAACATGGGGAAGAATGTCAAGAATAGGAACATTTGGAAGAGAAGGAACATGGGGAAGAATGTCAAGAATAGGAACATTTGGAAGAGAAGGAACATGGGGAAGAATGTCAAGAATAGGAACATTTGGAAGAGAAGGAACATGTGGAAGAATGTCAAGAATTGGAACATTTGGAAGTGAAGGAACATGTGGAAGAATGTCAAGAATAGGAACACTTGGAAGAGAAGAAACATGTGGAAGAATGTCAAGAATAGGAACATTTGGAAGTGAAGGAACATGTGGAAGAATGTCAAGAATAGGAACATTTGGAAGTGAAGGAACAAGTGGAAGAATGTCAAGAATAGGAACATTTGGAAGAGAAGGAACATGTGGAAGAATGTCAAGAATAGGAACATTTGGAAGTGAAGGAACATGTGGAAGAATGTCAAGAATAGGAACATTTGGAAGTGAAGGAACAAGTGGAAGAATGTCAAGAATAGGAACATTTGGAAGAGAAGGAACATGTGGAAGAATGTCACGAACAGGAACATTTAGAAGTGAAGGAAAAAATGGAAGAAAAGGAACATTTGGAACAGAAGGAAGAAGAACAAGAATGTCAAGAAGAGCATGATGAAGAGAAGGATTAAGAGCAAGAATTTAACCAATGAAAAATGTCAGAATGCATCAAGTAATTTTTTAACTAATACTATTCCATACATTTGAAAGCGCATTGCCCTTTAATAAGAACATTCAGTATTTTCAGACTCTCAATATTTATTGAACGCGCATGCAGCTTAAATAGCTAGAAATGTTTCAATAGACGTTTCCACAAATGTCAATCATACGCAAATCATTCTAGTATTTTATCCAATCATTGTACTCAAAATCCCGTGTTAAACCGTTAACCTATTTTACCCATAAAAACATGTGCTATAGCTTGAGATGTGTTTGTGACTATTAATGAATGGAAATCCATCACTTGACAACAGCTGTGGAGGACTTTAGATGTAAAAGACTAAACACTGGAAAGATCTGTACAATACCATTCCACACAGATCTGCATGGATTGTGCAGTCGACGGTGCCGAAGTTCACCACATCACCAAAGTTCTGGGCCGTCTTTCTGAACTCTGGTAGAAGCTTCATACAAGGCGGGCACCACTAGAATTAACATGAAGGGATTAAATTTAGTTGTGTTTTTATGTAGTTCAATGTGAATGTAATCAAAGCTGATCCTCAATTATGAGCAAGGCCTTCTTTGATTCTCATTTTGTAAAATTTACTTGCTCTCAAGTTATAATAGAAGAATTCGCTCTTACTTGGCCAAAATGCTAGTTTTGATGACTGTAATAGCAATAATAAAAATAATATGAAAACTCATAGGTTTATTTAACATGACGAGGGTTCAGCATGAAACTGTTGTATCTGCTTAACATTTCTATATCAGATACAAGAATTTCACGCTCAACCCTTGAAATTTAATGCTCAACTAATTCAAGCAGTCGTAAATTTGCAAGGGAGGTAACTCACAGGTGCGAAGAAGTCAATAAACCAGGCCTGCTGACTGGAGGGTCCCACACGATGAGTCTCGAAGTCACGTGGTCCGAGGGCTTCCAGTCTGATCACCGAGGCATCTCGTGCAAACGCTGCTACATCATGGGCAGTGACACGGCCTGCCAACAAATTTAAATAAATTAGGAGGTTTGAGCTTGAAACTAATGTATCTTCTTAACATTTCTATATCAGACGCAATAGTTTCATGCTCAACTATCAAAAGTAAGAAAAAATTAGGCAGTTTCCCTAAAGCTATTATATTTTTCCACCTTGAAAAACAACTTTCTTCCAGTTCTTTACATAAATCAACTTTCTTCCAGTCCTTTACAGAAATAAACTTTCTTCCAGTCCTTTACATTTGTTTTCTGCACACATATGTAACATCCTAATAATCAAGTGAAAGTGAAAGACAAGCATTTTGATGCCATGAACCATCTACGTACGGCATGATTGTATTCTATTAAAGTTTGAACTTAAGCAGTATTCGAACATTGGCCATGATTACTTTGGGACCAGTTTGCATTTACCAGAATGGTTTTTTAGTTACAAATACTGTTCAAACATGCAGATAACGCCACAGTAACTAATATTTTGTAATAGCTAATTGCTAAGCTCACCGAGTTTATTAATAACAATGAGAGACATTTTCCTTCAGAAACTTTGATTAAAAAGCTTTAAAATGAAACCCCAGAGACAACTTCGATAACACTCCGAAACATTTTCCTCTAGAAAGCCTTCTTCAAAGCTTAACCACCTTAAACAGAAAATTCCCATACCATAGTATATCTCATATCCGCCGGACTGTTTGAAGACGAGGAAACTGGGGAACTTGTGTATGTGCAGTTTGTTACACATGTCCCTCACTAACTGGCAGTCCACACGACCAACCTAGGGTAGACAAACGCTCGTCATTGGTTTAAATGTTAGTTTAGTTTAGTTTAAACCTATTTATTTAAACTCAACTGTGTTGAAAACCAGAGGCTTACTGAGACACTTTCGTGTCCGTTTCCTGCGAAGAACCAGTGCTTGGAGTCGTTTGAGAGAGATCATTCAAAAGCTCCCAGAATAGGGATCGAACCCACCATCTCCAGTTTACTAGGCAGACATCACATCCATTACATTGCGACAACTTCTTTAAACATCCCTTCTTATTTTTAAATGTCATTGATTCATGTAACACAGTCATTTGTTAACAACTGGACAAGTCTTGTGACTGGCAGTTTTACAGCTCAATATATTGATACAGAAATCTGTTGTCAGTTCTACATAACTTCACAGCATATTTAAATACTAATAACTTTTTCAATAGTGGGCTTGAAGTTAGACTGAATGGTGTAAACAAATGCTCAAAATTATTTTGTTGTACTCACTTTTTTTTTACATTCTAAACACAAATTTTTCTACCTGCAGGCTACCTGAACATGAGCATTTTTAATATTCATCTTAGTCTTAAACATTTGACCAATGGAAATCAAAGCTCAAATGTAACAAGCATTCTCACTGGTCAATATTTTAAGTTGAGACTAAGTTTAACCTCCAGAATGTTCGTAGTATTGAGGCCAGGTTTTCAAATTTTATGAAATATTAGAGAACCAAAGCATACAGTAAATGTCAGGGTTTACTCTGCCTTAGTTAAATTAGCCAATGGCTACAAATTAGCACATTTGGCTACACAAAAATGTTGGCTGCAACTTTTTCTTTAAAAACCCCCCAAAAATAGCCAAAATGAGAAATATGTTGATGTAGTACGGTCAAATTGGCTATAGAAAATTGTAAGCCAGGGGGAGCCCTAAATGTAAATATATCCCAAAACAAATGTTGGTTACCTTGATATCAGAGAGCATGGCGGGCAGTTTACGCAGCTCCAGATGTCTTCCCTCCTCCCCCTCGACAAAATGAATGAGCCACGGCACTTCCTCTCCCGCCTTCAGCTTCTCTCGAATTTCCTGGATAACACATATGCAAGATATGAGGCGCGTCGTGGGAAAACCGGGCTTAATGTGTGCATAAAATGTCGTCCCGGATTAGCCTGTGCAGTCCGCACAGCCTAATCAGGGACGACACTTTCCGCTTGTATGGTATTTTCTGTTTCAAGGAAGTCTCTTCTAAACATAAATCCACTGTAAGCGGAAAGTGCTGTCCCGGATTAGCCTGTGCGGACTGCACAGGCTAATCCGGGACGACACTTTATGCACATGCATTAAGTCCGGTTTTCCCACGACACGCCTCATATTTTTTTTACAATAATATATTGTCACCATGTATTGCATGTGCAAGATATTTTTACGATAATATATTGTCATGATGTATTGTCAAATGACTGAATTGTTAAACATCCTTACTCACTGATATGGCTAAAAATTAAATAGAGGCCATACTGGTGTGGTCTAGTAGAACTTGTATTACACTCAGCCACATGGTAGTACCGGTAATAAGATTTAAGATTTAAAAAACTTGATACCGTATCATCATCTTCCATAAAGCTTAGGTTTTTATTCCCTTTTTCTTGTTAACATTCAAATACATTTTGGTGGCAATAAAAAGCCACAGATTTTTGTCTAAACAGAGGACTGTTAACACCTATGGCATACCGAATATGTACATTTTACGAGTCAAACTGCTTACCCCGAGTTTTTCCTGGTCGAGGATTGTGACATCAGGCAGCAAAGAGAGGATCTGATTGGTTATCTCCTGGGCTACCAGGCTGCTGATTGACTGAAATATAAAATATATGTGGCGCGTCGTGTGAAAACCGGTCTTAATGCATGTGCGTAAAGTGTCGTCCTGGATTAGCCTGTGCAGTCCCCAGACCGGTTTTCTCACGACGCGCCACATATCATCAAGTATAAATCACACAGTTACACACAAGATGCATACCAATTCTATTAATTACACAGTTTAGTTTTCATAATATATAGGATTGTAATGGAATACAAATATATTCCATAGAAAAACACATTCACGGACAGGCAAAAAATTAGCAGATGTATTCATTAAAGTAGTTCAAAATACAGCTTGTATATGCTTGCTGTTGTTTCTGTATGATACACTTATGAAACTAGATGTTTCACAGACTCTCATGACCCTAGGACACATGTTTGGACTCAGACAAAGGGCACCAACACTAATTTTTGCCTCCACAAATTCATTTTCATATATATTCTATAGTGGAAAAAATGACAAATTGGTCGCAGTCAAAATTCCTCCTTTACGATCAACTACACGTTAGGGTTCTTCAGCTGTGAAAGTTTGAGCAAAATCCACCAAGCAATTAAAGAGGAGTTGTGTCTACAAAATTTCAGTTCGTTCGTATGGAAGGACGTACAGATGGACGGACAAGTGCAATCAATGCTTAATGCCGCCCACTTTGTGGGGGTAAAAAAAAATCTTCAAGCTTATTTGATACAAAAAGAAATAACAGCAACGGATATCAAAATATGCACACTCACCAGCCCTTGTCCCTTCTCGACGACACCGTCTGTGTAGTAGAACGTGCCGGCCTCCACACCGAGTGTCTCACACAGGTTCTCATTGCTACCATGGCAACTTAATGTGCCAACATTCACTAGCTCACTCTGAAATTCACAATTTACAACAGCAGGCTATCAGCTGCTTTACACCACATAAGCCAATTATTTTTGAAAATATGTAAATTACCTGTGCGCATTGAATTGGCAAATATAGCACTAAAGATCCTAAATTGAGAAAATCATTCACTATCTTGTTTGTATAATTTTTAAGCAAGGTTCCAGTATTATAAATTCAAAGAAAATTCACTGAAAAAGTTCTATTTACCACTAATGACCACTGTGAAAGTACTGACTTTTATTGACGTGCGGAGATAATTCTATCTGTGATGTAGAAATTGGAATCAAGTCAAGTAATAATAAATTTGAGTCGAACTAAATAACAGAATAACACAAGCTCTGCAGAGGAATGCAATGTGAAGCTGGTTTAAGACCATGAGATTGATCTACTAAATATGACTTACTAGTATTCCTGCGACTTTCAGAGCTGTGCTGGTTGTCAAACAATCTGAAACAGGAAAATATGTGACATTTTATAAACAAACACAGAGCATTTTTGTAACCTAACCTAACCTTTACTTCAACATGCTTAAATTCAGTCAAGGGAGATACATATTTATTCTGACTCTCGAGGGAGACAATCTTTATACACTTACTGTACTCCTTGGAGCTACTCCCCCCATGGTGGTTTACAGTAACAACTACTACCATGAGTGAAAAATTGGGAAGAGTAAATTTTTAAAGATTTTTTTTATTTTATAAAACCCTGAAATATTGCATTATTCGTCTTGACATGTATACTGAGAATTAAACAAAGATAACTAAAGAGAGTAAACATAACAATGCAAGGATTTTACAGTGTCCACCATTTTAATTTACATCATGTGATTTGAGACTATTACAGGCTGTCAACCAAGTTACCAAGAAAATATAGGAACAATATAGGAATACTTTCACCAAAAATATAGGACTTTTTGTAATTTTTTATTCGCGAAAATATCGGAATTTTATGGTAAAAATACTTCATTATAAGGATGATATGGGATCATATTCTAGCCGGATAAGGCAATAATTTTATAAGCATTGGTTGACAGCCTGCTATTGTCATGTGGAGGTTGGTTCCCTCTGGGAACTGATTACAGCTAGGCTCGAAACCAGTCAATTCTCAGTGGAGAGGTTGTAATTGCCATTTCTCAAGGGAGACTATCCTTTATTATCTTACCTCCACCTTCTCCACAGAAAGAGATCAGCCAAGGGAGCTCATTCTCATTCTGATTGACAGTTTCTTCAAAGTTCCCTGACCATAGCTCGAATACCCTCACTTTGGTGTGTTTCAAAGCATACTTCACTAACTCCTTTCTTGTTTTGTCACCATAGTATTTCTCTTTCTGTAAAAGCCAAACCAGGAGTATATCACTCCGCTATTTGCCACAGTAGCCATCACCTACTCATTCAAAGATTTGGCTACAGCAATTTGGTTATGCCACTAGTTTTTTTCTTCATAAATACCAATAACATACTGAAAGTAAGTAGGATTTAAACATAGTAAGGTAAATTTAGCTAATTAGCTTATTTACACGGATGAGCCCTAACAATTTCCTAAATGTCCTCGATCTAGAAGGAGAAATATCAACATGTAAAATGTGAACATCATCACAACCGTTTAATTAAGTCCTACCATGATTGAATTAATCTTCTAAAATACGTAAACACTTTGCTTTAGCTGACCGAGATGTACACGTACATGAATAATGAAGAGTATTACTATGACCTGTACGTACATTGGGATACAACATCAACGAGGGGTAGGAGCCAATCCCCTGCATCCTACACAGCTGCCACTGGTCCTCGCAGTTCACGGCACCGATCCTGATCACGCCCGCCAGTTCTCGTGCAACCTCTCGCCACTAGATTGTTTAAATTTCAATAGATGCAGAATCCTGCTTTTTGACGCAAACAAAGGGCAAGTTAAACACTTCTGACTAGAGCAAATACTAGTAATCTGCATTGCAACATTTTGATGGAATTGTTTTCCATTAGATAACTTCAAAAGCACTAAAAACAATCTTTGTATCAACCTTTGTGAAGACAAATTACCATTTGCAGAGCATTTAACAAATACATGTATGCAAAAACAAAATTCCTGTGACTTCCATATACTGACCCCTGAAATGTTCATTTTGACCACTTGACATTTCATCCCAGTGGTCATTTGACTCCTGGTTTTCAAAATACACTGAAATCTCTGTTCAATACATGATTACCAAAGCTGTTATATACTGAAAGTATTTTGTATTAAATGAACTGTGCAGGGTTAACCATTCGGTTATTTCATTAATGAAATCTTAAGATTTGTATATACACACACATATAATAACTAGACACAGTGTAAAGTTTCTTATTGGTGGTGTAAGTTTATGGCAATAATTACAATTACAGATAGTATGTTTGACATAAAAACAAAATAGGGGAGTAAAGGTATTTACTGACATTACCATGCTATGACAAAGGAAAATTCATCAGTGTGTGTGTGGCGAGAAGGGGTGGGGTTTCTTTTTTTTTTTTGGGGGGGGGGGGGGTTGAAAATACTTACAGTTGGTGCCAGTGTGTGGCAGTGGGAACAATGTGGAGAATAGAAGTTCACAAACCAAACATCATCTGTACTCTCAACTGACATCTCTGAAATGATAAAAGTCTCAACCTTTATTATTCCTTATCTTGCAGAAAATGAAAACGATAATATTTTGTATTGTTATACATCTCAACATAGATTACTAACAAGCAGAGTTTTATAGTCGAATTAAGAAATCATTTTCAATTTATCATTGCCAATAAACAACTATTTGGAGTTCTCATGCATAGGAATAAAACCACTAGGGCATTAACCCGAGTGGATTAATAGCCAAGCATCAGCATGACAAAGAGTTGTTTATTGGCCGATAAACAACAATAATGCAAACGTTATTTCGATTCTAGCATGATTTGACAAATATATTTGCAATTGCAATGAGAACTATATTTTACTATGCTCCGTTCAGAATCGGGACTTCTTTTTGCTGTGTTTATTGGGTAGTTTAACAACGATAATTTTGTTCTTTGTCTATAGAAAAATCTATGAGTATCATGTTAGAATTAAATAAAGAAGGGATAAACCATTTACTGAAAATAGGTAAATCATGTTTGACTATTCATAAACACATTGCAATCATCTAACTATTTTAACATATAATCCTTCATTAATGCTGTGTATCGAGGTTACCCTGATTTACCTGTATGGATTCATCCATGTTAATAACGATTCTCACTTGCATTTTACCAACTTTACATTATGTAATTCATGTTCATGCTTTGTACTTATATTTTGAATTACATTTCCCATTGTATATCAAAAAAATAATTATGGTACTTCAGAACTCTCAATATTAATCAAGACATTTTAGCACCCTGCTAATTTGCTCTGGATCCTTCCCTACATCACTGTACATGTATGTCTTTATATTTCAATTGTCCATTCAGCAGAACAGTTTCTAACAATGAAAATAGACAATGAACAAAAACAAAACTAATTCAAAAACAGGATGCTACTTTTATCATACATATGATCTGTGACGTTTTGATGAGTGACATTAATAGAAATTTGAGTAGGAAGCATTCAACAGTTGAAAACTATGAAATATTGAGATGAACAAGTCCAAGTCCTATACTTGAACTTTAACAAGTCTAAAATAATGCCAGTACATACCAGGGTATTGGAAACACACATATTTTGTATGGTGCCAACAATCTTAAACAGCAAATAATTATATTTACTAAATTTTATTTGAAGCAAAGCTGAAAATTACTTATTTTTTACTTGCAGGACCCTTGTTGGTGATGAGCATTGAATGTAGTTGTACAATTACACAAACATCATTCTTACAAAGAAGGGTAAATGATGCTTCACATGTACACATTTTTTTATGCAATTGTGCTACTCAAATTACTTATATCATTCAAAAAGATGAAAATGTGAAAATGAGTTTGTTTTTTGTTTGTTTGTTTGTTTATTTGGGTTTAACGGCAACTCAACACATTATGGTCATATCGTGTCATTCACGTATGCTGATTTCTATATATATTAGGAAATGTGAACTAAATTGTGAAAATGAGACACAGAAAGAATATTATGTTACGTGTACATCTTGCTGAACAGAAGATTAAGGATGAATAAGAGATGTTTGTAAAACATGTATGCTCCCGACTTGCAGCCAAGTTGTGAATATGTGCAATTGTTAAGAAAATTTTTTAATATGCAATCCCAAGCGAGGTCTCGATATATGGTATCTATGTATGAAGTTTCATTAAAATATCTCAATGTGTTCTCAAGTTATTGAGCGGAAACCGTTTTTCTATTTTTAGTAACGGTAACCTTGACCTTGACCCCACCCACCACATATGCAATCCCAAGAGTGGTCTTAATATAAGATATCTATGTATGAAGTTTCATTAAAATATCTTGATGCGTTCTCAAGTTATTAAGCGGAAACCATTTTCTATTTTTAGTAACTGTCACATTGACCTTGACCACACCCACCCCATATGCAATCTCAAGCAAGGCTTCGATATAAGGTATATATGTATGAAGTTTCATTAAAATATCTTCATGAGTTCTCAAGTTATTGAGCGGAAACCGTTTTTCTATTTTTAGTTATAGTGACCTTGATCTTGACCCCACCCACCCCATATGCAATCCCAAGCGAGGTCTCGATATATGGTATCTACGTATGAAGTTTCATTAAAATATCTTAATGGATTCTAAAGTTATTGAGCGGAAACCGTATTTCTATTTTTAGTAATGGTGACCTTGACCCACCCAACCCATATGCAATCCCAAGCGAGGTCTCAATATAAGGTATATATGTATGAAGTTTCATTAAAATATCTGGATGCGTTCTCAAGTTATTGTGCTGAAACTGTTTTTTCTATTTTTAGTTATGGTGACCTTGACCCACCCAACCCATATGCAATCCCAAGCGAGGTCTCAATATAAGGTCTATATGTATGAAGTTTCATTAAAATATCCCGATGCGTTCTCAAGTTATTGAGCAGAAACCGTTTTTTCTATTTTTAGTAATGGTGACCTTGACCTAGACCCCACCCACCCTATATGCAGTCCCAAACGAGGTCTCCATATAAAGTATCTATGTATGAATTTTCATTAAAGGTGAAAGGCCACGCTTCTAACAAATGTTATTTATTCGTTAGAAACATAGTTTTAGCCATAAGAAATCAACTTCTCGTATCAGTTTTCATAATTAACGCTATTATAAGCGAGTATAGCATAAAAGACAACGTGATTTTGCGCATATTTCTATCGATAGGCCATTTTGTTTCAAACCGGAAGTGGCGTATATTCTTCCCAACGCGTTGTTTTATATATAGACTGTACAAATTACTTCAAAACTCGCGTTATTTCATTAAGTTACAATAACCAAAGACATAATTTATATTAAGTAGGATGTGTCAGATAAATGTAGGTTATAAAAACATATATGATAAAAATAGACTACACATAGTCCTTACTTTCTTCTTCTTAGACATCTGCTATAGGGATCGTTTACTTAGCACCACCTTGTGTTATCACCTTATCAGTACTAGACAAATGATAACAATATTTTATCTTTGAGATCAATGGAAATGGATCCTTAGTAGTCTGGGCTTCCTGCTGTCACCACAACCGAGATCGTAAACTGTATGGCCCCCCCAAACAACGATGACAATATCCTGTGTATTCCTACACAATAACGTGTCAAATGTAATATGAAGGTTTGACAAGTTGTGGGCATGGCAAATCCTGATTTCTGATTGGTTGATAGGTTTACGAATCATAATTATACTTGACTTAGACGTGGTCTGATTTGTTGCAGTAGTTCAGCCTTATGCATTGGCAATTTAAATTCAACTATCTTTATAATCAAACAGTAAGAAAGAAAAAAAAAGCGTTTTGTTGTAAACGTAGTCAAAAGATAATAAAAAACAACAACATTTTTCATGTAGTGTTTTAATGTTCTTCTATTACTCCATTATTTCAATACAAATGGTGTAGATAATTCAGATTTATGGCTACATAAGAAGCCCATCTAATTAAATTGTACAAGATTGTAAAGGACGATGTTAATATAATAATATACAGCCTGTTGCTGAAACATTGACTTTATTAAATATGAGAAAATAGTATATCCCAAAAAATTCTCACTATCCTGATTATAGATATACTGAACATATATTGTAAGCAATATTAGGATAATCTGCAGCATGCAAGTATTTTTTTTAAAGTAGAGTAACACGGAAAAATAAAACAATACATAAATTGTCGGCATGTATGTGCGTTAGCATATCACATGTATATGCTTTTTCTATGTGAAACATTATGAAATGTATATGTTTTTTAGTTAAAGTGCATGACAAATTGAAAAAGACACATAAGTACTTCACATTCATAAACTTTCACTGCACGTACATATTTCTTTTGTAGATGCTAATAATTATAGTCATTACACTTAGCAAACTGTGAAAGCGTTCTCGCACATTTGTAAGAGAGGTATCCAATGATCAAAACAACATCCTGTTTGTCACATGACGTAATAAGGGGTCGTATACAAACTGCCTTTCATTCAAGGCATGATGACACATCAACTGTAAAAACTGACATCTTGAATATAGTTGAAAGTGAAAAATGCAACCGTTAAATAACAATCGGGTCATAAAAAATTAATATAAATGAGCAACATAAACAACTAAGAGAATTAACTACCAAACATACGATTGTGAACTTTATTACTACACTTGTATGGAAATATAAAAGAATCAAAATAATTATGGATAAGTTAGATTGACGATCAACGAAAAGGTAAGTAATACAATTTGGCATAATCTACTTATAAATGATGCATGTGCTAATTGTCATTTACTCGTCCCGCAAGACGTTGTTTAAATATGATAAAATTCATTTTAAATAGCTGTTATGACATGTTAAAAGCAAGCACAACGACTTACAATACCTAAAAACAAAATATTGTCATAAAAGAATTGTTGAAATGCCAATTTTTGTTTAAGGAATTTAGTAAGTAATAATGGCGACCTATCTTATTAATGGAGCGTTGGGATTTAATCATCAAGAAACTGGCCGCGGAAATTACTGAGCGGCTTACGGAAATTGCCGATGAACAAAATCATCGTTTTTAAGCATCAAACTAATAATTTTCAAATTTTACATAAGCAACATTGTAATCTACTGACTTTTATCTACAAATATCAAAAGTATGTCAAAACGTGGCCGTTCACCTGTAAAATATCTCGATGCGTTCTCAAGTTATTGAGCAGAGACAGTTTTTCTATTTTTAGTAACGGTGACCTTGACCTTGACCACACCCACCCCATATGCAATCCCAAGCGAGGTCTCAATATAAGGTATCTATGTATGAAGTTTCATTAAAATATCTCTATGCATTCTCAAGTTATTGAGCGGAAACCGTTTTTCTATTTTTAGTTATAGTGACCTTGATCCCACCCACCCCATATGCAATTCCTAGCGAGGTCTCGATATAGGGTATCTCTGTATAAAGTTTCATTAAAATAGCTCTATGCGTTTTTAAGTTATTGAGCGGAAACCGTTTTTCTATTTTTAGCAACGGTGACCTTGACCTTTGACCTGTTGACCTCAAAATGTGTAGGCTTCTTTCTTTCCTCCCAAGTAAACAGCATACCAACTTTCATGATCGTAGGTCAAAGCGTTTTCTAGATATCGTGCAGAAACGAAATGGTCTAGGAACAGACCGACCGACCGAAATACCGACGGACAGGTGCAAAGCAAGATACCCCCACTTCTTCGAAGGGGGGCATAATTATCTGTAAGGCAACAATAGTATCATGCCTAATGGAGATTAAATTGAACATAATATGCGACAGCTGTGGCAGTTATTTGAACATAGTTATGTGAGGTGGTCCCACATTGTGCTATCAAAATTGATAACAATTTTCTAAATGGTAAAATATTCAAATTTTCCATTTATGGCCAAACCATCTTTGGACAAGTACACTGCATAATAATCCTACTGTTACATAACAAAATGATTTGGTAGTTTCAGATTTTTTCAAACTGGAGCTATTTTAATAAATGAATAGGCTATCTGCTACACCTAGAAACACTTGAAACCACTATGGAAAACACAGTCTGAACAATACCTGTTTTTAATTTAGTTTACTGTCCATGCTGTCGATATTGTTAACAGGCTTAAACGGCGAGAATAATTAAATGTAGTATTTTTCTACTTTCATAACCATGAAAATCTTAAGGTTTAAACTTTTTTTCATTTAAATAACTGTCTGTGCTATCATTATTGATAACAAGATTAAATGGTGAGAATAATTCAACTTTTCATTCACTGTCTCATTCTGACACTGCGCATGATCAAACTGGTAAAACAACGATGATTTTGTAGTCAATTCAGATTTTATTCTAAAATATAGGAGACTAGGAGCCAA
Organism: Congeria kusceri; assembly: GCA_027627225.1. Taxonomy (NCBI): domain Eukaryota; kingdom Metazoa; phylum Mollusca; class Bivalvia; order Myida; family Dreissenidae; genus Congeria; species Congeria kusceri. Next base: position 30,581,578 of record CM051040.1, read on the forward strand.
TTTTAATCAATCGCTGGACTAACTGATACACCATGGTCATAAAGCAAAAACTAAATTAACCATGAAAGTCGACGGCCGAAAATGATACATATTAAATTTAGTTGTTAATTTATATTTCCAAAAGGATAAGTGTCAACAATAGGAATAGAAACATACCAAAGTCAGCTCTGCTGAGTGTAATGATTTCAGGGTCATCGTCATAGATACCTGAAATGAAAAAAACTTATAATTTTAATTGCTTATAAATAATCTTTATGTAAGCATACATATCAATTTTTATATAACAAATAAAAGATAGCATATATCCTTGAGAAGTTTTAAAAACCATTTAGTGAACAATCGTGGGTCTTACATGCTGTCGGACTATTTAAAACTTAAACGAAAACATTCATAATTGGCCTCTTTACTAGGTTTACACTAACAAATATTAGCAGCCCAATTTTTTTTTTAATGCACATTTTTTAACATAAATTTTCCAATGAAATTGTAGAAATATGAATCCTTTTACAATACCCAATAAATTGGCAATGTTGGCTTATGTAACACAAACATAGCCTCTTTACAACAAATAGCCAATTGGCCTCATCATAAAAATATTAGAATGTTAATTACAACAGCAGTCAATTACCACGTATTTTCTGTGGCATGTAAAACTAGACTGTTTGCACTACAAAGAGCAAAGACTTCCAAGTTCAATGAGTTATAAGGTCACGAAGCTGAAGCAAAATTAATCCAACACTGAACTGTACCTGGTAGCAGAAGCTAGAAAGTAGTGCTTTCGTTTTGACTTGAGGAATTTGAGAAAACAGAGATCAACTATAATATATTTTTATATACCTTATTAATGCATTTTTAAGTGTCAAGACATTCATCATGGATAGCAAAATCTGATATTGCCTTACTTGTCTTTATTTCACAAGAGTGCTAGGTGTTCGCCATCTGTCCATACAGTAATAATATATATAGGATCTGACATGAGTTGTCATTTCATACCATAATTTATAAACGAATTTAGGAATTTTGTTAGTAAGCTGGCGAGCTTACTAATGAATTTCCTGAACGAGTTTAATTAAATATGGTATCAAATGACAACGAGTGTCATATCTTTTTTATCACATGCTTTTAAACAAAATAAAACCCTTCTAATTTTACAACAAAAAGTTGGTAAATTCTCAAAGTTGTGTACTGACGTGACGTCATTTCATGTTGACGACGTCATTTCACCAAAATAATGTCATGCGATTGGTCAGTCTAAGAATATGTAGCCAATGAAAACGCTCAAAATGTTATCTTACACGTGTGTAAGATAAAAATATTCATAATGGTTGTATTACACGGGAAACAAGGTATAGCATGTGATAAAGTAAATTCTGACAAAATTACACTTGCTCTGGGACAAGCTGGGTAGTATTGACAATAGATTTCGCCATTCATGTATACAATATCAAGTACTTAAAAAAAAGATTTCAAGGCAATCATGCTGGATTATAATTATTATTACTATTTTGCACTTTCTGCCACGTAAACATACCAAATTCTTCCTGATAGAATTTCCAGCTTTCATATTTCGGTCGTCCGAAGTCTTCAGATAGGCCCTCCTCTCCGTGGGTGTCATATTTCTTCCTCAGGTCCTCATCTTTCAGTACCTCGTAAGCTCGAGTGATCTTCAGGAACTTGTTATGGGCTTTAGGGTCGTCCTAAGAAAGAGAAGAAATACATTATCAATTTCTTCCAAATATTTGCCACTCCTACATCTATGTAAATTAAAATACTGGTGAACAGCATCCAAAATGGAGGCGTTGCTCTCTGTCTATTCATTTCCATTTATTTGATCATATAATGCATTTATTGAAACTGTTTAACCACAAGCCATGGTAAAACAATTCATATTTTACTCCCACTTTTAGTGTTTTATCCAGGAAGGCAGAGGGGCATGGCGCAATATATTCAAAAAGGGCATTTTAGCGCGCTGTGTTCTTTTCAAAGGGGGCACATGTGTGTCAGTGTGTTGTCTATGGGTATCATATTTATATATACAAATTTTATATAAAAAACAAAACATAAAAGCATGTTAGCACACTCTTGTACCAAATACAAGTTTTGGCACACGCAATATTCAATATTCACACGAATTAAACTAACGAGCAAAACATATTGTATGTTGTATGTCTGCCGAACGTGTTTATTTTATGTAATTCTCTTAATATAAGTGGTACGCGGCGTGTTTTAATATAAACTTGATTGTCCACAATGTACCTAAAGATTCGTAGCAAATATATAATTACCTTTCAGTTCTGTCTGTCCTCTGCACAAATTTTAATAAACTAATGGTATTTTTTGCCACTTTTACACTCTCCTTTCGAATTTTTGCCAACCTCCGTTTGCGCGACGGCATTTTCCGTCTTCACAAATATAAACAACAAGTTAATCAAAAAAACATTTTCACCAATTATTTTACACACACAAGTACAAAAACATGAACTGCTCTGCGTATGTAAGGTTTTGATGAGGAAAGTTTGAAAATAAAATAATATCTGTAATGTAAACTTCTGTGTGAGGCCATCTTAAATGACACGTCCGGAATATTTTGTAGGGGCTGGTATTTTTTTTGACATTTGGTGCCCAAAAGGTGTTGACAGGTAAGTCATATTTGACATGCATACCAATATACAACTGGGTTTCCTTTCACACCTCAAGTCTCTAGACAGAAAAACCGACTACCGGTGATCGGTATTTGACCCGAAGTTAAGCTACTAAAGGTAATTATTTTTAACTTTACATTTTCGCAGTGCTAAAAGTAGTTGTCAATTGAAATAATGAATCGTATTAATTCAAAACATCAATCCGTAATGACCACAAATAGTGAGATGGGTATTTGTCCAAATCTACGAGTTTACGTTATGTATCATTAAGTTAATGGTATACGCATTATCTATTAGACCTTAATGTCACCACTTTGGGTCGGTTTAAGAATCAGGTTCAAAAATCTAGCTGACAATCATTAGTACAGTAATCGCTTGAATCAAATCGCTTAGAAACGTGCGTCTGCAATAAATCGAGCACAGTAATCGATTTAATCAAATCGATTAAAAATGCATGTGTGCAATAAATCTAGCACAGTCAGAGCGACCATAACAGAAAACAGTGGGTGCCCTTTTCGCAGACATAGGGCCAATAAAAGTGGTCAAGAGGCAATTAAGATCGTTATCGATTAGGGCGAGTGGCGGCTTTTGCCTTAGAAAAGGACAAAGTGGCACTTGAAAAAATGGGCATGGCACCACACCGCGCACAAAGGGCCTGGATAAAACACTAACTTTACATAAACTATACGCTTCTGCATTTTTCACAATATTTTTTTTCATTTTAGTCAATGTTTCTGTAATTTTGTTAGAATACCTGACCTCAACTGAAGTAAAACTTTCCAAGCATAATTAACTCACAGGATTTTTATCTGGATGTTTGGTTACTGCAAGCTTCTTGAAGGCTTTCCTGATTTCCTTGTCGCTGGCGCCTCGTGCCACGCCCAGCAACTCGTAGAAGTCCTCACCGGCCAGCACACTGCAGACAACTGTGCACAGCAGAACCATTCGTACCCAACTGGCCATTATTGATGATGGCACCTAAAGTTTCATTTGAAAATTCTTTTTGACCTATACAATATGTGGGGATGTTGTTTTTACTAACATGAATTGGTGCTGATGCTTAATTTGATAAAACTTCCAAGATATATGGTTGTTTAAATGACCATAAGTACATAAGTTTTTTTTATGGGTTTCTCTTAATGATGCTGTTATCATAAATCAACAAATATAATAACCAGCCGAAAATGGTAGAAAAATACTTTTTGGATGTTTCGTTAAATTATTTACATATAATAAACAAATCTTTCACTTTTGTCTAAAGTTAAAATAAAGACCAAATTCGCATATTTGTCTACAACTTTTTCTAATGGACAGTCTTGTTATTTTCTAAATATTTTCTACTTCACTTTAACTGGCTAGATGGTTAGAAATCTATCAAAATAATTTGCGATAATGAGTTCTGCCAGTGAACTGATCAGTGGTTGCAAGAGTTTTAATTTGACCCTGAAATTCCGTGGTTTGCTGGAGGCAGTTTATTCTCTACGCAAAATGTGGTTCCCACTATATAGTTTTGATCAGGTGACAGGTGTATACACAAAAACTTGAAAGATAACCTCTGCATTAAATACACAGCTTTATGCACAGTTTACAACTATACATTTGTACTAGGTGCAACAGACTTACAAGTTTATTTCACAGCAAAAAATCCATCAGCAGAATGATACAAAATTCAGTGGCCCTATTAACATGATCTTAATTGCACCGTTACCAATTCAAAGTACATAACCTTTCTAGCTACCAAGTTACTATTCTAACTGTCATGCCGAGTTAGGGAGCACAACTTTTGTTAGATTTGGAAAAAACAGATCATACCACTTCCAATAATTTTTTAATGATTTTAGTTCGCATATTAGTTAAACACTGCATCCCACAGACACAATATTGCACTATTTTTTGAGAACATGAGGCAGAATTTATTTGCCTGTAAAATCCCTGTACTAGAAATGTAAACATAGATATGTATGCCATTGGCATATCATTTAATTAATTTTAAAGCGCTGAAGAACAACTGATTATTGACTGATGGTAGAAAAACATTTTGAAAAACTCACATGACTGTGTATGTTGCGATTATTCAAGTTCAAATTTTTATCCTTTGTTACTGCGCAGAATTTTGTTGTAACAATAGAACTTTTTTGGTCAGGCATCGCAGCATTTGTGTTAGGCCCTTATGGCCCCATTGCAATGTTTAATGCATTTGTATTATTGATACTAGCATCCCTTATTCTTCAGATACCATTCTATCTTAGATACCATTTCTTCACATGCTACTCTAGAATAACAGTGTGTTCGGTATCCTGACAATCGGAAATATATGCTTTTATGCAGACAACGTCTTTCAGTAAACACGTGCCACAAAATCATGTTAAATCTGCATAATCACTCTTTTCATGCGCTACTTTCATATTCTGCTCTTGTGTTTAACAGCAATGCTTGTACCCCTTTTCCGTCCCTATTCACATCAGGGCTTTTTTCCTTCTATAATAAAGGCCGTTATAAGGCATCATCATGCTCTTTCAAATCATGCAGTTTTCCACTAAAAATGATCTTACCCCAGGATTTTTCATTCCCCTGCTATGAAATTCCCCTCCCCCACCCCATTGACAAAAATAACACTATTTTTCCCCCAAATGAGGGCAAAGGGCCCCATCCCCAAAACGGGAAAAAAAGCCCTGCACATGTTTTTATTTAACTTAAACTGAAAAGTATTTCACTAAAATTGAGATTAAAGTAGACTGCTCTGTAAGTTTGGAAAGAACAATAGCGTGTGCACCAGCCTTAGATGATGTCATAAGTTCATAACACAAAGACAAGAAACGGTATCGAAAGATGCTTTTTTAAAATGGGATATCGTTATGGTTGACTTGTTTTGAGTGCTGTCATTTGTTTAATATAAAGTGAGATTTTACAGATTTTGTATTTTGAAATTAAGGTTAGATATTTTGTTCATTGTAAAATCAAGCAACAATTGTGGAGGCTGACATTTATTCTGTGTCGCGTAACAAAAGTATTTGTCGTCATAATAGCAACCGGTTACATTCAACTAAATATGTCACATCTCCCCTTCTTTCAAGAAATAATCAATAGATGTGATGCACAATAGTTTTCACAAACACGAGTCTCTTAGTCTAGTATGTTCATGAAATGCACACGAGTCTATAGGTCAAGTCTCATTGGTTTGACTACAACTCTGCCAGACCGTGTTACGTAGGTGTTGGCTTGTCTCAGCTGCTGTGGTTCCATGGTAGTGTCTGGTGCCTCTGGAGTAGCAGATGGTGGGGCATCAGGCTGGAGAGCATCAGGGACTTCGATGATTGGGGAGTCATCTGGGGGCATCCACGACCTGTTTGCCTCTGTTGTGATGCGAATGTGCTTTCTGTTACGACGGTAGAGTCGTCCATTCTCAGTCCGCACGACATATGAGCGTGGTTTGTTGTATCTCTCAACCACTTCCCCACGAGTCCATTTTTTGGTTCCATCCGTTATCCTCACTTGTGTTCCTTCTTGTAAAGGACTGAGGTCTTTGGCTCCTTTTCTTTTGTCATGATAGAACTTCTGTGATTGTTTCTTTGCATCAAATTGTCTCTTCACTGTTTGTGAACTGTGAAAATGTGGTTTTAAAAGTTCATACGATGTTGGCAGGCAATTCCTCGGTCGTCTCCCCATAAGGAGTTGGGCTGGGGACAAATTCACGTTGGTTAATGGCGTTGTTCTATAATCTAGTAACGCAATGTGTTTTTCATTATTCTTCTTCCACATTTTCTTCACAGTTTGGATTGCACGTTCAGCTTCCCCGTTTGAGCTCTGAAAATGCGGGCTTGACGTTTCATGATCGATCTGGAAGATTGTACAGAAATCTTTGAATTCAGCAGAACTGAATTGTGGTCCATTGTCAGTCCTTAGTCGTTTTGGGATTCCATGGCATGAGAATATGGATTTTAGGGCATCAACAATTGACGTCGTTGACTCATCGGTTAGTTCAACAACATCAATGAATTTTGAGTAATAATCAACAGTGAGAACATATTTCTTGCCCTGGTATTCAAACAGGTCGCACCCAACCATATAGTATGGCAGCTCTGGTGTCATGGTGGGTTTCAGCGGTTCTGATGGTTGTTGGTTTTGATGCTCTGCACATAGACTACAATCTTTCACCTTTAACTCGATGTCGGCATTCATTCCAGGCCAAAACATTACTTCCCTAGCCCTTTGTTTGCATTTTACTATCCCCAGATGTGACTTGTGTATCAGTTTTAACATCTCTGGTCGCAGGCTTGGAGGAATAACAATTCTTAGGCCTTTGTATATGATGCCATCAGAAGTTGCGAGTTGATCTCGCGAGTCCCAGTACGGTCGAACTTCGATTGGTGTCTCGTTTTTCGAGTCTGGCCACCCGTTCTTAATGACTTCCTTCAAGGTCGAGAGCTCTGCTTGTGTGTTGTCTTGAAGCTCTGCGTATTTCGATTCACTGACAGAGACCATGTTCAGTGATTCATCGGCAAATTCATTTTCAGCTGTACCCGTAGTATTACTTGTAGGCAGATAAGCACGTGAAAGTGTGTCAGAAATAAACATTTCCTTGCCTTTCCTGTAGTGGATGTGCAGATCATACCATTGAAGTCTCAAAATCATCTTCTGTAAACGCATCGGTGCTGATAACAGTGGTTTTTGGAAAATTTGTGCAAGGGGTTTGTGATCATTAAACACGTTTACTTCCTTCCCAAATACATAGCAGTGAAATTTACTGACGCTGAACACAATTGAGAGCATTTCCTTTTCTAGCTGAGCATAGCGTTTTTCTGTCTCTGTTAATGAACGCGAAGCATAGGCTATCACTTTTCCCTCCTGAAGAATGACTGCCCCAAGTCCATCTCTGCTTGCATCGCATTCAATTTCAACGTCTTTGGCGACGTCATAGTATCCTAGGACTGGTGGTGAGCTGCAGAGTTGTTTCAGTTTTTTAAAACTGTTTTCTTGTTCTTGATTCCACTGGAACTCAATATCAGTTTTCAGGAGGCTCCTGAGAGGCGCATCTTCTTGGCTCAGGTTGGGTATGAATTTCCCTAGGTACTGTACTAATCCAAGGAATCTTCTCACACCTTCACGATCTTGTGGGGCAGGCATCTTGGTGATTGCGTCAATCTTTGTTGGATCTGCTTCTAATCCTGAGTCCGTGAGCACATGGCCCATGTATTGAACCCGGGACTGTCTAATTCTGCACTTGTCGTAGTTCAGTTTCAGGTTATACTCAGTTGCTCGTGTGACAACTTGCTTGAAGATTCTATCGTGATGCTCCACATCCTTTCCTGCAATAAGGATGTCGTCAATAATGGCGTAGGCCCCTTCAATGCCCTGAAGCATGTCGTCCATGATGTGCTGATATATTTCTGGTGCTGACCGGATGCCATATGGTAGACGCAACCAGCGATATCTCCCTAACGGTGTATTAAATGTGGTGAGAAACGAAGAACGTGTGTCAAGTTTGATCTGCATGAACCCAGCTTTGGCATCAAGTACAGTGAAGACTTCAGCATCTGGTATGCTGGAGATCACATCATCTATTGCCTTCATGGGGTGGTGTTTCCTTTTGATGGACTTATTTAGATCCTTCGGGTCTATGCATATCCGGATCTTGTCATTTTTGAGTGCTACGACCATTGAACTCACCCAGTCCGTGGGCTCATGAATAGGAGTGATGTATCCACTTTCTGTCATGTTCTGCAGTTCCTTGATGACACGGGGTTTTAGGGAAGCAGCGATTCGTCTTGGTGTTTTAATATGTTTTAAAAATGAGTATGGTCATACTTATTTTATGTATGATTTCATAGTGTCATTATGAGGAACAGTATCTAAAGAACAGAGCGTATGCAAGAACAATAATAAAATGACACAATTTATGCCACCATGTTATCTAAGTTAGAACTTTAAATTGCGTATTTAAGGAAATAATACTGAAATAATTTAGCAAAATATTGGTCTTCAATATTGTCTAAAATACCATTGCTTAAAAGAGAAACATAATGTATCCGAAATTTTAAATTATCCGAAAACATTTCCATTGCTTATTAACACGTACAACACTAAATTAACACGCCAAATCATGCTAAATATGAATTGTTGAAAACATAATTATATTATACTTACAAACCAGAGACTGTCGACAATAAACTCTATACCAGTTGCGCACGATTTAATACAATCCACCGGTATCCAGAAACAACAAATCTGAATGGTCGCGAAAATAAAATAAAACCGGATATGCAAACACGTGTACTACGCATGCCCACTGAACACACACGCGTGGCCAAAGTGCGGCGCTCCAATGAACGAGTATTAACGTGCAAAGCAGTGCGATTGGTTCAGATATCTGAAAGTCCTGATTTGACAATAAGAATGGCACATTACCAACTTAAGACATTAAAGCCTATACATGTATTTAATGTTAGCTTTACAGAGGTATTTCAAAACTTAACAGGCGACCGTCAATTAACTTTAAAAGTCACTGTTGATTACATTTTATGGAATGTTGAACGTAGATTCTGTTGGACTAGATCCAATATACATCTTTAATATGACTTCATAATAGCCTTTATATGTTGAATTACTGGTATATATCAATTGTCTTGTAGCTTGTATAACGATCTATTTATATAGATATTTAGGAGATTTATGTTAAATTTTTCCATACTGTGTATTATTATGTAAACAACTATACGGTTAACCTCTATTTATGTTTTGCTATTAACATTTATGGAGGAAATTAAATATAAACTAATGTTGCAGTTTTTATATTCTCCATGTTTGTAGCCCCCTTACCATTTTACAATACATATCCGTAATTGAAGTAGTGGTAAAAATAATAAAACTTGAAAATATAGCCCATCCACATTCAAAGATGTTTAAAAATATTGAGTTATTCCCCGAAATCAAGTACGAATAATGAACCATTTAACCTCTAGCCAATTTTGTTGAGTTTTCTCATTCGAATCGGTATTAAATAATTAAGTAGATAACCGAACAATTACATTAAAATTCTCACATGATACCATGTTCACATAACTGGGCGTATGGCGATGGTGTGTCCGCGCATGTAATCCACGTGCCTATACAATGAATGGGGAAAACGTCATATTTAATACATGCTATGGAATGAGTTTGTCGTTACAGACTATTACAGTTTTAACCAATAAAAACGTTAGCTCCTCCTATTATAATGAATTACTTATTTCCGATCATTTATGGGGTAAGTGCGTCGCAAATCCGCGTAATCAGCTCATGTGTAACAAGAAATGTCTTTAAAAAAGACAATCGGCATTGATTTCAGTCCAGTTATATCAATTTTATCATATGGAATAATTACTTTTACCTGAAAATACTCCACTTTGACTGGGGATATTTTCCCTGATTTACATGAAAATACTCCACTTTGACTGGGGATATTTATCCTGATTTTTACCCGAACATACTCCACTTTGATTGGGGATATTTTCCCTGATTTTTACCCGAAAATACTCCATTTTGACTGGGGATATTTTCCCTGATTTACCTGAAAATACTCCACTTTGATGACTGGGGATATTTTCCCTGATTTACCTGAAAATACTCCACTTTGACTGGGGATATTTTCCCTGATTTTACCTGAAAATACTCCACTTTGACTGGGGATATTTTCCCTGATTTACCTGAAAATACTCCACTTTGACTGGGGATATTTTCCCTGATTTTTACCTGAAAATATTCCACTTTGGAGATATTTTCCCTGATTTACCTGAAAATACTCCACTTTGACTGGGGATATTTCCCCTGATTTACATGAAAATACTCCACTTTGACTGAGGATATTTTCCCTGATTTACCAGCACCAAGGCCCGTATTCACAAAGCTCCTTTGGGAAAACTTTAATTTCTTAAATTCATAAAATTCATCAAGTCTCCGGAGGTTTCATGTATAGGTCTTCCTACATTAAAATGGTTTAAACTAGTAAATATTGCTTAGATCATTAGTAATAAACTAAAATCTTGGATTTTGCATAGATAATTTTATCTTACATTTTCACTTGAGTCCAACTTCAGTAAAGATTTCCCTTAGGAGCTTTGTGAATACTAGCCCAGCCTGGTTTTTATATTGAAGGTTTCATCTCTGGTCTGCATCAACTACTAGTTTTATCAGGAACATGGCATTACTCAGATCAAAATTTCAGACAAAATAGTTGTATTTTGAATGTGGAAGAGTAGCTGTCAGTTCTAATATTAAAAGGACATATACATTTATTTTGGAAACAATGTACATTAACTTCTGGACTACAAAATTAATTATGACATAAACAACAACAACAAATGAGGCGTGTTGTGGGAAAAACGGGCTTGATGCATATGCATAAAGTGTCGTCCCAGATCAGCCTGTGCGGTACACACAGGCTAATCCAGGACGGCACTTTCCGCTTTTATGGTATTTTCTGTTTCTCGGACTGCACAGGTTAATCCAGGACGACACTTTACGCACATGCATGAAAACAGGTTTCCAACGATGTACAATATATTTTATTTCATTGTCATACTCATATAAAAGAAAATTGCATTTAACATAAGATGACACACACGTTGTACTGTTATAAAATCTGTCAAATTTTTTCTTCATTCATGCACACAATGATATACAAGAGATCAAGAGATTCATCAATGTTTTTTTTTCAAAACACTCCATATTCACGACACACTTAGTAGTCTACTCCCAGAGCTAGAATGGCCTGGGTTTTCCAAAGCTGTTCCTCTCATACAACCATATATCTATGCATGACAATCAAATGGTTTCTAGTAATCCTACATAACAATAGCAATTTTTATTAACAAACACTTTTGGTAATTTAAAAACAGGCAGCCCTCTATTCCAGACTTCAGCAAATAATATCCCAATGGAACACTTTCAGGTTTTAAAATAAAACACAATTATATTACATTAAATATAAAAATATTAGTAACAACAATAATTCACTGTGGTCTAAACCCACATATTGTGACTGCTTGATAACTGGCCAGTTTAAGAAATGTCCCAGAGTGATCTCCCACAGTGTTTTTAGTTCCAAGGTTTAAACTTAGACAAATATTACACTAAATGTAAATATTAGTCATAAATAACAACAAAAATTCCTTGCAGTCTCAACCCATGTATTGTGATATAATTGTGGAGATAATTGGCCACTTTAAGAAATGTCTATTGAGTGATCTCCCTTGGTTGATAACTGTAATTTCCGAGTTTAAACTAAGCGGAATATTTTACAAAAAATGTATAAATATTAGTATCAACAATAATTCACTGTGGTCTCAACTCATGTATCTTGACTGCAGATCATTGGCCGCCTTAAGGAATGCCCCAGAGTGATCTCCCCTGACTGATACCACAGCGTAGCTGGGCTCCTGCTGAGTTATCTTTCCCTGGACAGCAGTACAGAATTTCTCTACCAGCTCACTGGAGGTTTGGGTTGATGACTGTCAATTAAATGGAAGACATTGCAATCATGTAATAAACATAATTACTGCATTACTTACATAGGGAATGATCTAGGATCTGGGCCCATATTTATAAAGATTCTTAAGCCATTCTTAACTTAAGTTAGACATAAGTCAAAATTAGAATCTGTGTTTAAAACACAGCTTTGGAACATTTGCATGACTAATGCTAGATATTAATACACTTTGAATTATATTGCACATTATGTGTCAAAATCTTCCAGAAATGCATTACTTTGAAAATCCAATAATAAAATTTGAGAATTTTAAGATTTTTCTTAATTTTCGACTAAGATTCATTATAAATACCAGCCCAGGTAAAGGGTGTTGCCCGAAAACTTCAAAGAAGCTGAGTGCTAAGCTGTGCCAGTTTTTTGACAATTTCTAATTATTCTAAGCATTTTAATTCTCCTATTTCAAGTTTGTACACATACATCTAGTGTCTTCTCTTGTCATTGAATATTTGCAAAGCTATATTAAATTGCAAAAGATATTCAACATGCCTTTGATGACCAGCCCAGAGGGGCAGCAGTGGGGTATGAAGGGGCAGCAGTGGGGTATGAAGGGCAGCAGTGGGGTATGAAGGGGCAGTAATGGGGTATGAATTAGGGGCAGCAGTGGGGTATGAAGGGGCATCAGTGGGGTATGAAGGGGCAGCAATAGGGTATGAAGAGGCAGCAGTGGGGTATGAAGGGGAGGTAGTGGGTATGAAGGGGCAGCAGTGGGGTATGAAGGGGCAGCAGTGGGGTATGAAAGGGCAGCAGTGGGGTATGAAGGGGCAGCAGTGGGCTATGAAGGGGCAGTAGTGGGGTATGAATTAGGGGCAGCAGTGGGGTATGAATTAGGGGCAGGGTGCAGCACCCTGATGTTTTGGTCTCGAGCTTTCCTTACTACATAAAGATTACGTCAAAAACTTGTTTAAAAGGTTTTCTGTGTATGTACTTCATACATTGGAGCATTTATTACTGCAAACTAACCTTTGGCACAGCTATGTAGGCATTGGTGTTGTTTGTCGCTCTCACCACCAATATCACGGGCTTCTTTATAACCAGTTTTTTCATCAGCTTGTTCACCTGTTTCAGACAGAAAGATCAATTCGCTGGTAATGCAACAGATCATAAGTAATTACAGAACTGAAGTTTAACCATAGAATAGTATTAGAATGACCGTATAGTGAATATTACAAAGTTACAAAGCAGAGCCCTTGGCTGTAAGTTACACAGACTTTTGGTCTAAAAATTAAGAAAAATCTTAAAATTATGCATATAATTGGATTTTCTTAAAAATGTCATTCTTTGAAGATTTTGGAACAGAAGATGAAACAAAATGTGGAAATACTTCTAAGTGTATTAATATTTAGTATGTGTCAATCTGCTTGAAGCACATGTTGACTTCATTTTATCTCAAGTTAGGAACAGCTTAAGAATCTGTATAAATATGGGCCCTGCTCACTAACTTTTCTTTTGCTCTTCTGATGTCACCATGAGGGGTATTTGTAAACAATAAAGATGTAAGATATTAAACCTTAATGCTTAAATACTTCAATTTAAAATTAAAATATTAGTAAAAATTCTGGGATTGTTACTTCAGCAGCTTCAATCTAATTGCACCATTTGTTTTCAAAATACAAAAACATGAATGTGTTATTCCACAGATCACTGTTGGAATAAAAAAAAATTGTTTGTTTCAGGTTACCCGACCTACCCTAAACAAATGCGCCGACCCTAGAACATTTTATTGAGTGTGTCAGATTTTTTTTCTTTTATTTACATTTTTAAAATAAACGTTTTTTGATTAAATAAGTGTTTTGTTTTGATAGCATCCACTTTAAAACAATGTTTAATGATATTTTCGACACGTTTTGAATATTCATTCAGTTTACGAATCTTCAAGTGGACCATTTACCTAATAAAAAAAATAATAATTCCCTACCTACCTACCCTAATTTTTTTGGGCATGTAACCTGAAACAAACATAATTTTGTTTACACCTTATGCATAATTAATGGTTATTTCTTGCCTCATAGATATTAGTACCCCACATTTCATGGAAAATGGATATTAGTACCCCACATTTCATGGAAAATGGATATTAGTACCCCACATTTCATGGAAAATGGATATTAGTACCCCACTGCTGCCCCTAATTCATACCCCACTACTGCCCCTTCATACCCCACTGCTGCCCCACATTTCATGGAAAATGGATATTAGTACCCACATTTCATGGAAAATGGATATTAGTACCCCACATTTCATGGAAAATGGATATTAGTACCCCACATTTCATGGAAAATGAATATTAGTACCCCACATTTAATGGAAAATGGATATTAGTACCCCACATTTCATGGAAAATGGATAATAGAATTACCTTAGGGAGCACTTTCACTGCAAAATTTGCCACAACGAAAGACTCAGCATCATCCAACATTCGTCTATCCAGCTCCTGAAAGATCCACAAGAAACTCATCGTCTGATACCCACGTTCGACCCATTCTGCTCCTCTCAATTCATAATGCTGGAGTGTAACGGAATGATTAGTCGTGGGTATCCGACGATGCAAGAAACTGTGACTTTAACAATTGCTTGACCAACATCTGTTTTGTTTTATTATATTTTTATACATAATTATTTCAATGTAAAGCATATTTCGACAACAATATTTTGAAAGGGGCACTTGGCAGCCAGTGTTGATTATTACAGGGATATGGCCTTCAAAATAATTTATGTAGGCATTTTTTACCCATAATCTGGCATGCATTGACAAATTAAACAACCATTAAATAAACCACTATGCTTTTATATTTTGTATTTACTTCTTTATTTTCACAACAAAGACAGAAAATGAAAGGACAAATGTCATATTTGGCAGGCGTTGAAAAATGATAAGTTTATCTGCTCGGCATAAAAACTTGAAAAAGGCTCTTGGTTCAGATATTTTAAGTTTTGAAAGATAAACTTATCTTTACTCTACGGTAGACTTGTATTCTCTATTAACCACTAATTGTATATACCTCTTCCAAGTTGGTAAAAGCCGCATTGTTGACGTGAGTATTTATTACAGTGCCAATCTTGTCCATTTCCTCTTTCAGTGTGTCTTTATCCAACTTTGGTAGCACTTCTGTCCCAATAATCTGCAAAGTGGCATGTAACCCAGCTTCATAGGTCATACAATACTATAGCAATCAGCAGTACAATTGTTTAGAACAGTCAAATATTTACTTGTAACAACATATCAAAAATATGACAAGCAATGAAAAAAACAGGTTTGTTTCGTATTCTTAATTTGAGACATTTATATATACTTAAAACCCTTCTTGGTCATTTTTTACAAGAAATTAGATTACTTTTATCCCCAGTCTGGGGTTCAGACTTTATTATGTTAAAATTAAACAGTAAGAAAAAACACTGCTGTTGCCGAAGGACATCATCTCCATTAAACATACACAGGAGCTATTCAATTAATCTTTTACAATGTACAACATTTAAAATAGGGGAAAT
Source organism: Congeria kusceri (assembly GCA_027627225.1). NCBI lineage: Eukaryota > Metazoa > Mollusca > Bivalvia > Myida > Dreissenidae > Congeria > Congeria kusceri. Next base: position 30,597,229 of record CM051040.1, read on the forward strand.
CTTTCAAAAGAATCACAACACTATATTAAAAATCAACATAATTATTAAAATTTTGTAACGTCAGCAACAAATGCGGCCATACTTGGTTAATCTCCTTCTGTAGCTGCAAGCAGTGTTTGAGGTCAATATGCTGACCTTTCACCGCCTTCTCAAGGTCCTTGTACATCTCCATAGCAATGGCTGCCTGCTCTCTAGCCTGCATGTGGTGAACACAGGAAACATTTTATCGTGTACAAATATTACTATTAAAGCCTAAAACACATTTAAAGAACAATGCTTTATGGCTCAATATCTTTTCCAATTTAACGTATCTTTGCAAAGATTCAATAACAAATGAAGAGACCATGTTTAGAGACCCTAAACCGGACTTAATACATGTGCGTAAAGTGTTGTCCCGGATTAGCCTGTGCAGACAGCACAGGCTAATCCAGGACGGCACTTTCCGCTTTTATGGTATTTTCTGTTTCAACTAAGTCTCTTCTAAACATAAATCCACTATAGGCGGAAAGTGCTGTCCTGGATTAGCCTGTGCGGACTGCACAGGCTAATCCGGGATGACACTTTACGCACATGCATTAAGTCCGGTTTTTCCACGACACGCCTCAAATATTGGATGTTCTCAATTAATCGAAACTGGTCAAGTCCAGGGGCCGTATCCACTAAGCTTCTAAGACAAATCTTAACCTAAGTCTTGTTTAATTTAAATAAAATCGTTTCAAGTGGAAATCCATATTTGATATTTGCAATATGGTTAAATCTGAAGCGTGTGTTGATTCTTTATTAAGTTAAACTATTTAAAAGTTTTAAATAAAAACAACCAAAAAACCTACAAAAAAGAACCACAAGGATTTTTATGATTTGAAGAAGTTAATTTAAGTTTTCACTAAGGAGCTTTGGGGATATGGACAGTGGCCCAGTTTGTCCACAATTCCTACTCGTTTTGAGCTGCCTCCTATACTTGTTTACGGTAATCGCTATATGTACACCGTATAAGTGAAAAACCATTTAAGTTAGGTGTCAATTAAACCCTAAACCTAACCCTACCTTAACCCTAACCCTTACACCTTTGGTACCTGACTTAAATGGGGTGTAATAACTTAAATGGTGGTTGTAAAGACAAATCACTAAACAAGAGCTGTCTCAGAACAGCATGCTCGTCTATTCAAACCGCTTTGTCCGAGTTATTTGCCTTTGTCAGTACAAAAAGGGGCATAGTTCTGCTAAAATGCTGGTCACAGTTATGGGCCTTTGCCAGTGAACTTACATAATGACCCCAAAGACGTGTGAAGTTTCAATTAAATATCTGTAGTAGATATAGAGATATGAAGCTGTTGCATGCAAACTTTAACCTGAATTTCTAATTACAAAAGGGGCATAATTCAGCTAAATTGCAGGGCAGAGTTATAGGCTTTGGTCAGTGACCTCACATAATGACCCTGAACACATGTGTGAAGTTTCAATTGAATATCTGTAGTAGTTACAGAGATATGGACTTGTTGCATGCAAACCTTAACCAGAGCATTACGCCGACTACGACGAACGGGTGAGTAGTTAAGCTCGAACTATTCGGTGAATATCTGTCTTTGTTACAATTACAGAATACCTATCTTTGTTATACAATTACTTTGAAATTTGCAAATATGTAGAGTTAATTAATAGTCATAAACCTTGATAAAGCCCTGTCCGGCGAAATATCGATAAAAGAGTGTGTTTTCTGTGATTGTATTCGGTGAATAGTCGAGCTAAAATCACCGGTTTCATTACCAAACTTGAATGGTTGTTCTAACTTAAATGGAGGATGTTAAGACGCCACCACATGTTTTACACCTCAATCTTTCTCTACATTCCTCTATAGACCCGGCCCGGCTAGCTCAGCTGGTAGAGCGCTGGACTGTCAATCCGGGTATCGTGAGTTCGAACCCCAGTCTGGCCACATAACCTGTGTGGGGATTGGTCATGAAATTATTTCTACGGCCATTCTCCCCCTACCTCTGATTCAAGTAGGGCAGTTGTCAGTTACTGGCATAAGTATGTGCACTTAATACTGGTAAACCACCCAGATCTGCTAAGCTTGCGCAGGAAGTGTGAGTAGGTTAACTGACCGCCGTGATATGACTAAAATACTGTTAAAAACGGCGAAAAAAACAAACAAACAAACAAAACAAACATTCCTCTATACCTGCAGTGCTGGGAACCCAGTGAGGCACACAACAGACTTCACCCCTGTGGACTGGCCGGTCACACTGGTTATACAAATGTCACCTAGCTCAGCTATGGTTTGGGCATGTCTGTAATATATACATGTTTACATTTGAAACAACTCATGTAAATAAAAATGGGACTGCATTTTAAATAGGGAACGTTTTAATTTTAAATCTTTAAACATATGGAAGTCTTATCAAATCTGTTAATGACCCCTCAAACCTAGCAGAATTTTTTCATTTTAGATCTATTGTCTGGAATTCAGAAGCGAGAGGAAAATGATGGATAAAAAGTTTTTGCATGGAACCAACATTGTGCCATATGATGTAGTGAAAACATAATATTGTTAACAAATGATGATTTGATAAAGTAATGTCAAAGGCTAGGATTTATCAGTGAACACGTTGCATTTTCTCAACATGGAAGATGACAAACTGGTCATCACATAATTAAATTCACTGTATCCTTCAAATGTTTTGTGTGTTTCTCGACCCTTATAACAAAAAAATACATACGTCCCACCACATAATTCCCTGGAGATGCATTCCTTGCTGATCTCGTCAAATACACTGACAACGTACACTTTTTCGGGGTAGACCTAAAAAGCAGGAAATCACAATGAACTAAAGAGCATTACTCTGTATGTTAAAATGTTACAAGAGGTAAATACATGTAGAACAAAAGGTAAAAAATATTAAAACATTCAAAAAGTTTTTAATAGTAGTACATGTACTAGTTACCAGTATTAAACTTTTAATACCGGTACTTAGTATTAATGTCGAAATTAATCATCTGAAATAACTGATGTAAAACTCTGATTACAAATTGATGTCTTTATTAAAATAACTATAACTCACAACTTACTACATTGTCAAGGTAGACAACTCCCTCAATCTGAAGAGCTTTCGATAAAGGAGATAATTTCCTTTCAACCAACAGAGAGTGGGACCCCCTCACCCAGCCAGACAGTAAGGTATCGATGGCCTGCACTTCAGCTGGCGTTACCTTGGACTGAATAACACACAGATGAAAATGGAAATTTATAACCATTTAATTATCCATTACAGATGCCATTTAAAGCCTCGTTATGTACTTACTACCAGTATGTATATTTATTTAAAAGAAAATATTGTTAAACTAACATAATTGCCATTATTTTAACAATTAAACTGATTACTGGAAATCTACCAAAGAAATGTACATGAATCTACGGTATGTACTGATGTTGACTTTGGTAGATTTTTATTTTAATTAGGGGATGGCATCGAATACCAAAATAGGTATTCGAATATTCACGTTTTCATTCAATCAAATATTCTAATTTTCGCATAGATTCATATTTACTTCATTGAGCGTTGTGACCTTTTTGACACCATACATAATGGTACAGAGGTTTAGTACAAAGTAGCGCCGTATCTTCATTTCATTGACAAATTGCAATACCGGTAATGGCATTAAGCATAAACCACTAAATTCCCATGTCAAGTGTTGATTTTATTAAGAATATTTGCAATAATCTGCAATGTACATTTTTTTTTTAAAGTTGTAAACGTGTCGATGAGCATATATGTTTATCGGCGAATTTGTTCCCATGTCATGTGTTGATTTTAATTAAGAATATCTGCAATAATCTGCAATGTACATTTTTTTTTACAAGTTGTAAACGTGTCGATAAGCATATATGTTTATCGGCGAATTTGTTCCCATGTCAAGTGTTGATTTTAATTAAGAATATTTGCAATATTCTGCAATTTACATTTTTTTTTACAAGTTGTAAACGTGTCGATAAGCATATATGTTTATCGGTGAATTTGAGCAACATTTATCGGCTATAATGACTGCCAAATGTGTGATCGCACTTAAGTAATTATTTGTTTTGTTTAATTACCTGTAATGTTAAGACTTCATAATGTATGATGTAATTGTGTATCACTGGCGACTAGACGCTGACCGCTGACACAAACCCGTATATTCAATATCTTAGTCTGACACATGACACGGGGCTAATCTATTGACAACACGATGCTATGTATCTACTGGTGAAATACTGCTTTTAGGTTAAAATAAAACTTCTTTCTACGATCAATACAGTAATGTTTTAAAAAGCAATACAAATTTGCAAATATTTGAATAGCGCTTTAACTATTCGAATAACGATCACTCAATAGAATATTCGAATAGTTTTGCCATCCCTAATTTTAACAGATTACAGTATAACCAATAATTTCACTAAAACAATGTAATGGTAATATGCGGCTTTTAATTGATCATTTACAAAAGTCAAACGTTGATAAACAAGATGCTGTGTTCAAAATAAACTCACATGCTCCTGGTTGGTGCTGGACAGTCTATTTGAAATATTCTAAGTTCCAAATCAGGTCAAGGTCGGTTGATATGTGTGGATTAGGAATGGTCAAAAGCAACAATTGTGTAAGTATCCAAGTGTTGTAGAAAGTGTTGTTGGTGCACCAAGAAATAGCCCTTTTGAATTATTCTAAGTCCAAATTAGGTCAAGGTCAAGGTCAAAATGACAAGGGAGGTATGGGCGAATTGGGAATGGTCATAAGCAACAATGGTATAAGTATCCAAGTGTTGTAGTAAGCAGTGTTGGTGCAAGAAGAAACGGTAAAATCTAGTTAACCTCGTTCGGAATGACGGACAGAATGACAATCACTTTTCCAGTGGAAATAATCAAATTTGACTTCACCAGTTAAATTCTATATTTCACGGAAAAGCATATAATACAAGGTATTATTATATTGAAATATTTTATGATTAACAGTGTCTTACCTTACATGAGAATTCAAAGGTGAGTTTATCAGGCAGGACGGAAGATCCCCGTTGGCGCACATCGGGTCCAAGAATGTGTCGTAGCGCGGTGTTAAGCAGGTGTGTTGCCGTGTGATTACGCATGCAGCCATGGCGATGGGCCTAGCGATGGAAAATATCATTTGAGGCGTGTCCTGGGAAAACCGGCCTTAATGCATGTGCTTAAAGTGTTGTCCCAGATTAGCCTGTGCGGACTCCGGTACCACACTTTCTGCCTACAGTGCATTTCTGTTTAGGAGACTTGAAACACCATGAAAGCTGAAAGTGCAGTGTGGGTTAGCCTGTGCGGACTGCACAGGCTAATCCGGGAGAACACTTTACGCACATGCATCAAGTCCGGGTTTCCCAAGACACGCCTCATTTAATAATTATTAAATGGTAAGGAACTACTGACATAATAGCATGCATGCATGCCATGCAGAGCATGTCTTTACAGACATTCAATGCCTTGGGTTAAGTACATGTATATATGTCAAACAGAGTACAGCTGTGTAAGTGAATTCACATACAGACATCAAATGATCCAAGGTTAAAGTGTAAATAATATCATGTAAAAGTCCACACTATTTTAAGAGATGATGCATTTCAAACAATAAGAGATGTCATAGAATGTCCAATGTTTCTAGGAATTTAAGTTTTCTTTCAGGGCATTTGTATCTTACAGACTAGGCAAGGTTTAAAGGTATCATCCCCAAGCACAATTTCTTTAAAACCATGCACTTTTCCCCAAACTGTGACATTACAGCTGGGAATTTTTTGCTCCATTTTACCAAATTTGTGTCAATATTTTCCCCAAAGCCTAAGGCCAAGCCCCATCTCGAGCCTCTGAAAAAAGCATCTTTTTCCAACATTTCTGCCTCACCTGGTCTATTTCCATGGTTACTGGTTGACCCATTTCCAGGTAACCTTCCTCTACCACCCCAGTGTGTAGCACCATGTCATGAATGCTCTGTACGTCTGCAACTCGCACTAGGCCGGTCTGAAAGCAATAACAATCGCTGAGAACCTTGACGGACCTTCTGTCGAGGCAGAAAAATGTTATGTGGTATGTAACCCTCTGTTGTAATTTTTTTTTGCCTTCAACCTCAGAACTCCAGATAACCTTTTCTGAAGTATTTGTTTGTTTGTTTTGTTGGTTTTTTTTGCCATTTTTAACAGTATTTCAGTCTTATCACGGCGGTCAGTTAACCTACTCACACTTTTCCTGGGCAAGCTTTGCCGATCTAAGCAGTTTACCAGTACTAAGTGCACATACCTATGCCAGTAACTGACAACTGCCCTACTTGAATCATAAGTAGGGGGAGAATGGCCATAGAAATAATTTCATGACCAATCCCCACACAAGTTATGTGGCTTGGCTGGGGTTCAAACACACGATCCCCGGATCGACTGTCTAGCGCTCTACCAAATGAGCTAGCCGGACCCGTTTTTTTTCTGAAGTAGGTAAATGTACACTTAAACAATAATTTATGGAGGCTCAGTCCAAAGTGGATTGGGATAAATGTACTTTAAGTGGGAAAGTAATATTGAAAGTCAGAAATTGGTTAACTAAAAGGTGCGAACGAATACAATAGTGATACTAAATAATGTATTTAACATTTCAAAAAGACAATAAAAATGTTTTAAATAAGGAATTTGTACTCATCTACACCTTTAACAGTAGGATAACATTTATGTCTCAAACTGTCATTTCCATGTGTACGTAAAAATGTGAACTTTTCTGCATAAATGTACACCATGATATTTCTTGTGCATATCTTGTGATTTTCCATACATAAATTACACAAACATGCGCCTAATCTGGTCTTCTGTAATCAGCTGATTTTTAATTATGAATAAACCAGTTTTTAAATTCAAATAAATGGTATCATTTTAGTTGTTAGCATGATATGCACAGATCTCAATGACATACAATGTAACAAATATAATATGTTTTAAGTTTGAATGAAATCCCTCAACCCGGTTCTAAGAAACTAGCTTACCTAAAATCTTTAACATATCCTAATAAATTTAAATGTGAAATTTCTAAGAGTAAAAAGGCCCATAATTTGACAAATTTCAAACTAGAGTTACCAAACTTGGCCTATGGATTCATTTTAATATAGGTAATAAAGTTTGAATCAAATCCCTCAAGCCATTTTTGCAAAACTAGCTTACCAAAAAACTTCAACCTATCCCAATAGCTTTGAATGTAAAATTTACAAAGTGTAAAAAGGCCCATAATTTGACAAATTTCAAACTAGTAAAGTTACAAAACTTGGCCTATGGGTTCATTTTAATATGGGGAATAAATGTTTTAATTTTGAATCAAATCCATCAAGACATGTTTGAGAAACTAGCTTACCAAAAACCTTTAACCTAGCCTGGACGCAATAGAAAAGTCTTTAAAAATAATCAAGACATTTCCGCTAAAACATTACCCTAAATTATTGCTTGCACCTTTCTGTTATTAGGGTAATGCTATTTTATTACAGTATATGTAAATACTGGGCCACTTCCAAGTCTTAAAAATTTTTCTATTTGAAATCCAATGATTTCTGTACAATAAGGCTGCAATACTAAAGATATAAGCAATATTTACAAGTTTACAACATTTTAATGTAAAAAGACCTATACATGAAACAGCCAGAGACTTAAGGAATTTTGTGAATTTAAGGGATTTAATAAAGTTGACCCTAAGGAGCTTTGTGAATACGGGCCCTGGTCTTTTTATCACATTAAATTTTACATATTTTTTTATGCCAAATCAGCTAATACGAGGTGCAGTGGAAATTTCCCCCACTACTCACATATATGCCATGATGTTCATCATAAATATATTAAATTTATATGATCTGAAAGAAAAATCATTTCTGATCAAAATCTGTAATTTTCATACTTTTGCATCAAAATACATACCAGAAATACATTTTACAAATACAACATATCATATGTGTACGGAGCACTTTGACGTCATTACGGAGCGTCATCATGACGTTTTCTGAACGTTGTTATAATGGACTGTCAGAGTTTCTGTAAAAATATTCCCCAGAACACTCCACACACTTCCTATGATGATGTACTCACTTAATGTATGTGTCAACATAGAATTGCTGCGGATATGAATTTAAAGCTGGTCCAACTGCATACTTTAGATCCTCCTCAGTCTCGAACCTGCGACCCCTGAGATCCGACTTAAAACGGGGAAATATGCTGAAGTCAAACGGGGCCAAATCCGGACTGTATGGAGCATGCTGTAGCCTCTCATACCCCAGGAAGTCGATGGTGTTCAGTGTGTCCTCTGCCAAGTGAGGGGGGTGTTATCTTGATGGTATATCAGATTCTCGAACTCAGACCCGGGCTGCTTCTTCCAGATAACATTGGTGAGATCTCTCCGAACAATCTTTTGAAACAATCAACAAATTAGAAAAATGCTCTCGACATATCATAAATCATAACATTTGCGGAATCATAAACATCATGCTTATTACCAAAATTTGTTGGTATTGTCTATGAGAATAATTATACATTTGTGTTACTTACTTTTTGATAATACTCCTTATTCACGGTCTGCGCCTGGGGAACTGCGTGTTGTAACAATATATCCGTATTCTGTCACAGAAGAAGATGAACATTACGCATTTCCCCGACTTGCAGGTCTTCGCTTTCTTTGGAGGTGGAGATGAGCTGCGCTTCCAAACCATCGATTCCCATTTCGTCTCCGGATCATAAAAGTTCACCCATGTTTCGTCCGTAGAGACGATTCTGTCAAGGAAGTGGTCGCCGTCCTTATTCCACCTATTCATCCCAAAGTCCTGAGTCAATATTCTATGCACTGTTCCATGGCTCACACCAACACTGTCTGAAATGTCATCAGTAGACTTCCGCCGATTGGCAGAAACAATATTCAATACAGAATCTCTTGTACGCTGCTCCGTTGTCGGCCGCCCGGTCCGTGAATCGTCAGATGTATACTCTCTCCCTTCTCTGAAATGCCGATGCCACTCACACACAATTGTTCTGCAACATTTAAAAGCTCCCTCCTTCTTTGAAAGAAATTTCCACGATTCCATTGGTGTCATACCTGACTTAACTCAAACTTTATTACTGAACGCTGCCCCGTATGCTCAATTGACGTCTGACATTTTTAGGCGCCTTTCAATTTTCCGTCGACATTTACTTGAATTTCGCTACTTCGCGCTGATTTTTTCACATTGTTTGAAAACGACATAAATATGACGTCATGTTAAATATGACAACATTTGGCACGTAAATAAAGGTTTCGCTGTCACATAAACACATACAAATAATATTCTGAGTGATAGTTTTTCAAAGTGCTCCGTACATCGTTTATTGTGTAGATATAGCAGCTTAAATTTATAATACTCTTGAATATTTTATCATGATTCTTGGTATATAAGTTAAAATAGTGTAATAATGAACTGTATAAAATTTAATTATAGTGCAACGTCAAATTAAAGAAAATTTAAAGGAGTCCGAGAACTTTTTGACTGCACCTCGTACATTCACCTTGGATTTGATTACACCAATGTCCGCAGCTTGGCCCCCCTTCTCGGCATAGAAGTTTGTGAGCCTCGTTACTACCCCAACACGGACCCCTGACTTGACTGAGTTGACAATGGCATTGTTCTCATCCACAAGGCATGATATACTGCTCTCTATGTTCGGGCACTCTGCAACACAGGACAACCGTCAATTTTTTTAAATTCAAGAACTCTAAGTTACTCATCAAATACAATTCCAGAAACATCTTAAGAAACGCTTATATTTTACCCTTAAACTTAAAGTCATCATTTTATTTAACTTTTTATTTCGTGTGCACACTGAATAATGCTTAGTAATTATCAATTATCAGCTACATTTTTAACAACTGTTTGTTTTAATATCAATGATTCACAAATTTATCGATAACTTAAAACAATATTAACATTTTGAAATTTTTAACTTAAGGGACAATATGTATAAACTTAAGAGGTTTCTGGGATACCATCCCAGTTTTCTAAAGTGATAATGTAATTCTCTGCTTTACCCTGTTAAATTCATTACCTTTTACATAGAAAATTAGATCAGAAAGTTTCACTTAATTACAACAGAAGTTAAGATTTTCCTTACAAGCTTTGTGAAAACCGGCCCATGCAGGTACATAAATATTGCAGAAATCCTACATGCAGGTTTGTGAATACGCATGTACAAAAACATAAGAGGCGTGTCGCAGGAAAACCTGACTTAATGCATGTGCATAAAGTGTCGTCCCGGATGAGCCTGTGCAGTCCACACAGGCTAATCCATGACAGCACTTTTCGCCTACAGTAGATTTATGTTTAAAAGAGACTTCCTTAAAACAGAAAATACCATAAAAGCTAGAGGGTCATCCCGGATCAGCCTGTGGAGACTGCACATGCTGATCCTGGAGGTAACCTTCTACATTGTTCCAAGCCAATTTTGAGGCTATTATCACAAACTATCTACACCAAATTTCAGGGGAGGCGAAATCTAATATTAAATTGCCTTACTTGTCAGTTTTTGATGAATAACATTTGCTGCGTTTCCGCAGAGTAATTATACACTCAACAATAATTTTGACACACAAAATGGAAATAAACGGAAATTGTTTCATTTTCTTTATTTATAAGAATTTCAGCTTGAAATGTCAGTTATGATTATTTTAGTTATACATGCATGCATTCATACCAAAATATTAGAAAAACTACGAAGGAATTGCATGTTTCATTACAGCTGAAATTCTTATAAATGAAGAAAATACAACAATTTCCATTTGGTGCGTTATAACTTTTGTTTAGTGTATAGTGAATATTTACAATATTTCACTTTTCCGTACATGATCTGTGACCAGCTTGGCAATATGGACAATATGGATTCTGCCACTCCCAGACAAAATAGCCAACACAACTCACTATTGTCTCTATACGCATATTTGAGACTGTCATCGGTGGCCTGGACCTTACTGATGGACAGGTCATTGAGAAGCTCAGCTGTGAAACATGGAAACTCCTCATCTTCAATGTCAGATACCTATGACAAAGACGAGAACAGTTTCTACAAAGGCTATTTCACAAAATACTGGTGATGTACAAAAAATATCTATCATTGACAAAAAAACTGGGCAATTGCAGGAAATTACTTGTTGCTTTGTAAAAAGCAGGCACCAAATCAAATTAGTTTTGCAATCTAATGGCATGTTGGCAGAAACCGATAATTTAAATGGTTTTTATCCACAAACATGCAAGGCTAGTCAGATTTACAACATAAATTCTGGTTTTCTATGTATTCAGGATTCTGTCACTAGAGACATGGATTTTTTTCATAACAGTTGGAAAAATCACACCTGCTTGGGACAGGGAATGTGTCTTTTTACAGGGACCATTCAGAAAAGGAAAAACATCAGTGTCCTTCATACTCTTACCGGCTGTGTGTTCAGAGAATGGATGACATCCTGATCCACGGAGAATCCATACTGACTAGCAATAAGCTCAATCAGGTGGGTTGACATGGGCTTTCCATACCAACCATCCCGCAGTCTAAGTATTTGCTCCTCTGAAATATATAAATTCATATTTCATGCTTTTCAGTGAAATATACTTTTTTGGGGTGAAATAAAATTTGATCATTTACCAGAATCAACAAATATCCTCTATATCTATATCTACTTCTGTTCTTATCACAAATCTCCATAGAAAAATGAAAACGTTATTTTGTTCAATCGTTATGGCACAGTATCATAACTTATCTGTGACTTACTATTATCGTCTCACATTTACACACAGGTTACATTTTGTGACAATTATTATGAATAAAACTTGCTACTTAAGTTTTTGTAATATGTATCAATGGTTAAATGTTCAAAAGTAACACATCTAACTTCAATGTGTAATGGGAAAGTTTCTTTGAAATGAAATTTTTCAGTCCTGAATCAACATATTCTAAACATAAATATAGTTCTATACCAGTTTTGTAACCAACAATACAATATTACAATGACTTGAGGTTTCACTTGCTACATAGTACTACTGCAAATTCAAAATATGATTCAGCAGCTGGACATTGAGGCAAAAACCATTGTATCTGATGTAGAAATGTTAAGCAGATACAGCAATTTCATGTCTTACACTTGACACTATTTTGTACACACCATCCAATGTCTGTATATGTGGCATCTTTCGCAGCAATTTCGTGAAGTTATATTTCCCGTCTTCATACAGTTCAAGGTATCTGTCTTCAGCCTCAGACAAAACATCCCGGATCTAAAAACAACAGTTAATTATAGCACTGCATTGACCATACAAATAAGTAAACATTAAAGTGTGTATGTAAGATCTTTCATATCAATTATTTTCATAATCAGCAGATGAAAGTGACAATATAACTTGAAAACAGACAGATAAACACAAACATGACAAAGAAAACACTAAAACATAGAATAAATCAACAGATATGGGTGTTGAAGTACATGGATATGGTAATTAACTTTATCGGGTTGTTTTTAATTTATGTCAAAATGTCTGTTGTAAGATCGTATATGGACACTTTAAGAAAATGACCATTAAAATGTGAACTAAGTAATTTATGCAATTAAAACGACAGCCCGCCAAAAGACTATTATTTGAACAGCATTACTAATGTTACTATCACTGTCAACTTGTCTCACCTTGTTTTCATGCAATGACAGCTCAGGATATACTTCCCCCTGAAATTGAACTCAAGTAGTAAGATAACCAACAACTCACATAGCCAGGGGCGTGGAAATCCTATGCCCGACTTGCCAGACGTGGGTAAGTTAAATATCATATTATTAATTTATTATATACTAATACATTTGAATAACAAATTGTGTTTTATTTATTATTGAATGAAAAAAATATCAGGAAACCTGGAATAAAAAGCATATTTTTATTTTGACAAGTGACTGTTGATTGCGGACAAGTTGATTTCTGAAATGAACTTTGTCCATGGACAAGTAAACAACTTGGTATTTCCACACCCCTTCTCAGCTGCTACTGAGCTGGTTTTCACTGTAACTCAGTAATGAGTTCATGCAAGCTGTTGAAACCAAAATTCCATGATTTTTCAATTTTTCATGACACTGCCAAGTTTTCCATGATACTATCTGACCATACTTAGGTCAAAATAGTACACTTGATCTACATAATAAAATAAAAGTATTTATGTATGCACCCTGTAGAACCGAATAGAATGGCTCCTAGAGCTGCAATACATGTCTGTCCATCATGACGCTCTTGATTTTGATTTTTTGTTTGATTATATTTCAATAGATTTGATCATTTTTATATGCATTTCAAGCATACTTTTCAACCTTCCATGACAATATTTGAAAAAATGATTTGTCCATGATAAAATCCAAATTATCAAAATTCCATGATTTTTCCATGATAAATCCAAATTATCAAAATTCCATGATTTTTCCATGATAAAATCCAATTTATCAAAATTCCATGATTTTTCCAGACAAAGCTCATTTTCCATGACTTTTCAAGATCTGTGCAAACCCTGTCGGTACTATCTTGAAACAAAGACATACAGTAAAGTGCAGGGGTCATGTTTAAATGTCTGCCTATCAACTGCACACACACCTGGAAAGTACATGTATCATGCAAGTGAATCGACAATATCATTACCAGTGTTTCAACAACTGGCTGCACGAGTTTGCCCATCAAGCCGGACCGGACGTTCAACACGTGGTGACACTGGTACAAGGCCCTGTCTATCACTAGACGTAGTCGTTGTCTAAAAGCAACAAAAAAAAATTCTCAAGCTCATGTAAGACTGTTATATACATGTACACTAATTTTAGTACAAATGTAATCTGGAATTTTGTTTGGCAGTACATATATAGAACAGTGTCACCGCCCCCGTGTCAACCGAAACAAAGTTGAGAATTTCAATAGATGCTTCATCCTTAATCAGTTAGTTATAACCAATCAGTTTCCATAAACACAATGTGCAGGGATGATTGACCAGCTTTTTTTGCTAAATTACAGGAATGCTATTTTGTTTAATGTGTATTTAGAAAACAAATACTTTCAACAGTTTTCCAGTAAGATAGCAAAGTGTCAAAAATGATCATATGTTCCAATACATCTTTGCACAGATTAATCTCAATGATTTTATCTAGAAATAAAAGCTAAATATGTTCGAATAACAGCTTTTGATTTTAAACCAAAATTCTAGGCGTACTCGAGATTCTGTCTCCCAGGTAACAGCCCATCAGCGATACACACGGCTGCCATGCGGGTGTGATCAGCAAGGATACGGTACCCCGTGTCAATGCCCCCTGAGTCCTCTGAACCTGTCCTGTCACCATAAGGGGGCAGACAGGTCTCCTTAGTAACAGACATCATTAAGATATAATGAGGCGCGTAGAGGGAAAATCCGGCTTAATGCATGTCAGTAAAGTGTCGTCCCGGATCAGCCTGTGCAGTCCGCACAGGCTGATCCAGGACGGCACTTTCCACCTAAAGTGGATTTATGGTTAGAAGAGACTTCCTAGAAACAGAAAATACCATAAAAGCAGAAAGTACCATCCCGGATTAGCCTGTGCAGACTGCACGGGCTAATCCAGGACGACACTTTACGCACATGCATTAAGACCGGTTTTCTCACAACGCCCATCAATTGTAGTGGTTATGTTTCTAAAACATTTTATCAACAATTTAGCCTGGTCGGTCTAATGGAGATGAAAAATAAATATGTAAATATAATAATCGTTCACATGTTGTAAGATAAATTGATGGTGAAAACCAACATTTTGTTCTGTCCATTTACTAGAAAAAGCCCATTCTTGAACAAAAAACATATTCATTATTCCTTAGATTTGAATTCAGAAGTCAATATGCAATTTCTGGGGGGTACATATATATTGAACCAATAACCAGTGTTTCTTTCAGCTATTGGAGAAATGGTGGCAGGACCCGTTGGAATAGGAAAATCAATGTAGTATGAGAAATAAAGGTGGCGCGTCGTGGGAAAACCGGACTTGATGCATCCCGGATTAGCCTGTGCAGACCGCACAGGCCAATCCGGGATGGCACTTTCCGCCTAAAGTGGATTTATGGTTAGAAGACACATCATTTAAACAGAAAATACCATAAAAGCGGAAAGTGCCATCCCGGATTAGCCTGTGCAGACTGCACAGGCTAATCCGGGACGACACTTTAGGCACATGCATTAAGACCCGCTTTCCCACAACGCGCCACAAAGTAATATTATAAATGCAAGAATCCAATGATTCAACCATTACCATAAGTTTCTATATTACCAAATACTTTTGTTTTGAGATTTCAGGGGAAAATATAATACTCCAGGGGGCCCTATTTCTGCCCCAAATTGGCATTTAAGGAATCACTGAATCATGATAGGGGGCTGCCGGATAAATTACCAACCTTGTGCATGGCATGAAATATCGGCCAGAAGAGGTCAGTGTTGTAGTTGGATCTGGTACCCTGCAGTACTGCACACAGTCTCTCCAGGCCCATACCCGTGTCCACGTGGCAGCTGGGCAGGGGAACCAACTGGCTGGGGCTCAACCTGTTACAAGGGAATTAAGTTTTTTGTTGTTTTTTTTTCATAGGATGGGGATGGTGGGAAGGCCCAGGGTTTTGGGGAAACATTACGTTAGTAAATTTGCTAAACAGGGACTAAAAATCCTGGTGCAAAGCCAGCTTTTGTAAAAAAAAAAGCATGAATTTAAAGAAATTTTGATGAGGGATGACGCCTGAATTTGTCTGCTGCTATATAAGTTTACAAGCATAAATTTGAGAAATAAAGACAATTGTTACCATTAGTAACCAAGCATTTGTGGAAGCCATATACTTTTTTTTGGTACCTTTTAATGGAAAACATTTATAGTTCCATAACACATCTTGCTGGAGAAGAAGCACAGGAAGATGAAGAAGAATAAACAAAAGATTAATAATTTTTTTGTAAATAATGCAACAAAGTTGGCAGTTTATTTATGTTTCTTTGTTTGGATTTTTCGCCGTTTTTAACAGTATTTCAGTCATATCATGGCGGTCAGTTAACCTACTCACACTTTCCTGGGCAAGCCTAGCCGATCTAAGCGGTTTACTAGTACTAAGTGCACATACTAATGCCAGTAACTGACAACTGCCCTACTTGAATCAGAGGAAGGGAGAGAATAACCGTATAAATAATGTCATGACCAATTCCCACACAAGTTATATGGCCGGGCTGGGGTTCGAACTTACGATCCCCGGATTGACAGTCCAGCGCTCTACTAACTGAGCTAGCCGGGCCCAAAATGGGTTGAAACTACAACTAGATGCTGTTTTTAAAGCAGTTACCTGTTAAACTGCATGAACACAAGGTTCCATATCTCGACCACCTGTGGGGAGCCAGTGTTCACAAGGTGCGCTGAGTTACCTCCTTTGTTGTGGTCGTAGTGGATTTCTGTGCATGGTCCACAGGGGCCCGTCTCACCCATGTCCCAGAAATTGTCACGCATACCAAATGGCAGAATGTGATCTGCTGGTATCCTGATTTTGAGAGAATATAACTGTATAATACATTTTATATGTAAAACTATATACACGTCATAGTTATCTGTGAAAATGCTAAAATCCTAATTACTGGAGAAAATCTTATATTGTACATATTTTACCAATGATGTATGCCACTTGTACGTACAGACAAATTCGATAGTAAATTCTGGAAATATTTCATGCCATAAATGCTTTGGGACAAACTGGGCAATACTGACAATTATTTGTGCCACCTTTGCTTAAGCAAATACTAGTAGTTGATACACATCTAATTAAAACCTCATTTATATGTCTTCTGGTAAGACTGTAACATCTGTAATCTTCACATAACTACCTCCACCCACCCTAGTTTCCTCCATATTTCTGCAGTCTGAAGATCAGGTTCTAAACCAAGGTCTGGGTCACCTTTGAAGTATGTAAAATACAGGCAGTCCTTCCTTAGCTTGTATATGTCCAGGAGCAGATTTAGTGACATTGCACATGCCTCCTCCTGTAATGAACATTATTAACATACAAGATACTTGTTTCACTGCTACGAGTGTATGTATGTGTGTGTTTATATTTTGATTACCCTTTGCCCAGATTCCCTCTCATTGGGCCATTATTCACATTCACTCACATTGCCATTTCTTTTTGGGAAATCGTGTGCAAGATATTGAAAACAATATGTTATAAAAGTGACTCTGGGCATTTTATGTGGATATAAGTTAGTATGTAAAAGAAATTCAAACTAGAGTGTTACATCCAGAACCACGTGAATGCAAATAATCTCATCCTATACTGAATTGTACACTTATACAATCTGCAAGCAGATTACGTGTATACGAGTATATCATGGCAAAAATCATGGTAAATACATTTAAGCTTGATAGTCATACAATTCATGCATAATATATAGAAATTTCATGAGACTCACTTTGAAATAATCACCAAAAGACCAGCTTCCGAGCATTTCAAAGAACGTGTGATGAGTAAGGTCATAGCCAACGTCATCCAGGTCATTGTGTTTACCACCAACTCTCACACACTTCTGACTATTAGCCACCCTTCTGTAGTTGGCCAGCTCCGAGTTGACAGGAGCTGTTCCTAGAAAGACTGGCTTGAACTGAAAACAATTTTTTTTTAAATAAAACTAGCATAAAATGCCAATTTTTTTTTTATAATCTTTAAAAGATACACTTTTTTGACTGGGCCAGGTTTATTTAAACTGGTTCCAAAAACGGTTCCATTTATTTTTCAAATCTTTATTGACGTATGACGTAGCAATGAAAATAATAAACTGTTATTAGATTATGATAAACTAGCAAACTATCTTGGTATTCTGCTATAGTACTCATACAAACTGTTAATTACAATTGTGAAATGTTTGGGCACTAACAGGCAAATACAGATTTCTAATGATTGGAAAAGCCCCTTAAAAACAAGATGTGTCTGAAGATGTACAAATATAACTGAAGTCATACAACAATGTAGCAAAAATATTTTATAAAAATGTGTATCATCATTTTTACCTGATTCATCCCTGCATTAGTGAAGTATGTTCCATCATTTGCATCTGGGATCACTGACGATGACTTCACAAATGTGTGTCCTTGGCCTTCGCAAAAGAAGTCAATAAACCTATTACGGATTGCTTTTGATTCATTATCATGCTTGTACCTCTTTACAATTTTCTGTTGAAGTAATTTATTGAACTTTATTTCCAGTAATTTTCGACGTAGCAAGGACATGTCAGTGCTTTTAAAACAACAGTTAGTCCGAAAAATAACGTCCGAAATTTATATTAGGTTGTTTAATAAAGGATTTTCAAACGACAAATAAAGTGCACATAGTTTGTTTGGTGCCAGTGTTGTGACAGGAACGATTTACGATGCTTCTGTAAGCATATTCCAGAATGACACAATGTTATAATCGTGTAAAATGACTTTTAAATAACGCCCTTTAAGGCTTTAGCACTTTCTCCTACAAGTGCAAGTCAGAGTAATCGTTCCTGAAAAAAGGGTTACATGCCATCAAATTCTTAACATTACGATCCGAAATATACCCGTTGTATTTGAGTTAAACATAATAAAACCATTTAAACTATAAAATGTGTGTGCTAGGACAATCAATTTTAACTGGACAGATTTAATCTGAATGACGGTTTACTGCACACACACACCATAATTTACATGTTGATTTGGAGAACGACTCTTTTCCATTGTCGAGATAAGTCACTGTGGCCATAGGTGACTTTTAATCCATAGTCAAGTGCATGATTTTAGGCTATATACTACTAAATTATAAAATAACTTTGATCTGGAGTAAGGACTATTATTTATATTAATATCTACGAATTAATATCAATCCACTAATAATAGTTGACACATTGGCATTATTTATTTTCAAATAAACACCTAAATAAATAAATGCTTCAAATATGTATAACTAGAGTAGATTGCTAGTTTTATGGGAATATTTGCATATCAGGTGACCTTTGGCGATTTTATGAGAAAAGACGCATATCAAGTAACCTATGGGTACATAAAAGGGCGATTTCTATGATAATTTACGTAAATTAAGTGCCCTGTGGCCACAGTAAATGGCCATTTCTATGTGAATATAAGCACATCCAGTGGACTATCGCGGCAGTAAATGATCATTTCTATGATAATATACGCACATCAAGTGGTCTATGGCCACAGTAAACGACAATTTCTATTATAATATACTTAAATTAAGTGACACATGGCCACAATAAATTGACATTTCTTTTTTAATATAAGCATATCCAGTGGCCTATTGCCACAGTAAATGGCCATTTTTTTATAATATAGACACACCCAGTGGCCTATGGCCACAGTAAATGGCCATTTCTATGATAATATACGCACATCCAATGACCTATGGCCATAGTAAATGGCCATTTCTATGATAATATACACACATCCAGTGACCTATGGCCTCAGTAATTGGCCATTTCTATGATAATATACACACATCCAGTGACCAATGGCCACAGTAAATGGCCATTTCTATGATAATATACGCACATCCAGTGGCCAATGGCCACAGTAAATAGCCAGTTCTATGTGAATATACGCACATTCAGTTGCTATGGCCACAGTAAATGGCCATTTCTATGTGAATATACGCACATCCAGTGGTTTATGGCCACAGTAAATGGCCATTTATATGATAATCTACGAACATCCGGTGGCCTATGGCCACAGTAAATGGCCATTTATATGATAATCTACGCACATCCAGTGACCTATGACCACATTAAATGACCATTTGTTTGATAATATACACACTTCCAGTGACCTATGGCCACAGTAAATGTCCAGTTCTATGATAATATACACACAACCAGTGGCCTATTGCCACAGTAAATGTCCATTTCTATGATAATATACATACATCCAGTGGCCTATGGCCACAGTAAATGGCCATTTCAATGTCAATATACGCACATCCAGTGGCCTATGGAAACAGTAAATGACCATTTCTATGATAATATATGCACATCCAGTGGCCTATGGCCACAGTACATGTCAATTTTTATGACAATATACGCACATCCAGTGTCCTATGGCCACAGTAAATCACCATTTCTATGATAATACACGCACATCCAGTGGCATATGGCCACAGTAAATGGCTATTTCTATGATAATATACGCACATCCAGTGGCCTATGGCTACAGTAAATGGCCAGTTCTATGATAATATACGCACATCCAGTGGCCTATGGCCGCAGTAAATGGCCATTTCTATCATATTATACACACATCCAGTGGCATATGGCCACAGTAAATGGTCAATACTATGATACTATACACACATCCAGTGGCCTATGTCCACAGTAAATGGCCTTTTTAATGATAATATACGCACATTCAGTGGCCTATGGCCACAGTAAATTGCCATTTCCATGTGAATATACGCACATCCAGTGGCCTATGGCCACAGTAAATGGCCATTTCTATGATGATATACGCACATCCAGTGGCCTATGGCCACAGTAAATGATCATTTCTATGATGATGTACGCACATCCAGTGGCCTATGGCCACAGTAAATGGCCATTTCTATGATAATATACGCACATCCAGTGATCTATGGCCACAGTAAATGGCCATTTCTATAATAATATACGCACATTCAGTGACTTATGGCCACAGTAAATGGCCATTTCTATGATAATATACGCACATCCATTGACCTATGGCAACAGAAAAGGCCATTTCTATGATAATATACGTACATCCAGTGACCTATGGCCACAGTAAATGGCCATTTCTATGATAATATACGCGCATCCGGTGACCTATATATTGTGCACAGGAAGGGGTTCTTAAACAAGTTAATGTTCACTAAGCAGACTCTAGCATACATGTTGGGCTAAAAGGAAAAGAAGGAAAGAGAGCTGCATCGGATTATATTTTTAGTTTAAAATCCGTTGACTAGTTGGTATTAAATCAATTATTTATTTTTATTAACATCATTTATTGTCAATAAACATTATTGCGGCAAATAATATCAAAATAGCTATGTCTGTCTGGTTAAAATGTGTTGCATACTTTGTCATAATAGCGTACCCAGTTGATACAGATAAATGTTTCTAAACAAGATGGTCAAAGTGTTCGTTGTCGCTCACCTAAGTATAAATAAAGTTCACCAACAACTAACTATTTGTAAACAATATTTGGTTATCTCCGCTCACTATTTGGTTGTCTCCCCTTACATAAAAAATAACATTTTCTCACTAACTATAATTAGTAATCGACATTAAGTGAGATCATAACAAGACTGTGGCAAGACATAGAAGAAAACCAAAAGTAAAAGAAAATAGAATGTGTTTTAAACAAAAACATATATCGTGTCTAATAACTCATATGAGCGGACCAATATGCCTATATAATATCTGACAATTTGTAACATACCCTTTCAATGTTCAGACATGCGGTTGGGAAGCAGCTTTCAGCTTCATGGATAAATGCCTTGATGATTATTGTTCATGTTGTTAAAAGTAATTTTAATGACGACGGACGACGAACAATGGACGCCGGACAGTGATGACCACTATATCTCACCCTTGAGCAATTTGGCTCAGGTGAGCTTAATACCTTATAAACAACAAAAATGTTATTGAAGAGGTTATTTATGCCACACAGTGAATCTTCTTTATGAACGGAAATAAATAATTAACAAAAACAGATAACCGTTTTAGTAGGTCAAAGGGATAGTCATAGAGACCATAAATATAGTTCATATCTTACATATATGTAACTGTCAACATAATAATTTATAAAACTCATACTTTAGTTGTTATTTTAGGCATAGTATGCATATGTGTAGAGTATTTTAGGCTTCCAATGTCATAAAACAAGTTAGGTAGTTAATATATTGTTCCTTTTACTTAGATGAGAACAAACAAACTGCTAGGCTCTCGGGAAAAAAAACTAACATAATTTTTAACACTTTTGAATACAATAGTGTAAAGCAAAATATTGCATGCATTATCAGGGTTGATAGCTATTTACTTACTATATTAGTTTCCCAGTCTATTGTTGCACGGTAAATATATTACTAAAAACCACACGCACATCTGTCTGTCATTGTCTTATATATACTTCAAATTAATTCAATAGGTTATCATACAGTGTCATGTTTTTCCTATATACAAACACCAAAACATGGGCGTATTAATGCAATATATTGTTGTACAAAACGACAGATCTATTATGAATAAACAGACAGTGCAGTATGTATTATGTAATAATAATATAGAAATATATAGACATTTTCAACAATAATAATAATGAAATTAAGAACGTATACAGTTACAGAAATAACTTTTCATTTTATCAATTATTAAAATGTATAGAAAATATACTTCTATATGTTGATGTTGCATTTAAATAAATAAAGCAGACAATTAAAATAAGTAATAGTTGTAATAATTAATACTATCATATACACAAATAATGCCATACATGTATTTTTAAACTGCTAGGAGTATGAACATATAATATTTCACAGTAAACATCAGACACTATTTCTCAAATTCACAATTTGTGTGGCTGCTCCATTAAAGGTTGAACAGCGCACCATTGAAGCATGTGAGCATAAAACAAATTTATACAAATATACGCTATAATGTTGGTTCTTAACTCTATGTACCTGTGGAAACTGTGTTTTGTCCCATAGTGAAATGTATAAAAATTAAGCGCATATGTAAGTCCCACATTAATTCACAACTGATCCATGTCTACAAGTACTGTAAGTGTGAAGAAATCAGTTTTGGAGACTCTGACCTTGTAATTTATTCTTTGTCTTCCCGCATGTGAAGTAAAAATGACACACCTAATGCATTAATGCATTTTCACTGATTTGATTACTAACTTGAATATCTTTTTAAAGTTGTTATCATTTTGTTCTTGGATATTTGAATATGATACGTTTAGTTGTCTGAAAATAGAGTGAAAAAGCAGGTTAGCTGCTGATCCAGTTATCACCTATACATAAAGTACATAACATGAACTAACATGTGTTCAGTCCATCGGCAAGTGCTTTCAGTAAGGTTTTCGTTCCTTCGGTATGTGTCAATAAAGCATTAGCCTATTCATAGGAGCATGACTTCACCTGTAAAATTACACAATGTTAAAATTTGATAGAAGTGATGTGTTAACGGTCAGGCAAGTGTTGCATTCTTTTTTTTAATCTACGTAAAACACACTTAGAACAGTGAATATTTAATAAAAATCTTAATCTACGAGCAGAGAATTACAGATTTTATGAAACAAGATACAGACACATGATAACTCGATTTTTTGGAATATAATGTATGCTTTAAATAAAATCTGAAACAAGAGTACTTTTTACAAAAATAATTCACTAAGCTTCTCATTGTTTAACAAACCATTTCACAATCTTCAGTTATTGATGAAACAACTTTGATACATTTTCTTATTCTTTTAGAAATTAATACCACTTACATATCCTTCAGAGCCGAATAGGTTTTCAGTTGACTAACAAATAATATATGATTTTTAAATATAATCGCTTTTAGTAGGGATGGGACCGAATATTCGAATATCGGATAATATTCGAATATAAAAAAACGAATACGAATATTCGATTTTCAAATTTATTTAAAGAACAAAATTTATTTTAAAAACTCATTTTTGTCCCAGTTATACATAGTTATAATTTGACTCGTTTACATGTTATTTAACACCATTGATACCCTATGCGCAGTGGGAGATAACAGATTAAGCAAACGGACCCTAAGAAGAGACCGATATTTGCGCAGTTTGTACGGAACATTATTTGGGTGCTAAACTGAAGCTAATTGGAGACCGATGTTTTCACGCTGACGCTAATTGGAGACAAATGTTTGAACAATGTATGGTGCATTATGCGGTTTAGGTGTTACTATTAATTTAATTTCATTCCTTTAATTAGCGGTGCATTAACAACAACATTTTTCATGCCGACTTTAAAGAATTTATTCGCTCAACATAACAAAAAAAAATGAGTAAAACAGCACCGGTATAATTTTTTATATTCGAATATTATCCGATATTCGAATATTCTATGTGTTTCCCGATTAATCTCAAAGTCTTCTCGTTCATTAACGTGTTTATTGAATTGAATTGAATTGAATTGAATTGACAGATTACTTTGTGTATTGGGTGTCTGTTTTGCTATGTTTGAAGTGTATAGATCTGTTTTACTATTAATTAATGTATGACAAAGTAAATGATGCGAAATAAAATCTAAGAACTGTTTTCTATGTTGTTTTATTATGATATCAATGAATCTGATGATGATGATGATTGATGATTGATGGAAAAATTTGTCATCAATTCATAGAGTCGAAAACGATAAGAACTGTTTTTAACGACACATTCATTCGTTTACCTATTATACATCCTGCATAAATAAACAAAGACTCGGACATTTAAAAAAACGGACGAATATTCGAATAGTATTCGAATATTGGATTTGAATATTCGAATAGCGTTTTGGTATTCGTTGCCATCCCTACTTTATATGCGTATATTCACATAGAAATCGTCCTTTACTGAGGCCATAGGTCACTTTATATGCGTATATTCACATAGAAAACGTCCTTTACTGTGGCCATAGGTGACTTGAGATGCGTATATTCACATAGAAATCGCCTCTGGCTCTGGTCATGGGCTTTTTTATTTACGTATAATCTGAAATCGCCATTGTCTGTGGCCATAGGTCACTGGATGTGCGTATATTATCATAGAAATGCCCATTTACTGTGGCCATAGGTCACTGGATATGCGTATATTCACATAGAAATGGCCATTTACTGTGGCCATAGGCCACTGGATCTGCGTATAGTGTCATTTTAATGGCCATTTACTATGTCCATAGGCCACTGGATATTTACTATGGCCATAGGCCACTGGAAATGCGTATATTATCATAGAAATGGCCATTTACTGTGGCCATAGGCCACTGGATGTGCGTATATTATTATAGAAATGGCCATTTACTGTGACCATAGGTAGCAGGATGTGCGTATATTCAAATAGAAATGGCCATTTACTGTGGCCATAGGCCACTGGATGTGCGTATATTGTCATAGAAATGGCCATTTACTGTGGCCATAGGTCACTGGATGTGCGTATATTATTATAGAAATTACCATTTACTTTAGCCATAGGTCGCAGGATGTACGTATATTCTCATAGAACTAGCCATTTACTGTGGCCATAGGCCACTGGATCTGCGTATGGTGTCATTTTAATGGCCATTTACTGTGGCCATAGGCCACTGGATATACGTATGTTATCATTGAAATTGCCATTTACGCTGGATGTGCGCATATAATCATAGAAATGGCCATTTACTGTGGCCATAGGACACTGGATGTGCGTATATTATCATAGAAATGACCATTCACTGTGGCCATAGGCCACTGGATGTGCGTATATTATCATAGAAATGGCCATTTACTGTGGCCATTGTCCACTGGATGTGCGTATTTTATTATAGAAATTGTCATTTACTGTGGCCATATGCCACTGGATGTGCGTATATTCACATAGAAATGGCCAGTTACTGTGGCCGTAGGCCACTGGATGCGCGTATATTATCATAGAACTGGCCATTTACTGTTGCCATATGCCACTGGATGTGCGTATATTCACATAGAACTGGCCATTTACTGTGGCCAAAGGCCACTTGATGTGCGTGTATTATCAAAGAACTGGCCATTTACTGTGGCCATAGGACACTGGATGTGCGAATATTCACATAGAAATTACCATTTACTGTGGCCATATGCCACTGGATGTGCATATATTATCATAGAAATGGTCATTTACTGTGGCCATAGGCCACTGGATGTGCGTATATTATCATAGAAATTGACATTTATTGTGGCCATAGACCACTGGATGTGTGTATATTATCATAGAAATGGCCATTTACTGTTTCCATAGGCCACTGGATGTGTGTATATTATCATAGAAATGGCCATTTACTGTGGCCATAGGTCACTGGATGTGCGTATAGTATCATAGGAATGGCCATTTACTGTGGCCATAGGCCACTGGATGTGTGTATAATACTGTATATTGTCAAAAAATGGCCATTTACTGTGGCCATTGGTCACTGTATGTGCGTATATTATCATAAGAATGGCCATATACTGTGGCCATAGGTCACTTTATATGCGTATATTCAGATAGAAATCGTCCTTTACTGAGACCATAGGTCACTTTATATGCCTATATTCACACAGAAAACGTCCTTTATTGCGGCCATATGTGACTTGAGATGCGTATATTCACATAGAACTCGCCATTTGCTCTGGTCATGGGCCTTTTTATTTACGTATATTCTGATAGAAATCGCCATTGTCTGTGGCCATAGGTTACTGTATGTGCGTAAATTATTATAGAAATGGCCATTTACTGAGGCCATAGGTCACGTGATGTGCTTATATTCACATAGAAATGGCCATTTACTGTGGCCATAGGCCACTGGATGTGCGTATATTGTGATAGAAATCGCCATTTACTGTGGCCATAGGCCACTGGATGTGCGTATATTATCATAGAAATGGCCATTTACTGTGGTCATAGGCCATTGGATGTGCGTATATTATTATAGAAATTACCATTTACTGTGACCATATGCCACTGGATGTGCGTTTATTTAGATAGAAATGGCCATTTACTGTGGCCATAGGCCACTGGATGTGCGTATATTATCATAGAAATGGCCTTTTACTGTTGCCATAGGTCACTGTATGGGCGTATATTATCATGAAAATGGCCATTTACTGTGGCCATAGGTCACTTTATATGCGTCTATTCACATAGAAATCGTCCTTTACTGTGGCCATAGGTGACTTGAGATGCGTATATTCACATAGAAATCGCCATTTGCTCTGGTCATGGGCCATTTTATTTACGTATGTTCTGATACAAATCGCCATTTGCTGTGGCCATAGGCCACTTTATTATCATAGAAATTGCCCTTTACTGTGGCCGTATGTGACTTTATATTACTGTTGTAATGTTGCTTTGATGTTGTTTGTATGTATCTAGACCCTTAGAGGGATGGCTAATACACAAGACCCAACAGGGATTGATTTTCTGACACGTTTATTCACTACCGCTATCAGAGAGCAACTAACTACAAAACAAGCATACAGAATACTGCCAGCTTCTATTCGCTGAGCGGGGCAGTAGGCGGAGCTTATCAGGCATCGCTGACCATTACAACTGTGGCCATAGGTGATTGGCTGTTAAAAAATAAATAATGTTAATGCGTCAATTGCTTATTGTTATAATTGAATTATTTCTTACATTTAATATAAAATATCATTCTTATTCCAGATCATTGTGTATTGTAGTGGTTTGATGCGGAATTCAGAAGCTAACTATGGCTAATTTAGACGCTATTTATGGCCATAGTGATAGGCTCGACTATTGCCGTCTCATCTATGGAAATGAGTGTTTCTCGTTGATTTGTAGTTGTCAAGCAGAAAGCCGGTTTGCGAAAATTACAACTAAATGATTTATCGATGCAGTTTGACACGGTTTGACACATTCACTGGACTTGTAACATTCCAGGGTGTTGTGTGGAAATTGTCGCATGCTCGTTGTGGTAATTTTATTTTTTTCACCAGTATGAAGTTTCGATGTATTTTCAGTGGCAAAGCTGGGTTATTAATTCGAATATGATAAACCTAGCCTCTACAAGTGATGAGTATTTGTATCATGGTCTGCCTTACATAACTTTCTTTATGTGCTATTACACTAATAATATTGTCTTAAAATATCTCCTGGTGTAAAAGTGGACATTGGATCATTATGTTGAAGTAGTTTTTTGTTTTAAATTACTTTGATTTTTCAAATGCAATACTGCTCTCAATATTCTTACTTCATATGTGTGCACTACATTTGATTTGTGTACTTAAAGGGACCTGTTCACAGATTGTCAAATTGATAATTTTCAAAAATTTCCTGTTCACGGATTGTCAAATTGATAATTTTCAAAAATTTTGTTATATATCCCTAAACAAGCGAAAGAACACGACTGACAAAGAAATATATTGGAAATATAGTGTTGTTTTTAGAAAACCATCAATTGAAGAGGATAAAATTATAAAGCATTTGTAACGCTTTTCATCGATATTTTGAAAAACACATGTATAACTTACATAGGCTAGCGTTTAAAGTTCTCTTAAATGATTGAAAGTCAGAATGGCCAAGTGGTTAGCGCAATAGACTTTTGATCCCTGCAGTCGTACCTTCGAGTCCTGGCTAAGGCGAATTTTGTAATCATATATTTTTTCTTTATATAATATGTGTTTTTGATTAGTCCAATTGCTTTAGTTTATGCAGTTAAGACATTAAATGAAATTTTTCGAAAATATGGACAAGTTCCTTTAAATGCATATTAAATATTTTGTCTTGTGTATTGCAACTGCAAAAATTGCCCTGTCATGGAAAGGAAACTCGCCACTTGAAATTTGTATACAAGACCTGTAAAATGGCTGGAAACAGTACTCTGAAACCAATTTATTTTATATCTGTATATCTTCAAATAAAATATTTAAAGGATTTACAGTCAGTTATTATATTTGTTAGCCTCTGAAGTAATTGACCTATAAAACACTTCAAACAGCTTTGCTGTTGGGCTAGCTCTTTAAGCTGCAAGGTTGGAGTCCGCCTCTGACACCAGACACATGGATTCGGTCTGCAACTGGTGCTCAATTTTTTTTCCCACTGTACTTATTTCAGACTTAACTGCATTTTATGCTGCAATACTCTGTGTTGGATTCATTTTGATTCTTGAATATTTTTTGGAGCAGTGTTTTTTTCACCTTTGGGGGGAACGGGGCGGGGCCGTTCAGACGGGGAACTTTTCGGCAAAAGGGGAATTGTTTTTGTAGAAATGCATTATCAAATTTTTATATTCGACTTTGTTATAAAACATTAAAAAATTGCTAGGATTGTTTACGAAAACTCCTCTATCTTAGTCAGTTTTTGTCCGATTTTGGTCAAGTTTTTTTCAAAATAAAGTTTACATTCTGAGGGGAATTTTAAGCAGGGGAATGGGGCCGAATTTCGGCTCCAAATTGGCCTTAGAAAAAAACACTGTGGAGCCATGATAGACACCTCTAAATGCGGTTGCAGGTAGTACTGTAATCATACTGCATGATGCAGCATGGATCAGGGTAGTACTACAGTAATACAAGCCATGTAAAGCAGGCCACCATTATTAATTATTGAAACATTCCATATTTGTTCAAAAATAAAGTTTACATCAAGAAAAAAAAAGTGGGACCTTACATGTATACCTTATCTCCAGATTACATAAGGAATTTTAGTACAACTGCATGAGATAATCTAATGTTGCCCATAAGCAAACTGTGGTCTATTTAAAAGCATGAATATAATATATTACCTACTAGAAATAAGTTGATAAATATAGATGTCCACTAACCTGTTTTGAGAAGGAAAGGCCAAATGCAGAATAATAATTTAGTGAATTTGCTAGGAAGTCTTGGGGCATAAAATACCAAATTCATTCAGGTTCAAAAACCATTTTCATTAAAGTGTAATTTTAATTCTTTATATAACTGTACACCCTGTAATTTGTATACTACATATGATCACAAGAAATCATAACAGATGATCACATGCTCCATAATTAGGACATTTTAAGTGCAACTAATTTAATTGATGTACACACAATTTTTTCTTTCTGGCCTTATGTGAGGACAAATTTGTTATGTGATGAGGTTTAAAGGTTTACATTTCGTAAGCTGTGGGGACCAAACGAGCATGTGTATGGCCGTTTGCTGCTCTGAGAACTGCTTCTATCTAGGAATCTGGTTGAACAATCACTGACCTATGACATAATTGAGATAAAATTGAGATAAATATCCTTAAGCTATGACATACAGTAAATGAGTATACTGAATGTCACTTGGCTACAGTTGTTTTGCTGCTTCCGAGTGTTTATTCTGTGAATGGTAATGGTGCTAGCCTATCACACCAGATGCCATCTAAAGTACTTTTAAAAAAATCCATGATGTGGTGAGGACTAGCACTGACATTTTCTGGTGTGATAAGGACTTTACAAAACAACTTTATGGTCATTAGATTGACTCCTCATTATGTATAATAATCGAGATCCATTAAAATTAATAACAAATGCTTTGTGAAACATATTTATATTCATGCAATGTTAAATTACTCTGTTACAGGTCAGCTGTCACGCCCACAGAAATTTCTTCGGAGAAATTTCCAGGATTCAGAACTTGTTCATCTATAGTGTGTGATAGATATTGAAAACAATTGCATATTAATTTCTGGATGGATATTTAAAACATAGAAAGCAACAGCGAATGTGGAGGGTGTGAATAGAACAACAAAAAACAAGAACATTTCATTGTGTACAACAAATCATGGGAAAGGGTGGTCAGAGAGAATCCGGGAAAGAGCTGACTTGGTCAGAAGTCCAGAAACACGTGACACGTGATGACCGCTGGGTTGTGATCGAGGGGGAGGTCTACGACGTGACAAACTGGTCCAGGAAGCATCCTGGGGGCTCCAGGCTGATAGGCCACTATGCTGGGCAGGATGCCACCGTAAGATCTGTTTTTATGACATTTATTGCTTTCGCATTAGATATAATTGTCCTTATCTACTAGGGTCCCTGTTTTGAACATCTGCATATAAACATTTTGTATGCCCTTCAAAGGTGCCGATGGACAGTAAGTTGACAATAACATTTGCAAAACAAAGTTTATTTAAAGAGAATTAATATTGAATCATTGTTAAATACATGTATGATGGCCTTGTTTCGATAAACAGTTGACAAACTTGTATTATTTTATGATCCCAAACAATATTTTTGTCTCTGTATACAATTGTTCTTAAGGATACCATCATTTTATTGTTGCTACTCCTAAATAGATTCAAAAGACAGTATCTTATTCTGATACATTTATGTGTCTATATTTATGTGAAATATAGCCAATATGTCCATTCTATGCCCAATATATATTTATATATATTATTGTGTCTTTATAAACACACAAGAAAGTTTAACTCTGTTGGTTAAATTATTATAAAGATATTGCATAATTTTTATAACAAATTAAGTCACTGCGAATTTATTACTGGCCAAGAGGACCGGTAATGCCCCAAATATTACTGCCCACTTATTTTTTGCAAGAAACATTTAAATACAATAAAAACAATTAATTTGAAGAAAACAAAAACAATATACACTTGAAAGTGCTTTATTAACTAAGGCCGCTGCATGTACTATCAGCATGTTAATTTTGCAAGATATATATTAATTCAATTGTATTTGTCAAAGTCCCTTCAACGTCTTCAACACAATCGGTGACCTCAAGTATGACGTTATGACTGTTGTGGAAACAGAAACAGCAATTGCTGCTATAAAATATTTTTGACCGACATTTTCACCGGACACGAGGACCAGTATTCGGACAGTCTTTCCCGGACCTCACAGATTTTTATCGGCAATGTCCGAGGTCCGACGGTCTTTCGCGGAGACTGCAAATTTGAAGAGTAATTAATGTCTCTTTAAATTGTAAAAAGTTTACCTAGTTTTTGGACTGGAGGTGAATTGAGCTTCTAGGTTGCAACTGGGATATAACAATTTTAGTTCTTAAAGGGACTGTATCAACTGGGATATAACAATTTTAGTTCTTAAAGGGACAGCATCAACTGGGAATGGGATATAGCAGTTTTAGTTCTTAAAAGGACAGTATCACAGTTTGGAGTTGGAAAAACATTTTTCTCAAAATGGAATTTTATAACAGGAATTTGTAGAGTCTATTGAAACTTTATGTCTTTTATGCTATTTTTGTTGCAAATCATACTGGTAATTATTTTGATGATTGCTATGCATTTTTGTGTGTATCCTTGTCTCGAAAAATAACAGATATTTGTCAAAATATTTGTCTTTCCTCAAGCAATGTGCGTTTCAAACCTTTAAATATGAACAATACATTATTATTTAACAGGAAGAGTCAATTTTGATAAATTATTCTTCACAGCCGAAAACTCTGCAACTGCACCTTTAAAGCTCTCTTGACAGTTGTATGGATCAATACCTATGTTGGAGCATTTAATATTGCATTTTAAGCTGCATTAAGAGGTCTATTGAAATTGTAATCTGCATTGACAAATAGAAGGAAGCATGGTCTGTGTTTTTTCCACACTTTTGTTATGATTATTTTTTTTTTTTCGAATATTCTATTTTTTCTTTGGGTTAAATAAAAGCGCACTCTTCTTTCATTTCATTGTTTTCCATTGGGTTAATAAATTAACGGTATCAGCTAAACCCTTGCTTATAATTGGCCATATGAAAAATCCTAATGATGTTTTATCAAACTTGTGAAAACAACGGGCAGTTTGTCAGCATTCATTGTCTAATTAAAGATGATTGCTAGCAAGCTCTCGTTATATCAACTGACACTTGATTATATTATTAAAAGCAATGTCTGTGTTATGTGTTATATTTGACGCTAAATGGATCATTCATTAATCTACTTTTTTTTTAAATGCCTACCTACCTACTCGTTACCAGCAACCTTGGGTAGGCAATGGCAAACATACAATTTTTTAAGGTTGGCCTAATTTGTCCATGGCAATATTTGATCCAACCTGACTGTTATTTTAACTTTAAAACTTGTATTATTGATTTTGCAAAAAATTGCACTTTTTTCATTGGGGTGAGGTCCATGAACTAAATTGTGGAGACAATTATTGCAGCATATTTGGAAACATAAAATCCAGTTGTGTCATAACTTTTTGGGGGAGATTTTTAAGAAATGTTCTAGGGATGACGCCTTTATTTGGCCTCTTTTATATAAGGCAAACAAGCCATGAATTGTATTATACGACATCTATGTACACCGCAACTTTGAAAGTCATACACTCTAGTCATATGGCCTTATTTTTTTGCATTTGTTTTCATTTATTAATTGCCTTCAAGTGCCCATCCTTAGTTTGTATATCAAGCAGTTAAAATTTGTTTAAAGACTGAGAGTCATCATGGACTCTTTTACAATTCTTTATGTTTTAGTGTTTTTTTTATAAATAAGTTATCAAATATTTCTGTTTAGATTAAAAACCTGTGATTGTGAAATATTTTCCTTATAAAAAGTTAAAACATGCCTAATTAAAAAATATATATCATATATATATATATTTTTTTTTGTAGCCATTCACGATTTTGAACTAATTATAAGATATATACAGGACCCTGTATCTGTCATATTTACAGCCCAAATATGGCTTTCCCCATCAAAAACAGTGTCATTTTCCCCATTAAATGTCAGAAAATGCGTCAAAAAGTTAACCTTAAACAAAAACTAACATTAAACAAAAACTTAACATACTGCCAATTGTTTAATTTGTAAAGTAACGTTTTAAATTAGAGTGGCTGTATTTTTTTAAAGTGGTAAAAAATGATATATCTAGAATGCTTTATTGAAAGAAACAGACTGTTAAAAGCATTATTATGTTATTTTAAAATTCTCCATTCTTAGAAAATGACGACAAAATTCCCCCATTTGAGGACTACGGGTAGCATCCCCCAAAACAGAAAGAGGGCCCTGTATATATTATTAATGAAAAAGCACCATATTATTTCAATTTCAGGAGGCTTTCGGAGCATTCCACAATGAACCTGGCCAAGTGCGCAAGTACCTAAAACCGCTGCATGTAGGTACGCTGAAGAATTATCTTGACAGTGACGTGGATAAGGACTTCCGCGTGTTGAAGCAGGCCGCTATCAAAATGGTGAGCATGTTATCAGTGCTTATCTGACATTTCGTCACCAGTCGTGGTAATCAATATTGATATCAGAGGTAATGATGAGGTCATGATTCATTTAAGTGCGATTGTTGTACACGATGTCCTGAATTCGGATTATCTTCTTTGTTTGCTTTTACAAACTTAATATGCCTATGATACTTAGAACATTAAAAGGGTTGAGTGCGAAACTGTTGTATCTGAATTCTGATATAGAAATGTTAGGCAGATACAACTGTTCACCCTCAACCCTTGTAATGTTCTTAGTTTCATAGGCATATTAAGTTTGTAACAGCAAACAAACAAGATAATCCAAATTCCCTATTCCAAGGCCTGTTTGGAGCTAAGTGTTTTCTCCATTCCAGGGCGTGTTTAAGCCAAGTTTTTCTCCAGTCCAGGGCGTGTTTAAGCCAAGTGTTTTCTGCAGTCCAGAGCCTGTTTTAACCAAGTGTTTTCTCCATTCCAGGGCGTGTTTTAACCAAGTGTTTTCTCCATTCCAGGGCGTGTTTAAGCCAAGTGTTTTCTGCATACCAGGGCGTCTTTTAACCAAGTGTTTTCTCCATGCCAGGGCGTGTTTAAGCCAAGTGTTTTCTGCATTAGAGAGCCTGTTTTAACCAAGTGTTTTCTCCATTCCAGGGCATGTTTTAGCCAAGTGTTTTCTCCATTCCAGGGCCTTCTTTAGCCAAGTGTTTTCTCCATTCCATGGCCTGTTTTAGCTAAGTGTTTCCTCCACTCCAGGGCCTGTTCTAGCCAAGTGTTTCCCCATTCTAGTGCCTGTTTGAGCCAAGTGTTTCTCCATTCCAGGGCCTGTTAAAGCCAAGTGTTTCTCCAGTCTAGTGCCTGTTTTAGCCAAGTGTTTTTCATTTCAGGGCCTGTTGAAGCCAAGTGTTTCTCCATTCTAGTGCCTGTTTTAGCCAAGTGTTTCTCCATTCCAGGGCCTGTTGAAGCCAAGTGTTTCTCCATTCTAGTGCCTGTTTGAGCAAAGTGTTTCTCCATTACAGGGCCTGTTTGAGCCAAGTGTTTTCTCCATTCTGGTGCCTATTTGAGCCAAGTGTTTCTCCATTCTAGTGCCTGTTTAAGCCAAGTGTTTCTCCATTCTAGTGCCTGATTGAGCCAAGTGTTTCTCCATTCCAGGGCCTGTTTGAGCCAAGTGTTTCTCCATTCTAGTGCCTGGTTGAGCCAAGTGTTTCTCCATTCCAGGGTCTGTTTGAGCCAAGTGTTTTCTCCATTCTAGTGCGTGGTTGAGCCAATTGTTTTCTCCATTCTAGTGCATGTTTGAGCCAAGTGTTTCTCCATTCTAGTGCCTGTTTAAGCCAAGTGTTTCTCCATTCTAGTGCCTGTTTGAGCCAAGTGTTTCTCCATTCTAGTGCCTGTTTAAGCCAAGTGTTTTCTCCCTTCTAGTGCCTGTTTGAGCCAAGTGTTTCTCCATTCCAGTGCCTGTTTGAGCCAAGTGTTTCTCCAATCCAGGGCCTGTTTGAGCCAAGTGTTTCTCCATTCTAGTGCCTGTTTGAGCCAAGTGTTTCTCCATTCCAGGGCCTGTTTGAGCCAAGTGTTTCTCCATTCTAGTGCCTGTTTAAGCCAAGTGTTTCTCCATTCTAGTGCCTGGTTGAGACAAGTGTTTCTCCATTCCAGGGCCTGTTTGAGCCAAGTGTTTCTCCATTCCAGGGCCTGTTTGAGCCAATTGTTTCTCCATTCCAGGGCCTGTTTGAGCCAATTGTTTCTCCATTCCAGGGCCTGTTTGAGCCAAGTGTTTCTCCATTCCAGGGCCTGGTTGAGCCAAGTGTTTCTCCATTCTAGTGCCTGGTTGAGCCAAGTGTTTCTCCATTCTAGTGCCTGGTTGAGCCAAGTGTTTCTCCATTCCAGGGCCTGGTTTAGCCAAGTGTTTCTCCATTCCAGGGCCTGTTTGAGCCAAGTGTCACCTTCTTCACGCTGATAATGGCGCACATCGTGCTGCTACTGGTGGGGTCCTACGTGGTGCTCTACATGTTTGGGGCCGTGTGGTGGGCGGTGCTTCTCTCCCTTGCCATGTTCTCCATAGCACAGGTAATGTTTCTATGGCTTCACACTAGGGATGTCACGAATATTTAAATATTTTTTTCTAAACTCATTTACAAATTTCCTGACTATTCAAATAATATTCGAATACTGAAATCAAATTTTTGAATAGCGTTTTAGTAATTGTTGCAATATAAGCGAATTGTTGATACTTGGTTTTGGTTTTAGTTAGTTAGGGTGTTTGTTATTTATATTAAGGTTTCCTTACCTAGCAAATTTGCTTTGAAATCATACATACATGTACTTTGTTTCCTAAGTTATTGTATGCTGTACCGAAATTTATTTTGATATTCTTCAACCCAAAAGCCTAAGATCAGTGCTCTTTCCATTACCTCAGAAAAGTCAAAAATTTCCTGTAGGTTTATGAAGCAAATATACATGTATGTCAAATCCCTTAAACTCTGACACAGTATCTATGGACGAATATCCCATGTAATATTTCATTTATTGCTATTCCTAAAAGTATTTTGAACACATACCAGGTATTGGTTTTCACCATAAAACAGACTTGAGAATGTGTCTTTAAAGTCATTCAACACATTCTTTTAACATTTGAGCTACAAGTAATGGCCTATCCTCAACTTTTCATGTAAACCACTAGTTTTGTCATTGATAAAAAGTTTAGCTTTTAGTTAAGTCGCCAGCAAGAAAAAAAACAGCACAATTTTATTTTATATATTTTTCTAGGCCTGGTTTTACAGTATGAACATTTATCTTTAGAAATTTACTTTGCATAGTGTTTTATTTTATTTTGCTTTTCATGTGTAAGTATTGATTTTGCAAAATGCATTAGGGTTTCTTATGTTGATACAGTAAATACATTGGAACCTTGTATTTATGAGACTTGTTTCTGTCTCTGTTCACCATTTGTAAATATGCTCATGTGATGAAAAACTTACCTTGACTTTTTGGTTGTTTGTTAAATATTTAATGTTGCAGTACTTATTCTTCAGCCAGTGTTTACATTGTATTCTTGTAAACATTGTTATGTTTGTAAACATTCGTATGTTTTAATCATTTTCATAGATCCAAGCCTATAGTTTGCAGTGTATAGCAATTTTGTTTGATTTGCCTGTATACGATTTGTTGGCCATATCCAAACATTGAATCTGATTTAAATCAAAGTCCATGTATACGCTGTACATTACGATCTGAGGGTGACCAATAGTTCGTCATGTTCTGATAACATTTTAGTCAGCCCGTTGAAACCTTATTGTCATGGTTTTGAAAATGAAGGTAGATCGCCATATTTAACTTCAAACTGCATTTATTTAGCATGGCTCCCAAAACGCAAATATTGTACATTCATATTTTATTTAGCATTAATATCATTTAAGAGTCATTTTGTGCAACCTGTGCCAGGAAAACAACAAATTGTGATAAACATGAGGCGTGGTGTGGGAAAACCGGGCTTAATGCATGTGCGTAAATTGTTGGCCCGGATTCGGGATGGCACTTTCTGCCTACAGTGGACTTACGTTTAGAAGAGACTTCCTTGAAACAGAAAATACCATAAAAGCAGAAAGTGCCATGCCGGATTAGCCTATGCAGAATGCACAGGCTAATCCGGGACCCCACTTTACGCCAATGCATTAAGCCCGGTTTTTCCATGACTTGCCTCATATTTATTTTATGTGAATACTGTTTCCAAAGCTTTTGCCTATACTGCTATGCCAACGACTCTTGTATTGTGTCCCCCAGGCTCAGGCTGGCTGGACCCAGCATGACTTTGGACACCTGTCAGTGTTCAAGACCTCTGCCTGGGACCACTTCATGCACCACCTCACCATGGGTTTGATGAAGGTAAGACGCAAGTATCAATAAAGCTGTACAGTTTTAATGGAGTTATTGAGTGAGGACGTATAAATGTTAGTTCTCCTGTACATGTATCAAACACATTTTGAAGGAGCCAGATATACTTCTTATGTAAAAATGAATACACTGTACAGCTACCCATTGAGTGAAAATTGAACCCATAAACTGTATTCAAGGCTGTACAAATGAGGTACAAGTGAATGTAAAAATGGATATTTATGCTAGATTGTAAAATTATGTACAAAAATTAAATGATGTGTGTACATTCACACAATATATTGTGGAATCACTTGAATTCGCGGGGAACAAATTTTGTGATCGCGGACATATTCGCGCAATCTGATTTTGAAAAACCAAACAAAAAACATCAGTTGTGTTTTACAAAAAAACGTGTCAATTATTCGATGAAACGCCAAACTTGGCAAAAGACCTCTGAAGGGTCCTATTGTGACAGCTTGTTTTTTGCAATAAACATGTGTAGCAGTACCAGATTAATGGTCCACTTCTGAAGAATAGGGGCCGCGTAACGTGTAAACTCTCGATGCGTTGCGCTATTACGATGTCGGTAAATATTCGTGGTGGTTATAAATTTGCGCAATGGCAGGAGCGCGAACAACTTCGAAAATTAGACCTCTTAACGAGGGCTTACTCTGGCATTCGCCAAAAAAGTCATTGGCTACACATTTCAACATTGGTTTTTAAAAAAATCGATTTGGCTACAACTTTCTACTTAAAAACAAATAAAACAAACTAAAATACATTACCCAAAATAAGTAAGATTTCAACATAGCCTGGTGACCATTTGGCTATAGAAAATATTTATCCAAGGGGAGCTACATGTATGGTGTTTTATGAAGAAATAATATTTTTCTATCATAGTTTGTTGTTGAATAACCCACGGTCAGGATTATAGATGTGTAGGAATAAAATCACGAGTGCAAAACACGAGTGATGTGATGACACGCATCGATACTCCTGACCCTGGGGTGTTCAACAACAAATTGTCGTAGACAAATATTATTTTGATTCTTACACAATCTACTATTTCTTAGTCAGTCAGTATTTTTAAAGGTAATGAATAAAAACTACAAACCTATACTCTCCAGAATAATTCTCCAGAACTATTTTCAAAACATTTAGCTCAGCCCATAATTGTTGCAGAATAACCTATACTTGATTTCTTTATTTGTCTATGGAAAACAAGCTGCACTTCGTGTTAGAATATATAACTGTTGATCAGTTTTTAATGTGTCTGCACCATGACTGTATCCCAGGGAGCCTCTGCTAGCTGGTGGAACCACATGCACTACCAGCATCATGCCAAGCCAAATGTGGTGAGTGCTTCGGTTGTTCATATCAACAGTCTTTTCTATTGGTTCACATACAAATGTTGATTTAATTTCATAAGTAGCCAAATGTGGTGAGTGTCTTGGGTTGTTCATGTCAACAGTTATTTTATTGGTTCACTGATAGGTGTTTATATATTAAAGATGTAATGGTGTAGTCTATAAATATATACATGTAACTGGATACCTTTCCGCATTCCACAAGGTCATACATTTGATTTGATCACTATTCAGGGAATTTGAGTGAAATGTTAATAGATTTTAAAAATATTCCTGAATGTTTGCACCTAAGATAAGAGCTTCAATTTTCACACCAAAATTTAGAGCTTTAAAATGAGACAGGCTGGTGAAGTATATTTGAGGCGCGTCTTGGGAAAACCGGACTTAATGCATGTGCGTAAAGTGCCGTCCTGGATAAGCCTGTGCGGACTGCACAGGCTAATCCGGGACGACACTTTACGCACATGCATTAAGTCCGGTTTTCCAACGACGCGCGTCATTTGACTTTTATGTTATATTGTGCTTACCTTTTTTCAAGCACATTACACAAAAAAATCTAATTGATGCTTCTGATGAGTGTTTGCAATTATTTGTTCTTTGTTTCTTTTATCACAAAAATCCAGCAAGTTTCATTAATTCTTGCATTTCACAGATTGACAAAGACCCGGATGTGCGCATAGACAAGCTGTTTGTTGTGGGGGAGGTGATGCCAGTCAGTGTAAGTGATATAAAAAAAACTATTAAATTAGAACTTCTGATACTGTAGTAGACTTTGCTGTTGTAATAACTTGTAACATGGCTATATTAACATAACATTTCACAAGCTCCGGGCTGTCGAGCTAGTGGTTGTAATAACTTGTAACATGGCTATATTAACATAACATTTCACAAGCTCCGGGCTGTCGAGCTAGTGGTTGTAATAACTTGTAACATGGCTATATTAACATAACATTTCACAAGCTCCGGGCTGTCGAGCTAGTGGTTGTAATAACTTGTAACATGGCTATATTAACATAACATTTCACAAGCTCCGGACTGTCGAGCTAGTGGCTAGCGTGAAGACTGCGCTTATTATATCAAATTAATTAGTTTAGCACAGCAATATGAAAATATGGGCAATTGTAATTTGTTGAAGAGATTAGTTATTGTATCATAGCCAAGTGAAAACATCTAGCATCAAAATGCATTATTTCTTATCAATATTTGAGATGTGTCGTGTGAAAATCGGGCTTAATGTAAGTGCGTAAAGTGTTGTCCCGGATCAGCCTGTGCAGTCGGCACAGGCTAATCCGAGACAACACTTTGCGCCTACAGTGGATTTATGATTAGAAGAGACTTCCTTGAAACACAAAATACCATTAAAGCGGAAGTGTCGTCCTTAAGCCCGATTTTCACACGACATGCCTCATTTTTAGCTGATTCGCTGTCTGTTCACAGGTTGCCCAGACAAGAAAGAAGAGCATGCCCTTCAACCTTCAGCATAAGTACTTCTTTGCCTGTGAGTTGTGACTTTCTATGGGGTATATGACTGGGGTACTTATTTGCCTGTGAGTTGTGACTTTCTATGGCGTATATGACTGGGGTACTTCTTTGCCTGTAAGTTGTGATTTTCTATGGGGTATATGACTGGGGTACTTCTTTGCCTGTGAGTTGTGACTTTCTATGGGGTATATGACTGGGGTATACCTTCAGCATAAGTACTTCTTTGCCTGTGAGTTGTGACTTTCTCTGGGGTATATGACTGGGGTATACCTTCAGCATAAGTACTTCTTTGCCTGTGAGTTGTGACTTTCTATGGGGTATATGACTGGTGTATACCTTCAGCATAAGTACTTCTTTGCCTGTGAATTGTGACTTTCTATGGTGTATATGACTGGGGTATACCTTCAGCATAAGTACTTCTTTGCCTATGAGTTGTGACTTTCTATGGTGTATATGACTGGGGTATACCTTCAGCATAAGTACTTCTTTGCCTGTGAGTTGTGACTTTCTCTGGTGTATATGACGGGTATACCTTCAGCATAAGTACTTCTTTGCCTGTGAGTTGTGACTTTCTATGGGGTATATGACTGGGGTATACCTTCAGCATAAGTACTTCTTTGCCTGTGAGTTGTGACTTTCTATGGGGTATATGACTGGGGTATACCTTCAGCATAAGTACTTCTTTGCCTATGAGTTGTTACTTTCTATGGGGTATATGACTGGGGTATACCTTCAGCATAAGTACTTCTTTGCCTGTGAATTGTGACTT
The DNA here is from genome assembly GCA_027627225.1 of Congeria kusceri. Taxonomy (NCBI): domain Eukaryota; kingdom Metazoa; phylum Mollusca; class Bivalvia; order Myida; family Dreissenidae; genus Congeria; species Congeria kusceri. The sequence continues at coordinate 30,638,612 of CM051040.1, forward strand.
TCTATGGTGTATATGACTGGGGTATACCTTCAGCATAAGTACTTCTTTGCCTGTGAGTTGTGACTTTCTATGGGGTATATGGCTGGGGTATACCTTCAGCATAAGTACTTCTTTGCCTGTGAGTTGTGACTTTCTATGGGGTATATGACTGGGGTATACCTTCAGCATAAGTACTTCTTTGCCTGTGAGTTGTAACTTTCTATGGGGTATATGACTGGTGTATACCTTCAGCATAAGTACTTCTTTGCCTGTGAGTTGTGACTTTCTATGGGGTATATGACTGGGGTATATTTATAGCACAAAAATAATATCTATTATAGTAGGGCATGCAGGTCTGAAATAAAATGAATGAATCATTCTTGTTTGTGGGTTTTAACTATTTATTTTAGCTAAATTGCATCGAAAACCTAAGGCTTATTGAGACTCTCTCGAGTCCGTTTCCTGGGGGGAATCAGTACTTGGTGTCTTTGGGGGAGGTCTTGAGAATTGCGCGCTCCCAGGGTGGGGATCGAACCTCGTACACCGTACGCTTAGGCCTACTGGCACTGGCCAGTGAATTTCTGTTCTGACAAGTGCAGTTTAAAATATTTTGCTAAGAAAATATAGAAATTTTCCAACATAGTATATGCAGTTTGAGTCTTTTAAGTCAAAGCACTTTCATTTCCTCCACTGAAATATATACGTGTATGTTTAATTTCAGTGGGCCCCCCTCTGTTGTTCCCAGTGTACTTCCAGTTTATGCTGTTCCACCACGAAGTTACCAGAAAACTCTGGATGGTAAGTGTAGGTGCCATATACCCCTCTGTTAGCCTGGAAGAATCTTCTGTTAGCATGTGTCATGTATCTTACTTTAAATAATTTAATTGGATTATATTATGAGGATGATGACTTGCCCATGATTGGTAAAAAAAGCTGTCAGCAAGTAAAAATCCCGAAAAGGTTTTCTCCGGCAAAGCCATTGTTGATTCTATAATGACTACCGATTTTCTTGTAGTATTTCTGAACGGATACTAGTGATCTATGAAAAGTATGTAGTGTTTTACCATAATAAATAATTTAATCCAAACATATTTTCAATGTAGTTTTGCAAGTTGAAGTTGTGTCTTAAATTACAGTTAAGCAAATTATAGTTAGGCACTGTTTTTGATGGAGAAAATCACCTAAGAAGTACATCTATATTATATGACAGTTATTAACTGTGGAAACGTTTGCCGTGTGTGTTTCCACTAATTGACACTTTTAAAACTGTCTTCCATTCCAACCTACAGTTTTGCATGTTTAAGCTCAATAAACGTTCTTTTTTTTCTTTAAAGAAATAGACAACAGAACGCTTAAAATTGGATTTTGTTTGAAATTACTCAGAGATTTTGCAAGGGCATGTTAAGGAATGTCAATGTTCCTGTAACTTTTTGTTTTATTAAGCTTCATATGTATTAATGCATGTTCATATTTTTTCAGGAGCTGTTTATCACCCTATGTTTTGTTTTCGGTGTCTTTTACCTATGTGTACCGATCCTGGGAGTTAGTGGCAGTATAGCCTACTACTTCTCCTTTAGGTAAGACTTAGTGGCATGTAACCTTTTACTTAGCTTCTGCATACGATTACACTCCACACTCGGATCCCTTAGTGAGGGATTAAGATCCTGACCATGGGCTTACAAATAGAATGTGAACATCAATAGTTCAATGAAAAATGGTGAAATATGGAAGCATCTATTGATTCTTTACCGGAATAATGCCATGAAATAGAGGTTACGTCATGTACAAACCTCCTACTCTATATGATCTCCAGGATAATGTGATAATGTGACAGTGTTTGGTACAATCAATTATGAAACCTCATTTGTAGGACTAGTGTTCCTAACCAGATACTCAGCCCTCTCGCCTCTTGCGACCAAGCTTATTGACGATACACTTTGGGATTTATGATAAAGTCCGTCAAACAAAGTTGAGAGTGAACGAATGTTTTGACAAGCCATGTCCGTCAAACAAATAAGTCCAAGCTTTCTAAATGGCTAAACACATTGTCAATCAAGTCTCGTTGTAAGGTCAATTCTCTATTATTATGCCCCCCTTGGAAGAAGTGAGGGCATTTTGCATGTCACCTGTCCGTCGGTCGGTCGGATGGTCGGTCTGTCCATTGACCATTTCGTTTCCACACGATATCTAGAGAACGCTTTGACCTACGATCATGAAATTCAGTCTGCTGGTTACTTGGGAGGAAAGGAAGACGCCTATACATTTTGAGGTCAACAGGTAAAGGTCAAGGTCACCATTGCTAAAAATAGAAAAATGGTTTCCGCTCAATAGCTTGAGAACGCATAAAGATATTTTAATGAAACTTTAAACATAGATACCTTATATCGAGACCTCGCTTGGAATTGTATATGGGACGGGTGGGGACAAGGTCAAGGTCACTGTTACTAAAAAATAGAAAAACAGTTTTCGCTCAATAACTTAAGAACGCATAAAGATATTTTAATGAAACTTGATACATAGATACCTCATATTGAGACCTCGCTTGGGATTCCATATAGGGTGGGTGGGGTCAAGGTCACTGTTACTAAAAATAGAAAAAATGGGTTCCGCTCAATAACTTGAGAACGCATCAAGATATTTAAATGAAACTTCATACATATACACCTTATATCGAGACCTCGCTTGCGATTGCATATGGGTTGGGTGGGTCAAGATCACCATTACTAAAAATATAAAAACGGTTTCCGCTCAATCACTTTAGAATCCATAAAGATATTTTAATGAAACTTCATACGTAGATACCATATATCGAGACCTGGCTTGGTATTGCATATGGGATGGGTGGGGTCAAGATCAAGGTCACCATAACTAAAAATAGAAAAACGGTTTCTGCTCAATAACTTGAAAACGCATCGAGATATTTTAATGAAGCTCATATATATATATATATACCGTATATCGAAGCCTTGCTTGAGATTGCATATGGGGTGGGTGTGGTCAAGGTCAATGTGACAGTTACTAAAAATAGAAAATGGTTTCCGCTTAATAACTTGAGAATGCATCAAGATATTTTAATGAAACTTCATACATAGATATCTTATATTAAGACCTCTCTTGGGGTTGCATATGTGATGGGTGGGGTCAAGGTCACTATTACTAAAAATAGAAACAACGCTTTTCGCTCAATAACTTGACAAGCATTGAGATATTTTAATGAAACTTCATACATAGATACCTTATATCGAGACCTCGCTTGGGATTGCATATGAATTGGGTGGGGTCAAGGTCACCGTTGAAAAAAATAGAAAACGGTTTCCGCTCAATATTTTGAGAACGCATCGAGATATTTTAATGAAACTTCATACATAGATACCTTTTATTGAGACCTCTCTTGGGATTTCATATGGGGTGGGTGGGGTCAAGATCACCATTACTAAAAATAGAAAAACGGTCTCTGCTCAATAACTTGACAACGCATCGAGATATTTTAATGAAACTTCATACATATATACCATATATCGAGACCTCGCTTGGGATTGCATATTAAGAACATTTCTTAACAATTGCACATATTCACAACTTGGCTGCAAGTCGGGGGGCATACATGTTTTACAAACATCTCTTGTTATGAATTGGGTCTAAGTCACCTAAAATATGAAACAAATGTTGGCACAGCTCTTAACTAGAGTGTACAAGTATATCAAAAAGTTATCAAATGTTCACATGTTTGCATGCATTGCAGGTGCATAGAGAGCCACTGGTTCACGTGGGTGGCGCAGTCAAACCACATCCCGATGAACATCCGTAACGATGAGGCCAACCCCTGGTTGAAGCTGCAGCTTCACGCCACCTGCGACATCGAGAAGTCAGCGTTCAACGACTGGTTCACTGGACACCTGAATTTCCAGATTGAGCATCAGTAGGATGTTGTTGTTTTTTCTAACCTGTCTAAATGTTATTCTCCGCCAAAGTCTGTCAGACCTCAGGCAAAACCAGTAATGCCTATATGTTTAGTACATGTACTGCAGTCTTCTTTGTAAACAAATCATTGAATTTCACAAAGAAAAGTTGATCTGAAATTTCCACTTAAGTGCAACTTAAGTTAAGATTTCCCTTAGGAGCTTTGTGAATACCAACCCTGGTCCTTATGGCTGTTAAAAAATTCTGGTCAGGTACCTACCTGCTACTTGCAAGCTAAATTGTTTTTGAGTGGCCAGTAAAATGGAGTTTGGAGCCCATATTCACCAAGCTATTCTTAGACTTAAGAATAAAAAATAGACTTAGACTCAAGAAATAATACTTGTGTGTTCACAAATATGCTGATACGAATGTTGATTATGTTATTAATAAATCTTTCTAAATAAAGAATGCTATAATTAATGAATACCAAGTACAAGTAATAGTCAAATTAACAGCCTTTTTAGTACAGAACAGTTTTAAGAATATTCTTTATTCCGAAGTCTTAAGTTTAAGAATGGGATGGTGAATACAGACCTGGGATAGTAATGAGAGATTACTAGACCTCGTGGCCAGTAACGGTTTTGTGGCTTTCCCAGAGACTGAAATGTAGTTAAGATGAGTTTTGTTGGCATCATGTGACTCTATGTTTGAAATAATCTTTTTCGCGACAAGAAGGAAACACTGAAATTTATTGTTATCATGATGCCTGCATTCTGGTAAGCTAGATTTTTAAGAACTGGTTTTAAATGTTCCATTCTGTTTCTGGATACAGTATAAAACTTAAAAAAAAACACCAACATAAGCGACGGTAAAGGAGCTAAATATAGTTCAGAAAAAAGTAAATCATAATTTTAAAATCTTAATTCTTATCAAGTGCACTTGACCTAGTATAAAGACATAAATAAAAGCCTTTAGTTACTTATTTTACCTTTTTACATGGGTAAAACTAGTATTTCAGTTTGTTCATCAGTATTTACCCTTGAACATTGGTAATATCACTAAGGCTGGTAGAGACTTTATTCTCAACAAACTTGTCCTGATTTCAGCTTGTTCCCCACCATGCCGCGCCACAACCTGTACAAGATAGCACCAATGGTGAAGTCTCTATGTGAGAAACATGGCATACCCTACATCGTCAAACCCCTATGGACCTCCTTTGTAGATATCTACAAGTAAGTATTATCTGTTATTGAGATCTTTATTACACAAAATGTTAACAAAAACACCAAACAAACTTTCCGTACTTTTATTTAACATTTAATTAATTACGTAATACGTGACGCAATTCTAACGAATGACGTAATTTATAAACAGAAAAACAGTGACGAAACAAACCAGTTTCGCTGGACTCTCAGTTTTGTTTTGACAACGATTATGTTGTGTTTGCTTTTATTTTTAGTAAAGTACATTACTATAAGTTTAATAAATCGTGCATGGACGAATTCTGAATGATGAATGTGACAGTTGGATAAATAATATATTTTGAGACTTTGAACCGAAATAAAATAAAACGTTCTGACCAGTCATTGCGATTTCGTAAATTGTGTTTCTGGTCAGAATGGTTCACATGCAATTAATATCATGATTGTTAAAAATTAAGGCTTATGGATACAAGAAAAGGGAATTGAAGTGCTTACAGTATTGTTGGATTTTTATTGTTGGATGCAATGGATTGAAATGGAGGTACAGTGAAAGTTTCCGATCTGTTCAATTTTGTTCAGTGATTCTTTTTCTCAGACTCAAAGATGCATAGGCTATAGATCCTATATATTTAATCAATTTAACTACAAAATTTTGTTAATATGCAGTATTTGCATTTTCGAATATAAGCGTTTAATTTTGACTAAATACGCCATTCGTTGTCGTTGACGTTGCGCGATCGGATTCTCTTCGATTATCGAAAAATCAGCCGCGGCCAATTATATTTTATATCAGCTCAGCGGAGCCGCATAAGGGCCCGTAATCAATGTCAATTTGTTACTATTTTTATTAACAATATGTAATAAGTATGTTTATTAATTAACTTTATTATAATTATTAGTTATTATCCCTGAAAATGTTACAAACGAGGCGCGTCGTGGGAAAACCGGTCTTAATGCATGTGCGTAAAGTATCTAAACATCCGTGTCCCGACAATAAAACTTTATCCTATCACTACAGCCGAATCGATCGGATAAAACAACCCATCGTATAAACTTTAGCTTTATCCAATGGCTATTTTGAGCAAATTTACATTTGATCGTTATTTTTTAGAAGGCTATGTATTTAAATGTGAAATCATACCAAATGATGATGTTCGTAGTAAACAAATAAACCCATGTTAAAACTGGGAAACCAACATTATTTTGTGTTATTTTTGACATATTTTCATGCAGTTTACATTATCTATGAGTATAGCATAATAGGACAAATAGAATATTAGGTTAGTGTTGGATAAAGGTGAAGTTTATCATGCTCTGCATGAAACGTTTGAGCGCTCTGCAGGCCTCATGCTCATCTGTTTCTAAGCATGGCATGATAAACTTCATCTTTACCCAACACTCACCTAATATTCTCTATGTATTCATTTATCTTCATCTTTACCCAACACTCACCTAATATTGTCTATGTATTCATTTATCTTCATCTTTACCCAACACTCACCTAATATTCTCTATGTATTCATTTATCTTCATCTTTATCCAACACTCACCTAATATTCTCTATGTATTCATTTATCTTCATCTTTATCCAACACTCACCTAATATTCTCTATGTATTCATCTATCTTTAGGACTCTGAAGTCGTCAGGACAGCTGTGGGAGGAGACGTATCATGCCTTCCACAGCGGCTAGGCAACTCCTCCAACTCACCCTCGATTTGACTGCCGAAGGGGGAAGCCAACATGCTCCGCCGAAATCCAGCTACACTATAGTAATAACATGTTTATTAGGCTTTAGTAACTTCGTACATGGTTGTACTGAATAATCAGTTAATTTGAGGCGTGTTGTGGGAAAACCGGGCTTAATGCATGTGCGTAATAAGTCGCCCCGGATCAGCATATGCAGTCCGCACAGGCTTATCCAGGACGGCACTTTTCGCCTACAGTTGATCTATATTTAGAAGAGACTTCCTTGAAACAGAAAGTACCATAAAAGCGGAAAGTGCCATCCTGGATTTATCCGGAAAGACACTTAACGCAAATGCATTAAGCCAGAGTTTCCCACGACACTCCTCATTAAATGTTTCATTCTGGCATTATTTTCATTTTTTTTTTTTTTGAACTTTTGATTCGATATACATTTTTGTTGTGTTGTATTTTGATATGGTTTAACCTAAGATTCCATGACATTTAGTTATGTAATTACACAAAACACTGTATTTGTTTTTGGTTCAGTTTTTTTTATATGTGTACCAGAATATTTTGTTTTATATAAATTATTTTGTGGACCAAATGGTTAATCAGAACATGTTTATGCACATGGTAAATTATGCTGTTAGGACATCTACTCAGTAATTTTAACCAGAAAATAAATATGTGCTTCCCACATGGTACATGTAGATTGTTACGTTTTGATTTAATACAAAATGCTGGGTAAAATTAACTTCACATTTAGAAGAAAGTCATTTTAGTGAGTCTAACTCTTAAGTGTAAATGAAAAGAGTATCTGTTTTACTTTGTATATCATTTGTGCAAATTAACCAAAATGGTTCATGTAGACTGTTAAAGCAGCAGTGCATTGAATATAATTCAATGCATCTTAAATTGGCATTAGTTCTAATGAACGTTTATGCCATTTATTCGACTGAAAACTGTTCCTTATTTACGGAATGCTTTTAATAATGTCAGAATATATACTAATGTAAATGCCGATTATACTCCAGAGGCATCACCAGCTATCGCATACAGAAACTATATGATAAAAAGTTACCAAAACATTATTATTTTACCGAATTTAATGCGGTGTTTTGTCTTTTGATCGGTAAGATGTCCATTAGAAACTATTTCTGCAAAGTTTCATTTTATTAACATATTTATGGACTGCTGCTTTAACTTTGGTAAATATCAAGTATTTAATGCACATTTAGCAGGGTTGTGGTAGATTGTTAAGTTTTAAAATACCTAGTATTGTTTTCTGTTGTACTTTTGTGATCAGTTGTTGAACAAATGAGATTGTTGTAGATTGGAACATATGTTATGAATGAAGGATTGACTGTTTTAGTACAAATATATATGATAAGTTTTAGTAATGACTGTATTTTTGTGCACCAATTGGAAAGATTTACAAAAAATGGATTATGCTGCTGACATGAAAAAATAGCTAAAAATACATGTATAAATAAAATTAAATTTTAAAAAATCAATAGAAATGTATTATAGTAGTTCCGTTGTAGATTTAAGATTGTTGGTGGAGCAATCTTAGAGATTAGTAGTTGTATCACTGATAGTTTCACTGTAGTTTGCATATTACCTGTATGTATAAATTGGGAGCAGTATTTTTTCATGTTCATCTTCATGCCTGTTTGTTCATGCTTGTAAACCATTTAGTGAATAAGAATCACATGAGTGACCGTGTGTTGGTCATTAAAAAAACTACCAGGGGCTGTATCCACAAAGCTCCTAAGGAAAATCTTAACTTAAGTCATATGTAAGGGAATATTTCAATTCAATTTTCCTTGTGAAAATCAGTAATTATACTTGAAATACGGTTAAATAAGAAACAGCTGCCAATTCTTTACCACAGTTAAAGCATTTAAGACAAAATAAACTTTAAATGAACCAGCCATAGACTAAAGGAATTTTTTGATTTTAAGAAATTTACTTAAGTTTTCACTGAGGAGCATTGTGGATATGGGTCCAGGAACTTTTGGCGAAATCTTTAATATTGGTGGTAGAAAGAAAGCTGCAGCTTGAGGGTTGAGTGTGTATCTGATATAGAAATGTTAAAAAGCCGGGCTGGCTAGCTCACTTGGTAGAGCGCTGAACTACAAATCCGAGGATCTCGGGTTTGATTCCCAGCCCGGCCACATAACTTGTGTGGGGATTGGTCATGAAATTATTTCTATGGCAATTCTCCCCCTACCTCTGATTCAAGTAGGGCAGTTGTCAGTTACTGACATTAGTATGTGCACTTAGTACTGGTAAACCAGCTTACCCAGGAAAAGTGTGAGTAGGTTAACTGACCGCCGTTATATGACTGAAATACTGTTAAAAACTGCGAAAATTCAAACAAACAAACAAACAGAAATGTTAAACAGATACAACAGTTTTACACTCAACTCTCAGTATGAATTGCCTTATGTTATGATATTATACAGAAGATGTATATGACATACCGTTTGTGATGTTTACTCATGTTACTACAGGGTTATTTGCTTTTTGACATTTCTGTGTGTATGTTGAATTGAAGTACAGTAAATAATCATTGATTATTTGATTGTTTTCTTGAATAGTTTTGTCTGTTATTGTATGATAACATATCTTCCTGCGTTCCATTTTAGTTGTCAACACGTTTTCTACATACAGTGTATACACATATTTATTAGTGGAAATAATAACGGTATCACATTTTCACAATTTTTATACACGAGGCTTTTTTATGGTAAATCCTACTAACTGGAATCTTGCTATAGAAAGTTCCTCCTGTCAATACACATGAAATACCCTTGTAGACAGCTCTTAAATTGCAACGGCTTAAACCTTGTTGATGGTCAGAATGTTTTATCAACATCTACGAGTAAAATCTAAATTTAAGAGATGCTGTAACTCTGTTGCGAGAGTTATGTCACTTCAATTATTGTTTTCTTGCTGTCCTCATCTATATATATTATTTTACCATTTTTATGCAAGAAGCATATATATTTATGGAGCATGGAATCAATTTACAGGGCTGTATTGGCTGTCTTTAAGAATTTTTTATTTGTAATTGAAAATATTTATTATAAAACATAGTTGTTAAAAATAATTATATAATCTTTTTGTTAACAAAAATGTACAGAGTTTAGTGAAGTTAAATAAACCTATGTTTTTTTAAGGTCTGTATCCAAATGTTTTTTTCTCCATGTATTTGTATTTACATCTGTTTGAACAAATGTTTATTGAATAGATTATGTGTACTTTTTAGATTAAATGTCACAGGTTAAAGAAATATTATACATGCTGAACATACTAAGCTTGTAGTGAGCTATTATCATATGGTCTCATTCAGTGTTTTTGTGTATTTGTTATGTACATATACTTGCAATGTTGTCATACAATGTTGCAAACTTTTCTGAGAACTTGGAGTGTGCTATTTATTAAGTTTCTTGAACAATATTTAGTATTTATTAACATCATATATTCCATAATTATAGCTACTTGTATAATATTTTATCGCAAGTGGAGTGATATTTGTTATTCCACTGTCTTTTGTATTTTGTGTGTGTTGACAATTGTTAAGTTTGGTTTGTATTCTTAAAAAAAAAAAGTGCTTGCGTTTTGTTGAATTGTAATATATTTGGTGCATGTTGTCAGCTTTCTGTTGATTTAAAGGGACTTTTTCACAGATTTTTGTATGTCTGAACTGCCAAAAGACGAAAGCAGTTGGTTTAACCAAAAACAAATATATAAAGATTAAAAAATTATTAAAAGGATTTGTCTTCGCCAGGACTTTAACCTACGACATGAAATGGAACAAATTAAAATATTTAAGAAATAATTTGTATTGAATTTTTCATTTTGTTCAAATGCTTTTTTTTTTAGCTCACCTGAGCACAAAGTGCTCATGGTGAGCTTTTGTGATCGCCTGTTGTCCGTCGTGCGTGCGTGTGTGCGTGCGTGTGTCCGTCATCAACTTTTCATTCAAACAACATCTCCACCTAAACCGCTTGGCAGATTTTCACCAAACTTCATATGAATGATCCTTGGGTGAACCTCTTTCAAAGTTGTTCAAATCTTTCCGGTCCGCTGCATATGTAGGTCACCAGAGCTAAAAATAGATTTTAAAAGTGTAAACTTTAAAAATCTCTGAAACCGCAGGGCCCAGAGGTTTCATATTTGGTATGTAACATCCTATAGTGGTCTTCTACAAAGATTGTTCAATTTATGCCCCAGGAGTCAAAACTGGCCACGCCCTGGGGGTCACATGGTTTATATAGAATATATAGCAAAATGACTTTAAAAATCTTCTTCTCTGAAACCACAAGGCCCAGAGGTTTTATATTTGGTATGTAACATCCTATAGTGGTCCTCTACAAAGTTTGTTCAAATGATGCCCATGGGGTCAAAACTGGCCACGCCTTGGGGGTCACATGATTTATATAGAATATGTAGCAAAACCACTTTAAAAATTTTCTCCTCTGAAACTGCAAGGCCCAGAGTATTCATATTTGGTATGCAACAGCCTTAAGTTGTTCTTTACAAGGATTGTTCAAATTATGCCCCTGGGGTCAAAACAGGCCACGCCCCGGGGGGTCACATGGTTTATATAGAATGTATAGCAAAATGACTTTAAAAATCTCCTCTGAAACCACAAGGCCCAGAGGTTTCATGTTTGGTATGTAACATCCTATAGTGGTCCTCTACAAATGTTGTTAAAATTATGCCCCTGGGGTCAAAACTGGCCACGCCCCGGGGTCACATGGTTTATATAAACCTATAGAGCAAAATGTCTTTAAAACTCTTCTTCTCTGAAACCGCAAGGCCAAGAGGTTTCATATTTGGTATGTAACATCCTATAGTGGTCCTCTACAAATTTTGTTCAATTTATGCCCCTGGGGTCAAAACTGGCCACGCCCCGGGGGTCACATGATTTATATAGACTTGAATAGCAAAATGACTTTAAAAATCTTCTCCTCAGAAACCGAAAGATCTAGAGGTTTGTAATTTGGTATGTAACATTGTATAGTGGTCCTCTACAAAGATTGTTCAAATTATGTCCCTGGGGTCAAAACTGGCCACGCCCCGGGGGTCACATGGTTTATATAAACTTAAATAGCAAAATGTCTTTAAAAATATTCTCTTCTGAAACCGCAAGGCCCAGAGGTTTCGTATTTGGTATTTAACATCCTATAGTGGTCCTCTACAAAGATTGGTCAAATTATGCCCCATTGGTCAAAACAGACCACACCCCAGGGGTCACATGGTTTATATAGACTTAAATAGCAAAATGACTTTAAAATTCTTCTCTGAAACCGCAAGGCCTAGAGGTTTCATATTTGGTATGTAACATTGTATAATGGTCCTCTACAAATTTTGTTCAAAGTATGCCCCTGGGGTCAAAACTGGTCACCCTCTGGGAGGGGGGGGGTCACATGGTTTATATAGACTTAAATAGCAAAATGACTTACAAAATCTTTTCCTTTGAAACGGCAAGGCCCGCAGCTTTCCTATATTTGGTATGTAACATTGCATAGTGGTCCTCTTCAAAGATTTTTCAAATTATTCCCCTGGTTTCAAATCTGGCCGCTCCCCCCCCCCCCCCCCGAGGGGTCACATGGTTTATATAGACTTAAATAGCAAAATGAGGCATATAGTGATAGTCCTGTCCGTAAATTCTGTCTGTATGAGGTTAACTAAATTTTAGCGTTTCGTCTAGATCTAGCACCAACACCGCTCAGCTACTACACTTGGATACTGACACAGTTGTTGCTTATGACCATTCCTAATCCACCCATATTATCCAACCTCACTTTGACCTTGACCTAATTTGGAATAAATCAAATGGGCTGTCCAGCACCTACCTGGGGCATGTGCGTTTATCAAACGCATTGTCTTGTTTTTCACACCACACCCCAGGGGTCACATGGTTTATATAGACTTAAATAGCAAAATGACTTTAAAATTCTTCTCTGAAACCGCAAGGCCTAGAGGTTTCATATTTGGTATGTAACATTGTATAATGGTCCTCTACAAATTTAGTTCACAAGTATGCCCCTGGGGTCAAAACTGGTCACCCTCTGGGAGGGGGGGGGGTCACATGGTTTATATAGACTTAAATAGCAAAATGACTTAAAAAATCTTTTCCTTTGAAACGGCAAGGCCCGCAGCTTTCCTATATTTGGTACGTAACATTGCATAGTGGTCCTCTTCAAAGATTGTTCAAATTATTCCCCTGGTTTCAAATCTGGCTGCTCCCCCCCCCCGAGGGGTCACATGGTTTATATAGACTTAAATAGCAAAATGACTTTAAAAATCTTTACCTGAAACCGCAAGTCCCAGAGGTTTGTTCTAGGTTATTCAACTTATGCCCCTGGGATAAATATAAGCCACGCCTCGAGGATGCAAATTCCAATCTGGTTACAAGGTCTCAGGTGAGCATCCTAAGGCCCTCAGGGCCCTCTTGTTTAAGTCTTTCTTTAAGAAATCCAACTTGATTAGTATTTACATGTAGCTTTTGTTATTAATTGTAATATTTGTTCATAGTAAGCAAAACCGTATAGAACAAAATATGTGTAATACTATAAGCGAGGCATGTCGTGGGAAAACCGGGCTTAATGCAAGTGCGTAAAGTGACGTCCCTGATCAGCCTGTGCAGCCCATGACATGCCTCATACATGTTTGATTGTCCATAGAAGAATTTATAATTGTTAGTCGTTTTTTTCTGCCCCCGGCATCTACTGATGCAGAGGCATATAGTGATAGTCCTGTCCGTAAATTCTGTCTGTATGAGGTTAACTAAATTGTAGCGTTTCGTCTAGATCTAGCACCAACACCGCTCAGCTACTACACTTGGATACTGACACAGTTGTTGCTTATGACCATTCCTAATCCACCCATATCATCCAACCTCACTTTGACCTTGACCTAATTTGGAATAAATCAAATGGGCTGTCCAGCACCTACCTGGGGCATGTGCGTTTATCAAACGCATTGTCTCGTTTTTCACATATTTTTCTATATTTTCTAATATCCATGACTTGTGGTACTGTATATTATCTGCACATATCGTATTTTAATAATCCACTATTTTTATAATTAAAGAGTGTATGTACAATCTTACAACAGATAGATTGACGAAAAATGACAACTGTTAAGCTGAAGATAAATAATAGAGACACGGTAATTAAGTTACCGATTCAAAAATGTCAATTTGCTTCAGAACAGAACATAAATTAAATACATTTATGTAAATTGAGAACCATCAATATACCATTCTATTTAATATTAGCCTTTTGCGTATACTTCATATTTTTATTTACAATTCTTATTTGATCCATCTTTTTGTCTCTATTTTATGGGTATGTTATCTTATGGGTATATGCTATCATAAGCTTACTTTTACATTATCTTTCGAAACCCCTTTAATAATTTGTTTTTGTTGCTTGGTTTGATCGTGTTTAACCACAATTTACAGACTGTTACGTATATTAAAGTTGTATCAGTTGATAATTATTGAGGATACTGTTAGTGCTCTCTGTTATTGTGGATGTTGTTCACTGGGGCGTTTTTATTGATACCTTTTCATTTTTTTACTTTTTTCATTTGCGTACTGATAATTAATCTCTCATTAGTTTTCTGTATTTTACATGTAACTCTATTGAATCAAATGTCTGAGGATTATTGAGACACTCTTGAGTCCGTTTCCTGTCTGGGTAGAACCAGTACTGGGTGTGTTTGCGAAAGATCACTCGAACATTTCTCTAAGTAATGATCAGGGACCTTATTTTAGAAACATCTGAAGTTAATCTTAAAATATGTTTACTTAAGTTCAAAATGTTTAAATGTAGTATTTTAGTATTGCATATGAAATTGTGATTTCCTTCAAGTATGTAAAAAAACAATAATGTAGTTAATAATTCATAAAAAAATACCTTTTACTTACTGTAATGTACTTTACAGATCAAATAAAACGTTCAGTCAAATGATGATTACGAAAGTAATACGAACCCAGAGTCATAAAAATGCGTATTGCCAATGTGGACACCGTATCAGTAACCTTTGCATATGTAATTATTCACTAAGATATAGACGTTTGCTTGTACAATGATATGGACGATAATGGTGACAATTTTGGGCATGTACATTGTGTGTTGTTTGTTATATTTTTGAGTAGGCTTATGTACGATCAGCCTGTGATTTAAAGAAATCAAGTTTTTATTAGTATAATGCCAATATTTGTATATGCATTATCCTTGTAAACTGTTTATTGCCTTGTTTGTCAACTGTGCATGTATTTCATAAAACTATTTCACATATTTTCTGTCAGTCACTGAATTGTACTGTAAAATCATTTTATTTCGCGATGTCTAAATTTTGCCCATTCTTGAAAAAGGCGCATTTGTGCGGTCTTAAGTTCGCGTCTTTTTCATTTTCATGAATACATTTTAAATAATCTTGCAAACGAAAAATTTTCACGGCGTCTGCAATTCGCGCTATGTTTGGACCGCAAAATACGCGAAAATCAGACGACCGTGAAATAAAACGATTTCACAGTATTACTGTCTGCGAAAATCAGACGACCGTGGAATAAAACGATTTTACAGTATTACTGTCTGATTGTCATTGTTAATTTATTTGTCTCTGTGTTCGTTTCACATGTTATGGCTGCACAGTTGGGACCTGGTCTACACTGTTTTTACATGTAGTTAACATTTAAAATTGTATGGTTTGAGGAGATATTGCGGGGACACACTTGGAATAGGGATATGGTTAGGGAAAGATCCAGGATCCGAAAAAAAGGTAGAGGGTGCTGCTTAAAAGGAGCAGGTGGGGGCGGGGGGGGGGGGGGGTGAGGCAGACCAGTTCTTTGAAATTAGAAAAAAAAAACGTTAATATAAGGATTTTATGAAGTCTTCCTATTACTGTTTTAAACATGTTCTCTTTCTTTATGGTAGAACATTTGCAGAACAAAAATATTTTAGAAGGTGTTTAATATTCCATTGTTGACTAGCCCAGAGGGGCAGCCGTGGGGGGAGGGGAGGGGGCAAATATGGACAGGGTGCAGCACCTGGGGGGAGGGGCAAATATGGACAGGGTGCAGCACCCTGCTATTTCACTCTGGATCTGGAAATTGTAATCGTTTATACGTAAATTTGGAAACGTTAATGGTTATCTCTATTGTGTTAATTACAATTAACCAGTAGATACCTGTCAACCAAGGATTGAGTTGACCAATTGTATTTCAGTGGTAAATAATAGCACATGGTTGCACAATCCATTCAATTTACTTCAAATCCTTGGACAAACAACCTTAGACAAACAGAAAGGTGGAGCGATCTATGTTCGTGTACTGGTTATATGTATTACACGCATAAAGTTATTGGTAGTGCCAACGGTATTGCAAGCACACCTATTTTAATGGAAATAGCATCGAGCGCACGCGCATTGGTTTTTGTGTTAATGTGATTGAATGCACTAGAAATATAGCATTCCAACATGATACTCGCTAATTGTTCTATCGACATAGAAGAAAATTATCGTTGTTAAACTATCAATAAACAACGCAAAAAGGAGTTACGATTCTGAGCGGAGCATAGTAAAAGGTAGTTCCAATTACAATTGCAAAAATATATGTCAAATCATGTTAGAATCGAAATAATTTTGGCATTATCGTTGTTTATCGGCCAATAAACAGCTCTTTGTCGTTTTGATGCGTGGCTATTAAACAACTCGGGCAGATGCCTTCGTGGTTTAATTCTTACGCATCAAAACTCCAAATTGTTGTTTATTGACCGATAAACAACGATAAATCGGAATTTATTTCTTAATTAAATCATGAATGTGCTGTCGTGCAACCACAACTGTAGTCACGTAAATCTCACGGGTACTTGTATCAATGATTCTGTAATGTTCCATACGTATATACACTATAATAAGAGACCGATACGTTGGCTGATTTGGACCAAATAAAAAGTGTTTTCTACGAGAAGAATCCGTCCTCTGTTTTAATGAACTCGACCAAGACATTGTGAGGTGACAGTAAAATGGGCGTTGTTTTAATCTTCCTCTCATTGTAGTGTATATACGTATAGAACATTAAAAAAATCATTGTTACAAGTACTAGTACGTGTGGTGTATCTGCAAAAAAAATGCCACGCTCATGAATGTAGGAAGTCACATATCCGTGTGCGGTATAGTATCACCACAAAACTATCGACGTGAATTCGAGTTTTTATCCAGAACACAGTGGTTTTTACCAGGGCCCTTATTCACAAAGCTCTTAAGGGAAGTCTTAACATAAGGTGTACAGTACGGTACATAAGTGAAACCTTCAGATCAAATTTTCTGTGAGAAATTCAATGATTTATGTTAACAAAAAAGTATAATACTGAACATCTTCGCAATATTTACTAGTTGAAACATTTTAATGTAACAATACATATACATGAAACAGCCACAGAATTAAGGAATGTTAACAATTTGAGAAATTTATTTAAGTTTTCTTCAAGGAGCTTTGTGAATATGGGCACTGGCCCAACGACTACGAAAGTTCTCTATCTCAAACTTAGTCTCAATTAAAAATACTGACCAATGAGAATGCGTGTAACAGTTCAGCGTTGATTTTGATTGGTTTAATATTTAAGATTAAGCTTAAGAATGTTCTTAGTCGTGAGGCCTGGAACTAAAGTAAAACAACTTGATGCTGCGAAAGTTTCGATGTCTTTTATGTTTGGTTTAATGCTTATTTCACAAAAGTAAGACCATAACGCCATTCGTGTATTTTGTTAATTATTGTAATTTAGAACTGTTTCTAGCTTTGATAATGTTTTGACTTGTTTACCAATTTTTATTGTATTTCTTGTATTCAATGATTGTTATGTTATAACGCTTTTTTCCAGCTTTGGTAATGCGTTTTGACTTGTACGGTGCTGGTAGCTGTTGTGACGTCAGGAATTGCCTGTGTGTGAAATCACGATTTTCTCCATTTTTTCCGCAGTGTAGCAATAAACTTCCAGCGATCATGTTGTTAGTTTTTCTTCATGTTTGCTTTAAATACGCACACAACACGTATCATTGTCCGTATTGTTTTCAAAAGTTGCTGTTAGTTCTTGAAGTCACACGAAGTTTGTGGTGGGGGTTACATTGGAGTGAGCTTGTAGGTCTGTTGGGTTTTTTGGTTAACTAAAAAAAGGCTTGACATATTCAAATAATTTTTGGTACACGTGTGTAACATCATAAAATACAGGTCAAGTTCGATTTTGGTTACAAACCACTAAATGTTGACAAGAGTTATGGCCCCTTTCCAACTTAAAATCCATAAAAACACGGTTTCCAGACAATATCTCGTGAAGGCTTCACATATTTAAATTATATTTTAGGTACACAAGTGTAACATTAAATAAAGCATTCTCCTCCCTTCCATTTATTTCAAATGATTACCAAAGTTGTGTGACAAGGCCATGTTGTCGGGGTATATTCGTCACTTTTGTGACAAGGCCATGTTGTCGGGGTATATTCGTCACTTTTGTGACAATTCTAGTTTAAAGCGCGGTTAATTTAAGGAACCTGTTCACATATTGGCAAATTGACAACTTTAAAAAATTGTCTCATAAATAAAATTATATTATATCAATTATATGAAAACTAGCGAAATACCTCTTCTGACAAAGAAATGTATTGGAAATAAAGTGTAGTTTAGGATAAATCATTGATCGAAATGGATACAATTATATTTAGCGTTTGAGCGCTTTTCATCGGTATTTTGGAAAACACGTGTATTATGTAGCATTAAAAGTTCACCATCATGACTGTAAGTCGGAATGGCCGAGTGGTCAGCGCGACCGATTTCTTTATATAATATGTGTTTTTGTTAGTCCAAATGCTTTCGTTTTAGTAGTTAAGACATTAAATGACATGTTTCAAAACAACGAAAAGTAGCGAACATGTCCCTTAAAACAAACGTTAGAGTGATTTCCCTACTACAACCAAAGAAAACAAAACGGTATATACATTGTATCTTGCATTGGACAAACGTGATGATCCGATTTTCTATTACAAAAGTTTAATTGTAATCATTCCGAAAAACGTTTTCCACGAAAGTAACAGAAGACGTCCATTTCGAATGAAAAATAACTAGTCAGTGAATTCTGAGCCATAAGGCGTAAAAAAGTTGTTGTCCGCTTCCCCCCCCCCCCCATTTTTTTTCCGCCGACCCTAAGTGTTTGTGCCTATCCATCATAAACTTTTCTGACTTTTGGTAAAAAGAACAGTCTTCTCTAATATGCGGCTCTTCGGTAATTAGCAAACATGTCGAACTAGTCTGCGTGAGACCGGCGCTCTTGGTAATGACATACCGTAAGGTACAGTTTCTTTGATTGGAGGAGTTTAATTTAAACATTTAACATGCAGTCGAATATACCTATATTGAGTTGTGAATATGCCGCGAAATAAGCTAAAGAAACAATATTTTATATCCGCCCTCATAGCCAAATTAAAACTTTTACATATAAAATATTGGTCAAATATAAGTCAAATGATCATGAAACCGCATCTGAATATATTGTCTTCAATGTTGGGAACGATGTTCACTATTTGGCAATGTGAAAAAAACACCCACTGCCTGCACACAAGTGAGAGAGTGTTGCTGTTGTTTGTTATATGCGAGCAAGAAGTGCCGTCTGAATGCGGATAAATCTACTAGTCGAAGAGATTGTAGACAAAAAAGGAAGGGAGACCACTGCGGGAGAGTGGCACTCGCTATATTCACCCGTAGTTACTTCCCTTGAAGCCATGTTTACATATAATTGACCGCACGAAGATGTTTGATTGCCAATGTGATTATCTATTCTGAAAGCTAGGACTTGTTTGACGGAGATGACTTGTAAAAACATTACAAATAATTCGTAGCATTCTGAATGGCTACACATACATGTATTGTCAATCCAAACTCGTCGATAAGTCAATTATACGCGTACGATGGTCCTATTGCGCAGCGTTTTTTATAAGCAGATATTAATCAGACTAGTTGTTGTCGATGATGGGTGAGTATTGTTCATTATTTAAAATTTTAAAAAGGGGCAATAACTTTATACAACAAATAGAAATATGCGTTTTATTGTTTAAACGACTGAACAGTACAGAATATAGGCTTACATTAACGTTACTAACGTACTCTGTGCAGTACTCTTCTTTAGATCTATACATGGACATTGAACAGACGAACGGTTGCTTACGTATTTATAATGAATGTTGGCTACATATTGGTCCTGTAAACGATAATGATCTCTTTAAAAAAGAAACGAAGACCATGAGGTGAAATCAACTAGGAAAACTGAATTCATATCCGGTCATACACCGCCTTATGAATTTTCGATGAAGTTACGATTGTCATAAATAATGCTACAAATGTATTCAAACTGTTAATTACTTTTAATATTAGGACCCTAACATTTATCTATAGAGAGACAAAAAATATTGATGATCCGCGATTTGAAAGCACGCATGAACGAGTTTATTTTTTTCCACCGTCCGATGACGTCATCGGACTCGAAATGCCCATGACGTCTACAGTGGTAGCTTGAAGCATCCGATAGGCAGTGGGTGCGGCTTGCTCATGCGGATGCAGCCGTTGAGATGATTGCCACCTTTGTCGTCGATCTGCACCTAAAAGATATACATAAAATAAAATATTTTGGAGCTAAGAAAAACGCCACAACCGGAAGTTAGTAGATTCTATTCCAGCAAATGTACGGAATTTCATTTTTATCACATTGCCTGTATATAATTGGTATAAATGTATAAATTTGGCCTTCAGCGTTGGTACAAGTCATGAATCGCACACTATTAAAAATTAGATGTATGTACATCAGGCGCAAAGTTATTATATGAATTGTACGATCGTACATTAGGATTTGGCGTCAGATAGGCATACATCTGTCGGTCAAAGGAAACATAATATGGTTTTGAAACTGACGAATCCTTCATTTACTGTTAGATAAGAAACTTTGACTTATATTTGCTTTGGCCTATTTTCTCATAAAATAACAGATTTGTAAATCCAAACAAACGGGCGACAAGTCTAGTAGAACGTTGCGTACAAGTAGCGATAACTATGTTATATCTTCCTAAAGCAGGGGTTTCTAACTGCATTTAACGCGATGTATAAACGTCCATTTTAGGATTTAACAAATCTTAACATAAACGTAGACGTACTGAAATCAACTTAAGTATGTGTTCCAGCAAATCTTACCTTAAAGCAGTACAGCTTTCCTTTGTAAAACTTGCAGAAGTTTTCCATTTTGTTAACTGAAATTGTAAGGTATCATAGAATAAACTTTATTATATAGTTGGTACTGCTGAGCGTTACTAAGTGCCCGTATAGAGGGCCGCTGAAAACTGTCGCATCTTACCAAATATTACATTGAAAAAGCTACAATGGTCCTGTATTGAAACTGACATCGGATACAATACATTCTGAGTATCCTTTTTTACTTGTATTCTGATTTAATTTGATACATTTGTTTTCTTTGATTTTGTGAGTTCGATCCATTTCTCGGGGAGCGTTCAAAGGATCTTCATCATTAGACACCACTTACCGGTTCTTCACAGGAAACGGAAGCGAAAGTGTCTCTTTAAGCCTAGCTTCGGCTTTCGACACAATCGAGCTCAAATAAATAGGTTTAAACTAAAACATATTTGAGACTTGTCGTGGGAAAACTGGGCTTAATGCATGTGCGTAAAGTGTCGTTCCGGATAAGCCAGTCCACACAGGCTAATCCTGGACAGCACTTTCCGCCTACATTGGATATATGTTTAGAAGATACTTCCTTAAAACAGAAAATACCATTAAAGCGGTAAGTGCCGGCCTGAATTAGCCTGTGCGGACAACATTTTACGCACATGCATTAAGCCCGGTTTTCACACGACACGCCTCTATTATATTTCATTCATAGTGCTAGTATTCCTTATTTATTACTAATACTACTCACCGCACCAAATTTGCTCGAATTGGACGTCACCCACTGAGAACTTGCCAACCACATGGACGTGACCGCTCTCGGGGTGCAGTTCGTCCACAAGGAGACTCACATTGACTGAAATACAAACGAGAAAACACGAAAGTTAACACGAGATTCATGTTGCCCGCAAACGAAAAAAACACGATCTCAAAATTCGGAAATTTTATAATTTGCTTTTCTTACAAACATGCATTGTTTGTCGATTTTGCACACTGTTCAAATTACTCTTCCAGGTGTATTTATATTTAGTATTTGTCATGCACATAATCCGAAGCACGGTGTTTCAGACACATATTCTACTTTTACAGTATTTTTAACTTAAGTTAGGAATAGCTTAAGAATCTTATTAAATATGAGCCCAGAACTCGAAACAACAAACACGGGGCTTCTTAAAGAATGGGGATCCACAGACTTGAAAAAAAACTTGACCTGGTTTCAAATAAACGAACATGTACGAAACAATTACCCATGACGTCGCCTTCTATACCCCAGCACTCGCAACTCACGGGGCTGCAGCGACATCCGGAATGGGCCCCCTCGACCCCGGCCTCCTCTTCGGTCACCTCTTGGAGTTCATTATACGCTGGAAAACAACAATAGACATGTCCATGTTTTGCCACCTAAATTTAAAGGGGCTGTTCAAACCTTAGAATAAGAACAATAAATTTATTATACAACAAGAAAAAAAAATCAGTTTTAAAAATTATTTCTATAAACTGTGAAACTATCCCTTTAAACTCCTCCCTGGCTGTTAATCTTTCCATTTTTTGTAACGAACAGTTTAAACTCCGCCCTAACTATTGTTAAAGGATTAATTTCCATTCATCGACAATCACAACACGTCACAATCTTTACCATGTGATCTTTTCTGTAAAATAGGTTAACAGTTAAACACGTGATATAAATGTACAATGATTGGATAAAACTACCGATTAATTTGCATATGATTGACATTCATGGAAAGAAAATTTAAGAAATCCAGTGTTTATACTCTGGTAAAATCTGCAGTAAATGATTATGCTGTGCACTGGTCGAATATAAGAACTGTACCGTGAAGTGGTTTATAAGAAATTAAAAGTCGAATATATAAAACTACAGTTTTAAAATTTATAGTATTTATAGTTTATATCTAGTAAACACCAACACCAGTTGCCATCAAAGTGGTTAGAGCTTAATTGCATACTTTTTTATTTATCATATCCCTTGTTTTGGGTAAAAGAAGTGCGCCTGCCTTGAAAAATTACATAACTAATTCTAAACTGATACTCACAGAGTTTTCTACAGAGAAAGTACACACTTTATCATTGTTAAATCCCCAATAAACTACGCGCAAAAAGAAGATACGAAACTGCAAACTTATCGTTCGCGTTGTAATTGCAGAGTTTGTCGTCATGCACATATCAATATTCCCCCCCCCCCCCCAGGGGGAAGCGGCGGGCATATACGGGACTTTAGACCGAAAGCAATTCCCGACAAGCGGGAATTTGACAAGCCAAATGATTCCTGGTCCCGGGAAATAAACTTTGTTCGGAGTTTAGATCCCTGTAATATTGGCCCCCGGACCATTGGATACACCAATTAAGCATCCCCCATTGAGGGGATTTAAACAAAAATGCTTTTCTCTAGAGTGGGGAATTAGATCAATAAGTCGAATTCCCCTGGGATTGCCCGCCTCTCCCTCCCCCCTGGCGGAAAATATTGATAGGTGCATAATGTCAATTTAAAATGGAAATAATTTTCGCATTATCGTTGTTTTTCTGTAAATAAACAACTATTTGTCGTTCTAATGCCCTGTTATTTAACCCATCGGGCTAACGCCCTGGTGATTTTATTCCTACACATCAGAACTCCAAAGTGTTGGTTTTAGCCGATAAACAACTATAAATCGAGAAAATATTTCTTAAGTTATACATAAAAAATAAAGTGGGTACCAGAGAGAGCGACTCTCATCTCCTCCGTCCATGGTCCGGCGGTCGCCAGTCCGAGACATGCGGCTACAATCCACACTAACGAGTTCATGGTGATGTCTTGCCAGAATGCGTTAACCGACTGCCAGAGAGGCCTTTTTAATCGAGAGCACCTAATCGATTAATCTTTTGGGAAGCAAGCATTCGCACGTCCGCTTCTCGCACCAAACTACATTCGGGCCCTGTCAGTTAGATCGCATCCTTTTTCTTGTAAGATTGAACTTACTCTCTACGGAAGTTGCTATATAACTGTTTGAAGGGCCTCAAATGGAGCTGACGAGGATGAAATTGATGTTATTGGATAATAAATGAACTCGAGAGCCATATATCGGAAACTGAATAAATTCGTAACTATTGAGTCTGAAGAGCTGTCTAGCTTTACACTGAAGATAAAGCACAAAGCGGAAAGAGAACCCGGATTCATGGACTGTTATTTACAGTGCATCGGAAGTTGATAAATTACTTAATTTAAATAATGCATCTAAAAGGACACTGTTGCGGATTTGTTATATTTATTGATCAATGTCACATTTAATGAGTACATTACCGGTATATTGTTTAAAGTGACCTATTCACCGGTCGGCAAATTGTCATTTTCCAAATTCTTGTATAACATACTTTTTTTTCTTCTAAAAATCAAAGTGTATTATATAAAGAAGCGAAGTAAAACTCTTGACACAGAAATATTTTGGAAATAATATATTATATGAGGTTTGTCGTGGGAAACACGAGCTCAATGCGTGTGCGTAAAGTGTCGTCCCAGATTAGTCTGGAAAGTCCGCTCAGGCTAATCCAGGACGACACTTTCCGTTTTTATGGTATTTTCTGTTTCAAGGTAGTCTTCTAAACATAAATGCACTGCAGGCGGAAAGTGTCGTCCCGGATTAGCATGTGCGGACTGCACAGGCTAATCCGGGTCGACATTTACGCACATGCATTACGCCCGGGTTTCCCACGACACGCCTCATATATACAATCTAAGAATAATACCTACATTTCGAGCTTATGATACACTTAATCATTCAGAGCATGGTCTTAACGGACGCTATTTCTGGCTTTTGATTGGCTATATGGAACCTTCCATCCTCAGAATATGTAGTGAACATTAACATGTATGGGTATGTACTATTTACATGTTTCAATGATGTACATGCGCACGACCAATCAAACTATAGGCTGTATTCTAAGTAAGCTAGAACATACTTTTATGTGTGACATGAATAACCAAAGAACAATGTGACATGAATAGCAACAGAATACTCTGTATATGTGAATAATCCAACAACAATGTGATTTGAATAACCACATAGCTATGTATGAACCATAGAAAAATGTGATATGAACAATCATAGAATAGTTAACAAAAATACTTTTATCTGTTTATCTGTAAATAAACAACGATTTTGAGTTCTGATGCGTATGAAGTAGACGCCAGCCCGAGGGTTTTAATATACGCGCATCAGAACGGAATCGTTGTTTATTGACAGATAAACAACGATAAAGCGAACATTATTTCGATTCTAACATGACCCGACAACATATTCTGCAATAACAACGCGAACTATATTTTTCAGTTTCGGAACTACTTTTTCGAGTTGTTTATTGGCAATTTAACAACGGAAATTCTTTGCGTATAGAAAACTGCGCGGGTCATGTTAGAATGTATTTAAATAAATAATCACAAAATATTGTGAAATGTGAATAATCATAGAATAATGCAACATGAATAAACATATAACATATAATAATAACAATTTTCTTTCCCAATATATAACACAACATGTATTATTTCGCTTCCTCAAATACAATACATTATTTAATCGTTATTTTTGTAATATAATATTCAACCGTTACATATAGTCCAACCTACTACCTAGATGTGTATGTTGCAACTGATACTGTTCGTAATAAACTATGTAACGGATCAGCCTCCAAAATCAACCCAAAAATCAATGTTCCCTGCATATGAAGCACGAAACAGCAGAGCTGAATTATGCAACCATTTTGTATTTGTTCAGTACCTGCTATAACAAATAAAATCATAGAGAAATGAATATAAAAAATAGACAAGGAACATTGTAAAGATAATACCGGCATTCATGATAAACTTTCTTTGAACATGCTTTTATTCAATACTTTTTTCATTTAAAAGAAGATTCAACTCTATACATTTTTGTATTATATAAAAGTAGATCCCCCATCATCCATCCAAAACCATTGCAAAAACAATCCGTTAAACAATTAATAGAACATAAATGACCTAATATCATCCGTTAAATATATACCGGCATGGATGATATCTCCTCTTGTAATATAAAATACAAAATATACACGAATTCCACTAACATATTAAATTGCTTAAATTGATTCTCAGCTAATACCAACCTATTATTTAACACAAACACATGTATTTATATAACATGTCGTTTTACACTTTATTCATTACATATTTGTAATACAGAAAAATATATGAATATGTCAAATAGTAAAATACAATAAATATAAACAGTTTTGTTTAGAAAGAATGTAATTATTCTTTATTTCTACATATCTAATTCTTAAAATAAATTTCATATACAAGTACAGGCATAAATGAACACATATTCAGATATTTAGTATAATGTTAAGGCAACTTAGTGGTGTTTAATTCATGAACATAACTTGGTATCACTCTACAGTAGGCGCTTACGTGAAAATATCTCACATGTATCTGTTTAAACAAGTAGTACCTATCTGTATATATTCTGAAAAAAGATTCCACTTGCTTTGATGGATTGGCCCAGTATGATGTTCTAAAAAGTTATGTGGCGCTATTATATCTGTTTAAACAAGTAGTACCTATCTGTATCTATTCTGAAAAAAAAGATTCCACTTGCTTTGATGGATTGGTCTGTTGTTGGATTCAAACATTTACGCATATTTGATGAATTAATGAACATCATTGTGTAAGCTGTACAGTATTCTGTAACTATTATGTAACAACATATCCCGATATCATATTGGAAAACAAATAAAAATACTTTTATAGAAATATTTTCTATGTTGCTATCCCAATCCAAACTGACATGCTCCAAATAAATATCAATGTATCAGTAACACATCATCGTTCTTCACTGACATTTTCGGTTAAATATATCAGTAACACACCATCGTTATTCACTAACATTTTCGGTTAAATGTATCAGTAACACATCATCGTTAATCACTGACATTTTCGGTTAAATGTATCAGTAACACATCATCATTAATCACTGACATTTTCGGTTAAATGTATCAGTAACACATCATCATTAATCATCATTAATCACTGACATTTTCGGTTAAAATTTGCATATTAATTTGAAAGGTTAATACACTTCCCAACAGCAGTTTAAAGAAGAACAACAACTTGACAAACATTGATGACTTACATACATAAGTACGCGAAGATATCAAACTGCTCCATGCTCAATTTTTATATCATACATTTAGAACATAAAAAAGTATATAACTATCCACACAATACACAAACTCAAACAAACTAATTGTTGTATTGTGCATTTGTACCATACGTTCAAAATAAAAACACACAACTGTATAATAATAAACTAAATACATACAGAAGAAACGTAACATACTTGTTAAATATAAAACACATTACACTCTAATAGAAGTATAATGCAGAGCATAGTGCAATATAGGCAATAAAAATATGTCCACGCAAGTTATATTGATAGATATTTACTTCCAATTTGTATAGAATAAAACATTACAATTATGCAAACAAACAATATAGGCAAACTAAAGGACAAAACATATCCAATATATACAATATAAGTTATTTTCATATTATACATTCAGAATATAATAAAAAAAACTAGACAAAGGTGTACAAATTAATATGCAGAAGAAATTAAACAATAGATGTTTACAAGCACTCACTGATACATTATCACTTATAAACATGGTTATTTTATGAAAGTGGTTGTCGGAATGTCAAGTGCGGCCATATTTTAAGTATTAGAACAAACTCAGACAATAAAGCAATATTTGCACTCGTCTAGGTATCATTTCATATTTTATTGATTACTTTGTCTCAACCAATTTTGTCTCAACCAATGTTAACCGCAAATCTCAATATCAAGCGAGGCGACCTATTTGGAACATGTGCCAGCCCTTTAGGCATTTTTCTTGCCTCATAACTCCATAAACAAGCTTGTATGCGTACTCGCGCTCCTCAACGGCATAAAACATGTCAATTATTTGCTCTTTTATTATCCGCATCACGTCACGTTCGCCAAAAGAATCTCTCAATGTAATAAGGAAGAGGAACTTAAATTCCTGCAGAGTTTCTATGTCATCAAAGTATAGTTTTGCACCTTGAGGAGAAGACGATAAACCATTGCACCAGTCCAACACTAACTTGGTGATAAATGTCAATTTGCCTGTTCCCGACTCACCTTGTAAGAATATTCGTCTGTTTAATTTGTCACCTGTGTAAACTATGTCTTTATATTTTCTTAATTGTTCGTCTTTCGATCTTGAAACGTTTTTGTCTATTCTGTTGATTTTTGGCGTGACATAGATTTCTGTGACAGGCTTTTCGTGAAATGGCAGAAACGGGGAGCATGCCGTGGGGCTTAAAGAATCATTATAATAGGCTTTAGGCGGCGCAATAACTCTGAAAGGAAGTGTACAACAATGACGAATACGGTTTTGAAATTAAATAATTGTCATAATAAACGAATATTCTTCATTTCAACCGATGTCAGATAAGACTATTCTTCTACATTCACAGGTTGAACGTTATAGACGAATAACTTTTTATAATGATATTTATGCCAGTGGTCGAACTCTATCGTCTCAATGTGATATTTTTGTTGAAAGTTATTACCCACAAGGCGTTATATAACTAAACTACTTCACTGCCTAACGTTGACAAAATTCTTACAAGTAATTGAATTTGCTTTAATTATCTCCAAGTGATAGTGTAAACGGTGTATAGTCACAAGCTTATGGATGCTTTTAAAAGACCTGGACATATACAGGATATTTTAGTTGAAACAAATTTTAATAGCAATAAAAAGTGTTGTTCAGTCGCTCTGTGCAATCGCAAACGACGTACACACCGTAACTATACCATAGATTCAAACTATTATAATAGTATAACTTAATTTGTACATTTATATTTTAATATAAACCCACATTGTATTACAAACATTAATCATGTAAATGAGCATGATATAACATTTTGTCTTTATTGTATTTGTGTTTTTAACGCCCAATATTGTATTACTTTTTGACGTTGTTGCCGATGACGCTATGTGACACTGACTACATTTCATTGGTATTGTTAATTCTGACGGTGGTCGTAATACCTAAACGTTGAGCAATGTTAAATTAATCAGTGGAAACTGTTTCTCTGTTTTCAATAATTGTACATATATATATATATATATATATATATATATATGTACAATATATATATAATGTGTGGTTTAAATAATGTAAATGAAAATAATGATGTTCTTTCGCTACCCTAGCTGAAACATTGTTCGAACATTGTTTATGATGTTTATTATGTCGCATTTGTTGTTCATGAACAGATCTTGAATGCCTCAGTTTATCAACTGTTTTGCTGTTGTAAGCACGTTAAATACAGTTATAATACAAATATTTACTTTCTGAAAGAACATAGTTCATTTCGTGGAATGGAGAGTGCTCTTTGAAATACTTCAATTATAACAGATGCTAAGTATCCACCCTTCCCAACAAAAAGCAACCATGACACTATAAATAAAATGGATTTAAAATAGGGATATTTGATTAACCGACATTGTCTTTTGGATTGCGATACATAAAATACATATGTATGTGTCCTCATGCAAAAAATTATCCCATTTACCTGCAGACGCTAATGCATATGTTTCTTCTGGCGTCGATAAGTGTGGCAATACAGAAACTGCCATATTATCCTGTTGTAAACTAAATAAACACAGAAATAAATACAGAAATAAATGAATAAATACATAAAAAATACAGAAATAAATAAATACAGAAATAAATAAATACATAAATAAATAAATACAGAAATAAATAAATACAGAAATAAATAAATACAGAGATAAATAAATACAGAAATAAATAAATACGTTTCGTTCTTAAACAGCACAAACAATTTATGAATATACATGTAGTGATAAAACATATGTGTTTCAAGTACTTGTACAATAATTTGTTATAACATTATTGAACATCATGTTTGCTCACTTACATTAAAATCAATGCTGTATGTATATCAGATTGAATATTACAAAGA
Source organism: Congeria kusceri (assembly GCA_027627225.1). NCBI lineage: Eukaryota > Metazoa > Mollusca > Bivalvia > Myida > Dreissenidae > Congeria > Congeria kusceri. The sequence continues at coordinate 30,668,672 of CM051040.1, forward strand.
GGAACTGTACATTTTTGACAGCCTCTTGTAAATCAGGATCTTTTGCAAAATATGTCATGTCACTTAGTAAGTCGGTCAATGTTGTGATACCATAGCGGCGATAATTATTTGCAACTTCCTGTTCTTTGGAATGAAGGACAGTTATGCCGATTTCGTGTGCCTAAAATATAATTAATGTGTTATATGTTAACTGATTAGTACTTTTTTTTTTAAAACTTAAAACATATTTAGTTAAAACATCATTTATATGAATCATGAATAGACACATACATTTTATTACAAATATATAATGGCACACATAAATGTTCGGATTCGTTTGTATCTGAGTAATAATTTGCTCATTAATAAATATCTCAAAAAAGGGCAAGCATACTATATTGTACAATTTGTAGCGGAAACACAAGTATTCATCCAGGACGGACATCCATATGTATGTTCGGATATAATTTCATCTCGAACGACGTCACTAATTCTCATAGCACAGGGTCTGGGTTGTTTGTCTGGTGCATCGTGCACGGATTTACACGTGTCTCTACCTCTCTTCTTGCATATGCCTGGTGTCGGACACGGTAATAAATTTGCTGTCTTACAGTTGGTACACACTGAAGTCATCGGAATATACACTTTGACCTGGCCATGTGGAAAATGCGGTTATGGAGACCGTGAATTCCTTTGCGAACGAATTCTTGGAAGCCCATCTTTGCTATATGTAGTGCAAGAAAAGCCTTCCTCCAGTTTGCATTTTCTTGATCTGCAAGCCTCGCCATACTGTGTCCTTGGTCAGAAATTGGCGATATATTTAAAAGATCTTGACTGAAACCGACCTTTGGTATCTGGTGAAGGAGAACACATCTGCAAAGTGTTAGAATATTAGAATATATTTTATTGCTATTTGACATGACGTATGTCCATTCTCAGTGTGATCACAGTATCTTAGTGGCGTAATACACAAATGTGTGGCACTAAAACAACAGAACTCAAAACCTGATAAATAATTATATCATACCTTTTCTGGTAAATCAGCATTGTCATTCCTTTTGTTATGTTGTGACAGAAACACTTTCTTCATTTTCAATTTCTTTTAATTTAAACTAGATGTATACCTAATGAATAGCACAAACTTTTGAGAATAACAATTATTTTGTAACAAATTCAGTCAAACATATTTGAACTTTGAAGTATACACCGTTAATGCTATCAACTGTGACGAGACAACATGGTTCATATTTCGGTCTTAAAATAAGCTAGAAAACCCAAATGGATTCCCAATTATAACCCATAAAAATAACTATGGATAATTGCCAAAAGCGAACAGGTATGTACACTGCAACCTTAACGAAGCAAATATGTTAACAAAATGGTTGCTACGCGAAATGAATGGTTAATAAAAAAAATGCGTCAAATAACAATACTCCAATGTACCCTTTAAAATATCATATAATTATTCAATAATTACTACTTAGATTTATATAAAGCTTTAATTAATCTATGACCAGCAATGTTAATTAAATCCGACTTTAGTGGCTAATTTATATAACCTTTTAACTTTATAGCAAAATGTCATTACTGTTACATGTATGTTACCGTAGTATTAAACACATGAACATATTCAAGGAAGATATCCAGTAAAACTGGAGCATATGCAAAATATATAATATTATGCAATCTTTACCAGTCAAATTACATATAATAAGAATGTTGTTTACAACGATACAAAATCAATGATATTTATCATTCTATTGATCACAACATATAGCTTTTGAATATATCGTCGTTTTCCGAACTATTTATGGCAATCGAACAAATTAAGTTAATATCAAAGTTTTATCACAATATTAGTTCTCTTAATTGGGGTTCATACGCATTTACTTGTCAGGACAAATATAGAGCCTTTGGATTCACCAATTCATCAATATTGGGCATGAATAGACAGTATAAATTTAAGGGGATTTCCAATCCGAATTGCACGAAATTGAGAACACAAACGGCCCATTATGATTACTTTCTTTGACGAATACTATTTTTTAAAAATCGGACTTGCAGTGCAGTATAATGAGGATCAGTGAAATTTTCATATTATTATCATATTCAATGATTAAAGAATGGCGCTCATATTTCATGCAGCATTAATCACACGAATACAAATGTTCATTGCCCCACTCTTCATTGTGCCGAAGCATACGATTTTAATTCTTAATTAGTCCACATTTATATACATAAATTGACACGAGTATTAAATAATCAAACATCATGTACAAAAGCAATGGTAAAATCCTAAGAAAAGTCATTAAATAAATTAGATACGAGTATATTCTCTGTGGTTTGATGAAGATCTATTAAAACACAAACAAACGCTGTCTTTAAAATGTTTATACAAATAGTACATACGAATGTAACTGACATACGGTATCCTATTGCAATGCCTAGGTATGGATATTACATGGACGTTCCGCTTCAATGATTGTTCTCAGAGTTACGGGACTTTGAATATTTCAATTGTGTCATGTCTATTTCTTTGGAACTGCTGCATGAAATTCAGTGATACTTGATGAAAAGTGAAATAACTAGGATGAAATAACTATATTACAGTAATGATCTATCTCTTCGATTTGTTTTATACTTGTGGATCTTTGATATAGTTGTTTTATTTTTGCATCATCTGCATGTTCATATGGTATTTTTGTGGCATGTTCACATACAGTTTTGGTGTGAGATTTGGTCCTGCAGTTCTAGTGATTTTTAGTCATTTTAATGTCTCTGCCCTTCTCATTGCATTTACATTGCTTTACAAAGCGCATAGGGGAGCATCCATCAGTTTTACAGATATCCTTGTTAAAGCATGACCCTCAACATTATTGGCATATGTCATAAAGATAATGTGAAAAGGTCCCCTTTTGAAGATCATGTAACACTCTGGAAAACTGTCGCCAAAATTGCAACAAACATACGTTACGATGCTTAATTTAAATTTGGTAGATTCATAAAAAATGATTTTTAATTAAGTATTGTCTAAAAGAAGGTTGCATTATGTATAAATACAGCAGACCTCGGACAAATAACAGTGCCTGTATGAAATCAATTATTTAATAACATTATAGTATTAAACACTATTACATTGTATTAAACACTGAAATTTAAGTAGACCGTTTTGCAAAATGAAGGAAAGACCGTGTCAACGTATAGAAAAGGAAACTATTGAAGAAGAACAAACGGCTATATCGTCTAACAAAAAAGCACAAGGAAACAAAACAAAAACTTAAAACCATTCAACGCAAATCTCAATGAGAGGACGACAAACACATGGCAGTTGAAAAACAAAAACAAGAAATCAAAAAGGAACAACACAAGAAAGAAACAGACATGATAATGCAATCTGCATATTTCAAGAAAGTGACAGGGCCAAGAAAGAAGTAGGAAGACGTCTACTAATTGAAAAAGTGTTGACGAAGAGTTTGAAACACAAAGGGTAACTGGCACAGAACAATTATTTTCCGTACAGTTGCAGGAGACTTAAGTTAAAAGTGTCGAGACATTTCAGCCTAAGTAGGGAATAAGACATGAACACAAAGGAACAAGACATGAACACAAAGGAACAAGACATGAACACAAAGGAATAAGACATGAACACAAAGGAATAAGACATGAACACAAATAAGCTAGCAAATGTCGTACAAACAATAAAAGTTAACACAAGTAAACGAATACATTGTACACAATATTTCTTCTTCATAAAGTATACTTTCAACAATAGATATACAACACGAAAGATACAAACAAAGGTACTGATTGATTAAATGGTTTTATTTTCAGAAACACAAAGCTGAAAATCCTGACGTCAAGCTCTTACCAAGCTCTTAATATGTAAAGTGAAACCAACGCAGATCTTCCTTCTATTTCAATGAAGAGAAACTTGTGTTTATACTAAGCATCAAAACATAGTTCTGAAACCATATATAACATTGTGATTGATATGGACTTTGCAGCAATCGACCTTATCAAAGGTGTATATTAAAACCATTCAGCCTATTGAAATGCTAGTTAAGTCCCTCTTCACCCTAGCGTTCTCTACTGCTGTTCTTGAGATGATACACTAAATCGCAAATGCTATATGGATGTATCGGATACAAGCACTTATCAACGTGAAAGATATACCGGTGCGTAGCGACATCCAGTAGGTACGCTACTTCACGGACAACCGAACGTTTGGAACCCTCAGTACCGAATTAAATACATTTTCTAAACTGCTGTTCTTGAGATGATACACTAAATCGCAAATGCTATATGGATGTATCGGATACAAGCACTTATCAACGTCAAAGATATACCGGTGCGTAGCGACATCCAGTAGGAACGCTACTTCACGGACGTCAAAGATATACCGGTGCGTAGCGACATCCAGTAGGAACGCTACTTCACGGACAACCGAACGTTTAGAACCCTCAGTACCGAATTAAATACATTTTCTTAACCATCAAAGTTAATGAAAATCAGGTCACTGTAAAATGATTTTGATGGACGAGTTTAATAAATAAATAAAGTAAATAAATATAAATATAAAAATATATATATATATATTTATATTTATTTATTTATTTATTAAACTCGTCCAATGGCTCGCTTACTAACAAAATTCCTGAACTCGTTTAATAAAATATGGTATTAATTTACAACTGGTTTCAGATCTTTTTTATCACATGCTTTTAAACGAAAAAAAACATCTCATTTTACCAAAACATGTTGATAAATCCTAAAAGTTGTGTATTGACATGATGTCATTTCATATTGACGACGTCATTTCACCAAAATAACGTCATGCGACGGGGGTCAGTCAAAGAATATGTAGCCAATGAAAACGATCAAAATGTCATCTTACACATGTGTAAGATAGAAATACTCGTAATGGTTGTATCACACATAAGACAAGGTATAACATGTGATAAATGTCACTACTCGATGGCCGTCAAATACAAGTATGAAAGATGCAACATTCTTTTATCTCCGTCGCCAAGAATGCGAAGAGATTGCCACAGTGTTAAATTATCGCCAATAAAGGGAACTCTTCTGCCTAGGTGTTAAACGACAGATTTGTACTAGGCCAGCATCTTGCAACTGCTCAATGTGCATTTCAGGACGTATTTGTGATACTTGGGTAGGCCACACATCAGTAAGTAAGACTACTAAGATTGTTGCAGTGCTCGGAAGACCAAAGACAGGCAGTAAGGTAAGCATATGATCCTCGTGTCTTTGTGGCAGATATTTACAATAAATGATTTATCATGGATGTAGACATAGGAGACGATCTGCATTACAAAAGCATTTTCATTGCACGAAAGAAATCCTATTATCAGTGACCATCCAATGCTGACATTATGGTATACAGCCTGGAATATTATGTGCAGAATTGACAATACGATATCGGATTTATAACCACGCCTACTTAGGTCAAAGGCCGACGAACGCCGTTGACATTATATATACGAATGTTTTGCAAGACATCGTCAAAAAATTAAGTCCTAGCTTTCTGAATGGCTAAACCTACCACATGGCTGATTCCTTAACGTGGTGTGGTGGTTTGAGTGCCTCGATGACCCGGCGAGCTACGCCAGCGGGAGTGTAAACTCCTGGCAGGGCTTCCCAAGCTGGACAGGTCGAAGGGTAGAGGACAGACGAATATCAGTCACCTCTCCTCGAGGCTAAGGGGTATGAGAAGGATCACTCAGACAGAAAAACCAAGGGCAGGAGATGCTCTACAGCCATGGCAGGCAAGTCTCCTACGACAAGGAAAAGTCGGAGAATAAACCACTGCTGAAGACGGATGCACTGGGCCAGAGTGCGCATAACGACAGTGCAACGCTTTCCACTCCAATGATGGACAACAATGGATCTTTGCGTGATGGTGCTCTGCCTGTGGAGTCCCCCCGGGCTGGTAGAGTGCCGGACCCCATGCCTCGAAGGGGTCCAACCCAAGCTACCGGAGGTCACCCCGTCCCGCTGCGAGGAGCCAGGCTACGGAGGCGGAGGGTAAATGCGGCTGGCCAAGAAAGAACACCAAGCACTCAAGAGACCCCTCGACCGCTGAACATCCTTCAATGGAATGCGGAGGGAATACACAACAAAAAGCTTCCTTTCACTGAAAGACTGCACGCCGACAATATTGATGTAGCCTGTATCCAAGAAACCCACCTGAATTCAAACCACCGGTTCACCATCAGAGGATACCAAACCTTCAGGCTAGACAGAGAAGGAAGACACAAAGGAGGAGTGCTGATGCTCATCAAGAACAATATCCCAGCACAAGAAATTAAAGTAGTCACTAACCAACAAGCTGAAATCCAAGGAGTCAATATCACAATGGACAGGTCTGTAATTACAATATACAATCTGTACTGCCCCCAAGACAAAGAACTTTCCCTGCAGTACCTGGAAAACCTACCCACTGAGAACTGCTTGGTTGTTGGAGACTTCAACAGCCACTCAACCTGTTGGGGCTATGAAGAGACGGACAGAAGAGGAGAGGAAGTGGAGGACTGGCAGATTGATACCCAAATGGTTCTGCTGAATGATCCAGAAGACCCACCCACCTTCTTCTCACGCAGGTGGCTGTCAACTTCTACCCCAGATCTCGCCTTTGCAACTGATGATCTCTCCAAGAAGACCACCAGAGGGGTACTGAGCCAGTTAGGAGGCAGCGACCACAGACCAGTAAAGCTGGCCATCAACCTGCAGTACAGACCACAGAACTCAACAACGTTCCCAAGGTGGAACTACAAGAAGGCAGACTGGAACATGTTTGCAAGCCTCACAGACCTCTACACCAGGGGCCTAAAAACAGACGACCTTAACATCAACCGAGTCACCAGGAACTTCAATCAGGCCATTCTGAAAGCGGCTTCCGAGACAATCCCACGGGGCGCACGTAAGAACTACAGGCCCTACTGGACGGAAGAGCTTCAAGAACTTGAGGACCAAGTCAGCAGCAGCAGACAGGAAGTAGAGGAGAATCCCTCTGTTGACAACAACATCGCCCTGAAAGCAGCCACTGCCAAGTACAGAAGAGCCTACCTTCAAGCAGCAAGATCTAGCTGGAGAGAAAAAACCGAGAAGCTAAACTTAGATAGGGACGGAAACAAGCTGTGGAAGCTGACCAAAGCGATGAATGGTGAAGACACAAGGGCAGAGCCAATTACCATCTCACAAGGCCAAGAGTTGCTGACAGGGAGAGAAGCTGCCAACCTTTTTATAGATAATTATGAGGAAGTCAGCAACATCACTGTACCTGAAGAAAGAAAGGCCCAGGTACAGGAGGAGAGAAGAACCTCCAAGGAGTATCAGCCAGAGGAACACATGAACAAGCCGTTCAACCATCATGAACTAGCAGACGCCATGAAAGCCTTGCAAGAAAGAAAATCCCCAGGGCCAGACAAAATAACCAATGAGATGCTTCTACATTTAGGCACAAGGGCAAAAACACAGTTACTGAAAATCTTCAACAACAGCTGGAAGACTGGCCATGTTCCACAAATCTGGCGAGAGGCTGATATGGTCCCCATCCACAAGAAGGGCAAAGACCGAGCAAAGGTGGACAGCTACAGACCCATCAGTCTCACCAGCTGTGTGGGCAAACTCATGGAACGGCTAATCAACACCAGGCTCACTTGGCATTTGGAGAAGAACAACACTATTTCCCCAGAGCAGGCAGGATTCAGGCAAAATCGTTCGACTGAGGACCAGGTGACGTATATCGCCCAGAAGATTGAAGATGGCTTCCAGGACAAGAAAAACACCCTGACGATCTGGATTGACATGGAGAAGGCCTTCGATAAGGTCTGGAAGGAAGGGCTGAAGCTGAAGCTCCAGAAAAGTGGTGTGGCCGGTTGTATGTTCCAATGGATCTGCCAGTACTTGAACAGCAGGAAAGCAAGAGTCCATGTAAGTGGACAGTACAGCCGGAAGAAGACACTGAAAGACGGAGTCCCGCAAGGCGGAGTCCTCAGCCCCACCTTGTTCCTAGTCTTCATCAACGACATCGTCAAGGACCTCCCTCGAAATGTCCATGGGGCCATCTATGCGGACGATCTTGCACTCTGGTGCTCAGAAGAACACATCACAACCGCAAACTACCGGATGCAAGAGGCGCTGAAAGTTCTTGAGGACTGGACAAAGAAGTGGCTCATCACCATCAACTACAGGAAGACCACTTACACGATCTTTAGCCTCTCCCCAAAAGAAGTGAAGGCCAACCTCAAGCTCTGCGGACAGACGCTGCAAGCTGACAACACCCCCACGTATCTTGGCGTGACCTTCGACAGGCGACTCACTTGGAAACAGCAGACAGAAAGTCGAAGCTAGAGCCAAACTGCGGTTAGCACTCATGAAAAAGCTAACCGGCACAACATGGGGGGCAGATGCAGCAATCCTCAAGAAGATGTACATGGGCAGCGTTAAACCAGTCCTTGAGTATGGGGTGACGGCATGGGGCACAGCAAGCAAGTCAAACTTTGACAGAGTCAGCAAGGTGCAGAACCAGGCGGCCAGAATCATCACTGGCGCCATGCGGTCAACCCCTATTCAAGAGCTGGAAACCATCACGGGTCTTGAGCCCATAGAAGACAGAAGGGACACCAAACTCCTCACCCAGGCAGCAAAGTTCAAAAGACTGCCAAATCATCCCATGAAAGACAGACTGTGCCAACCAACAAAAGGAAGACTGAAGAGAGGGAGCTTCATCCACCAGACGAGGGTTTTGGAAAGGAAATGCCAAGATATCCTGGATCAAGAACCCAAAGATATCCCCCCGTACCTTGAAAACCCAGGCTGGAGCGATGCTGAAAGACCCCAGATACACAGCAGTATTCCTGGCATTGGCAAGAAAGACTCCCAGAGCGATGCTGAAAAGAAGTCCATCTCCATGGAACACATCAACAACTCCTACCCACAACACAACTGGACTCATGTCTACACTGATGGGTCTGCTGACCAGGCTGTCAGAAGTGGTGGTGCCGGAATCTACATCAGGTATCCAGGAGGTAGAGAACAACACATCTCCCTCGCTACTGGCCTCTACTCCACCAACTTCAAGGCTGAAGCAGTAGCGTTCAAGACAGGTGCAGTCCACATTGAGCACAGTCCACTCTCCTCCAACAACGTTGTGTTCTTCAGCGACGCAAAGTCAGTCCTGCAGGCCCTAGACACTGCCAGAGACAAAGAACTGAACGACCTGTCATCTGCCTTGACCTCCCTGTGCAGAGCCCACACGGTCGTGCTGCAATGGGTCCCCTCTCACTGCAACATACTAGGCAATGAAGCCGCAGACACTCTGGCAAAGGAGGGCACCACAAAAGAACAGAATGACAGGTCAACCACCTTCAAAGAAGCCAAGACCATCATCAAGGCAAAGCAACACACCAAGTGGCTACAACAGCACCCACGATACAACCGAAATGACCCATACCACCTGCTCTCAAGATCTGAGCAGGTCCTCATATTCAGGCTGCGGACAGGCCACAACCGTATGAACCACCACCTTTTCACCAAGTTCAGATTTGGCCAGTCAGACCAGTGCCCCTGTCAGACAGATAGCATGACAACAGAACACTTGCTGCAGTCCTGCCCACTACACAATGGCCTCAGGCGCCAGATCTGGGCGGAGGAGACCACGATGCAAGGGAAGCTCTATGGCAGTCTGGAGGACCTGCGGCGCACGGCGACCTTTGCGCAGAGAGCCGGCGTGTCCATCTGAGTGATCGACAAGAAGAAGAAGAAGAAGAAGAATGGCTAAACACATTGTCAATCAAATCTCGTCGTAAGGTCAATAGAGTCCTAGCTTTCTGGATGGCTAAACACATTGTCAATCAAATCTCCTCGTAAGGTCAATAACGTCCTAGCTTTCTGAATGGCTTAACACATTGTCAATCAGATCTCGTCGTAGGGCCAATAAAGTCCTAGCTTTCTGAATGGCTAAACAAATTGTCATTCAAATCTCCTCGTATGGCCTATTGATGCGCCAAGTGCTTGTGGGAAGTCAAAATGAATGTACAAGTTAGCTTTGGGTGATTGGCGAAAACTGAACACTTTGATCAAACGAGAATACGTTGAAAACGAGTAATTATACGTACAATTTACGAGTACATCCACTTCCGAGAATACAGTGTTGATACCAATAATGTACTCATTAACCGGATGTTTGTTCATAAAGAGCAGTGTAAGTGTAAATCTATACGTACTTTTATGAACACTTGTTGAATATCTTATTTTGTACAAATCCGGTTACTTGCGTTATTTAGATGTACAAAGTAATTTTCACATTTCTAAAAAGAGTTTTACTACCTGATTTATTTAATCATATAATTAAGATGATGCTAGAAGCATTCTTAATTTTTGCCACCATTATTAAAACTCAGTTTTGTTTTTAGGTATGTGTTAAATGCAGAAAATTGTTTACTTGCAGTTTTGATGTTCAAGTGTTTGTTTAACTTTATGTGCTATTTTAGCTTAAAATTTAAGAAGATAAATGTCAAGGAAACAATAAATAGAAACTCACCCGAACACTTTGTTCATGATTATGTTTATTACAATGTACCATTCGAATTTATAATATTTGTCTTTAAGTTTCCACAACTAGTTTCTGTTTGAATGTGTCATTCACATGGTTAATATTGATCAAAACGTTGATTTGAAAAGGCTGGACATTGTACAACATGCATTTTTTTAGCATACAAAAATATGTTTTAAAGTTGATTTGTGTTATTGATCAGACCCTTATGCGTAATATTATTGAGAACCAGTGAACCGCCACTATTATTACAGCAAAAAAACAAAAACATCAACAACGCCAACTACTTCTATTACTAATATTAATTATAATTCTTATACGAGCATAGTGCTAATTAAAATTGTTACTAACCTCTACAACTACCACTACTTAAGTCCAGATAATGGATAAATAAAATCAATAATATTGCTTTAATTATGACAAGGCGTTTTATACCAAGATTGCGTGTCAGTATAATGACCGTATTCCTTCGATATTCCATGATTAAAACAATGGTGGTCGTATTGGATACATAAATAACATGAATATAAATGTCCATTCTATTTATCATGGGTTAGTGCATACATACATTTTAATTCTCAATATGTCTACATGTATGCGGGTCTATATTACAGGACGCCAGCATAAGATAATTGGTATTCTGAACGTCATCTTTGTACTAGTAATTTGTTCTCTATTCTTTATTTTTCATTGTAACTACGGTGGCATAAAGGTGACATGTGTGTGTTTATACTGTATTCGTGGGCACGAGTTATTATGTCGTGGCCACAAGTTATTATGTCGTGGGCTAGAGTTTTTATGTTGTGGCCACAAGTTAATAATGTCGTGGCCACAGGTTATTATGTCGTGGCCGGAAGTTACTAGGTCGTGGCCAAGAGTTAAAAATAGCTTAATATTAAGTCGTAGCCATGAGTTATTAGGGCGTGGCCACGAGTTATTAGGTGGTGGCTACGAGTTATTAAGTCGTGGCCACGAGTTATTAAGTCGTGGCAACGATTTACTAGTATTAAGTCATGACCGCGAGTTATTACGTCGTGGCTAAGATTTATATATAAAAAAACGCTCGTGTCACCTCTATGCCACCGTAAGTAACTCTTCATTTACTATACCTCAGACACATCAGGTCGACACTCATGAACTCTATTAGCATAATTAGGCCAAAACAATTAATGGTTGGTTTCCGCTTACATCTCCAAAAAAAAAATTGGGGAGGGGGGGTGGGGGTGCGGGCAGCGGAAACCAACAACTTTTTTTACGCCTTACGCTCTTGGTTGGTTGTTTCTTATATTTATACTCGGTTTTGTTCGTGCACTCGTTCACGCGTTTTACACGTTTAATGGTATCCATAACGGTATAAAACTGGATTCCATTACAGAGAGTGCTATATTCGTCGTAAGGGATTTGTAATATATTCATGCACTAAGGTCAGTGTCAAGTCAATGAATCCATTAACCTGACAATGTAGCTATTATTAGAATACTGTTACTCCGTACTGTTATTACATAATAATGTCGTACTGTCCCTTTAAAATGACATGAAAAATAATCGTACATTTTATATGAGTTTATTACTAAATAAAATTAATTCATTAATTAGGAGCAAAAAGGACATATTTAATATACGGCATTTAAATATTAAGTGTCTTGTAATAACAACAAATGCATGCATTAATATTTTAACACATTATTTATTTGCACTGATAATTTGTATTTAAGGTAGAAAGATCCTAATGAATTCGGAAATACTCGGGAAATATCGGTTGACTTCGGCCCATTCGCCACTAACCATAAATCTAATCGATCTAATCCGAAACAGAAATTATTTTCGCGAAATAAACATTACTTTTCGAATGTTGAGTCATTTTCAATTAAATGTGTGAAATTAATGCTTATTTGTGTTCAAAGATGAAAGTAAAAATGCAGTTTGAAGAAAAACACGGTACTCTGGCGTGGGAAATACCTTGAAATGACGTCATTGTTGGGAATTTCTGTTTACATTTAAAATCATGACATTTTCGCGATATGTCTGGTGCATTTCATTACAGTAAAGTTAAAATACTTATAAATAAACGTCCAAGGCGTATTAGTATTATTGAACATAATTATTCGTATATAAAACATATCTGCGTGAAGGAGATACGTGCTCCTTGCTGTGAAATGACATTCATTCACACCAAAAACTTGAAAAAATAGTCAGTCGAGATGGGTGGAGAGCGGGACGTCGGATGATCGAGTTTGTCGTTCAACAGGATAATTTAAAATACTGTTCATTGTGTAAAGTTGGACCTGTTCCACTGAGGAATTTTGACGAGATCTACCGCTGTAAACAAACATATTAAAATTACGTATGGGCGAAATGATAAGAATGGTCTGAGAATTATTCAAAAACTGTGAAATTTTACCAATAGTCACAAGCTCCAAGAAGAGTCTTGATGAAGTTATCACAAATATTTGCCAGTTTTTTAAAGCTTTTGTTAACCCAATGTAATGAAAATGTAAATTGAATTTTTTGAAACACACTTATAAAAAATGTTTATTATTTTTCTGAATTTGGTAACCAAGGACATGTGAACCTCAGCTAGTTACATTTGTATTTAAAATGTTTACACAAAACACTATTCCTTTAACATTAATGCAAAAATAATTCATTTAATATCGATACCGCTATTAGATTATAATTAGAAGAGAAAAAAATATTTTAACATAGAAGGAAAATATTTGCTTTTTTACTTGTCTTATTTTCATAATTTTCTTTGTTTTTATAACATAGGGTTGCTTCACTCCAAATGTTATACCTTGAGATTTTTGTGGTGAACCTATGTCAATTTATACCTTTTTCCTCTCAGATAAGGTTATATTATATTTTGGTATTACTGATTTTGACATACTATGAAATAAACGTTTTAAAAAATACAAAAAATTGGTGTTATGCGTATTTTTACTGTAATGAAATCTGTAGTTTTTTACCATATGCTTAGCCAAATTTAATGTCATAAGTATTGTTGGTCAACTTTAGTACTGAAGCTTGTTATACTTTTTCATAATATACATCTTTGACGTATAAATTAAAGCTATTCAGGAATAAATAAAATACATTTTGACAATATGTCAGTCATTTTTGTAAGTGGACCCCATCAACATTTTATGTTGAAGTAGAAAAATGAGGGGTTATAACAAAAATCGCATTTTTGTCAAAACGTGTGGTTAGATTTTGTTTATATTTCACAGTTAAGTCTCATAATAGATTTAATGATCAAATATAATAAGAAAGTCAAGGTCTGAAAAAAGTCCCATTAGGGGCTTTCTACCTTAATATCAAAATCACATATACCCCTTTAAAAACCATTCTCTACGGACTTATTTAATTACAATTTTATAGGATTACCCTCACACAGCTATGCAGATAACCTTTATTGTCTGTTTAGACATTTGGTTTTAATAAGTATTAGCCGACCATAATCGGTTCAGGACTAATCTCCGTGTGGGACATTTTGACTAAACCCTAATTAAACATGTTTTCATTTGTTGTCTCGCATCACCCATAGTATGGAGAATATGTCGCTACCAACGATTATAGGTCAACTAGTTTTAGATTATTGTCAGTGGTCGAAAACGCCGATTTTTAAACAGCGGCCTAAATAACATTTGCAGTCAAACTATTAGACCTCTTTGTTGATAAGGGTCAGGCACAATACAAGTGTATTATGCATTATACTTTTTATAGTTTAATAAACATTAAACAGTTGGGTAGCGAAATAAAATCGATATATACGTACAAGAGGCAGCTTATCACGTCAGGACTTATTGGAATAAAAGTCAAGAAAATTAACTAACTTGAGGACTGATTGGAATAAAAGTCAAGACAATTAATTAAATTGATGTGTTTTGTTCCGTCTTAAATATATTGGGCAATGGTTTGTGTACTGTTGTGCATTTAATAGAAATTCTACATTTTAAAGGGGAATACAGCGCATATTATACTTAAGTGTACGACGAGCTACCGGGTATGTAATGTATTAGTCGTACGTGCATTTCCGTATGTGAGTCATAGAAACACTCATTGACAATAATGCCGACGCCGACGAAGAGATAAGAACATCAGGATGTCTGCTTACAGCCGACGTACTGTCAGGTAAATATTAAATTTTGTTTTCATTAATTATTATATTTGTATATATGTTGAAATTGAACTCTGAGTTTGAATCAAAGGAATTCAGGCTACTACATTTTATGTACGAAACTCGTCCATGACTCCCATGATGTTTAGGCGTAAAATATATGTTTGTTTCAGGTTACATGACAAAAAATAGGGTATGTAGGTAGGGATTTATTTATTTATTTTTTATTTAGTAAATGGTCAACTTGAAGATTCTACAACTGAATAAATATGCAAAACATATCGGTACTATCCTTAAACATTGTTTTGAAGTGGAGGCTATTAAAACAATCCCCTTATTTAACCAAAAACATTTAATTATTGAAAAAAATAAAACAAACAATATCTGACAAACTCAACAAAATGTTCTAGGGTTTGGGCATTTTTAGGGTTTGGTCGGGTAACCTGAAACAAAAATATTTGTTACGCCTTAACAACTTGCTTGAGATTGTTTTCCTTCGTTCCTTCGTTACATTATGTACATTTTTATATTTACTTGCGTTTTATTTTTTGCTTTTGCTTAAACTGTATATACTCTTACATCAGATATAGTGGCATAAATACAAATAAAGTTTATTAACATATATTTAAAATGTAATAAAAGTTAAGAACATTGCTTTTAAACGCACACTTAGCTAGTTTTTAATCACCAAATAGTTTTCGTCTGTACAGACGAAAACTCAATTACATGGATATACGTTATCTTGACAGTTACACAACACTAATAAACGATGCAAAAACTCGACACTAGTACTTGTTGATTTATTCCATATTGACGTGTTTTCTTGGTCATTTTTATGTTTTTCTGTTTGCTTTCAACTTTAAAGTTTTATCGTCACGTTTATCTGCTTTTTTAAAGAAAATAATTGACATGAAAGATCGTACATACACACTTATAGGTTGATTTGCTTTCTTAGAATCAAAGTGTCTGAACGCGTAAGATAGAACGTTCTATGTTATATACTTACAACATCTTGAACGAATTTCCTTGAACAATTCTCATTTACAACAGTGAACATCTTTGGAATGTGTCGAAATTAAGCTTAGGATCTGTAACAAGGGAGAGCACTGTAGAAGGGTTTAAAAGAGAAAGTGCTATTAGTCCAAAAACGTCCACACCGAGACTCATTCTGAGCAAAGCTCTATTAGACCGTGCAAGCTGTATACGTCGGTTGGATGGGAGGACGGATGGACAGACAGGCAGGCAGGCAGGCAGGCAGGCAGGCAGGCACACACACACACGCACGCACGCACGAACGCAGGCAGGCAGACAGACACTGACGATAATGATAGTCAACGTATACAGCTCACGCGTCAGCTGTATACGGCGCAATCTGTATGCGGTCTAACATAGCTCGTATAAATGACCTGCCCCATCAACTGCCATGTGACTATCGTCAAGTCACATAAATGGAATAAAATGTGGGACAAGCAGGTTAGATACCAGTAAATCATTGTGTATCCCTCCGTGGTCCATTCAAAAGTAGTGCCTATTACTAAAGAGTTCCTCTTCTCTTCTGGCATAAAAGCCATTTAGGTATCTCAGACATGCCTTTTGTGGTTATTTCTATTATCCTATACGTGTCTGCAACATTTTGGTGCATTTCATTGAAGGCTAACTTGAAAGGTGAACTTTTTGGGTGTGTTTACTGTGGTATGGGGCTTTTGTGGAAATATGACTGCCGAAACCCTGTTTTCTACCGGTGCCTGCATTCATGTGAGATGCATTTTCTTAGAAGTAACATGACATATCTTTTTTATTGCAAATTTTGGAAGAGGACAGATTGATATTTAAATTGATACCAGGCTTGCGCAATCTGAAATAAAGGAAATGCTAGAAAAATGCTTGGAAAGTTTGCCGTTTTATAATGGGACGCTATGGGAATTGGATTTACTGGTTTCTAACCTTTAAGAAAACCAGGGACCGGCCCTTTAGGGTCCACTTATACATAAAATCACCATGTAACTGTGTTATTTTATTGCGTTTATTACTTTTCACGGAAATAATTGTGAATAATATCGTAACTGACACTTTATCTACACTTTTAAAAGCTAAACCTGTTTTTTCGGGTAAAAAAATGCAAAAAAGTACGGAAACTCGCCTTATGCAGCTCACAGCACATCGAATCATGTTATACGCAAATATTACACGTTTTATACCTTATTACTGTCCATTGCATTAAAATAAGTCTAAATGAATTGGTATTTTGACTGGTTTATGTGATTTAGGTGCGAATTTTAGTTCACGCTCCCCATACAATCCAAGTACTGAAGCGCAAGCCAGATGGCTTATCATGTGTCGTTCTCAAATGCGGTTTTGGGGCATTTCTACTTAGCGGATCGACCTGAAATTTTGCATTTGTTGTACAAGTAGGTTAATAATGATGTAGAAGAGTTTTTTTTCATGATAGCAAAATGTTGAGTTTTCTTTAAGGTTAGACACCAGTAAATCATTGTGTATCACTCCGTGGTCCATTCAAAAGTAGTGCCTATTACTAAAGAGTTCCTCTTCTCTTCTGGCATAAAAGCCATTTAGGTATCTCATACATGCCTTTTGTGGTTATTTCTATTATCCTATGCGTGCTAATAACCCCTGTATTTTGTCTGTGGGTTTGCAGTGATTAGCTAAAATAAAACGCAAGTTAATATTTAAAGAATGTACATGGGTGAACAAAACTATGAATGGAGACAAAACTGTTTAAACTCGAAAGTTGTCATTGATTTGATTTGAATTTCGAGTTTAAATCATATTTATTCGAAAGGTATAACTGTCTTTTATGTGGTATTCTTTTTCATTTTTGTATTGCATCTGGCATCTTCATATTATATCTGAATTTATAAAAGAAAGCAATATCATCCGCAAATGAAGGTATATACACCCATTATCTATGGTTTTTGCTGAACTTTTGCGCCGGTACTACGGTAAATCGTACAGGGCGGGCCAGGTCGGGTATGTTTTACTGAGGTCAACGTGTATATTTCATAAAACTGAGCGAGGGAAGCGAGCGAAACAAATGTTAGCATATTTATATCCAGTTTTTAGCTAAATGCCTGTATATGTATGGTCCGCAGTTTGGGGGGGGGGGGGTGGGGGGGGGAGCGCCTGGTGCGGGTGCGCTCCCTCCTGGATCCGCTTGTGTTATCTCTCTTTTTTATTTTAACGTTCAATATATATGTTACGTCCAATAATGCAATATTTCAATGGAAATCTAATTAAAATAAATGAATACATAAAAAAATAATGATGATAATAATAATAATAATAATAATAATAATAATAATAATAATAATAATAATAATTGTTTATAATTGTAATAATAATAATTTTGTAACAAATACATCCTTTCCGAAATCTGAAGGATTTCACAAGATGATGGCAGTGGTTACTGTAACCCGCTCAGTATTAAACCGCTACAAGGAGTTCGATAGTCGGAACGGGAAGTCCGGTTAATTAAAAGACACGGAGACCTTTCGGTTGATAAGAGTGTCGTGTGAAGGCACAATACGAGTGGGAAATGTAATACAGTTCTCTTCGATCGGTATTAAATTTCATAGGTTACTACAGGATTTCAATTAAAATTGATTTAGAATGGTATCGTACTCAATTTCATATGAACTTATGAATGGCGACTATTCAGCAAATGACTTACGTACACGTTTTAATTATGAACAGTTTTGCGTTTGTTATTGTTTAGGATGATTTTAACATTTTAATATACCAATTCAAAGATGCATTTCAAACCCAGAGAAGAATGTAAATGCATGTATTCGATAATATGGTTTTATAACACATATATAGCTGGGGCACATTAACCTTACACTTATGAACTCTGTTAGCATTATACCGCGCTTGAAGTAGTTCCTATATATCTAAACGTACTCGGTTTTGTTTGTGCGCGTGTTTCACTTGCTAATTGATCGATTTAACTTGATTCCAGTTTGAAATATGTGTGTATTTGTATTTTCATGCATAAAGGTCAGTGTTGTCTAACCTACACCATTCACCATTCATCCATTCAAATGTAAGAAAAGTTCAATCATGCAATCACATTCCTTTATACTCTCCCGCGTAAACTGACTGAAGTCGTAATAAGTTGTTAATGATTAAATTTATACAATACATTTAGTCTATTTTGAAATATTTGTTTAATTTCTGTGAAAACTTTATTCTAATAAAGCTTGAACTGTTACTTCTAAATTTAACATTTTATGAACATCTAACATCTTCATACCGTATCACCGTTGATCTTAAATGTTCGCTAGGGAAAGTACAGCTTGGGGTATTGCCTGATTACTTTACAGAAGTACATGGACATCGAAATGATTCGGCCAAAGACGTTTATTGTACCATAAAAGACACGGGCGCTTAAAATACATCCTTATGGATCAGGCAGACTATTGTGTTCTTTGCATAAGCGACCGGACTATTTACTTGAGTAAACAATGCATTCAAAATAACAAATCCTGTAATTATAAGCAAATAGCAGGGCATGCTTCTTCTTTAGACATTGGTAGGACCAAGGCATTGCATTTCGTGAATAGGTAATGAAATTTAAAACTACAAATATCAAACATTGGAAAATTGTTTGTTCACCCTTTGGCAAGTTTCAATTTAAAAATCGAGATTAGCTTTCAAAATGTGATTGTCAGTCATTTAAATGCTTTCATGATTGTGTTCAAAAGCAAGGAATTTTGGATATTTAGTCAAATTTAGCTGAGGAATTTATGTTTAAAATTTGATTTACAAAATGTTTTATTTTGTTCGTGCGTGTTCATTACATCATCGGTGATATTTTATGCTCGTAAAATGAAATAACTTTGTACAGATCTATGTAATTTAAGATGTTTTCGTGTTGTTGAGAATAATATAGGAGTTTTCATATGTCGACTGAATCTTTTTGGACACAAGCTATCGTGCTTTGTTGTCTAATAGAGACAAACGGCATTCATTCGTGTCCGAATTGCAATCAATCCGGATAGTGGTTATGTATTATATATTCACTTTAAATACGCATTTAAATGTTGTGATCCAAGCTTATATTTTTGTTGCATTTTAGAATATATCGAATCTATGATAGAATTCAAATTTAAAAATAGGTATTTAAATACAAAATGTTTTTAATTTGGTTATTTACTTTTCGTTACGGTTAAAATTACATTAACAATACTATAAACAAGGTACAGACACACATGTTTCATATAATCGGGCAGTAGTGTTATTGTGTATGGAATAATACTTATAATATTTACATGTTAATTCAATTCAGATTCAAAAACATACATAAATAACTTGTCCAGTCTGAAGGAAATAAGGATTTACACAGAGGACAATTATTAAACGATCAACAACCACGAGACCATATAAATATCTCGTTAGTACCACATGTTCATGCTCGCTGCCCGTTGCCATGGCAGTGCAGTTATACTCGGTGAAAGATCTGCCGCTAGGTGGCATACAGGAGGAAGATACCGGGAAGGAATGGAGGGACGAGCCTATTTATGTATACATCACCAAATCCCAGCCTAAACTGTTAAAGTACGTATATACGAGGGGTTATCAAAAACTGCATAGACTTTCTTCATAACTTTAAACAAAAAGCTGTGTCCGTGTCAAATTTTCTCAGTAACTAGAGTGGTGATAGGTCATAAAATAAATTCTACCGCTATACCCCCTACATCTGATTCAAGTAGGGCAGTTGTCAGATACTGTCATAAGTATATGCACTTGGTACTGGTAAACCGCTTAGATCGGCTAAGTTTGCCCAGGAAAAGTGTGAGTAGGTTAACTGACCGCCGTTATAATACTGAAATACTGTTGATTACGGCGAAAAATCCAAACAAACAAAACAAAAGATCATTAATTTTTTTAATTTCTTAGTATGAATTCCTAAATTGTGTCAGTTTTTGCACAAGGCATAATTGCGATACCGGAGCAGTCCAGATGACGTTAATGCGAACCAATTACATTTCTAGAATAGTGTGGTGCTGTATTCAGAGCATACAATTATTGTCTTTGAAAATGTTTGACGTTTCCAAAAATTAATGTAAATCATTTGCAAATTGATCTAGTGTTTTATACAACAATTAGATATCATGTATTTAACGGTTAACCTACTTTACACAAAACGACTCAAGGTCTACTGCGCATGTCCTCGTGTTACTTATTCTTACTGGGGGCATTGACGTGATATTAAGCTGCGTTTTTTTTTTATTCGTGGTTACTTAATACACGTAACTCATGACAACTGGTTCATATTTAGTTTTATTTTGTCACTACTAACTAACTAGTGACCACGATTTAATAACACGTGGCCATATTAATGGTTTAAGAACTTGTTGCCACTACTTACATGTAGTCATTTTTAGTCCCTACTTTGGCCACCTTTGGCGACTACTTTATAACTAGTATTAAAGAAAGACGCGTTGATCTCATTTGTATGCCTTGGACATTTTAGAAAAAGTACAATGTGCTCAAGTAACATCAAATAAACCCACATTTGCTGTCTGCTGAAATGACTGGCTAGATCCAACCAGGAAATAGGTCCAGCTCTAACATCAAATAAACACACATTTGCTGTCTGCTGAAATGACTGACTAGATCCAACCAGGAAATAGGCCCAGCTCTAACATCAAATAAACACACATTTGCTGTCTGCTGAAATGACTGGCTAGATCCAACCTGGAAATAGGTTCAGCTCTAATTGTTGTATCTTACAATATCTGCTTATCGATTTATTTAATGTACATGGCATGTTTTAGCAAAAGTGATAAAGGAGAAATGCAGAAAGCAGATAATTGGTAAATGACCTGAAAGTAGCTGTCCAGAAATATGTTATTAAAAATACAACTTTGCAGCAATCGTTTCTAATGGACATCCTACCGATCAAAATACAAACAAGAAATGTCTTTAAAAAAGACAATCGGCGTTGAAATTAATATTGAGATGTAATTTAAAAATTACCTAATAAGACGGCCAGGATGATCGGTTACGTGACTTCTCATATCGCAGATTTTTTGGTCCCCACCAATATTATGGGACTTATTGGACCCCAGATTTTTCGGACACTATAAGAAAACTTCTCGGACCCAAAAGTTAATTTGAGATAAATTTATAAATTTAAAAATTAAATAAAATTATAATTAATATCTATGCCGTGAATAAACCAATCATACAACTCCATTTTTCCACCGGTGATATATGAATTACCAAAATAATTTAGGTTAACATAATTGTTATCTGAATTTGCCAAGCCAATTTAACAAGATAACAATGTAAGAAAATAATTTCGGGAATAAATTAAAATTATTATGTATCAGACGAGTCTATATAGTTATTTATAGTACCGGTAATATACCATTCATGTTAGTTATCTAATATAATAACGATTTGAAGTCAAATAAGCATGTATACTGTGTATCCCAATAAAAAGCAATAGTCAGGGAACATTCAGCGATTTTTGAAATGTTAAGACTTTATTTTTGATAACGCAAACATAAAATTTCATTAGACTATGACGATTTTACATTATATCAGTAGAAATATTATATATCAAGGGTTCCTTTGTATAATTAGTATTGCAAATTGTGTATTCATGCTACGCGACTAACAATTCGACATATTCCGAATCTTCTTTCATAACATTTTATCTATAGAAAATGTAGCATCTTTTTACAGACTAAATAACATCTACTGGAGAAGTTGATAGAAAGATGCAATTATAAATAATCGTTAATACATCGTAACCACAATTTTAAATCAAATTAACAGTAAGTTTATAATATAAATTCCACATTTATTGAAATTGTTAGGTTTATGATTCTCTGAACGCTATTATTGATGCATGTAACACAGCTATACAGCCGTTGCTAGCTACGCGCGCAATTTTTAGAATGCCACTACTGTTTCTGGAATGCGATGAACTCGCTAGAATCAATGGGCTACATGGAACGGCAACTCTTTGAGTGAGATTTATGCATGGGAACATTGCACAATTGCTATTTATAGAGCGTAACGCTTATATAAATGTAGGCTAAACAAAATAGTTATTTTGTTACGTGAATGAATATAGCATTCTGTTTATGGCATGCAATGAGAAAATACGTTCATAATTAGCCTCAGTTCTAGAGTATATGTCGAGGATATGTTTATAACTTCATTTTAACCGCTTATGTTAACAATTATGTAAATTTTTATTCCCCATAAGTATGCAACAGTTATTGGTATACGTTAAACCATGGTTTGAAGTTTGCATTCGCTCAAATTAGAAAATTTGCCCAATTCTATTGGCATTCAATTTTGCCGCTGCATAATTATCGCAAGAAATCTAGGTCAAAAGTGATCTTAGACAGCTACGCCGAAAAAAAACCGCATTGAAATCGGAACATAATAACGTTTTGCTAACTTTTTATCGTATAGCTTCTGTATGCGATGGCTGGTGATGCCTCTAGAGTATAATCGGCATGTACATTAGTGTATATTCTGTTCGTACCATGCGTTTTCGAACATCGACGTTATTAAATGCATTTCTTAAATAAGAAACAGTTTTCAATTGAATAAACGGCATTAACGTTCATTAGAACTAATGCATTGAATTATATTCTTTGGACTGCGGCTTTAATTTTATAGTTCTTTTGTTCGTTTTGTCTCTGTAATTGTGAAGCAAAATTGGTGTTCGTAAAATGATTTTAAAAAGCTGAATTTAAACTGCTCTTTTTCTCGATACGGTATTATTAACATTGTCTCTTCATAATTTCAACGTGGAATAAATGTGCAAGAATATTTGATGTGAGGAGTATTGTTGTAATCGAAATAATGTTGAACATCCGATAAGTTGTTGGAAGATGTAATGAGCTAATACATTTTTCAATACGGACTTGTGAACAGAAAACGTGTACACGTACTATATAAACATGAACAATCTGAATTATATATTACAGAGAAGAAAAGAACAATTCTTTATTTATAGCCTCGTATACAATGTATATATTTAGGGATATACATGTATAAAAATTCCAAGTGTTAACTCATTAACTAAGAAAAACAGAACGAGGTTAGGTTATATATCAAACAAAGAATTAATTTACAAACGCACTAGTATAACATCTAGTGGGCGGGGGGAGGGAGGGCAAATCCAGCAAGTAGAAAACTTCCAACGTTAACAGATTAACGTATATCAAATTATCGAGATCCGGGCTTAGTGACATTCCGACGTGGAAAATCGCATGTTTTGACGTCACATGTAATCACTGATGAAGATTACCTCCGCATTTAACGCTATTAGAAAAACGTGTATAATTATGAGCAAAATGATATTATCGAAACTATTGACCTACTTCCACCATATTATGTAAAACAAATTAGCAATCAATAGATATCAAATATTTTAATATGAAATGAACGTCATGTATATATATAAAAACCACAGGTTTTTTTTTTTAAGAGTATGAAAGGGCATTTAACTTTTAATCTTGCCGCTCAATGATTTAATATGTGCTCTAATTACCCGGGGTCTTGAAGCACGAGTCGATGAAAATAATCCCGGTTTGCGACAAGGCGAAGTAATTATGCCAATAGATATACGTACATTATGTATGTGCAATCCATTTTCGAATAATTAACATAAAAGCCTGAACTGTTAGCACTTCATTTAGAGCCTCTGCAGGGTTGTAAGTCAGTCATTCATATTATTTGAACAAACTATTATGCTAATGGGAAGCGCCTTTATGAATATGTTCGAGTTTTGGAATTTATTGTACAATGGCCTATAATGCTACCCTGTTAATTCATGGCAAATGTACATAGGTGAATTAGTGAAAACTGCTTGAGAACTCTTTGTGTGAAATTTAGTAATTGCTCTTGGATAATTGTGACAGCGACATTAAGTAATGCTTTGATCATTGTTTTGGTTGTTCCCAGATAGAAGTTTAGATAGAGAATAAGGTTACGATACGTGTATGTCAATTGGTCGACTACATCGTCGGTTTTTTGCATGGACTTGAGATATATATTATTATATATTATTATATATTTATTTATATATAAGCAGCAATACAAAACTCGATATGTATGTTTGAAAGCCGTCCGTAATGGATTTGATAATGCCAATATATGTGTCTGTTATATCAATATCAAATGCCTACACCTGACTGCATGTAGAGGCGAACGTACGGACGAAAACACATGCCTCTGGGGCGGAATATGATAAACAATAGATGTGTGATGTGTCTAAATGAATATTTAATGATAAATTTGTGACAAATGCTTAAATTTGTAGCTACATGAAATTTCGCTGATCACTGGTGCCGGTAAAAACATGAAATCGCTGATAACTGGTGCCATTTTTTGTACACCCCATCACTACAGGACTTTATATCTCTAATATAAAACAATGAACAATTCTGAAAATTGGTGTGGTTACTGGTGGAACAATGCGCAAAAAGTCTGTCGATTTAGATTTTTGCAAAATAAGCTATTTGCGGCGATAAAACTATAAAAAGTTGACAAAATACATCGAAAACACATAATGTTTTTTGAAAATCAAAGCAAAAACGTATAAAAACCAATATATACTAACCCACCGTTTCTCCGTTTTCGTCTGCGCTGGAAAGTGGTGCATTCGCTGATAAGGAGCCGGTACTACGGTGTGTTATTTGATGTTAAAAGTATTGTGACTACATGTATTATATATGTACGCGTATCTGTTATTAAATTGCACGTTTGATATCATTTCTGATAGTTCTGTGGAATTTTATGGAAACAATTTAAAGTTGTGACTGCATTGTATACAGTGTTAAGTGCTGAAATGAATAATTTTAATTTTATTATTTTTACGTACTAAATGCATGGTTGGTATCGGTTACATTTCTATTTTTCATTTATTCTTGTTATTATCCTTGAGCTTTTTAGTTCAGATGCCTGAGTTTTTTTTTCAATTTGATCGTTTAATGGCATATTTTAAAATACAAAAAAATATGTGAACAAGTCCCTTTCACGGTAACACAAATCTGCGAAACAGCAGCTTTAAAACCGGGCTATCGTAGCAGTGGCGGCGTGTTTGAATGTTATCTTAGACATTCAATCACTGCATAAAAGAACCGTTGATTGAATAATTAATAGCAACTGTAGCAAATGAATCATTAGATGTCAGAATGTATAGAGGCTAATCTGCCTACTGACAAGCAAGAAGTTCGTATATCGGTATAAGTGTTGACAATCATATGCATTTAGGCAAATTACATTGCGGAAATATTTTTTTCTGTGGATATATATTTGTATTTTTCACCTCGGCAGTTTGTCGCTGAAAAAAATGCAATAACGACATCACTTTTGGAGTATAATTAATTATTTCAGTGCTGATAAGTAAGTGTTTATGTATAAGTGTTGACTATACATTAGGCGAATTGAAACGCTGAATAAAGATTGCTTAGTGGGATATACCTGTACATGATAGTTTCATATTCTTATGGGAAGTTTATTCCAG
This sequence comes from Congeria kusceri, assembly GCA_027627225.1. NCBI lineage: Eukaryota > Metazoa > Mollusca > Bivalvia > Myida > Dreissenidae > Congeria > Congeria kusceri. Next base: position 30,694,859 of record CM051040.1, read on the forward strand.
AAACATATTGGAATTTCCTGCCTCTGTACGTCTAGGAGATAATATATTGTTCTGAAGTGATCACGGAGTTCGTGCATGAGTGAGTATAGACTTATTGAAGTAATGAATAACAACAATAAACCATAAAATATCTCTGGTCAGAGGTAGTCTGTGGAATATTTCGGAATGGAAATAACAGAATATGACGCAGTAAGGAAATACGTGTTTATTTTAAACTAAGATTGTAATATATTAGACAGAATGTTTTGATCTGAAAGTATAGAGAAAAGTAGTGTCTATCGGATGTTCGTAAGTGTTACAACTGAAACTTTTGTTGTACAGTGGTTCTTTCTCGAACGCGGGCATTTTTGTTTTTAGCTACAATAAAAGTTACCTATTTATAAATGGTGCTTATTAAGTGGAGACTTTAACGAGTGTTTAATTTTAACGTGAAAAATGTAGGTCTGCATAAGGATGAAATTTGGAAAATCAAAGGACTGTACGTTCTCAACTTGACATTGCCCCAAACGGAAGGGCGTTACTGGGCATGCGCATAGTAACAGGGAAATTAAAACAAAATGGCGATTGATTTCCACCTGCCCCCAATTCACGGTCCTGTTATTTTGACTGACCCCTATAAAGGCAGTCATGTATTAAGGTGAGTATTTAATACACGCGTACATATGTATGTGTGCGAGGTACTCGCGTGATTGAATACGTTTGGCAGTTTGCTTGCTGATCCCCGCAGTGATTACTTCCCCATGGCAAATCTCTTAAAATTAAGATAACATTTTGAATCACAAGATGAATAATGTCCAGTAAATTAAGTGGATGGAACGCTTTTTATTAATCCTACATGGATTCCAAGCCCAGAATGGTGCATGGGTTTTAGTGATTACTGTACCTTGAATGTACGTTTTAACAGAAATGTATTAGTATACTGGCGAAGAACCTAAATCCGGACACTTGTTCTTGTTTTTGTACGATTTCTCTGGATAATTGCATCAAACGGGAATGAAAAGTTAAACATTATAAGTAGGGTTTAATCTTAAGCTTTGGTCAATATCTTAGTGGAATCTGCTATCTAAAAGTCACTGAATGATGTGTTGAGAAAAGGCCGGTAACACATATCAAAATACAGCTGCAGATTATCTCAATCCGGACAAAAACAAAAAGAATATAAATAAATAAAATAAAAACTACAGCTTGTTCGTCAGTAATCTTGTTCTTCTTCGTTGTTTACCTTGTTTTGGTGTTTACTTTCAAAAATTTATCTTTAAAGCTTTTTTCATCAGATATACTGTTTAGAGTTCAACCCCCACGTGCAAATGTTTACATTTGAAAGGAAGAAAAAAGAATAGTAAGTTAATAAATTTATACTCAATTGATTCTGTTGAAACTTGTCATACGTCGATGAGACGGATGCCTGCATCAATCCATACCATAGAATTATGGGACTTGATCGTACAAACACATTTTTGTGAGGTGTCCGCATTTAAGTACTGTCCGGATTTAGGTACTTCACCAGTATTATTGGTTTCCTCGTACATGTATGCGTCCTTCAATTCCACGAATGCACCACACCACACCAATACCACACCAACACCACACCAATACCACACCAACAATAAAATGGCAAATTGTTCAGTAACAACAATTGGAGATTGTAGTTCTTAATCAAAATTCGCCCCATATGAATGTGTGTCTGAACTTTTGATGGGACATACACTGAGTAGACATAACAATGCCGCTTTGACGAAGATGGACCATAAACTAGCAATTCTATACGATTTAATTGTAAGTCATTGAAGTTACTATTCGAAAACTGCTTTCTTTTTTTCTGCAATTTAATATAATACCAACGATCAAGTCACTTTAAACACACTATCAGTATATAGGTACTGGTATATACTACAATAATTAGGCGTCTCATATTGAATTACCTGTGGTTTTGAATACGTTGGTACATTTGGCAAACGTTGCCTTCTGCTTTATCATGAATGAACGCAGACGATATCTGCTACTTTTGTTATTAATAATCGATAATCAATAGCCGATAATCGTCCAGTCATGTCTGTAATTGGTGTTTTGTGAACTGTTATTTAAAGGTAAGACAATCTGGTATAGATTATTGGACGTTTTTATTGATTGATTGTTTTAAATGGGACCATGTGATTGTTAAAAGCGCACATGCTGTTTTGAGAATGTGTTCTGCTTTTTATTGCTTTTTTTTTATATTTAATTTAATTTTATTTATTACCTTTTATGTCATTCACTCGCCATACCACACGAGTAATGCACATTTAACTCAATTTTATGTATTTGGATATGAATTTAGTGTACGCATCACATATCGATTAATCAACAATGCGATTTTTTACCCCGAAGAAATAAGGGCCTTCCGCTAAAACTCCAAATGTATGCCTTCTGAGAAATGAATAGGGAATGAAACCCGAATTGTGTAAATGATAATTGAGTGTACCAACATCATACTTTTGTTTTTCAAAATAGTTGTCGTTGTCATTTTCATTTTATACCTGTAAATTAATAATTTCAAGGAACTTGAAATTGCATAAAAACTCGTACATTTAACGCAACATTTGAGTGAGAATGTCTTTGAGTAGAAATCACTTGTGAAACTGGCCAAAATAAGGTCCTTTCCTGGAACAAAAACGTCATAGGACGAAGCGTCTGGTAGCTCATCATAATTTTGTTTATATATTTATCACACGTTTTGGTTCATTTACAGATGGAGCCGGTCACGGGGCCAGCCGGGCGACATCAGCGTGCGCTCCCAACATCCGGTGAGCCGGGAGGCGTCGTTCACCATGTCCCTGGACGACGACGATCTCTGCTCGACCAGCACCCCCTACCGGCTGCCGCGCCTGTCCCCCGGTGCGGGCGACAGTCCCTCCCCCGACCTGGACCGCACCCATGAGGAGCTGAGGTCGCCCGTGCATGATAAAGTGTGGAGCCGGCACGGCTATGAGAAAATCATAAGGTAAATAATGTAGCGGTAATTTTAAGATGTTTTTGTTACCTCCGCCAAGGAGGTTATGTTTTTGCCAAAGTAGGTTTTTTCTGATTATTTCTTTTGAGAGTGCTGTTCATTTTGCTTCTTTCTCTTCACACTTGAAAATTTTTTATAAGTCGCCGTTTTCCACCATTTGCGTCTATGTCAGAAAATTTAGTACGTCCTAACAATTTGTTGTAGTATGCTATTTATTTAGAACAAACGTATGCTTTTAATTCAAACACAATATTATATACTCATTTAGCACTTTAACGGTTCACTAATTACATCAGTTATAAATATGCATGCAATTTAAACCACGTTTCGCGGACACATTTCAGAATCCCTGAACTGGGACCACAGGTTCGGATGCTGGTTCCGCCCTCAAAATCTCAAGTCAGCCACGTGCAGGCACCTCCAAAGACGCCCCGTTTCAAGAACGCCGCCATCACGCCGTCTGTTCGGTCACTTCCCTGGAACGTCGGCCGGCCCGACGACTTGCACTTGCATCTATGTGACGCGTAAGTAGCGTCAGTTGGTGTAGTCACGTAATCGTTGTAAGCTTGCTACGAGATGACCGTGTACGGCGGGGCCCGTATTCACCAAAATATTCTTAGACTTAAGACTAAGAATAAAGAATATTCTTGAAAATATTCTGTTCTAAAAGCACTGTAAATTTGAATCTTTCTTGGTATCTTCCCCTTCTAATTACAACATTCTTTATTTAAAACGATTTGTTAATTACATTAGCATATTGGTATGCCCAGCATATTTGCAAACGCAGAAGTATTTTACTTGAGTTTAAGTATGTTCTTGATTCTTTAGTCTAAGAACGGGTTGGTGGATACGGACCCAGATATTCGAAATGCATGAATTCTTTGCACAAAAACAACAACAACAACAACAACAACAACAACAACTACTACTACTACTACTACTACTACTACTACTACTACTACTACTACTACTACTACTACTACTACTACGACTCCTACACAGGTTCATTGACACTACTATGCCTCTTTCAAAACAAAACATGTATGGATGATATAGTGTTTTTTAAAACCCTAACTGTACCCAATATGTTATCTTTCACAGCATGATAAGTGAATCAATACCACACAATTTAGTATTCCTGGTTTAATCATGTAATGCTATTTTCTTTTATTCGGAGATGTTCATAGTCCAATCATTTCACAGAAGTCGGATATCACGTGGTCTGGAAGACGACCTGATGCCCCGTCTATCGCGTCTGGAGCCGACGCCGACGCCAATTTCCCGGAGCGAGTCGCCGGCGAAATCCGTGAAAAGCATCCACTGGATACTGGGTCATAACAGATATCACACTTTTGATAAGAAGGTCTGTCGATATATGGTAACACAGTGTTCACAATGAGCCCGATGGTAAACTCCTTTTAACACCGTCCGTATTTCAGTTTGATAAAACTCAAGTTTTGACGAGTATTTAAGGGTATGGAAAATCGTTAGACAGCTTAGATGGAGGATGTTAAAGATACTTTAGAATGGGAGTTTCCATGTGGAATGTTTGTGTAGATATAGTCTCTTTCGATTATTTCTTCTCTGAATTGTAAAATCCAAATAAACAATAACATGAAATCAACCTTACCGTCGTTTTTTTTAAACATAATTCATTACAGTAATTAGGCCTGTGGACATTTATTAAACCTAAACTTGAGAAGGTTTGGTGCATTTCCCTACCGTGTCTTTAGAAATTTATTTGAATGGTAAAGTAATACAAGTAAACAAAATTGTATTCGACAGCTAGGACAGTGTCGTTGTTTAAGTGTCGGCTAAATCAGCTCACTGTCGTCACACGTTATGGTAAGTGTTCAATGAATCTGTGCATTATTTGGTCCCATTTGTATGAAGAACTGTGTTGTTTAGTCCAACAAAGTAGACAGCAACAACGCATTGTGTATTGTGGTGTCCTTCATCCGAGTTCTTGCTGACTTACTATTATATTGTTGTGTGGATGTTTCAGTGAATGTTTAACCATAGCCGTGCTAACAGCATTCATTTTGATTTAGAACGGCACCATCGTTAATTTGCAAAATAGTTGTTACTAGCCAATGGTTATGCATTTCAGGGTCGTGGTCATATACAGGGCCCGTACTCCCGCGAGTTCAACGTCACGTGCATGGCCCCTCAGAACTGGTTGAAGATGAAATGGGGACGTTCTAAAACCATGATACACTAGCAACAAGCCATTAGGCACAGTTGGAACACTGAAACGTCGTTTGAAATATTGCTCGACCTCAGCTTTCACAACAGCAGCCTCATATATACATTATGCACTAGCAACAAATCATTGACCACCACTCTAAAACGAAAGCGGCGTTCTATTGGTTGACATCGACTTATGCAAAATGGGGACGTTCCAAATCCATCATGCACCATCAACGAACCACTGACCACTCACTCTTACCCGGATGCGCCGTTCTGAAATATTGTTAGACCCCAACTAGAATAACATGGGGACGTCATGAAACTATAATTCACTAGCAAAAGAAACAATTGGCTACCATTGGAACACAGAGGCGTCGTTTAAAAATATTGCTGGACCTCAAATGGAACACCATGGGGGACGTTCTAAGTTCATGATATACTAGAAGCTATAACATTTGATCACCATTGGAACACCGAGGCACCGTTCTGTTTGCCTTTCGATGGAGTGAAACAAGACTTTATAAAACTGTTTATGGTTTTAACAAACAGTGTTCTCAAATTGGAATAAGACGACTCCGTTCGAATAAACGATACATTTACAAGAAAGCAACCTTTGAACGCCACTGAAACATTGGGACCTTATAAACTTAAATGCACAAGACTGGACCCAGCGTCTCTTGGGTTATTTTTAAATAAGTATGTGTAATACATTTAAATCAAATTAATGATCTCGTATGGTTTACTGTTGGCCTCCTTGGAACATTGGTGAAGTCCAATCTATATTAGAATGCCAATATCATCAAAAGTTTATGTTTCGTTGGGTGTTAGGGGACAACATTATCTGTTCACATCTCTTGTGGACATGCGTACAGAGATTTCATAGTTTAGTTTTTTGCTGTGAACGTTATAAGGCAAGGCTGTCAACCACCAGTGTGCCAGAAATACTTCACAATTTTGTTCAGGGTATAGGTGATCATACTGGTGATGAATTACTTTCAAGACGTTAAGTAGCATCTGATTACCGTATAATTATGCAATCGTTCGTCTTTCATATAATAATTAACTTGGTATTTGTTGTAACAACATTCACACAATCAAGAAAGAAATATATTAGACTTTTGATAAAACATAATATTAGACCTACATGTATTTCTGTGTACATATCTGTTGATATTTACTGTCGAATTGTTATATTGGAATGATCCAACAAGAAGATTTCCGTAAAACAAAACATCTTAAAGTTTTTATTGTGATCGACATAACAATATGGCGGATCTTATTCAGGTGAGACAAATACGAATATATCATTTCTCAACTAATCGACGATGGTCTCGCTTGCTGGACTAATGAATGGTCTAATCAGAGACGCATCAATACATACATGTTATATAAGAAATCTTTGGTTCAGAGATACATTCCAACGCAGAAGAAATCGAACAAGGATCATAATACACAAAACTTGTGACGCTTCAGCATATCTCGCGCATTTCTTTTATTTATCGCTCAAAAGCATGAAATAAAAAGAAAATTTGTTAATACAGTGTAAGATCGTATTTGATTTCATTCGTGGTCATAGAAACTATATATTTTCACTCGTGGCTGCGCCACTCGTCAAAATATTGTTTCTATGACCACTCATTAAATAAGCTACATTGTTTTGAGGGTCAATCTCTCTTTACCAACAATTTAGTTAAAAGGTGACATTGAATGCTTTGTTTTCATCCAAATGCAGACTTTTAACAGCTATTACATATGTTATAAATTCAACACGCTATCGAAGTAGCCTCACACAATACAAACGACAAAGCGTCACAATTTTCAAACAACGACTCCATATTAACGTTAAATAAATAAATAATAATATAAATTATATATTGGCAATTGTAGCAAATAAATAGAATCAACGTTTATATAACAAACAGATACAAATCACAGTTGCCAACGTGTTTAGTCTCATTGCGACTTAACCAGAACAATGTAATTCAATATTCAATGACTATGTACTTGTAAACTATTTGTACTACACAATTAATTTTAAAAATCGCAACAACTGTCAGACCAGGCGAAATCATAATATACATGTACACTAAATGTAGCCTAATGTTCCCAATAAGAATTAGAATTCCTTCCAAAAGACGAGAAGCAGAAAGGGTTCGAGCATGTTAATAGTTTATTTAATTAATTTATTTAAACAGTAAGCTGTAACCAATGCATTAGTTCAAAATTAAATAGTCGTGGTAATAACACACACAATGTGAAGTCAATGATGCCTTTCTTCAACTGTCTTACATAAAAAATCGAATAATAGGACAATATTATAGGTGAATAATTACTGACTAACCGATTGCATTACTTTCAAATATTAAAGCAATGATAGTACGAATCAGAAAATCTTCAAACAATGAAGATTTCGGAAACAAAATAAGAAAATGTATTATTCTTTTTTTCCGGTGTTTTAAAGCGGTAATGGATACAAAACGACAAAATTCATAAATATAGCTATAACCGACATCTATATGTCATGGGTCACGAATTCAACTAAAACCGGAATTTAGAAGTCACAGGTGGGGAATTTCGTTACGGCGTCATTGTCAAACTTTCCGATATTTTATTCAGTTCCCTCACATCCTCCATCAGGTTACACAGTTCCTTCTGACGAAGTTCCTTCTGCTTAAAGGCCTTCGTGAGGGGAATCGGACCGACGGCGTCAAAACTGGGACTCGGTTCCGGGGAGTTCACCGTGTTAAACACAATCGCCGGCATGTTGATATGTATATGCATCCGGTCGTTTGAGTCCACCACGGTGAAGCTAGAGTTATCGTGCTTATCAACGCTGCGTTTCCGGCGCTTCCCCTTTCCGCGCGAGCTCTCGCGACTTGACGTCGGCGCCGTCGATTGCGTTTTCTTCTGCGTCGCTGGTAACGAGTGACTGCACTCCGGTTCGATGCAACTGTTCGCCTCCTGGGTGCGCCGAATGGCGTCGGTGCTCGTGTCATTCGCGGAGTCGAGTCTGTTTCCAGATACGTACATCCGGCAGTTACAGTTGCACACATTGGCGGGAACCGGATGATCAGACGCGATGCGAAAACCGACAGTTCTGCCGTTCAAACTACGCGGGGTACCGTTGCTGTCGCTGTCAAGCGAACCTTTTGTTTTTCCAGTACTTATTTTAGGTAAATGAATATGCATCTGATTGTCCGGATCCCGGGCCGACGCCGCCGTTTCCGGGATGTAATAAATGCAGTAATAATCCTGTAAATTCTCTAGGTTCATCCGGTCCTCGTCACTTAGAGTATCTAACCGGAAGCTCTGCGGCATAAGCTTTAGTTTATCCGCCTCGCGCGCCTCGTGGCGCATTTTCATCAACTTCTGTTTCTGTTTTTGCATCTGCCCTATCCTGTCCTCCGCCGAGTTGTTCGAATCCGTCGATGTGTACGCTCGTTTGACGGAGTTGCTCTCCAGGACGAGGTCGCGGTGGCTGCTCCGACGCCGACGCGGGATGCTCGGGATGGCGGCTTGATGAGTCAGACGCTGCAAATTAAGTCTCACATTCTCTTCGATGGAGCGCTCTGAACTGACATCCGTATGCTGACTGTGATGGTCGTTGTTCGCCGCGCGTCTGTCTCGGCGAGTTCTCTCGTAAGAGACTCCACTTTCTATCAGCGACTTTCCTTCCAAGGGCATGATGGCGGGAGGCTGACGTTTCGGGCGCATGCGCTGGAATTTCTCGAACGTTGTGAGAAGCGTGGTCCGTTTCGACTGCGTATGCTCAGGCTGGGCGGAGAAACGCTGCTTTGCGGCCTTCTTTTCGCGAGGTGATTGGCTATATACAAACTCGCGACCTACAATAAAACAAGTGAATAGTAAAGAAGTTTTAAACTTTATTTTATGTATTAATTTGATGTTATTGATCAACGAATTATGCAACTAACTGAGAAGCAACTTAATTAAAGGAGGGGTGTTTATGCATGTTAATCGTATGCATGTAATAGTGCAATAGTTAAGACATACGACATAGGCTCATTATAAGGTAAAATTGGTCATAGCTTTTCATTGCAGATAACTCCTAATAAGTCGAACTAAAACGCGTGACTGTATAGTATCACAGTTCTCTCCCATAATCGGTGACAACATGTTCGTGTTTAATGAATGGAACTTTATGTATGACAAGTGTATATTACGCATTATGAGTATAAATTTGACTCTAGTTAATCTAACCATAAGAGCGCATGCGCAGTCGGTCCAAAGCGTTCGCAAGATTGTTCTGTTCCTGCATAATGAGCTCCTCGCGAAGCTTCGACAAGCGCTTCAGGTACTCGGCGTGGTGCTGGAACGCTTCCTGTTCGTTCTCCGACCAGGTCGCCACCCTGGCGCTCCGGGATCCGGCGCCTGTCCGCTCGGCTAACCTGGAAATAGAAAGGACAGTTGAAACTCTGTGCGGGTAGTGGTGTCCATCCGTGTGCGACTATTGTGGATTCGTGTTCGAGTGTGGTGGATCCGTGTTTGAGTGTTGTGAATCCGTGACCAAGTGTGGTGGATCCGTGTTCGAGTGTGGTTGATCCGTGTTTGAATGTTGTGGATTCGTTTTCGGGTGTGGCGGTTTTGTGTTTGAGTGTGGATCTACGGATCCGTGTTCGAGTGTGTCGGATCCGTGTTCAAGTGTGGATTTGCGGATCCGTTATCAAGTGGTAACACGCGGACTGAAATATGCGGGTAAAGTGCAGGAGATTCAAGTGTTCTAGCAGTAATTACTACGGGCGGATTTGGGTCTGAGTTATGCATGTTGAGTTTAGCGGATGCATAATCTAGTGGTAACACACGGGCAGATTTGCGTATGATGTATGCGGATATAGGGTATGATAAGCGCGTTCTAATGATATTTGCCACAGGCGGATCTGGGTCTGAGTTATACGGGTATAGTGCACTCGATCCCTTATCTACGGAGGTAAAACACGGTCCCACGTGATTCTGAGTTCTGCTTGCATTGTGTGGCGGACCCATGTTCGAGTGACAACACAGATCTTTATGTACTCTGTATGTTTCATCGCCGGCTACCCTTTAATCAACTAGCTAGTATTTTGCCTGAGACGTTAAAGCGAAATTCAGTGTACTAGGTGCTAAAATCGAGATATAACATATTTTTTCAAGCTCGCCAAAGTCATATTTAACGATATACAGTGTAATCCAACCAACAGGTATTTGCGTGCTGATAGCAATGTGGGAGAAAATCCCGGTGCATTCAATTTAAATTCCGCAAGTATATAAAAACTGTATACCAATATCAAAAAGGTATAATGATAAATAACGCAAAGTGCAAAATGTAATTAACTTATTATACAAATATAAGTTAAAGTAATTAATCTTACAAGACACCTATACCAGAATTTCTACTCATTATCAATTTCAATAAGCAATATTCGCGGGGGTTCGTGTGCTATATTAAGTTAATAACATACTAACAACATCGGCCATTAATTACGGATGAAGCAATAATAAAACAAGTATTTGTTTCCAACGCTGGAAGTTCACGAGACATTAACGCGAATAGGATGGAATCAATATTAAACCAATTTACAATCAGCAATATGGGGCAGCCATGAAAAGCCTCCCGTAGCCTGCCCTACGAACCAAATATGAAACTATTGATCACTTATATTGTAATTCACAAATCTCCTGTCAAAGATATCATTTTATGGGCAGCGGCTAATTTGAAACGTACGCCGTTTGTACCGGAATTGTACCGGAATTTCCAGGTATTCATTACATGAAGTTCCGGTAGTCGATCTGTATATGATTGGTTTATTGAATGTGCTGGAATTTGCGCTGACAGGAAATGGGAATTTCTTAGAAACTCGAAATTGAAGGAACGAATAAACCGCCAAGCCCAGTGGATATTCTTAAAGCTTAAGGCAAATCTTAAGTTCTACTTAAATGAATTTTTCAAGTAATATTTTCCATTTGAAATTTTATAGTTTATATTTCAAAAATGTTAACATATAATGCCTATGAGGATTCTTTACCAGGACCATAGAAAATAAACTAAAAATGAATTAGCCACTGGATTATGGAACTTATGATTTTACGAAAGTTTCTTTTACTGAAACTGCTTAGTTTTTACCCAGGGGCTTAACATACAAGGGCCCTGGGCCCTGGTTTCCAACAATTTCTCCACCATCTTAATGTAAAAATTGTGTAGCCACGCATACACTACACATGTATTAGGCAAAATGAAATTGCAAGCAAACCAATCACCTGACAAAAATAGCATTCATTCCTTTTATGTTTACAATAGATAAGTTTTAGCATTGTGGTACAAATGTGTAAGATATGTAAATTCATTTAAGGCAGTACATCGCCTGACACTTTCCTTTGATTCAGTGCTGTGATTTTCTGAGTATGTAAACACGGGCTCTAGAATCAGGGTGCATATTGTAATGTATTCATTAACTTTTCAGGCTTACTCGAATAATTTCCTTGATAACTTTAATGGGCATCATTAATCATGGTTTAACGTTTGAATAATGATCGGTAGGTATAATTCTAGAAATTCTGGTGGGTTATCAAAATGGTTCGAATTTTCGAACAATTAACCAAACGTTATTAGCGTGTTTTTGACGTATTTCTTTCCCTAAATAAACTAAAGAATAAATAAATTCTCATCGAAAACAAATGTTTGTTAAAGCGCAATTACATCGTATGTGACTAAATAATGCATGCCACAATAAAGTGTGCGTTGATCAGAACGACGAATACAAGATAGTGATACTTCTTACTACAAGAAATAATAATTTTGATAAGTTGTATATAAAATAAGAATACATAGACTTTCCAAAGAAACAGCTGCATGGTCGAAAAGCTGCTACTTTGAGCCATTGTCTGATTATATATGAGGCCTGTCGTGAGAAACCCTAGCTTAATGCATCTAAGTAAGTATCGTCCCGGATTAGCCTATGCAGTCCGCACAGGCTAATCCGGGACGATACTTTCCGCCTTCATTGGATTTATGTTTAGAAGAGACTTCCTTGAAACATAAAAGCGAAAAGTGCCGTCCTTGATTAGCCTGCGCGGACTGCATTAAGATGCATTAAGCCTGGGTTTCCCACGATAAGCCTCCAATATATTTTACTTTATAATTTAATGTATAGAATGACAATGCAATGATTGAAAGCATTATGTTCACCAAACAATATAAAGAAAACAAAACATTGACAAGAAATATCCTTTAAGTATAAATATATACAAGAATAAACACACGCTCCAGCGAATCGGTGTATCCTAGCAAAACAGCCACAAGTTTACATACATTCATTGCAACGCTGAAAACGACAAAAAAAACTTAAGCAGTGCTGAAACGACGAAAACAATCCACTTAAAAGCTATGATAGCAAAGAAAAAGACATAATTTGTTCGCAGAAAAAAAAAATTCAACTAATATAGTGACTCAATGTTGCCTCGGTAACATATACAACAACATTAATATTCTTTATGACGATGCCCCCCTTAGCATTTAAGGATAATTATTTTTCACAAATCGTATTTTTCACACAACTGTGAAGAGCAGGATCTTATTTGTCAAATTGTAATGTTTAAAGAATGTGATAGGCCAAAAAAGAGGTATGCGTGAGGATCATAGAAGAATATGATTTCATTGCATATCAAAAACTGGATGCGATCACAAACTTCACAGAAAATGAAAAGAATAAGACCGTGATGTGCGAAGATTAAGATCTAAATTTTCTCACCTGTTACGAATGAGATCCAATTTTTCACATATGTGAAAATTATGATTTGTGAAAGATATGGTCCTACATTTGTAGGATCATGTCCTACATAGCATTAACAACAGCAACAGAAACCGAACCAGCAACAATAGCAGCAACAACAACAAACAACAACACCAACAGTAACAGCAACAAAACACCAACATCGACATCGACAACAGCAGCAACAACGTCAACAGCGACAAAAACAAAAGCGACAACGTCAACAGCGACAAAACAACAGCAACAACAACAACATAAACAGTAACAAAATACCAACATCGACATCAACAACAGCGGCAACAACAACAACAACATCAACAGCAACAAAACATCAACATCGACAGCAGCAGAAGAAAAACATAAACAGTAACTATAACAACAACACCAACATCATCAAAATTGACTAAATATGTCCACATAAACAACAACAACAACAAGAACAACAACAACAACAATACCAACATCATCAAAATTGACAAAATGTGTGCAAGGACGAAGCAACGGGAACAAACTTAACAGCAACAGTAACGAAACAAAAACTAAGATGCATTAAACTAACTATTGTTGAATGCATACAGATAATTATTTTATAAAGAGAACTATTACAAAATGCGTATAACCTTGGGGTGGACAGGTCCAGTTTAACATCCATGTTCTCTCCGCCGTGAAACGTGAAAGATCTGTTCATATCTAAATTCGCCGACACTCGCATTTATATACTGTCTTTCAATAAAGAAATCGATCCAGTGTATTTAACTGGTATATCAGTGAGTCTTAAGCCAACCCGCCAACCGATGTAATGAGGCGGAATGCTGAATATCTAACGTCTCCGTTTTCGTTTCATGCATATAACGTTCCATTTAGAAATGCAATTGATTCCGAATATAAACCGGCGACCTCTGGCATCATTAACACTCAATCCCTGGTGTTTATCTAATATCCGGGGTCTATGATATATTGAATAACATTTCTGCGACGTTTACTCCCACAGCTATAAACACTTTCACATCTATAGAATTGGATAGAAGAGCGTCGTAAAGATATGAATTATGTCCGTTTCAATAAAGAAACGGTGGCGCTATTTTGAAATTAATTACACACAAATTAAGAATGTTCAACTGTGCGTCTTTGTGCGCTTATTTAACCGTTTACATAACATAATATTCTACGGCAGACAATTAATAGGATTTCTTAACAGTTTGTCAACAAAGACTGTCATTCAATAAGATACTGTTTTAAACCTCTGTCAGTCTTCAAAATTTGTCAACGTCTCGTATTGTTGCGCGATAAAAACACATAGACAAACTATTGCCTGATTGTGTCACAAACGCGGCGGTTTAAAAAAATGTTTGTCGTGTAAATATCGCTATTTATTCCCTATATCATATTTGTGGCAGCATTGGTTTAACAAGTACAGATAAACATTTATATTTCGAAGCTAATAAATAACACATCTTTTATCCTGAATTACATGCATGAGGCCGAAAATAATAATTGATGAACACAAATTTATCGTATAATTTACGACCGACGAACGGACATCATATACATGTCAGCAAACTTATCAAGTACACTATATTTCTTACGTTTTTTTAAACTCTCATTTACAGTATTTGAACGTAGTTTATTTTCCTGTTAACAAAACATGTCACTATTTAGACAGTTTTGCACATCAAACACTTGTAATTCCAGTATTTGCATTCATATATATTTTTAAATATTAACATTGCAATAACTTCAAAGACTTGATTATCTTTCTGTGTATTTTAATCAGATAAAATAAATACAAAACTAAAAAACACTTCGTGTCCCAGAGCATTGCGCGTTATAATATAACAAGTTTTTTGTAATCAGAGTTTTATATTATAACTAATTCAGAATTTATTATTCACAACATATAGGAGGTGAAATTTCAGTCAATCTATGTTTGAAATCCGAGAACATAGAACGAGCAAACAAAATACTCAAGGATTCATTGACACTTTACATATTAACATCGGCGATTTTAATCCACAAAATTTCTGACAGTTTATAAACATTGCGTTTTCTGTCCTCTGCTTACTTAATTATAAATCTTAAATTCACTACAAAATCAGTTCGCTAAGCTAATTGTTAATTTAATCGCATTATGCTAAATGGCTAGGCCATACTTAAATAAGTAAACTACGTTTTTGTCGACAGTGTTTATTGAATATCATACCCTTTTTACAACGCCGACAGCAACTTTGATGCAGACACTAATGCACCTATCAATATTTTACCCCAGGGGGAGGGAGCGGCGGCATATTAGGGACTTAGACTGAAAGCGAGATTTTAGATTCCGGAAATATTTGCCCCCGGGCCATTCGATACCCCTATAGCATCTCCCACTGAGGGTATAGAAAAAAATGCTTGGCTCTAGGGTGGGGAATTAGACCACCCCCACCCTCCCACCACCAAAAAAAATATATAAATAAAATTAGTCTATTTCCCCTGGGTCAGCCCGCCGCTCCCCTCCTGAGGGATAATATATATAGGTGCATAAAATGGCATAAAACGTAGAAACACCAGCAAAAACGGATGTATCGTCAATATCAACACCAAAGAGCTACGATAGTGACAGCACACACAACAACAAATAATGCACGATATTCAACGCAGCATAGCAACGGCAGCAGGAACATCATCAGCAGCAAGAAATGCAACCAAAATAGCAATAGTAACAGAATCAATGCAAGCTACGTTACAAAATGAATCAGGACCTCAGCAATGCATTCTACATCATGTAGAAATGCGAAAGAAACAGTCGGCAAAAATGAAGATGAATCAATTTATAAATCAAATAACCCATAAGATATTTTTTTGTAAATGAATTCCATGTGAAATGCCTAGGCGACACCGCTCTTAAATTCTGGTAAAATATTAAACATGTTAAAGTTCAAAATCAGCATTTTTTTCAATTTGCAATTTGTGCCTGTAGTGTTTTCCCATTGACATTTTATACTCGTATGTACAATGCACAACAAGCTTTAAACAGATGGCAGTTAAACAAATACAAAAACGAATGTAGACTGTCTTCACTGAAAATTATTTTCATCGATTTTTGGCGACCACAAACACTCAGACAGTTTCATATGGCCTTATGTCATTGAAATCCCGACCTTACTCAGGTTACGACGTTTTGTTCTAACATAAAAGGCGCTAATCGCTAGAGACGTTCGGGTGCATTACCCAGGCCGCATAATACACGTGTGAAACTTCTAAAGGTGAGTTACTTCCCTTGATCGTAAAGCCGCCATTAGTATGTTGTTTTTTCGACAGAATTATATTGCTTCTCAAAAATTCAACATGGCAAAAATTCTACAGTAAACGTTACAGCAAAAGGAGAGACGTATTTTCAGAAATATTTGGACGAGTGTTTACTCAGCGGTAAGTTTGATAATGCATTTTAAACGCAATTCATTTTCATAAACAAAACATGCAATATGGTGAAACATACGAGTCGTTTTGTCACGAAAATATTAGCTAAGTATACTTCATTGACTTATTTCAATATATCAGTCTAGTTAACACAGTTCACAGAATCGCGATCAATCACCTCAAATGATAATATGTAACAGGAATAACATGTCTTGAATGGCTTGCATTAAGGGAAGTTTGGGAGTACTCCCAGTTTTTTTCACAAGACTTCTAAAATTGCAGCCGTGGAAATTGCTGAACTTCCAAAATTGCAGCCATGAAAAGTTCCATCATGTAAGGATGAACAAGTTAGAAGAAAAATTAAGCAATTTATCTAAATGTCTACCTCTTTCACTGAATAAATTGGCTTATAAATACTTTATGAAAAAGAACTTGCCTTTAAAAAACCCTTGAATTTTATACTTAATTTCATTTCTGAAATGCTAAGGACTTATGTAGCGCAATATTGTCAAAACTTCCAAATATTATGAGCAAAAATTTCCAAAATCAGAGGCCAGGAAGTTCAAACTTCCAGTTTTCAAAAGTTAATGAAAGCCCTGGTCTAGTGACCTTGTACATGCACAAGTAAGACTCGGTAGACGCTTGCACAAACATTTTGGGTTTCATTTCGTTTTCTGGAGTTCGGTACCCACGCGACAGTTTCGCTAAAATCAGTTTTATCTACGTTTCCTTAATTATTACAAGATCGCAGACTCCGATAAACTCTGAATCAGCTGTCAGACACAATGATTTGTAAAGTATACACCATATGTTGAAAACAGGAAATACACTGTAAAATCATTGATTATTATTCAATTATTTGTCATAAAATAATGCATACAGCTAATTGTTGCAGTAATAATTCCTATATATATTTATTTTCACAAAAGTCTAACTAGCGCGAAATATGTATAATGTGCGTCATAAATTTGTCAGACACCCTCAATTTTTGTCAGACATGTCTGACTGTCAGACAGATTTCGCGTTGTCTGAAGTCGTTTTTATTTGTATTACCGCTGTCACTCTTATTGCATTGGATAATGTAACTTTTTTTTGAAAGGACTATTAAATGCATGCCAGAATGTGTACCGTCATTTCTGGTAAGCTTCTTATTTGAACATAGGAATATGTGCGACATAGACCAATTGGAGATAGCCATTTGAATCGTTTGGTCTATTCACTGCGCGGTAAATGCATTCATCAAAATTGATCTTTCCTATTGCTGTTTCAACTGATTTATTTTTTTACTGTCATTACAGTTACAAAACGAAATGATTAAATATACTTAAACTGTTAAACACACAAAGACACAGGCTTTATGTTCTAATAGATCTACCGGTATTTATAAGATCTACCAGTATTTGCTATTATAGCTAGGCCAATATTTCTAAAGACTCTTAGTCGAAAAAAAAAA
Organism: Congeria kusceri; assembly: GCA_027627225.1. Taxonomy (NCBI): domain Eukaryota; kingdom Metazoa; phylum Mollusca; class Bivalvia; order Myida; family Dreissenidae; genus Congeria; species Congeria kusceri. The sequence continues at coordinate 30,712,653 of CM051040.1, forward strand.
AAGTCTTAAAATTCGTAAATTTTATAATTGGATTTTTCTGACAAATAACTGTATTATTTGAAGATTTTGACACAGAATGCAGTTTAATTTACATGTAACTTCAAGTGTAATACATTTAATATTTGTCATGTACATGTTCCAAAGTGTTTCAAACGCAAATTCTCTTTTTGACCTATTTTCAACTTAAGAATAGCTTATTTAAGAATCTTTAAAAGATGTGTCCTGTTTAGTATGGGTCAATTGGTTGTTTTGAGAAAATATTTCATTTTACAGCATTATATATAATACTGGTTTTGTTTTACCTCAGGCTGAATTCGTGAAAAGAGCTGACTAAGAACATACATGTATATTTAGCATCTAAACAATTGAAAATGCGAAGCTAAACAGATACAATTTCAACTGTGTAGCAAACAAGAATAATATATGACTTTCAGCCCCAACATACGCTCACTGTGTTCTGCCGTTAAAGAACAAGATTACAATATACTAATTCCAATCCTTATGTAATTTAATGTAAAAGCGATAACTTTAACCAAAAATAAATGCAACATTTTGCACATAGGGACCATCATAACCATACCTTTTCTTAAAGAGCATTGATTTAAGCAATAAAAAGGATATGTCATGTATTATGTAAGAAAGAACTCGACACTAAAGAAGTTGACTGTTTTATCACCATCTTTTTAGCGGCTACTTTCTAGTTGAATGTGACCCGCCTCAGCGCAAGTGTCATACTATAGTCTCCAATCTTAAAACATATCAGTGATTTATTTGTGCATACCAATGCTTACCCTACCAACATCTCCAAAAAAGAATATCAAAGCAAGTGTCCTAACCTAAAAACATGTCTTCGAGTTAAACTTGTTGATTTATTTAGAGAGTACAGCCCTACCTCACTTATTTATTTAGTGTATTGTGACCACAAGTACACGATCACAATTTCTTTGTACAGACTCCCACTGTGAGAAGTCATCTGGGACATACATGAATGTTTATGCATTGTAAGTGGACTTCTGTCAACAACATTGCCTTCATATCCCACGCGGAGCTCCGACGGCAAGATAACGCAACGAGGAAAGCTGTAAGTTTGTATCATTTTCAGTTGTTTTAAGCCTTATTGCTTTGAAAACATACACATAGCAAAAAACGTTTGTTTTGTTGAAGCACGTACTTAATAATGCATGTTTATCTTTGGGAAAACACGCATATTATACGATAATTATGGAGATCGGGCCGATACGTTACTGGTAGAGAATTGTCCAATCTACAAACTTTCGCACATTACGAATAAAACATTAAGGCAATTATGATAGACTTCTTATCATAATAGAGGACGTACCACGTTATTTTAATTTTTTTTGTATGTAAAACTTGACACGATTCACAGTTCATACTCATTTCCTTTTTTTGGATTTTGCAGAGCAATTTCATAAACGGAAAGTAAAACGACCACCCTTCAAAGAAAAATAAAAACAAACAAACACGTCCTGATGTAGCGAAAACTAATTACATTACAATAATGTGTTCTGTTAAAAAAAAAAGGAATGTTCTGCAGTCAACTGTTCAGATGCCTTCATTACGATTATTCCCCCGCCCTTCGGAGAAGCGGGGGTATATTGCAATGCAAATGTCCACAGGACTGTCTGCAGGTCTGTCGGTTTGTCCAAACCATGTACGGGCAATAACTACGGAACCCTATGACCTATGATCTTTGAACTTGGTATGTATGTTGGTCATGACTACTAGAGGATCGCTATTGCTTCTTCGATCATTGGTTTAAAGGTCTATGTCGAACTGACCAAAATAGTATAAAACACCTTATAATAATAAACCCTTGTCCTAGCAATAACTATGGAACCCTGTGATATAGAATCTTCAAACTTGCAAGGTATGTATTTTGGTCGTGACAGGCAGAGGATCCATATTAATTATTGGCCAGGATCAAACTGACGTAAGATAAACAAGAGGGCCACGATGGCCCTAGGTCGCTCACCTGAGTTTTTAAGGCTCATAATGGCTTATAGCAAGAGGGCTAAATGGCACTAAACCACTTACCTGAGTATAAAGATCTGGGCCTTGCAGTTTCAGGAGAATAATTCTATAGTCTATATAAACCATGTGACCCACAGGGTATAGCCACTTTCTACCCCAGGGTTATAATTTGAAAAATAGTTTATAGTGAACAATCTTTCATGCCAAATATGAAACCTCTGGGCCTTGCGGTTTCAGAGGAGAATATTTTTAAAGCCCACTTTCCATATCAGTCTATAGAAACCATGTGACCCTGGGGCGTGGCTTTTTTTACCCCATGGGCACAATTCAATAATTTTTATAGAGGAACACTTTACAATGTTACATACAAAATATGAAACCTCTGGGCCTTGCGGTTTCAGAGGAGGAGACTTTTTTTAAAGTTTTATTTGCCGTATAAGTTTAAAGAAACCATGTGACCTCCAAGGCGTGGCCAGTTTTGACCCCAGGGGCATTAGTCGAATAATCTAACTATACAATGCTAAATACCAAATATGAAACGTCTGGACCTTGCGGTTTCAGATGAGATGATTTTAAAAGTCATTTTACTATTTAAGTCTATATAAAACATGTGACCCCCGGGGCGTGGCCAGTTTTGCCCCCAGGGGAGTCATTTGAACAATATTTGTAGAAGACCACTATACAATGTTACATACCAAATAAGAAGCCTCTGGTACTTGAAGTTTCAGAGGAGATTTTTAAGTCGTTTTGCTATGTAAGTCTATATAAACCATGTGAGCCCCGAGTGTGGTAAGTTTGGACCCCAGGGACATCATTTGAACAATCTTTGTAGAGGACCACTATACAATGTTATATACCAAATATGAAGCCTCTGGCCCTTGCGGTTTCAGAAGAGAAGATTTTTAAAGTCATATTGCTATTTAAGTCTATATAAACCATGTGACCCCCGGGGCGTGGCATTTTTTGACCTCAGGGCATCATCTAAACAATCTTTGTAGAGGACCACTATACAATGTTACCAACTTAATTCGAAACCTCTGGACCTTGCGGTTTCAGAGGAGAAGATTTTTAAAGTCATTTTGCTATTTAAGTCTATATAAACCATGTGACCGGGGCGTGGCCAGTGTTTACCCCAGGGGCATCATTTGAACAATCTTTGTAGAGGACCACTATACAATGATTCATGCCAAATATGAAACCTCTGGGCCTTGACGTTTCAAAGAATATTTTTAAACTCATTTTGCTATTTAAGTCTATATAAAACAAGTGAGCCCTGGGTGTGGCCAGTTTCGATCCAAGGGGCATCATTTGAACAATCTTTGTCACATAGAAAATGTCACATATTAAATATGAAACCTCTGGGCCTCGCGGTTTCTGAGGAGATGATTTTTTAAGTCATTTTGCTAAACCATGTGACCCCCAGGGCGTGGCCCGTTTTGACCCCAGGGTTATAATTTGAACAATCTTTGTAGATTAACACTATAGGATGATACATAAAATATACGAAATATCTGGGCCATACGGTTTCAGAAGAGAATATTTTTAAAAGTCCCTTTGCTATTTATTCTATATAGACCATGTGACCCCTGGGGGTGGCCCGTTTTAACCCCAGGGACATAATTTGAACAATCTTTGTAGAGCACCTCTAGAGGATGCCACATATCAAATATGAAACCTCTGAGACTTTCGGTTTCATAGGAGAAGATTTTTAAAGTTTTCACTTTTTAAATCTATTCTTAGCTCTGGTGACCTACATATTCAGCGGACCGGAAAGATTTGAAAAACTTTGAAAGAGGTTCACCCAAGGATAATTCCTTTGAACTTTGGTGAAAATCTGCCAAGCGGTTTAGGAGATGTTGTTTGAATGAACGGGCGATCACAAAAGCTGAGCTAAAAACCCCACAATTGTTGTAAAAAGTTGTCCTGGCAGTAACTACAGAACCTTTCGGCCTAGATTCTTCAAACTCGGTAGGTATGTTGGTCATGACCTCTTGGAAAAGACTAGCATATTTTATCCCCACATTTAACTCTTACAATGTAATATACTATACCCTCAACAGGCAAGTGATGCATGTAATTGCGTATTTTCGTAAAACGCTTTTTCCTTTACAATACAAAAACACGCCTTTTGTTTTATAAATAAATACTTAAAATAAGTACATTAAAATACAACAAAATATATACATGTCGTGACAATAGAATATACACCAGAAGTATATATACAGTTGTCCTTAAAAAGAATAACATACTTATACTTAATTAAATTGTATTCTTATATTCATTAAAGCCAAGTATTAATATCTACTTGTACAATCCCGATACATCCTACGCTGTTCCGAGAAATGACTCATACATTTAATGCTGTTCCAAGAGCGCCAAGAAAACACTTAGATGGAATGACCACCACACTCCCCACCCACACGGTTATTGAGAAGTCATTCCTGCACCATTCATTATCACATACACGAAACTTGACGTCAATCCTGGACCATTCATTATCACGTATACAAAACAAGAAGTCAATCCTTGACCATTCGTTATCACATATACGAAACAAGAAGTCAGTCCTTGACCATTTATTATCACATATACGAAACAAGAAGTCAATCCTTGACCATTCATTATCACATATACGAAACAAGAAGTCAATCCTGGACCATTCATTGTCACTTATACGAAACAAGACGTCAATCCTGGACCATTCGTTATTACATATACGAAACAAGAAATCAACCCTTGACCATTCGTTATCACATATACGAAACAAGAAGTCAATCCTTGACCATTCGTTATCACATATACGAAACAAGAAGTCAGTACTTGACCATTCATTATCACATAATCGAAACAAGAAGTCAATCCTTGACAATTCATTATCACATATACGAAACAAGAAGTCAATCCTTGACTATTCATTATCACATATACGAAACAAGAAGTCAGTCCTTGACCATTCATTATCACATATACGAAACAAGAAGTCAATCCCTGACAATTCATCATCACATATACGAAAAAAAGAAGTCAATCCTTGACCATTCATTATCACATATACGAAACAAGAAGTCAATCCTGGACCATTCATTGTCACTTATACGAAACAAGACGTCAATCCTGGACCATTCGTTATCACATATACGAAACAAGAAGTCAACCCTTGACCATTCGTTATCACATATACGAACAAGAAGTAAATCCTTGACCATTCGTTATCACATATACGAAACCAGAAGGTCAATCCTTGACCATTCGTTATCACATATACGAAACAAGAAGTCAATCCTTGACCATTTATTATCACATATACGAAACAAGAAGTCAATCCTTTACCATTCATTATCACATCTACGAATTGATACTCACAGGAATAGCGGCATTGCGCTGAAATTGACCGTTTTCTTTCGCGGTTTGGCTTCCCAGAGAATCCCACTTTGTTTTCGCCTTCACAACTCGCTGCAGAAACAACACTTAGCGAAAGAACATGGTGAAATATTATGGAATCATAGCCACGTGAGTATATACGTACGTCTTTGTCAATACAAACAGATATTCAGTAAATCAAATGGATATAAAATAAGAAAACACTTCCATCATTACGATCTAATTAGCCTATGAAAAAAAATGCGTTTAGACATTTAACAAAAATCAATTATCATAAATCTTTGCATTTGTAAATAATTGAAATTCGACACCGCTAGCTAATTTACCTATTGTTTTAGTTTCAAACCGATATCTGTACTCGAGTTTACGTTAGAAAGTTATGCCATTGTTTATATGAGTTGGTATTTCGGAACCGCGCGTTTGAAACTCTGGGTCGATATTTCAATTAAGTTCATAAGTATATTCTTAATTTAAGATGTACTTTAGTCAGCAGCACTGTACAACATTTTATTCTTAAAGGTACAGTTTAACATTTTTGGGTTGGAAAAATATTTCTTTAATGAATGGAATTTCAAAACAGGAATTTGTCTATCTATCAAAACTGTTTGTATGCTCTTCTCTTTTGGTTGCAAAACATAATTATTTTGATATTATTATGCCTTTTTGTGTAAAAAATCGCTAGGGTAGGTCTATCAGGTAGCAAGTTTTTCTCGAAAAAATAACAGATATCCGTCAAAAGTTTAACTTTGCAGAAGCAATGCTTTCCAAACCTTGAAATATGAACAGAAAAGTATTATAGAACAGAAACGTTAGTTGTAGAAAATTATTTCTTACATCCAAAATAACTGTGAACTGCTCTTTAATAGTTACAGGCCACCGGTCTTAAATACAGCATACAATATACAACAAAATCTTAACACTATAGATGTGTTTGACATTGTAATAATATTATACAGTATCTATATTTAAACCAATTATATTATGGCATTTTTTCTAAGAATTTATTAAAAATACAGTGCCGTCTTGCAATTTCGCAATTTTCCGCTTTCATCAGATTGCAACAGTCATCCAAGTCGTTTATATCATTAAACCAAAATTCTAACATGATGCTCACTATATTTTTCTATAGACAAAGAACAGAATAATTGTTGTTAAACTGCCCAATGAACAACGGAAAAAAATAGTCTCGACTGTGAGCGGAGCATTGTAAAATGTAGTTCTCATTACAATTGCAAAAATATTTATCAAATCATGTTAGAATCGAACTAATTTTCGCATTATCCTTGTTTATCGGCCAATAAACAGCTCTTTTAGTTCTGATGCGTGGCTAATAAACCACTCGGGCTAACGACCTCGTTGTTTAATTCCTACGCATCAGAACTCCAAATCGTTGTTTACTGACCGATAAACAACGATAGATAGAGCATTATTTCTTAATTTAACTACGAATGAACTGAATGGAAAAACATGGGAACATTTATTGATTAAAATTACTTGATGTTTTACCTAGGAACTTAAAAATTTCGGCCTTATTTTAGGCCTTTTTGTGTATCGAATGAATGCAAGAAATCCATGAAATAAATCGAGATAAAGAACAGACGTGACTTCAAGTGTTATACAAAGTAAAAGTCAAACAAATTAAACCTGTTAAATTAATCAGGAGCAAAGACTAATGAACCACAGCTACAACAGGCAAATAAAATACAAATAAACAAGACAGAAGAAAAAAACGAAATACGAAAACAATGCAAAAGACGCAGATAATGAAGTAAAATAATTACATAAATTACCTCAATTCTGGGAAGTTAATACGGTATGCCATTAATTTATGTGCTTGACTGAAATATTACATGTTTGCTTTCCTTTTTGTTCTTTTTTTATACAATGTTTTTGTTGATTAAAGTTTGTCGTTGTACTTTAAGCAACGGCTATGTCGTGGCGTTGCTAGCGTCATGACGTCAATTTATGTGGCGTCGTGACGTCATGACGTCAGATGTTGTACGCGGTCGCGACGGGTACGTTTTACGGAAGATACAACATTTTTTCAAACAATGCACATACGGTAAATAATAAATCTCGTCACGTGACATTTAAATCAATAATTATATAATCGGGTTGTCAATTCTTTTAATAAAGAAAATAAACAGGGCCCCTATTCACTAACCCATTCTTAGACTTAAGAATAAAGAATAGACTTAAATAAATAATGCTAAAATTTGCGGTGGTGAACATTAAATAATATGTAAATTATCAGCATTCTTAGAATATAACAGGTTCAAGAATATTCTTTATTCTTACGTCTTAAGTCTAAGAATGGGTAAGTGAACACGGGCCCAGGTATTCGCCATAGTGCCACAGCGAGCTATAAATATCGTTTTTTTTTCGAAATGTAATGTTCCCAAATCAAACCCACTAAAATCCATTGCAGAATGAATGTGTGCCTGTGTTACCTAAACATCCATGCCATCCGTGGAGCGAGTCCGTACGTCACTTCCGGTAACATTCCATCGTCGGTCGGCGACCGCGCCCGTCGGTCGTCGGACAGGTGCGACCCGAGGTCACCGTTACCGGTAGAGGTGAGCGCACCAGATGTGGACCGCAACTCCGGAAGTGGGTCCGTATTGCACCGGACTAATAAAGTCCCGAGTGACTTTATAATAACACTTGGTTCCATTCCGAAAGTCAGTTGGTGTTCTCAAATTAATATTTGTGTATTAATCACTTATAGGTGTTTATATTTTCCTCTTCTAGTACGAACAAAATAAAACCCGTTCTTTACTCTTCTGCGTTATTGTACAGGTCCTCTTGACTTCACTGCGGAAGTCATTTTGCGTTCGTATAGTATTTCTTTTTGTTTATTAACCAAATTGTTTATTTTCTTCTCATTTAGAAACTCTGCTTTATTCCCCTGGTGACTTTGGTATAACATCTGGCTCCACGCCCGAAGTCAGTTTGCGTTCTTAGAATATTCCTTTATATTATAAACGAATAGTTGTTTCGTACTCATTCGTTTTACCGGAATTTGTAAGATTTGATTTCTCAGTCACAACGTAATTCATGAGTATCGTTGATCCATGAAGTGTGTTATTCGGTAGGAAGATCTACTGTGCGTCCGCTCTGTTGCCTGTGTCGTGCAGTCCCGTCGAGAAAGTAATCTATCAAACTGTATGCACTTTCAGATATATCCATTATATTACGTAGGTAAGCATTGCCTAGAGAAAGTTATCCATCAAACCGTATGTCATTTCAAGTATATCTATATGCATTTCATTTCATTTTCTACAGTTTCGTTGTTCGATTCTTCTCGATATTATATTGCTCGCAAAACTGTTCAAATATTTCCACAAAGTATACATGGATATTATTTCGTAAACAGTCATTGCATCAGTGTATATTAGTTTCTATTCCATTGCACATACACGTACAAGTACTTCTTCACATTTGTTACGGCGTTCGATTCTTCAATCTTATGATGGACACTAACGAAATCGTGTAAACATTTTCCAAAAAAAAACTAGAAACGAAAATTATTTCGTAAATTTCACGTCAATAATCATGTCGTATATGCATAACCAAAGCTATGAGCGAAAATTAACTCGTCAATAATCATATTCTATACTTGTGTAGTAAGAACATAAAGACATCGTCCCCCACTTTGTTAATTCAAGTCTCATTCACACAAATCTCGAATATTTATGGCCTATAGTTGTGTTCTCGTCTACCTAGAAACTTCAGATGCCATTGTGCGAAACTCTCCGGCTCAATTATAATTATGAATCCATGCAGAAATAACATCGGACTAGAATATTTGCGAAGCAATTACGCGCCATTGTTTTGCCTTCCCCTGGTATTCAGTAGCTAGATTATCAAGATTTCCTTTGTAAGTTATCTAAACATGGTGACCGATTCATTCCCAGAAAATAATTCAAAGCGCTGTAAGAACGTTCAGTTATTTTTTTATACGAATTTAGGGTACGAATTAAAACACATAAAACATTGTTTAGCTGGTCATTGGTATTTAGTAGCTAGATTACCAAGATTTCTACTGTAAGTTATCTAAACATGGTCACCGTTTCTTGTCCAGAAAATAAATCAAAGCGCTGTAAGAACAGTTGGTTTTAGTGATTTTATGCAAAATATGTGACTACAAATTGGAACATCTAACACTCTCAGAACATGTTGGTCAGTAATTTGGTGAACGATGACAAAAGAACGTATATAGCTGAAGGGTCCGTGTGAAACATTGTACACTTGGGGTTTTGGCTTTCTGGATATTACGTGTGAAATAAACCGAAAACACGTTAAGGAAGACAGAAGAAAGCAGAAAACACTTAAACGCTTTTAACAAACCACACCCATCTTGTTTTCATAACAAAATGACACGAATGCAGTAAATAGAAAGATAGACAATGAACATTTAGTTTTCCAAAGTCCAGTCATTAAGATAAAGCGATTTATTAGCACCGATACGGTGAATTGACACAATATTTCGCGTGTATTGAATCCAAACAAAGAGAAACCGCTTTTAAGAGTCTCACCGAAATTCGTAACCGGTTCGGGAATGTACACTTTTAAGTATTTATGTGCGCCGTATAAATATTAATTTACTAAAATATGCACATTTTTATTGCTTCAGTACTAATTATGAAATGAAAAACATCATACTTAAACTTTCTCAGACTTGAACTCTTACTCAGAGTATAGAATCTATCTTAATGCTGAACTGAATAATTGTATTAACTGGCTTGTTATTTATTATATAATATTTTATTTGAAAGAACAAAATAAAAATAGATAGTCTATATGTTAGCCAGAAGAAGGATTAAAACGATGAAAAATGGCAGTATAATGCATTCTCAATTTCAATGATCGCTGTTCAGTTTATTTACATAAACCTAAAAGTATAACGAGACACACTTTTTCTTAAATAATTGCGGTTTATACTTCTTCACAATGGAAATGTGTTACATTTCATATTAAAGCATGCATATATACATGTATTTTCAAACACTTAAATCCTTTTGAACAATGAAGGTTGACCTTAATTTATATTACAAGTAAAACACAGTAAAACACATACTCAGCCGCACAGTTTCATGTATCTCTGCCTTTAACGAATATTTGATAGCAGATACCTTTTTGTATAACACTAGCACCAAGTTGAAAATTTCAACCAATTCAGTAATATTTTAATTGCACATGTTTAAAGTGCATTTCTCTTCATATACGCGAAAAAAAACACACATCCTTATCCGTTTGTTTGCACATAGAAACACACAGCGTGAATTTTAACCCTTTTTATCACCAACTTTAAAGTGCCTTCAATCAATATGAAACATTTTTATATACATAAAAAAGCTCAATTGCGTACGTATCGGCCGCCAATCATTTACTTATCTTTATGCACTTCAAATACTGGCTGATTCACTTAATCTAGCTATTTAAGAGATATCGCACCCGCGTTTATTCCACATGAATACCCGATCTAATAGGTATTTTAAGCTGTGCAAACATTACAGTATATCTAATATTGATAATAATCTTTGTAGATTGAATTTCGGTGTCGTCCTATGATAACGTATTAAAGCTCTTGTAACATCCGGTGTAGCGCTTTCTACAAGTGCCCCGGGATTGCCTAGTACGAAAGTCTGACCGTTTCCCACAGAAGCGTCCGATTTGTGTTACGAACAGATTGATTAGAAAAAAAAATGTGTTAAATAAGATTTTTTCTTGTTCAGGTTTTTTTTTGTTGCTTTTAAAGCCGCAGTCAATGGAATATTCATTACCTCGTAATTTGGCAATAGTTCTTATGAACGTTAATAGTGTTTATTCGTCTGAAAACTGATTCTTATTTACGAAAGGCATTTTATAATTTCTATGTGCGAAAATGCTTCGTACGAACGGAATATACAATAATGTACATGTTGTTCATCACCAGTTATCGCATACAGAAAATAGACGATACAAAGACATATATCTGGACTGCTGCTTTAACGTTCTAAAGCTGAATTTGATACAACGACATTGATTTTCTATGTAAAATATTGTTGAATAATTAGCTTCCTTTACATGTTAAATTTACGAGATGATTTACAGATTATTTCCAAGTATTATTCACGGTAATTTTTTTTATGAGATGCAGGATATCTCACAAAAATTGCCCAGTGTAGACATGTTTAAAATGCAAACTTATTAAGTATTTTTTAACACTAAAGTGGAAAAGCATTTTCCATCCCAATTGCTTTATACGAGTATGCTTGCATAGCCGACATTACTCCCAATCCCGTCCAAACAAGCTTCTCATTTGTTATGAGACATAAACAATGACGTCACGTTGCGATGAAGTTAAATAAGGAACACATATTCAAATATTTTAGCATGGAATATTTCATAAATAATTTTTCAATTTGAGTTCTTTTCGGCTAATAAACAACGCTTTGGAGTTCTGATGTGTAGGAATTAAACCACGAGGCCGTTAGCCAGAACAACACATCGTTGTTTATTAGCCGATTAACACCGATTAATGCGAAAATTAGTTCGATTATAACATGATTTGACAAACAAATGTCTGCAATTACGAAGAGGACTACGTTTTACTTAGCACCACCCGTCTTTCTGCGCGAACGTTGTCTTTTTATTTTGTTTGCTTGTTAGCATCTTTACGCAATAAGTTATGGCCTGCAATAGGCCAAGGAACAAAATACTACCATCTGGAATCAGGATTTTTAAAGAATTCTTTACTAATGGGATAGTGGAAAATTGTGATAGGTTTATAGTCTGTATTACTCATTAGTTGCATTACACATGGGGGAATGAGCAGCTTTTGCTGCGAGCTACCATGAATAGTCTGTATTACTCATTAGTTGCATTACACATGGGGGAATGAGCAGCTTTTGCGGTGAGCTACCATACCTGAGTGCTTTCTAGTCAGTCCTAAATCAGACGAGCGCACATAGGGTGGTATTCTCGAAGTATCTTAAGTTAAATTTTATCCTAATCCTTAAATTTGGAAATTTTATCAACTGTATAATTCCATTAAGAAACAGTTTAGCATTAAGTAACACTTTAAAATAGCATCATTATGAAAGTGTTATTTGAGCAATATCAACAACATATGCGTCTGTTTATTAAGTTCAGAAATATAGTACATTCAAATTTTGCATGAAAATATTTAAGAAATTATTTAAGATGCTTTGTGAATACCAGCCCCGGTCTTATAGATATATTTGCCTATCATACAGGATTACTCGTTTATCGTTTATTATAAGTATTCATTAAACTAGATATGTTCTGTTCTGTTTATTTAACCTTATTATGCCAATTTACCATTACCATAAATACAGTGACACTAAATGGATTGCATTTCGAACGCAATGACGTTAATATAATTAGGTATACATATAGTAAGGTTACTTTCATACAAGGTCGAACCATTTTCGACCATTTTCGATGTAATGGGCAGTCATTTTCACAATCAATATTTTATCTACAGAATATTAAAATAACTTATTTTCTGTACTTCCTATCAACCTATCAACCTTGTAATGTATTTACCACAAAAATCAATCATGAGTACATTTTACTATTGAAATAAGCGCACTTATATGAAGCGAAATAGAACACGTTTTTACAATCTTTCACGTTGAACACACACTCATGCTTATGAAGTGTTCAAATTAGATGTCAATGGTCCTTCAGAATTTAATTCAACTGAATAAAATACACTGTCGAGTCGGCGTAAGATACAAGATTATCTTTTGTGAAAATAAATGATATATATTCCTATGACGTTGGTTATCTCTAAAAGATTGTATCCTTAAGTTGCATTTTTCTGACGTATGCATAAATTAGAATGTGAGTTTTAAGTTAGAGTACAAATTTTACTTAAATAATCAGCCATTCCACATGTATATATTTCATAAATAGTGACTTGTTTTTATAAACTTGTTATTGTTAAGTTTATAAAAACAGAATAAGGAAAAATCATCCCTGAAATCGTTCGGTTTAACTTAACCGTGGATACCACCGTCGAACTCTGACTTATTTCCACGCTTTTCATCATGTTTACAGAATTCTTAAGACTGAAGTTTAATCGATATCATATTTTATTTACTAACAAGTCCATTGGCCGATGATGTGTAGGCCTATTCAAAATTGTACGAAGGGACGATACTCTAACAATGCGTAATAGTATTGGTTGTCTCCTTTATCTTCCGTATTATTAAAGCTTATCTAAGGCATGCTTGTCAGACAGAAAACAGCGTGTTGTCTTTGCGAATACCTCTTCCTCTTGGTCCTCTATTAACGCCGGCGTTCCATCCTAGGCCCACTACTCTTTTTAATTTACATAAACGATATCGCCAATGACATTGGGGCCAGCATACGTCTATTTGCCGACGATACAAGTCTTTACGTCATTGTTGAAAATCCTGTTCAGTCTGCTCAAGTGTTAAACACTGATTTATCTCGAATTATTGAATGGTCAAATACGTGGCTGGTTTCGTTCAATCCAGCAAAAACAAAGTCCGTCACTTTCTCACGTAAACGAAATAAACCCAATCATCCGGATCTTCTTATGGACGACGTCCCAGTATCTCAAGTCAGATTACATAAACATCTAGGATTAACTCTATCAGAGAATGCAAAATAGGCATCTCATATCTCAGTCATGGTTAACAAGGCCTGGCAGAGAATCGGAATCCTCCGTTTTTTAAAGTATGTACTATCCCGCGCAAGCCTAGAGCGTATGTACATAGCCTTTATTCGACCCCTCTTAGAGTACGCCGATGTCGTATGGGACAATTGTTCTAACGAACTCATCAACGATATTGAAGCAGTCCAAAACGAAGCTGCAAGGATCGTAACTGGAGCCACCAAGTATTGTAACCTTGATCGCCTCCTGTTGGATCTAAACTGGGAATCTCTAGCCGAAAGACAACGAAACCATAAACTTCTACTTCTATTCAAGATGGCAAATAATCTTACCCCAACATACCTGTCTTACCTGATTCCTGTGCATTCTGACCGGACCTATTCACTTCGTAGCAATCACGACATACCTATTATCTACACAAAAAGTCAGTTATATGGGTCTTCATTTCTACCCTCGACTTTACGTGCATGGAATGCTCTCCCATCGCCCACACGTAATGCAACTACTGTGCTAGACTTAAGCGAAAGCTTATGAAAAAGCAAAGCACAAGATCACCTACCCTTCATAACATTGGCACTAGAACATTACAGATTCATCACTGTCGCCTTCGCCTGGGATGTAGCACACTGAACTACGAGCTGTATCGTAGGAACATCATAGACACTCCGTTCTGTTCCTGTGGTGAAGAAGAAACACCAACCCACTACCTTCTCCTTTGCCCTAGATTCAATAGTGCTCGCAATTCCTTTCTCTCAAACCTGCCATGTCCAATGACTCTAAACAATCTCCTTTTTGGAGATGACCGGTTATCATTTGAAGAAAATAAATACGTTTTCCAGCGTGTTCATGGCTTTATTGCAGCAACTAAGCGCTTCGACGCGTAGACGGTGTTTTGGATCGATCCTCCCCGACTCCCTTAAGGTGTGTGACAATGTGAAATTCATTTGATATTGAATTTACTTACAGTTCATAATAGTCGATATTTTTCACTAAAAGCTAAGCACATTTTGTTCTGTCATAGTACTTAGAACTTAACTACCGTATCCAACCAAGCGACAAAATGTTCTTCTGCAACTACAATGCACTCATAACCAACTGATTAAATGTGCAAATTATCTTCGTAAACTCCAGCATGGAAAGAACTCGCATAAGCATCTTCGATGCTTGTATTCTAATCCATAAAATACCATATCATTGTTGTATATGCGCATGTTAATTATGTTGTACATTCACGAACAAATAAATATGTTTAAACTAAGGCATGCTGAAACGCTTTACAAGCAACGGTGTATTTTAAAAGTATTTTGCGAGTCGTTGCGAACTTTTGAACTCTGAAACCGTATTTTTTAGTATTTCATTTCCAAGAAAACTATTCTCAAGATACTGGTATACGTCTATTTCCGGGTTCCTTTTGTTAGGTGTAGCATGTTACGTAGTTCATCAGTAAAGGGCATTTTACGTAAATGCTATTTAATATCTTTCAAAATAATGATGCCACTTGTGCTAAAATTTAACACATGAAAACTAAGAGACGCCGCCTGGTTAAATTAATAGCGATGCACGGGCAAACATTTTTATTGAAAATTATACTGAGCTTGGTTGGTTTATAGATAATGTGTATTGAGTAATCGCGTTTAGCGCGTATACAATCATATTGAGCTCATTACTGTCGTGAGAGTTGAGGGACTGATTAATTGAATTGAATTGAATTGAATAATCACCAAAAATGGTTTGTGCTGATTATCCTTCTGAAATCAGCGCTAATTTAATCATTCGTACTTTTAAACTTAACGTACAATAACCTATAAACAACCTCGCACCAAGTGTATATCAGATTCCTGATTATAAAGTAGGCCTATTTATATCGAGTACTTTACAACTTATTATAAACTTTCTACAAAAGAAACGTCACATAAAATTCAATCAAATTAAAGTTCCACTCGAATGCTATTCCGCAAATACAAAGAGTGAAGACCACATTCTACAAAAGAAATAAAACTACAACAATATTGCGATACTGCAAGTAATATTTAGCCTCATTTCAACCATTTTAACAATTTTACTTTGATTGCTGATATTTAAACTCCCGTATCTATTACATGCCGGGTCCATGATGTTTTGTTAAGCATAAAAAGAGACACACGCTCCTTTGCCTCTTAATCCTTCGTGAAATGCATTTTATTGAAAACTTTGTCATTTGTCATTTCACCAATAAAACATGCCCACGGCCTGACACGTTATCCTTGACGACTGTGGACAGAACCATGGCCTTTATTGAGGTACTGTCCCGAAACATGAAATGAATCAATGACACAATCATTTAATACAGGCACAATTTCATTTAAATCTGTCAGACGTGTCAGTCAATTTTATAATATGCTTTTTGTGAACACATTTACAAACGGGTTTGTACGCTTTTTCGTAACTAATACCTTACTGAAGCAGGCTGATACGCAAAAAATACACGGGATCTTACACACATAAAAAACATTCGAAATCGTAGTAATCACAAATAATCTTCGAGTCTCTTATAGGGGCTGGTATTTATAAATATTCTAAGTAAAAACTAAGAAAATTCTAAAATTTTAGAATTGGATCTTCTTAGTTCTTACCAAAAATACATTTTTTAAAGATGTTGACACAGAAATCGCAATACACTTGTAACTGTATTAATATTAATTACATGCCACGCACATGTTGGATACCATGGTGTTTCAAATACACATTCTAATGTTAATTTTGTATTTCAACTGAAGTTAAGAATGGCATAAAATTCTTTGTAAATATGGGAATAGTGCTCATTCTTGTATAGCTTTTCACAGTCAGCACTTTTATTTATAATTTAATTAATTTGACCACGGTATTTTAATCATAGAGAGGTGCCGGAATGATTAATCACAAATAATGGTGCGTACTGGTGCGTACTGGTTAATCATTCAAAATGCTGCGTCAATCATCAATAGTTTTTTAATTGACTTTTGATTTCCTGTAACAAACTTGCACACATAATGATATCAACTTGCTAATTATAAAGTATTTATAAGAATGGCATAAAATTCTTTGTAAATATGGGAATAGTGCTCATTCTTGTATAGCTTTTCACAGTCAGTACTTTTATTTATAATTCAATTAATTTGACCACGGTATTTTAATCATAGAGAGGTGCAGGAATGATTAATCACAAATCATGGTGCGTACTGGTTAATCATTCAAAATGCTGCGTCAATCATCGATAGTTTTTTAAATTGACTTTTGATTTCCTATAAACAAACTTGCACACATAATGATATCAGCTTGCTAATTATAAAGTATTTATATAGACTACCTTACAGCTTACTATGAGCTTTCGACAAAAGATACCACAATTCAATAAAACGAAATAAAAGTACAACGGAAGATCTACACCTCCAGTAATAAATCTTATTTCAATAATTTTGATAATTTTAGTCTAATTGTTGATCGATAAACTCAGTCTCTATTACATGCCGGGTCGATGTTGTTTTGTTAAGCATGAAACAGACACACGCTCCTTTGGCATTGTCCTCGGTGGAATTCATTTTTATTCAAAGCTTAATTCGTCATTGCACAGATGAAACATGCACACGGCTTGACACGTCTTTGAACGACTACGGACAGAACTATGGCCTCCATTGAGGTACTGTCCCGCAATAAGAAATGAATCAACTGACACGATCATCTGGTTTAGGTACAATTTCAAGCAAATTGCTAAATCTCAATTATCTTATATTCAATTTTAACCGTATCTTTAATCTGGACACTTCTTGAACTGTATCATTCCATATAGAAACTGCGCAGCACTAATTAAATTACATTTAAAATGACATCACTATCAATAACACGCATGAATATGTTCTGTATACTAAACAGATACAATATATAAAAATATAACAATTAAATTTCGTTGTGGAGAATATAACCACAGAAAGTAATGAGCTGACCACGAGAAGGAAAACACTTCAAATCATAAACAGTTGAAAAGAATGGATTATACATAGGTAATAGCCCGTTCGGGAGGATGGAAACTTGGACCGTAAAGGCAGTTGGAGAAGATGGGCATTTATAATGTAGTCGCCCGTGCGAAATAATGAAATCTTGGAAAGTAATGACCAATGTGAGACAATGGAATCACAGAAAGTAATGTCCAGTTGGTGAGAAATAAAAGTTAGAACATAAGTTAGATCATAATGGGTGCCTGAAGAGAATGAAAACTCAGAAATTAATGGCTAGTGGGTGAGAATATCAACAAATAGACAGTAGCAGATATCTGATTTGCTGATAATTATGCTCACATAAGCACGGTATTGAACACTAACCCGATATGGAAAAGAAACATATCCCGAGAAACTTTATCGAAATGCGCTATAGAAAAGTTATGAAGGAAGAATGGACAAAAAAAAGATAAACGTTAGGTAACAATAATAAGTCATGTAAATGCAAAATATAGAACGATCATAATGGACCCTTCTGACAAAGATAAGTAGTGAAAATCTGAAAACCATTTTAGTTCATATACAATTTTGAATGAGCAAAAATATAAAGCATCTACGCCTTCTAAGTAATTGGGCCAAACGTTTGACAGTGTTCTTCAATACGTCCAATATATAGTTAATGTAGAAGTTGTCAATACATTAAATAGCATAAGTACGTGATGTAAACGATATCAAAACGGGAACAATCATTACAATAGACGAACAAATAAAAAACTTCTGAAAGTTTTGATTTGTAAACAAACGGTGATGATTTATTGACGACACAAATGCTGCGTAATTGATTTATGGTATAATTGTACACACAACCTAGATGACGATGCAGTTTTGATTTATAGCCATCTGAATATAAGTCATGGAATTTGTTTGCTGCAAATCTAATTGAGTCAGGCAAATATAAATTGGAGTAGAATAGATCCATAAAAGTCTAGTTGAGTGTATTTAAAAAGCTCGTCGCAATGACAGGCTTTTACCATAAAGACTAATACATCATAGGCAGAATTAAGAGGGGTTTGGGGGTGCGGAGAATTGTCCAAGTTTCGTTTTTTTTTTCTTCAATATCCTGCAGAAACAATGAACAGTTCCCTGCATAATCCATATCCCAAAACATTTTTATGCCCCAATTTCAGGCGGTGTGGTGGTGGCATATAGCATATAGAATTGCCCTTGTCCGTCCTGTCCCTCCTAGAGTGATGAAACGTTATAAACATCAGCATGTGAACTTGTGCACATGGGTATTTTTGTTGATTTTTTTTTATTGGACATCAGCGGATTTATGGTCCTTTTCTTAGCAAAACATGACATTTTTAGACTTGTGTTGCGAGAAACTTGAATAGTATAACTGCAAGAGTGGTGAAACTTTATAAACATATTCATCCGTATGTGAACTTGTGCACCTGGATATTTTGGTGCAGATTTGTCATAGATCAGCCGAGTAATGGTCCTTTGTTTTTAGCAGATTGACATTTTTGGACTTGTGTCACGTGTTACTCTAAATGTATAACTACAAGAATGAGGAAACTTTATAGACATATCAGCATGTGCAATTGTGCACCTGGGTGTCGTACTTGCAAAGGAATGTGGGGGCACCTGTGTCCCTTGACACATGCCTAGTTCATTTTTGAAAAATATTTTTTCGTAATGGCTTTCTCAGTATATTGTTGCTAGTCGAACAAATATTATCGTGGAATTTTTTATAAATACTTTTGTTTTAATATGTGTCTACATTAGTGCAAAACACCGTCGATATGCCCTCTTAGAGGGTGAACTTACATTTCGAATAACTGAGAACAACACCTTTGTCTACAGCATCACAGTCATTATTTTATCTAGCATCGTAACGATTACGATCCTGAAACCTGTAATAATTGAACTCACCTCTCGTCCCTAATGGCTGAGAAGGCCTTGTCCCCTTCTATAGGGGGCAGGACCAGCTCCCGAAGGTTGTACGAGAACATGGGGTCCCTCTGCGCGTGGTGCAGGTACAGGTCCACCTTCTCCTTGTCGTACAGGGGCAGGGGCTTCAGACGGACCCGTTCGTCCGTGCGTTGTAGGGTCTCCATGGACTCGTCTGTAAGAGAAAAGGCAAACTATTTATGCATGCGTCAATACAAGAGTAACAGTGAAATCACCATTAAGTGGTGCACCTGCTATTACAGTGACAAGAAGAACAATAAAGGCACAACATATGCGTGCACTTGCCAAGACAATGCGATGAAGAACAGTGAAAGAACCAAATGTTGGGTTCATGTGTCCTTGTGCGCCAAGAGGAACAATGAAAGCATTACATATTTGTGCCATTGTATTGAAAGGTGTAAGACCAGAATATGTCAGCACCTCTCTCCATGGACTCGTCTGTAAGAGAAAATGGCAAATAGTTGTGCACGTGTCAGACACTGCTATGAGGAACGTTGAAAGATTCGGATTTTTGGGCCATTACACTTCTAATAGGAAATGTGTACGGACACAATATTTGAGCACTCGTCGCCATGTAAGAAGACCAGTGAAAGCACCATATACTTGTGTCATTTCATTGTGTATAGGACCAGTGAAAGCGCCATATATTTGTGTCATTTCATTGTTTATAGGACCAGTGAAAGCACCATATATTTGTGTCATTTCATTGTGTAGAGGACCAATGAAAGCACCATATATTTGTGTCATTTCATTGTGTATAGGACCAGTGAAAGCGCCATATATTTGTGTCATTTCATTGTGTATAGGACCAGTGAAAGCACCATATATTTGTGTCATTTCATTGTGTAGAGGACCAATGAAAGCACCATATATTTTGTGTCATTTCATTGTGTATAGGACCAGTGAAAGCATCATATATTTGTGTCATTTCATTGTGTATAGGACCAGTGAAAGCACCATATATTTGTGTCATTTCATTGTGTATAGGAACAGTGAAAGCATCATATATTTGTGTCATTTCATTGTGTAGAGGACCAATGAAAGCACCATATATTTGTGTCATTTCATTGTGTATAGGACCAGTGAAAGCACCATATATTTGTGTCATTTCATTGTGTATAGGACCAGTGAAAGCACCATATATTTGTGTCATTTCATTGTGTAGAGGACCAATGAAAGCACCATATATTTGTGTCATTTCATTGTGTATAGGACCAGTGAAAGCATCATATATTTGTGTCATTTCATTGTGTATAGGACCAGTGAAAGCACCATATATTTGTGTCATTTCATTGTGTATAGGAACAGTGAAAGCATCATATATTTGTGTCATTTCATTGTGTATAGGACCAGTGAAAGCACCATATATTTGTGTCATTTCATTGTGTAGAGGACCAATGAAAGCACCATATATTTGTGTCATTTCATTGTGTATATGAACAGTGAATGCATCATATATTTGTGTCATTTCATTGTGTATAGGACCAGTGAAAGCACCATATATTTGTGTCATTTCATTGTGTAGAGGACCAATGAAAGCACCATATATTTGTGACATTGCACTGCGAAAAGGACAGCGTTAGCACCAAATAATGTGTGCATTTGTCATATAGTGCCTAGAGGAAATATGAACGAGCCATATATTTGTATCATTGCATTGAAAATTGGAAATGTATAAGAACAGAATATTTGAGCACTTGTATCCATGGACTCGTCTGTACGAGAAAATGCCAAATACGTATGCATGTGCCATGTGCCAAAGTTTCAAGAGGGACGTTGAAAGCACCATATAGTAGTAATTGGTAAATTATCCAGTCGAACGGAGTAGGAACACACTATTCGAACACAGGCAAATACGGTTATTGCCATGAGTGACAGGGAAAACACACACTATTGGAGCTCTTGCAAATACAAACCCAATGTGAACGGTGAAAGCATAGAATTTTCAATCACTTGCAAAGGCAACGCTACCAGAAACGATGACAGCGCCGAATATTCTTGTCCTTGCAGGTACGGGACAATGACGCATTGTAAAATAAGCGAGTATTCTTGCACTTGCAGGTACGGGACAATGACGCATTGTAAAATATGCGAATATTCTTGCACTTGTAGGTACGGGACAATGACGCATTGTAAAATATGCGAATATTCTTGTCCTTGCAAACAAAGAGCAAAAATGAAAGACGAACATACGAAACGTTCGATCACAAACAAATAAATACGTCATTGCCAATGCACATACTATAGACTATTTGCACACTTGCAAATACAGTATAAATATGCACAATGAAAGCACCGAATACGCGTAGTGACGTAGCAATACATTGTTATTAAAACACTACCATTAAATTTAAACTGTTTATAAGTGACTACGTAGGGCATGATCAAACTTCGATGGTATTGTACATGTTCCAATAAATTATACTGACACCGTTTTTGTTCGTACAAATCTCTTCAAAAGCTTAGTTCAGATTTAAGGCTTAACGCCACAATTTCGGTACACATCAGTTTTGGAAGAAAGGTTTAGTCTTGTGTGAATTTACCGTGGGAACATTTGAAAATTATGATACCAGTTTAATATTACAATTGAACTTGTATGTACAACCTTATTAACAGATCAAACACATGTAACAAATGAAAATGCAAAATCAATTGAAGAGTCAAAACTCAGTTTTATATAATGAGTAAACTATTAAACGGGTAAGTCAGATAATGGAACGATTGTTTTACAGGTTGCTATTTTGGACAGGTTGGTATTTCTTTTACTTTTTATTAATCCTAAAAAGAACAGATTAGTTTTAACGTTTATTCTATCAAAAAAGTGCATGTATTTCGAAAAAGTACCACAATACCCTTTTACACAATACATTTTGTTAATTCTTACCGTTGTGATCCAAAGTCCTTTTCATAGCTATCGGTGCATGTAAATTAATGTCCAGTTCAACAGTTGCATAAGTCGAGATCCTAATTTATCTGTAGATTACTCAATGCGTGATTTAGCCCTGTGCTTATTTTGTAATGTAGATTAGGCTTTTATAGAAAAAAACTCTCAGGGATCAATACATCTTAGACTCCTACTTTAAAAACCATTAAAGATCCGTTTATATGGTACAAATATTGATATTTATTACTCGTTGATTTATGTACACAATCTAATAATGTTGTAAAGAGTTCGTCACTCATTTCAGAACTGGTACTGCCAAGTGCATGAATGTAAACAATTTAAATTGAAAAAGACATCACACGCATTAAGTATACCATATCCCTTCGCGTAATGTAGATGGTTAAACCAATTTGGTTTTAGCTTAGCGTGTCCATTGTATTTAAGCACAAGGTTTTATATGTATGTTAAGAAGATCCAGCTCTGTGACATACGTACCCCTGTTTTGGGTTTAATATCTTAATTGGAAGCATTCACCGTCAGAGACAGTTTGTCTTTTCACACTTGTAGAACCCTTTAGCAATAGTTTATTTCATAAGTTCACCATAAATGTAAGCCGTGACCTTGCGACGTTGTAGTGCAAGCGTTGAGTCTTAAGGTTTACCTTTTTGGTTAGTATTACCCTATGTAAAGTCCTAATGCATTATGTGCAGATGAGTTTGATAAGCGTTTTCGATGTCATACATCATTCGGACCGCGGTTGTATTTTTCAGTTTTGAAACAATTTTGCAAGGATAATTAATATTAGTATTATTAAGATTTCCTGAGTAACATTTTAGACATCGATTTGCTTTTATGGTGAGGATACACATTTAACACATTTAATAATTCCATTTTCCGTTAACGTGATCTGATCGAGGTCTTTCAAATGCCAAATCAATTTACTAATTTTGTCATTCTGTTTTTAAAGAACAATTTGATACACTTATGCCCACCGATAAAGTCTATTTGCGAAATTCAGTCAACCAACAAATTCCTTCATTAGGGACAGATGATACAAAATGTTAATGTATTACGCTCACATCAAAGTGGTTTGTTTAGACTTAAGTGTTCAAACACAATAGCGTACAGGCGACTAGACTGTAACATTAATAGGATTAATTTGCTTTAAAAGTTGCCTACTTAAACTATTATAAGTACTTAGTAGTGTTTGAGTTTATTTGCCTGAAGTGGGAGTGAAATTCACTTTCACGGGCGTAATATATGTTATATATTGGACTATGTCTAGAAAAGGTAATCTTCTAAAGCAAAGCAAATGAAATCATTTTATAGAAGTATGCAGAACAGAGACGTTTACATAATCGGAAGTTTTTTTATACATAAAAACACAACAAATATGATTGGAGAAAGGGAAACAAACCTCACGTGGTTATCTAAATCACAACGAAGCGGCCATAAGAAGCAACACGACAATAATAATGTTACCTTTATTGTATGGCAATATCAATATCTTAATTGCACTAATTTTACCGGTAATTTGACAATAAATGTCATGGAAAATCAAATTTTTGCCAGGGAAAAATAAGGGAATCGTCAGGGAATTGTACTTCAGAATTTCAGCGGCCACCCTAGAAAATCAAATAGGTGTATTTCTTTTTACGTGGACATGGCATTTAAACAGGCATACAATCCGCTATAGTTTCAAATGACGCCAATATTCTACTGACCTTACCTCCAGTCATACTGACAATTCATACTCCGACGACAATGCCCTAATTTTCAATAAAATCAGGCGACAATACCCTCATGAAATCTTGACAATGCCTTTATTCCACTGATAATAGTTATTTTGTTATTTCATTTACGTTGCACTCTCACATTCAATGTGACACGAGATTTTGACACCATTGACAAATTTAAATCAATTGTCAAACACACATTTAATGCATTCCACCAATTTGCGATAATTATTTGATAGTATAGAAAGGAGGATAACTTGAATAAAAGTTCAAACAGCTTGAATTGGAACGTAATAAATTCGTCATGTACGATTAGATTATATTAGATCGATAATCAAACAATGTCGACGAAACTGATATTTGCTCGCGTCGCGTTATATAATAATAGTTTTTCAATATAGATCTCCGTAATTAACCCGTCAACTGACAATGAGATGTCTATATATAAACAATACAGCAATATGGTATGTGTTGACGCTACAATTAGAAAGAATGCAAACCGACGTTCTTCAAGTCCGATTATGTATTATAGTACTCGTATATGTAGTAACAGCTCGCTTGGGGTAAAAAGATTACTTTTATATCCTGGTGAATCAATAAAATGTCTTAATTTTCGATAACTTTTGTAATTTTTGTCCAACTAAAACACGTTTAAATTTTACTTATATGACATCTTATCGACATCCTACATTACGGCCTAATTTAATACTGTTGTCAGTTGGGACCGTATTACAGTCACATCTTAATTTTATCTGAAATAGTTTCAATTATTTCCATTGTTTTAATATAATTATGTGAACTGCTTTAATAAATTCAATGTAAAAGCGATAACTTTAACCAAAAATAATTTTGCGCATAATGACCATCATAACCATACCTTTTCTAAAAGAGCATTCTAAGCAGAATTGAGATAAACAATAAAAAGGTATGCCATTTAATATGTAAAAAAGAGCTCGACACTAAACAAAGTTGACTGTTTTATGACCATCTTTGTACCGGCTAGTCTCCAATTGAATGTACCCCGCCTCCGCGCAAGTGCCATACTGTAGTCTCCAATCTTAAAACATAGCAGTGCTTTGTTAGTGCACTCTAATGCTTATCCCACCAACATGTCCAAAAAAGAATATCATAGCAAGTGTCTCGACATAAAAACGGGTCTTTGAGTTAAACGTGTTGATTAATTAAGAGACTGTACACCTCCACTGCTGATTTTATTTGTGCGCAGCGTATGTTTGGATGCTGTTTTCATGAGACTGTGTTATGGTGTAAACCATCTCCTAATGCTCATAAATGTTGAGAAGTAAACACAGCAGTGTCGTTTCGGAATATAATGGTTTACAGGTTCATGATTGGCACTTAATAATTGACCTCAGCTTAGATTGTAAACCTCTTGTGATTAGTATATGGCATATTAAAACAAAACTATCGGTATTTTCTGCTTTTAAACGCATTACGCATTTAACTGAGCGGATAAACGAATATTAAGAAATATTCAGATATCAAAGGGAGGGAATGTTCAAACACAATCGTATTAACGAGGGGATAAAACCATCTTTTGCATCGACAACAAATCATAGCTGTTCAATAGTTTAGGTTCGTAGTGTATGTACTTAGGCTCGCTGTTGGAATCATTTGAAAACTACTACACTACACTGTCATGCACTACTACAAAATTGTCATGCACTGATACATACGTTATTTAATGGAAACTACAAACATAACGTGTAGTATCCATATCGATAAAAGTATCGTTAATTTAGAACATATTCTTGTTCAACATAATTGAGGCGTTTCGTGGGAAACCTGGGTAACTGCATGCGCGTAAAGTGTCGTCATGGATCAACCTGTGCAGTCCGCACAGGCTAATCCAGGACGGCACTTTCCGCCTACAGTGTATTTATGTTTAGAAGAGACTTCCTTGAAACTGAAAATACCATAAAGCGGAAAATGTTGTCATGGATTAGCCTGTGCGGAAACAAGTAGGTGAATAAGACTGTTATTTGTGATGATGATGATGACTATGTAGTAGTAAAAGTACCCACTTAACTATTCTCCCGTTAGCGCCGACGGACAGACAAGCAGACAGACAGACGGATGGACAGACGGACGGACAGGCAGACAGGCAGACACTGTCTGTCTTTCTGAACGCCCGTCCGTCTGACTGTGTGTCTGTCCGTCCGTCCTTCCCCCGCCGGCCCCTCCGTCCGTCCTTTTAGTTCGTCTTTCAATCGCAGTTTCATTAGCAAAATTACAGAGGTAATAATTCTACCATGGATACTTTTATTAAATATTTTATTTTTATAACTATAATTGTTATGTTATTATTTTTACTGTTGCTGCTGCTACTGGTTCTGGTACTGCTACTACTGCTACTGCTTCTCACAATTATGTTTAATATTGGTCAGTGAAGACCTTTTCCACAAGTATATGTATATATCACACCTCCAAGAAATTTCCGGCACTTCCATTGGCTAAAAGAAGTCACGTGAGGAAAATACGGGGCATCCCCAGTAAATATTAGGTCAGTAAAAAAATCAAAATGGCCGTCAGACGATTAAAATGGGTTTCTTTGTCAATGTTGTGTTAATTTTAACTTGATTAGTTGGCAAATGTCAATACTGACTACACGAACGTATAAGAGGGGAGTTACTGGTACAGATTTGGTTCATGTATACTTACTGCTGTCTGACCTAAGCTTCCTTGCCGTTTAATTTTCATTGGACTTATTTGATTTGTTTACGTGTTTCGCTTGGTCAAAATGTCGCTGTCAAAAAGATTTGCAGATATTTCAGATGAAGAAATTGAGAGGAAGATGCTAAAACTCCACTCAGAAAATACTTTAAAGTCTAAAGAAAATATTGGGTCAGTAAAAATTAACAAAAGTTAAATGTTTTTTTTTTCTTACATACTTTAAAATCTTACTTAGCGTCTCGCCCAATATGAATCTCCTGACTGTCCCGTATTTTCCCATACGGGGCAGCAATTCACCCTGTATCTTATAATATTCAACGTAAACAGCTCGGACGTAAGCTATATGTGGCTGAACACTGCGCAATTACATTTGTTACTGATTTCTTCTTTGATGGTTCATCTTATTCCATTCGATTTATGTTTAAGAGAAGAAATGTAGAAAAATGTGTCAATAGAGAATATGTAGGCTGACGGGCGAACAGACACACGGACGAACTCAGAGACAGGCTATTTCCTATATCTTCCTTGTATATCCGGGATATTATCCATCGTACTTAAATTTACATCATTTATGCGGAGCAAGTATGCCTTTTTGCCGCATAAACGTCGTCACGTATATGCGTTGAAATTCACCGCATAAACGCGTTTGCCCACGTTTATGCGGGCGACGTGCATATGCGGCGTTACGAAGCAGTACACCGACACTTAATTGTAATCTGATACTATTTCATATTAAAATCGTAATATGTTGGCCTTGGTCTTCCTTTTAAGTGCGACACATTGATTTGCAAGATAACAATTTCAGGTTTACGCTTTCGGTGTCATTTAAAAGCTATCATTGACAAAAGTATGTGACATAAGCGAAACTTTGAAAAACCTTATGTAAACAACGAAGATTATTTTAAGCCGCGGTGGCAAGTGTTTTATTAAATATTGAATTATTTTCACATTTCAAATATCGGGCAGAATTGAAGGCACACTTTTTAAAGTGACCTGTTCTCAGATTGACGAAATGAACATTTTCCAACCCTTTGTCAATGATTCCAAAAATAAAAGAACAGTGTATACAAGGGAGCAAAATATACTGTAAAAACGGTTTTAGTTTATGAGTAAACATCAGTTGAAATTAATACAATTATAAAGCGTTTGTAACGCTAAACGATGGAATAATTTGGAGTGTTTCTGTTGTTTTCCTGAAATTTTTGACAACACGTGGAACACTTACATAAAGTAAATAATGCAGGGCGCAAAATAGAAGTCTGAATGGCCGAGTGGGTAAGGCGTTAGCCTTTTAATCCAAAGGTCCCTGGTTCGAATCCCGGAGGGACCTTTTTTTCTTTTCTTTTCTTTTCTAAATACCCTTCTTGATATTATAATTGAGCTTTTAGTTTCGATGCTTAAATCTGTCAAGTTAAGACATTTAATGGCATATTTCAAAAAATGCGAAAATCTGTGAACAAGTCCCTTGAAGTGATAACGACTGTATTTTAAAGCAATTATGATCGAAACTAACTTTGTTTCAACTTTGTTTTACTAATGTATTGTCTGATTTTATAAACTAGTTTGCTAACGGTATTTGTCAAGATCTGAAACAAGTCGTCCGCTTTTGTTCTAAGCATTAGGTTAGACAGTTTGAGACCCATTTATACCAGGTTTGGTTATACATGTAGAGGTATACACGTATCTTTGACATCAGTATACGTTCACGTCATCTTTGTTGAACATATCCCACAATTATACTTTTAAAACACGGCAACCCATTATTTTTAAGTTTGTAAATAAAACTACTATACCCAACGACATTTATTATTCATAGCCAGAGCGAACATGCATATCGATAAAACTACTATACACAACGACATTTATTATTCATAGCCAGAGCGAACATGCATATCAATAAAACTACTATACACAACGACATTTATTATTCATAGCCAGAGCGAACATGCATATCAATAAAACTACTATACCCAACGACATTTATTATTCATAGCCAGAGCGAACATGCATATCAATAAAACTACTATACCCAACGACATTTATTATTCATAGCCAGAGCGAATATGCATATCAATAAAACTACTATACCCAACGACATTTATTATTCATAGCCAGAGCGAACATGCATATCAATAAAACTACTATACACAACGACATTTATTATTCATAGCCGGAGCGAACATGCATATCAATAAAACTACTATACCCAACGACATTTATTATTCATAGCCAGAGCGAACATGCATATCAATAAAACTACTATACCCAACGACATTTATTATTCATAGCCAGAGCGAACATGCATATCAATAAAACTACTATACACAACGACATTTATTATTCATAGCCAGAGCGAACATGCATATCAATAAAACTACTATACCCAACGACATTTATTATTCATAGCCAGAGCGAACATGCATATCAATAAAACTACTATACCCAACGACATTTATTATTCATAGCCAGAGCGAACATGCATATCAATAAAACTACTATACCCAACGACATTTATTATTCATAGCCAGAGCGAACATGCATATCAATAAAACTACTATACCCAACGACATTTATTATTCATAGCCAGAGCGAATATGCATATCAATAAAACTACTATACCCAACGACATTTATTATTCATAGCCAGAGCGAACATGCATATCAATAAAACTACTATACCCAACGACATTTATTATTCATAGCCAGAGCGAACATGCATATCAATAAAACTACTATACCCAACGACATTTATTATTCATAGCCGGAGCGAACATGCATATCAATAAAACTACTATACACAACGACATTTATTATTCATAGCCAGAGCGAACATGCATATCAATAAAACTACTATACCCAACGACATTTATTATTCATAGCCGGAGCGAACATGCATATCAATAAAACTACTATACCCAACGACATTTATTATTCATAGCCAGAGCGAACATGCATATCAATAAAACTACTATACACAACGACATTTATTATTCATAGCCAGAGCGAACATGCATATCAATAAAACTACTATACCCAACGACATTTATTATTCATAGCCAGAGCGAATATGCATATCAATAAAACTACTATACCCAACGACATTTATTATTCATAGCCAGAGCGAACATGCATATCAATAAAACTACTATACACAACGACATTTATTATTCATAGCCGGAGCGAACATGCATATCAATAAAACTACTATACCCAACGACATTTATTATTCATAGCCAGAGCGAACATGCATATCAATAAAACTACTATACCCAACGACATTTATTATTCATAGCCAGAGCGAACATGCATATCAATAAAACTACTATACCCAACGACATTTATTATTCATAGCCAGAGCGAACATGCATATCAATAAAACTACTATACCCAACGACATTTATTATTCATAGCCAGAGCGAACATGCATATCAATAAAACTACTATACCCAACGACATTTATTATTCATAGCCAGAGCGAACATGCATATCAATAAAACTACTATACCCAACGACATTTATTATTCATAGCCAGAGCGAACATGCATATCGATAAAACTACTATACACAACGACATTTATTATTCATAGCCAGAGCGAACATGCATATCAATAAAACTACTATACCCAACGACATTTATTATTCATAGCCGGAGCGAACATGCATATCAATAAAACTACTATACACAACGACATTTATTATTCATAGCCAGAGCGAACATGCATATCAATAAAACTACTATACCCAACGACATTTATTATTCATAGCCGGAGCGAACATGCATATCAATAAAACTACTATACCCAACGACATTTATTATTCATAGCCAGAGCGAATATGCATATCAATAAAACTACTATACCCAACGACATTTATTATTCATAGCCAGAGCGAACATGCATATCAATAAAACTACTATACACAACGACATTTATTATTCATAGCCAGAGCGAACATGCATATCAATAAAAACTATCGCCTTACTTATTATATTGCATCAACAACAACAACAACAAAAACAACAACAACAATAACAGCATTCGTTTGAGCAATAAAGCTTACAAAAAGCTTCTAGAACGAAACTTTATGTCGTGAATATCTTTTTGTTACATGCCAATGAAATATCTCTGATGTTAGTAACACATAACGCATCATAAATACGTGTTTATTCATTAAATACTTAACAAATGAATAATAATACAAATTTACTTTAAATTATTACATTAAAAAAATAAGATCTCAAAAAGAAAGACATTGTGGCGTGAACTTCACATACAATCTAAATATTTGTTGAATATTTGAAAATATATAAAAGATATGAAACTTTTCTACAAATAGAGTTTTTGAAAAAAATCCAAATTAAAATGATCTTACCTGGTGCCAGTCGAAATCCAAATAGACTTGAGATATTCCTGATAAACCTTTTAAACACATTTTTGGTTAAAGTGGTGAGTATTATCCTTTAAATTTCAACCGATATTTGACCTTAAATAAAGTTGAAATGAAAACAAATATCCACCGCTTATTAAATGTAATTGATCTCCAGTCTTGATACCATCAGCCACTATAATATGCTCTAACAACGTTTATCGATCCCAACGCTTTCTGCTATATTCAACTTTTAAAATATTTTTAAAAATAGTACTTCAAACTGGTTGTTAAATACTTAGTCAACAATAATTATTCAAACAAATTGTGTTGTTTTAATTGATTCAATATTTTCAAATATAACTTGTTTTACGAGCATTCACCTGAAGTACTGTTTCCTTTCACAAGGTTTGCTTTTCATCAGATTTCAGAGGCTCAAAAAATATAAATCGTCCAATAGTTATCTTTCAAAATGATGGTTAAGTCCTTAACGCAAAAGGAATGTTATACTCAGTATAGGCTTTTCAAAAACGAATCATTTTGTTACTTAGTTTGGTTTAATATATAATCTTAGATAAAGCCCATATGTGGCCATCAACTCGCACTAAATGTGTACCTTTTGTTTTTCATACTGTTAACTAGGATCAGATGTAGGCTTATGTATACATTATTTGCTGGATTAAAATGCCTATCGAGTAGATTTTTGCTGGATTAAAATGCCTATCGAGTAGATTTTGGCGAATAATTGTTTTCTTGTTTGTGTAGATTACTAACTTCTTGGTGATGTCTTAGAGATGTTGACTTCTGTACATGTATACGAATAGCCGAAGACAGTCCTAATTCAGATACGATGCTACGATTGGAGGGGTGTTTAATCTGAGATTTATCCTTGATACCGGCTGGCTAACATGGAGGTAAAATGATCATTTAGTGTACCACCCTTGGTGTTATCGCCTAGATGATCGTATAGTGGTTTACATTTTATTTTCTTTGATGTATACACTACGGAGGCTTGGATAAAACTCTACTTTCTAGCACTTAGTGTGGGGAGTTTGTTACAATGACTGCGTCATACTCGTACATGTGGCCCCTATCATATAAGGGACTACCAACATACGCATGTTTTATTGACATGATGACAGCGTTCGATAGGGTGGACAGGGACTGTTTGTTAGCAAAATTATTAGCAATAGGCGTCAACGGAAAATTCTATCACATATTGCGTCACCTTTATAGTTCTTCACGAGCGAGGGTAAATATTAACTATAATTTTACCGACTATTTTGACATCGAATGCTCTGTAGAGCAGGGAAATATCAGTTCACCGACATTATTCGGACTTTATATCAATGACTTAGCACATGAAATAAAGGAAATGAACTGTGGAATACTGATTAACGGTGAAAATGTCTGCATTCTTCTTTACGCGGACGACATTGTAATTTTGAGCGAAAACGAACAAAATCTGCAAAAAATGCTGGATATGGTCGACACATGGTGTAAAAGGTGGCGCATGAAAATTAACGCTTCCAAAACTAGCATTGTACACTTCCGAAAACAAAGCCAACCACAAACAGAGTGTAACTTTAACATCGGAGAGCAGGCCATCGGCTTAACCAGCAATTATAAATTTATCGGGTGCATCTTAACCGATACGCTTGACTTCTCGGTAACCGCCAACACGCTAGCGGAATCGGCGGGCAGAGCTCTCGGTGGGATTTTAAATAAAGCCAAAGCAATTAACGGACTTACATTTACCGTCTACACCAAACTTTATAACAGCAGTGTCGTTCCTGTCATGGACTATAGCTCAGGGGTGTGGGGATACAAAGCATACTCAAAATGTGATACTATCCAACATAGAGCGATTCGAGCCTTCCTCGGAGTTCACAAGCACGCGTCAAATGTTGCAATTAACGGTGACGTCGGGTGGCAGACGCCTACCGCCAGACACCACCTCGCGATGCTGCGTCTATGGAACCGTCTTGTCAAGATGCCAGACGATCGGTTAACGAAGAAGATATTTGATTGGGACTATACTCACAATAAAGGATGGAACTCCGACATTCGAAACATATTTAACGACTTGAACCTCCAAGACCTATTTACATCAAAATCGATGTGCAACCTTTCACTAGACAGCCTGCTTAGCCGGGCTGCTGAACACTACAAAAACAGTGATGTCAATAAATGGACGCAGGACCTCGAAACACAGCCGAAACTCCGAACGTACAAGGAAATCAAACAGCAATATGGATGTGAAAATTACGTTAAAATGTGCCTTCCGAAACATCTCAGGTCGTTATTAGCTCAAATCAGAACTGGAACGCTGCCATTGCGTATTGAAACCGGGAGGTTCCGACACCTGAAGGTCGACGAGAGACTTTGTTTATTGTGCAATGAACCAAACACTATCGAATCAGAATATCATTTTCTATTCGAATGTTCGACTTATGTTAACCTAAGACTTTCCTTTTACAATCAAATAATCACGATAACTCCAGATGTAATTCACATGAACTATGGTGAAAGGCTTAAACGCCTTATGACTGATAAGCGATTAATTTATAAATTTGCTTTATTTATTAACGACTGTTTCTTAAAACGAGAGAGCAAACTGTGTGTGACGAGTTAATTTCAAATTGCTTATTATGAACCATTTATACACTAGTGCCATAAATAAGGTAACTATGAACTATATTCACGCAAGCGAATGCTGTAACTGTGTCACAATTTATTCCATGAAATGAAATGTATAACACTACTACACTTAACCATGTCTGATTAGTGACTCATAAGCCATTTGCATGGCTGGGTAGTACTGCAATTATTTACTTAATACTTTTTCTCAATTTACTTTATATTTGATTACTAACATTGTTCATAACTGTAACTGATGATATTATATGTATGTACTATGTGTCACTTAAATAAAATATGAAACTACTACTACTAAGCCCGTGCTACCTATGGCATTGTTATCATCTATAGATGCAAGACCTGATTGTGTTCCGGTAGCCAACAATAATCAAAGCGCTGAAGGCACTGAAGTTGTTCGCTATTGCGTAACATTGGGCACAGCTCACTATATTCAAAGTTAATAGCAAGTTTAAATTAAACAGAAAATATTCGAAATAGTTATTGAGATCGTTTCTAAATGTAAATCTGTCTACAGTTTTGAATATTAGAAAGCAAGAATAAAATTTAATGACTGTTACAACCTTCGTTTGTACTATTAGTTATTGAAAATGTTAATGCACTGTTCAATATCGACTCGTCCAAATAAATTAGTACAATAGGCACTTAAGACCCTTTATGGTGTATTTTGTAGAATGTTTGGCAAATATATTGAAAATACAATAATATTAAAATTGTATATTACAACCAGTAAGCAGAATCGAATTGCATGAAGTCACCTAAATGACCATATAATAACTTAAAATGAAAACCCCGACGCGTTATCATGGACAATTAGACAGGTATGCCATATCATATGTCACCTGAAATACAGTGGTTATACATTTATAAACGTTTTATTGGTAAAATATTATAGTTGCGCTAATATTTTGTTCAGTGTTTTTGTGTGTAGAAAATAAAAATCACTGAATTTCAATTCTGGTTAAGAAGTCAGAACCAACAAACACGACGTGTTATACATGATAATATGTTCTTTCCAAAAAGTCAAACATCAAACGAAACTATTCGTAAAATTTCGTTTACTAGTTAAATCCTACATTCCGTGTTTTACTATAATATTTGTGTCAACATTATAAAGATAACTTGAACAGAGACATTGCTTGGCGATATATATCTTCAAAATGCGACGTTCAAATGGATATTGCGACGTTAAAATAGATATATTGCCACGTAATAAAATCAGATTTTAAAATATATATCGCCATTGTGTAGTTGGGTTCGTTTTTGACTTTCTATAATGCCGATTTGAATTGTATCTGTTGTCAAATGTCTGATGAATTGAGGTCCATTGTAATCTGTACGCCACTAATTAAAACGTTAACAGGTGTGAAAACTAGACATCTGCTTACAGTAGCTAACAATACTATGTATCAGGCCCGTCGCTGGCATTTTTAGAGTGGTGCGGCCAAACTAATACTAATATCATGTAAAGAGTGAGTTAAGGATTTTGGCGCTAAATAAGAGTCATTTCTAACATAACGTAAATATACCGTTTTGCGCAACTCTTTGGCTGCGAGAGCTGTGTATGCATACATAAAATGCACGTCTTTATGAAACCCATGTTCACATCTTTCACACATTCGTTTTGCAGGAAATGTTAATTTATCCATTTTGTTATTTTCATTTTTTGCGAAAACTTATTACAGTTTAAAGTTACATATACTTTTTATATTAATTAATTAATGTATGTATGTTAATACAATGTATGATATATAATAAGTAACATATAATATACTAATAGAAAACAGAAACTGGACATGTTTCATTTCGTATTTTTATATTTTGTAGGATTTAAATTTGGATGAATTTGGTTAGAAAACCTAAATTTTTATACCAAATTCATCCATATTTAAATCAAACAACATACAAAAATACGAAATTAAAAAAAGGTCCAGGTTCTTTTTTCTATTAGTATATCATTTATGTATGGCCGTTTGACGATTATTTTATTAAAATGCGAGTTATGTAGTACAATTAATGTAGATATGTTGTATAAAAGACGTGGTGTGAAGAAATCGTTGGTAAGCGAATTGATTTCATATTTATTTTCGAAAGTAGATACCTTGCTTGCATACTTAAAAAATATATATAATTAGTGAAACACATACTCCCTACTGGAAACATCTTTGCAATCCGAGTATAGGCGTTTATTTTATCATCTATTAGGGGCACGCGTGTTATCATTGCATGCACTGATTAGGGTAATAAAATGTGCCAACCGAGCGTGACTGCTACGTGATATAGCCGGCGGCGGATTAGAGAAAGGGAAATAACGGAGTAACAGCTACAAAACAGTGTTAAAATAGTCTATGCAATTTATGATTTAGTCCTTTATCGGCTGAAAAAGTCGTCGCACCAGCCGCACCGCCCACGACGGCCTTGTGTACGAATTATATATATAATGCCTGTCAAAACAACTTTCAGTTGAAAACGAAAAATATTGTCGGGCAAGAAACCTGATGAGCCAAATTCTTTGTCCGGTGTACAACATCATGGTCTTTCTTTGGGCAACAAACATAATTATCTTACTTTTAATGGCATTCCGACATTTTGTCATTACATTTTCATAACCAATACATTCTCCGTGTATCTACCGGGTATATAGTGAAAAATGATGGTTATCAGTTTTATTAGCGGGCAATATCTCCGTGGACGACAGTAGATTAATTTGCCGAAGAGAAATAACAATGGCGTAAAGCAAAACTCAATTAATACCTTAAAATCACACACTGCTAAGTTTTAAAAATAGTTGACATTATTATGAATGCAACGACATTGTTAATCTTTTCAACCGTATTAGCCAAGTTGTTGCGCGATAATGTATGGTTATGTTTTGAAATGCTTACAGGAAATTACTCACAGAATATTATATTTTAGAAATGTCTTCTTTTTTCAACTCATAAAGCATCTGGAGTAGCAAACGCTTATATTCTGTGAAACAAAAATAAAATAAATAAGAATTAGAAAAATCCCGCCTCTCATGGGGATCGGACCCTGGCCGCCGGCGTGTGAGTTTAACGCGTTACCACTCGGCCACAGATTCTCTTCCCTTATGCACTGTAATTTTCTGATAAGCTTAATAGAGTGTAACGGACCGCTATTGCTAGTACCTGTACTGCGTAATTACCGATAAACTGTGAATTCCATTTCGTTCTTTATTATTATTATTACGACAAAGAAAAGAATACAATAAGTAGTAAAATAATTCAGGGTAAAATTAAAAGTTACACATTTTTAAACACCACATATAAGCACCTTAACTTGCATCGACAATAAGCGAGATGAATATGTTAGGATAAAACCATTATAACAATGAGTTCGAACGCTTCATAGTGGACTACTTTCTTCCGCGATATTTATTCTCAAAATTTGATCCTACACTGAAAGCTGTGAATTACCCGAAGGTTTTTAGTATGTTCTAAACATATTTTTTTCCAATCACATTCTTCATCAAAACGATGGATGCATTGGGGAAACGTTCGTGATATTCAAACGGCACTTCTTACTGTCGCATAATAATAACTGAGTTCAAATCAGAATGAATTTCACCTTCGGATTTTAGAAGCGGTACATATAGTTGTTCTGCGAACAACTAATAATACTTTCTTGTTAGTCATTGCCTGTGGGAGACCTATACTGTCTCTGAAAGGTTACGCATGTACAAATATACGGTGGTATCTATTTAAGCGTTTAGTCCCTTGCCGCTAGTTCACCAGAGGGATTATAAATTTGCCCTCCGTCCGTTCGTCTGTCTGTCCATAAGTCTGTAAGTCTGTCCATCCGTCCGTCCACAATAACTGGATCCTGCGATTACTCAAAAAGTGATAACTCGAAATGTGCATAAGATATGATCGTGAAACTTGGAATACAGATTAAGGGCGATTAAAGGCTTATGCACGACCTTTTATGTATCAACAGAGGTCAAAGGTCAGGTGACTGATACTAGAAAGCGAACAACCTTAATACTGCGATAACTCGCAAATTACTCAATATATTTTCATAAAATTTTGTATACACGTAAAGGGCAACGTGAGCACAACTTTTTTACCAGAGGTCAAAGGTCGGGTCAATGTAACTAAAAAAACCTTAATACTGCAGTGAGTCAAGAAATACATCAGATGTTATCATGAAACTTTATGTACAGATAAAGGGCGATATTACTCCATACATACTATATTTCTTGCACAAATTATTGATAGGGATTGTCACCGGTAGGGGACACTTGTATTACTTGCTTACTGGTACTCATTGGTAGTCTACATTTGACTATGAAATTTCTCGAAAAAAAAGTTTGACAACTTGTAGATTGCCTACACGTGATTTTTGTCAGTGTATAGTCAGTGGAACCTACTGCAGACGAGAAAACATGAATGAATCAATATCCTTTATACCCTTGGTGGTAAGTGTTTTTATCACATTTGATATCATATTCACATTAACATTATCGGTCCGGTATGGCGGTGATCCATTAGCGATAACTTCTATAACCTTGCACGTGCCGATCAAAATATGGCATAAGGTTCAATTTATTTTATATCATGTTTAGTCATATATTTTACTATTAAATGAATATAGATAGTTGCCTTCGAAGTTTCTGTCTGCGAATACAATTTTAAACAAAACATGTGTTTGACCTTCACATAAGGAAACTCGATATTGCAAATGGTCGAGAGGACGCACCAAACTGACGGTACGCTATGGGATTTATAACCACGCCTACTCCAAGAAACACCGTTGACATTATATGCATGTTTTACAAGGCATCTCCGTCAAACAATTAAGTCCTAGCTTTCTGAATGGCTTAACACTTTGTCAATCAAATATCGTCCTCCGGTCAAACAGCTTGACTCGGTCTAAATCCAAATCCTTTGCACAAAAGTAAAGCACATTTGTAAATACTCTTCAAACGCCATTAAATGTTCAAACTATATTTTTATCTTAAAGAAAGTTGGAATCAAAATAAATATGACGCTTCCTGTTTGCTATTGATGAAGTGGGCTGGTAGGACTAAACATCGTAAAACCACCGTTATGAAGATTTTTAATTAATATCCAAACAGATTCTGATACAATATAGTCGATGTTTTATAATGCATTAAATTGGAACGAGGTATCCCGTAATTTTTAAATAACATTCATCCCAATATAAATTAGCATGATAGCGAGTGTAAAACATTACTGTCCGAAACTAAATGCATTTTATATAGCCATCATTGATCAGTAAGTTACAATAAGTTACTCCACAAAACCATGTTAACATAACATAAACAGTTGATATTTTCATGGAAACACTTCAAGTTATATTTTATCAGAGGCGCTAGTACACATTTTCCATCAATATAAAAACACTGTTTCAAAATTAAAATGAATAAATAGTTTTCATTAAACGTGAGACTGAACTATATTGATTAATATGTTAGTAGAGAACTTTATTCGTGCACCAGCCTAAATTGACGTCATAACCCAAAACTGTGTATTGAACGCTACCAAAAGACGTCTGTGTTTCTGAAAGATGGTCATGAGGGACATGTTCTATATGCTGTAACGCAGTTATATTTTGCAGATTTGTTTTTTAAATGAACTTAAAGACAGCTATATTGTATGAGTTTTAGATGTATGAAAACAATCATGACCACAATTTCGGTATTTATTTTATGCTTTCCATTGATTTATAGGGAAATATAAGTGAATTAAATTGCGAAATCGCTGTTTTTAAAAAGTGTAAATTACCACTCTGCAAATTGTCAATGTTTCACACTGGTTCCTGATTTTATTAAGTAAATGAAATGGACCGTTGACGATGCCGGACTAAAAACTGTGAAATGACGTCATTATTTTGAAGTCATGGCGTTATGAGTCCCGCCAGATTTTTCCATTTAACCCAAGTAGATAGCAATTAAAATGTAAAAAAAACGGTGAAAAAAGGCATAAAATAGAAGGAAAAGTGTTTATTTCGTGGTAAGATAGTATTTTATTTCACGATTGTTCATAGAAAATGATATTTTAACGAAATCAAATAACCTCTATGTATTTTATTTATCCATATATGTTAAATATTTTCACGTTTGTGACTACTACGATTAAAAAGAACGAAAATATATCTACATGACTTTTTGTATATATACTCGTATTGCCTGTTACAAAAATATTAATATCAAGCTAACTGAATAAAAAATACACAAATATATGTATTTTAGTTAAGTCTGAAAAAAATGCAATTCAGTTTTGTACGAAGACTCATAACATTGTGACTTTCATTGCAATAAATATTTCATTTGCAAAACGCAGTTAAGTTGATAATGGTATAGATAACTATTTATAATGAACAGAAACCTAAACACTGGCTATTTTAAGGTTTATTATGCACATTTTAGGAACGTATATTTTAACAAAATAACATGTAACAAAATAACATGTAACAAAATAACATAACCTTGGTTAATGCATGTAGATTAAAAGGACAGCTAATGTTCAAATAAAGTTGTATTGCATTTTCTAAATGAAACTCGCGATAGCAGAAAAGGCAACAAAGTAAACTTATCAGGCTTAACTTGTATTGTGAACACTGAGTCAGGAGAGTTCCGTCTCAGGTCTAAACGATTTTTCATTTAATCATTCTTCAGAATGTTTCATTAAGTCACTCACATTCGGGATATTTTAGTTTTACGTTCTACAGTGCAAACAAAATAGAATGTACAGAGTATTGAACTACCGGATATGATTATTCGTAAATTATTATTACAAATAAAACGTTTAAAGGTGAAAGGCCACGCTTCTAACAAATGTTATTTATTCTTTAGAAACATAGTTTTAGCCATAACAAATCAACTTCTCGTATCAGTTTTCATAAATAACGCTTTTATAAGCGAGTATAGCACAAAAGACAACATGATTTTGCGCATATTTCTATCGATACGCCATTTTGTTTCAAACCGGAAGTGACGTATATTCTTCCCAACGCGTTAATTGTTTTATATATAGACTGTACAAATTACTTCAAAACTCGCGTTATTTCATTAAGTTACAATAACCTAAGACATAATTTATATTAAGTAGGATGTGTCAGATAAATATAGGTTATAAAACATATTCTCATGCAACTATTTGGCTACATTTGATAAAAATAGACTACACATAGTCCTTACTTTCTTCGTCTTAGAAATCTGCTACAGGGATCGTTTACTTGGTACCACTTTGTATTATCAACTTATCAGTACTAGACAAATGATAACAATATTTTTTCTTTGAGATCAATGGAAATGGATCCTTAGTAGTCTGGGCTTCCTGCTGTCACCACAACCGAGATTATAAACCATATGGCCCCGACAAACAACGATGACAATATCCTGTGTATTCCTACACAATAACGTGTCAAAAGTAATATGAAGGTTTGACAAGTTGTGGGCATGGCGAATCCTGATTGCTAATTGGTTGGAAGGTTTACTAATTATAATTATACTTGACTTAGACGTAATATGATTTGGTGCAGTAGTTCAGCCATATGCATTGGCAATTTAAATTCAACTATCTTTATAATCAAACAGTAAGAAAAAAAAAGCAACGTTTTGTTGTAAACGTAGTCAAACGATAATAAAAAACAACAGCATTTTTCATGTAGTGTTTTAATGTTTTTCAAAGCCCTATTACTGTATTATTTCAATACAAATGTTGTAGCTAATTCAGATTTATGGCTACATATGAAGCCCGTCTAATAAAATTGTACAAGATTGTAAAGGACGATGTTAAT
Organism: Congeria kusceri; assembly: GCA_027627225.1. NCBI lineage: Eukaryota > Metazoa > Mollusca > Bivalvia > Myida > Dreissenidae > Congeria > Congeria kusceri. Next base: position 30,754,721 of record CM051040.1, read on the forward strand.
ATAATAATATACAGCTTGTTGCTGAAACATTGACTTTATTAAATATGAGAAAATAGTATATCCCAAAAATGTTTCACTATCCCGATTACAGATATACTGAACATATATTGTAAGCAATATTATGATAATCTGCAGCACGCAATTCTTTTTTGAAAAGTAGAGTAACGAGTAAAAAATAAAACAATAAATACATTGTCGGCATGTATTTGAGTTAGCATATCACATGCATATGCTTTTTCTATGTGATATGTTTTTTAGTTAAAGTGCATGACAAATTGAAAAAGACACATAAATACTTCACATTCATAAACATTAACTGCACGTACATATTTCTTTTGTCGATGCTAATAATTATAGTCATTACACTTAGCTAACTGTGAAAGCGTTCTCGCTCATTTGTAAGAGAGGTATCCAATGATCAAAACAACATCCTGTTTGTCACATGACCTAACAACGGGTCGTATACAAACTGCCATTCATTCAAGGCATGATGACACATCGACTGTAAATACTGACATCTTGAATATAGTTGAATAAAGTGAAAAATCCAACGGTTAAATAACAATCGGTTTATAAAAAAATTTAATATAAATGAGCAACATAAACAACTAAGAGGATTAACTACCAAACATACAAATGTGAACTGTCTAAAAAGTGATGGGAGTTTTCTATTTTAAATAGTACTTCTTTATTATTACACTTGTATGGAAATATAAAAGAATCAAAATAATTATGGATAAGCTAGATTGATGATCAACGAAAAGGTAAGTAATACAATTTGGCATAATCTACTTATAAATAATGCATGTGCTAATTGTCATTTACTCCTCCAGCAAGACGTTGTTTAAATACGATAAAATTCTTTTTAAATAGCTGTTGTGACATGTTAAAAGCAAGCACAACGACTTAAAATACCTAAAAACTAAATATTGTCATAAAGGAATTGTTGAAATGCCATTTTTTTTTAAAGAAATTTAGTAAGTAACAATGGCAACCTATCTTATTAATGGTATCAGGTTGTTTCGCTCCAAAGTTGTTTCCTCCCCCTAGTTTTTTCGCCCCCAAGTAGTTTCGCCCCTGGTCGTGTCGCTCCCAATTATGCTTATTAACAAAAAAGGCAAATTGTTGTTTGTTTTTTTTATTTATTTTATTCAATAATGTAACCGTACATATGTTATAGAAGTAGATGATTTACTACAATCACATTCAGAACACTTTTGTCGACAGGAACATCTAACAAAGGACAAAACATGCAAGAACATCTAACCCGCGCTTAACTCCATGTTCGCCGAGATCTCGACGTCGTTGATCATTTTTGTGTCAGTGGCCGTGCTGTCGTTCGGAGCGTCAGTTGTCGTCGTGCCCGTGCTGAAGTTCAGGTCAAACATTATCCCATGCTGAACGGAAGAGGATCCTGGTGATCCGGGATTTCCGGCGTCGGTGTCGTCATGGATCTCGAGGTCGGTGATCATTATTGTGTCTGTGGCCGTGCTGTCGTTCGGAGCGTCAGTTGTCGTCGTGCCCGTGCTGAAGTTCAGGTCAAACGTTATCCCATGCTGAACGGAAGAGGATCCTGGTGATCCGGGATTTCCGGCGTGAGTGTCGTTGTCATGAATCTCGAGGTCGGTGATCATTCTTGTGTACGAGTATTGGAATCGATATTGTATCTTTGTCACATTCTTTGTAGTAATAATCTATGTTCTCTTATCATGCAAGTGCTGTAGAAAATAAATAACAACTACAATACCTTTCAACAGAGAGACATATTTTCGTATATCCTACTTAATCGGAAAATGAATTTATATTGATGAGAGGGAACCTGTTTGAAAATTTCATAACAGATCACCCTCTGGTTAAATCTAGTCGCCAAAATCTGTCCCAAATTTCTACGAGTTTCTGTTCCAAACTGATATACATGTATATTAATGTTGTTAATATTTTATATCCTATTTAAAATTGTACCTAAAATAAAACATTGCAAACAACAGACTGTAAATAACATTACTTTGATGTCATTAAACACGTTGAAACATTGTTCATAACGTCGTATGTGCTTAAATGGCAGTTGTAAATCACGACTAGCTGTAATGGTACAGAGCTATGCATAAGTCAAAAGCACTGCCGTATTTATTTCCCAGACCACCTTAAAATATGAAGTCCGCTTTATGTATCTAAAAACGTTGCATCTTACAATTTATACACGTGACCCATGACCTTCGAGACGCGCACTGGGCATGTACAGCACCTTTGACCTTTCGCAATGTCATGTAATGTAATACTCAACTAACCAGTAAAAAGAACACGCAGAAACGCCTCGATCAATATTTATCAACTTGAATTGGCATTAAAGGTATTGTACGTGTGCAATAACAGCCTTATTTGATTGTTTTAAGTTGGTTTAAGTCTAATATATATTTACAGGACCAATCTACCGATAGCAAGACATTACGCTATTCTGATTGGCTGTGTATTAGTGCGTCGAATGTTTTGAACCTGCCGTGTCATCAAGCGCCTCACAGTGATCTCCACTGCTCCCCTGAGATATTTAAAACCTCGATGCAGGGGAGGCCACTGCTTTTGCCATGCCAAAAGCAATAACTTATTTCCATTTTCAGTACAGAAGACCCCGGACATGGCTGCAGTGTCAAATCGAGATTCATCTTTATCAAAATAACAGCTCATAGTTAAATAGCTTCGTTGTTATTAATATATTATAATAAATACTTTCAAACTTGTGTCGGTCAATATTAATAAGAACAAAGTGTATAGTTCTAACAAAATATAAGCCAGTACTGATGTTGTTACTTCAAAAATACATTTTAGTACATCAGGTAGTAATTATTTAATACAATGAGGTGAATATATGCATAAGGTAAGTCAACCTAATGACGTTCAGCCTAACAATTTATATAAGAAAATACATTGCATCCATTATGCAGTTTTGCTATGCATATTTAAGAAAACTTAATAGCTACAAAACACCAAATCCTTTCATAAATGTGTTTTTTAATGTAGCAAATGTTCTAATGATTTATATTTTTTTCAGCTTGAAAAATATTTAAATCGCAAATATTTGAAAACATTTTAACATAACGTGATAATTACATATATGTGCTGTTGATAAACTATGGATAACAGATGTGGGTACTAATTCGAAATCATATTCCTATAATTTCGCCACACGTTAAAAAATTCAGTAGGGTTTACAACAAATGTACGTTTTAACAAAACATGGTTGATCAGCAGGATAAAAAGTAGGTCAATTGACTATCATAATCGGGAGTCTATTAAACAGGTTATTTGAAATGAAGCGCATACACGAAGCAAAGCTAAGCCGAATGCTTAGCCGAAGCAAATGATCACAGTTTAATAAGATTGTTAAAACTGTACAAACTATTTATAACGGACACACAGAATATATGTTCGTCATTTATATATTTTAGTACTTACTATAATTAAACAAATATTGAATCAAAAGTAAGTTACCTGCAAAATGCTTGACACCCAACCAGTTAATATACTTTGGGCTATCATTATGACAAATGTGCAGTTAAAACACGTTGTTAGAATCTATACTGAACCAAAAGAAAAAACTTTCGTAAAGCACATACCAAATTCTCAATAGATACAACTTTATTCCAACAAATGCGACTGATACTAGTTCTTAGAACTACATACTATCACACTATTATATAGGTATTCACAACTATTCCGCGAACTTGAACGGACGGAATATTGTATGAACGCATCATCAATATATGCCACACAACATAAATACAAAATAAAACACATTTTGACAAATATAGCGACTTTAAATAGAGTTATACAAGACAGAATTCCTATTATACACACTGTCTAAATAACCAAACAGATGATTATAGTCAATAGTTATATTGTACAACTACAAAAACTTTATCCGAAAAGAAAAGGTTACACATCAGGTCGTTGTATTTACATATTGTTAAAACAACCTTAAGACAGAGAATAAAGACATTTTCTTCTTGTTTCAAGAATCAGGTGGCAGGTTTTTGGCACTTTTATATTGTAGATAAAAATTGATAAAGAGTTGTAATATTCACTCAAACAACAGTGAAATAATCAGGGTGTCATTTAGTAATCTCCACTCTTTCACTGTATAACATGAAATCATATATGAATAATCCACTCTGTCACTGTATAACATGAACTCATATATGAATAATATTTAATGCGTACGTTTTGATGTAAATGAGCTGTAGTTTTATTTTATTTATTTTATATGATACATTGTTATACAAGAATAACCTTAGTACGGTGTATGGAAATGGTAAACATAACATGTAGTAGGGAATAATTATTACTTACATGTATGTGTATGTGTAAACTATTATTTATATATTGTGAACAATTAATGAGTTACCGCGGCAATAAATGCGCAATACTGTAGTAGTCATTCGAAAACAAAATTCGTACGGATTCCGTTAATATCACAGCACAATATGGCGTTTTATGAATAAATAAAAATGGCGTGTGTTGTTAGAGCAGTCGTGTTACTAGAATCTTGTGTAGGGATTGATCTGATGTCTAGTTAAATAGTATAAAACATTAGTTGCTAAGCAATACGAAAAATAAGGCACATTTAGTAGTACTGATATAATACAAATTACCAAATAACATGTACAAATTTTACATAACAGTAGCAATTAATGATTACTCGTATGTAACAAATCACATAAAGCAGCAAATGTATTTAAATAGCGTCTCATATGTGGAACAAGGATATCAGTGAACTGATGGATGCTCCCCAATGCGCTTTTCTAAGTCATGGGAATGCAATCAGAAGAGCAGTGTCCAGACAATTGTGCTCTATATATTAGTTTCAGCAATCATCAAAGTTCCATAACTGTAAGATAAAGCATTGAAGCGGAGGATCTTGGTACAGTAAACACCTCCTCTTGGTAATGAAGCTTCCCATATAGTTTCATTGAAATTGGCTAGAGTACCGGTAGTTGCTGAGAAACAGTCCTAACAAGAATTGCGCACTATACACTAATTTCAGAAACTCCAGGAAAATCACTGAAAGGGAACATCCTATACTGTGTACGCCTCATTTTGATAATGAAGCATCGCATACAGTTTCATTGTATTCTGGGAAGTAGTTGTGGAGAAATAGCCCGGGCAAGAATTGTGCACCAAAGTCTAATATCAGAAATCTTCAAAGTCCCACAACTCTTAGAAAAATCACTGAAACGGAACGTCCTGGTTTAGTGCATACCTCCTTTTGGTCATATAGCTTCCGATAAAGTTTAATTGAAATCTGTCCAGTAGTTGTGTAGAAATAGGTTGGACAAAAAGTGTGCACTGAATACTTATTTCAGAAATTTTTAAAGTCCCAAAACTCTAAGAAAAATCATTGAAGCATAACGTCCTGGTTCAGTGAATACCACCTCTGGGTAATGAAGCTTCCTATAAAGTTTCATTTGATTCTGGCAAGTAGTTGCGTTTAAATAGACCGGACAAGAATTGTGCACTAAATTCTTATTTTAAAAGTCCCATAACTCTGAGAAAAATCATTGAAGCGGGTCGTCCTGGTTCAGTGCACATCTCGTTTTGGTAATGAAGCTTCCCATGAAGTTTCATTGAATTCTGGTCAGTAGTTGCTGAGAAATACTCTGGACAAAAAAGGGACGGACGGAAGGACGGACGGACAGACAGACGGACGGACGGACGGACAGACAGACGGACGAAGCGGCGACTATATGCTCCCCCGAAATTTATCGGGGAGCATAAAAAGGACAAAAGCAAATAGTAAGTCAGCTAGTTTTACATAGCCCAAATTAACTAAGCATAAAACATTCACCGATACCCAAGTCAAACAAAAGCTCACCTGTGACATTATGATGAAGAACAAGGAACTAATATTTTCAATCACAGAGAATTTCATTATTTATATTATGTGATTACAACTATAAGCAAATATATATATAACACTCCGTTCGAAAAAGGGAGTGTGTGGCAAGAAAAAACACAAAAACACAATAATTTGTAGCGTACTTATGAACAACTTCACTGAAGTCAACTCTTTAACATCAATTGAAAATTTTTGGTTTACAGCAAGTATTTATCACTTTCTTCAGACTCTCAGAACGGAATTGTAAACAGGATTGTATAAACAGGACATTGGATTCAAAAAAGAAGCAAGCAATATATTCATGTATGATAGTTTTAGCTACATAATATATGTATACATTTATGAGCAATTAATATTAACGTCAACAACTGATCACGAAACTGTCGTCAATTGTAAATCAATACAAATGTTATACTTTTTAAAATAAATTTTAACAATCTACACAGATACAAGCATATTTTAAGAAAAACAATACTTCTGCAATACAAGGCATAACCTAGTGAGTTCCGTTTCAGGAAATACATATTTACATAAGATTAATATCGATATATAATATGATGACTCTATATCTGGATAGACGTAAAATAAATACGCATCTGATTCAGTAAAAATTGCGTGGATCCTTTAAAGAAAAATACAAATTCTCGAATACCCTACAAATACAATCTGGATATGTCATTAATGGGATCCAATTATTGTATTTTTACCAGCATTAGTTGTTATTAATATGCTCAGAATGTTACACGCTTAGTGAGAATCGTTTATGCAAATATGTGGAAAATACTTAATACTATCAATGAATGAAACAAATTAAAAGTAAATAAACTGATAAAAAGATAACAGCTTGTGAAGAATATCATTGACGTTTTGATTCAGATTTAGATAACCTTTGTTACATGACAAAGATAATTCTTGTTTGCATGAAAAATAAATTATGCATGTAGTTACAGATTTAGCTGTAAATGCTAATACTATAAAAATATAACCGTAAATAAACTATACATGTAGTTACAGATTTAGCTGTAAATGCTAATACTATAAAAATATAACCGTAAATAAACTATACATGTAGTTACAGATTTAGCTGTAAATGCTAATACTATAAAAAATATAACCGTAAATAAACTATACATGTAGTTACAGATTTAGCTGTAAATGCTAATACTATAAAAATATAACCGTAAATAAACTATACATGTAGTTACAAATTTAGCTGTAAATGCTAATACTATAAAAATATAACCGTAAATAAACTATACATGTAGTTACAGATTTAGCTATAAATGCTAATACTATAAAAATATAACCGTAATAACTACACCTTTACATGAAGAATGCATGTGTGTTTCTTCATGTTGCTGAATCATAAAGATTGTTTCATGGCATCATAGGCATTTTTTTCATTCGGATCCCCCCTCACTTCATCGACGTTTTTACGATGAGAGTCACTATTGTATATGCACATACTTAATGGTTATAGCAGTTTCATATCGCCATTATCTGCTCAATATAACTGATCAAAATAACACAAAAGACCAAATAACTCTGATACTATTTATATGTGTTTTACATTACACAAAGAAAGACACGTGGTTTTAATAGCACTTAACATGTCACGCAGACCAGGACTGACCTTAATTAACAAATGAACACTGGACATGTCTTGTGTCACATTGCTAAGTAACGATGTAAACTCTGAATCACTTTGTTGCAGGTTGTCGCCACATTTCGCTTCACATTTCACAAATTCACATTTCACCGGATGACCGATTGCAGACAATTGTAATAGCAATCTGAGCAACCATACTGAGGAAAATGAACAGCACCGTAAACAAATAAACTGTAAAGATGTCGAGAGTTGAAGTTCAACACGGTCAAACTGTATGCCTGCTAAAGAAAGCGTTTCTAATTGGCTGAGGGTTCGAACTGTCTCCAATAAAAGAGAGCGATTGTCAATGCCTCTGATTTCCAAACCCCGAATACTGGTACCTCGCAATATGTCATACAGACAGGGACTATCTTTCCAGACTTCCAACGAAATATTTGACATGTCACATGATTTTGTCGAATCAAGCGGTTTTGCTACCACCAACTCGTCATAAGTATCTTGCATCGCTGGACTTCGTTTCAAGTAATATCGCTCCAACTTACAATTGACGGGATGTCCAATTTTGGAGAGTTGAACAAGCAAGCTATACCACTTGTTTGAGAAGCATCGCTGGGACTTGAAACATATAAACTTTAATGATGAAGGAAGACAGATACTGTCAATGTCAAAATCACAACCAGTTAAAGTTAGTGATTCTAAGTTTTTAAGAGTTGGAAGGGTTGCAAATACATCTGAGTTAAAACCAATGCTGTTGAGTTTCAGATTTTGAATGCTTGTTTCAAGCAATGCTTCAAACAGACCACGACTGTCCTTCGTAATGTCCAAGGTAACACTGGACATATTAAATGACCTCCTTAAATTCATTGAGTCCGATATTGACATATGCACATACTTTTGTTGCAGCTCTTCTCTCGATTTTACTTCATAGTCAACTAGCTGGCATCTCACGCGGTGACCTGATGAGGAAAGTCTGACCAGCAGGCTGAGCAGCCAATCAGAGGAACATGATCCGCACCGTAAACAAATTGACCGTAAGGTAAGGGGTATGTGGAGCTCAATCTGGTCAAAGTGTATTCCTTTTAATGTAATGGATTCTAAGTTGTTGAGCGTTGGTACTGTTTCTAAAACACGCGAGACATTTAATGTATTAACTTTTCTAAGTTCCAGACTCCGAATAGTTGTATAACACAATGCTTCATACAAACCGGGGCTGTCTTTCCAAACCTTCAATCCAATATTTGACATGTCGCATGACTGTTTCAAATTTACCGATAACGAGTCCAATTCTGACATCAGCACATTTGATTGTTGACGCTCCTCGCATGATGTCACCATACAATTATTCAGCTTACACTTCACGGGATGACCGAGGCTGGAGAATTGCACCAGCATGCCGAGCAACCATTTTGAGGTACACCAGCTACTATGTAAACAAAAATAATGTAAGCACCGAGGTAGTTGGATTTCAACATGGATGAAATGTAAACCCCATAAAATAAGTATCTGTAATTTGGTGAGTGTTGGAATTGTATCTAACACTAGACAAACATTACCGATTTTAGTGATTTCCAGACTCTGAATATTCGTTTCTCGTACTACTTCATAGAGACCGGGGCTGTCTTTCCATACCTTCAGTGTAACATTGGACAGGTCGGATGATAAAGACCGCAGATGCACCCGGTTTAGTTGTGTATCCACACGTACGTCACATGCCACTAAGTGACACCTGACATCCCGATCGTGTTTAGATATCGTATTTAGCATGTTGAACAAACAGTAAGGAGAACATGATATGCGGTTCAAATTTAATGTAAGTGGGAGGTGGACCTGTGTAGTTGCTTTAATACGGCTCGTCGAGATTTCAATTTTTTTAATTTTAGTGAGAGTTAGAAGTGTCTGAAATATATTTGCAAATAGAATTTCGTCTTCAAAACTCTCGTTAGGATAATTTGATGATTCTAAATACGTCATACAATGTGCGGACTCGGCAAGTATTTCAGCTAGGTCCCTTGCCTTTAAACCATGGTTTCCAATAAGTGTATACACGTGTGCCTTGTTGGTCATTAAGATTGCTTTTAAAGTGTCGATGTCCGAATCATTATTTGTTGAATTAAAATTAAAGTAACTTAACCGCAGATCTATATCAGTGTGTTGGTTTGCTTTAGCCTCCTTATAACCTCTTATGATCATGATCTGGGTGCGGAATTCAACGCTATTGACAGATGTGTCTGTGATTATCCATCCTTGATTTCTTTTTGACAAACGTCTCTTATCATTTTCATCTGTGTATCTCAGAAATAAGGACAATTGCTTAGCTGCCTGTATATCGAGTCCACACAAGTACAAGAATACTTGTTCAATATCCAACGTTATATTATTAGTATTGCTACTGTAACTTGATATCACGACATAGATTGCGTCGGAGCATATCGCTATATGGCATGCAGCAAGAAATTCTTGGATTGATTTGTGCAGAAATGATACGGTTGAGTGTTGATATCTTGTTAAAGCACATTTCCTTTCCGATAGCACTCCTGCATTAAGGGCAAATGCTTTTTCTTCCTCAGACAAAATGGTCAGCAATTCGCGCTCGCTAAACACTACTGTATTTTCCTTTTTATTTGCAACGAGGAAATTAAAAGCTGCTTTAGCCAGTGCCTTTAAAATTTCAATGTTTGGTTTTATATACATCGTGTTTTTGAAACACTGAAATGGCGGTGAGGTAAAATATCCCTTCGTAGCGTTCGCCTTCTTAAACAAATTATCTAACAAAATACTGTTAATTTCGCATAGAGATCCTTTCAAGTGAATGTTGTCGTTCCACAAACTTACAAGGAGTGTGAGTAACATGGGTGACGTCAAGAAATGGGACAATCCACATTTGTTCACATAGTCCATTACCTTTCTACAGGAATATGAGGGGTTTTCATGATGGAGACTCTTAAGTATTAATACAACAAGCTTTGTTGGATTGACAATTCCAGCAATTTCAATGAGCGTGTCGATCTGGGAATCCTTGATACGATCGTCAACCATCTTCCAAGGTCTGGTTGTAATCAACACCGTGCACCGAGAATGGCTGCTTGCTATTATAGGTACTGCAACCTTGTTTTGTGGATCGGCCCACTCATCCAACCCATCTAACTCCACTATACATTTCTCTTTCTCTAATATTTGGTTAAGAATTTCGTAGAACGTCTCACGGTTACCTACAGGATATATTCTGTCTATAATTTGTTCTTTGATCATCTCTACTATATCGCGCTGCTCCCGTGAATCCCTCAATATAATGAGGAAATGAAATCTAAAATACTGCAGAGTTTCTACATCGTCAAACATATTGTTACGCGTAGCTCTACGTGGTAATTGCAAACGGGACCGAGATGACATAATTCGACTAGATTTTCGGCCGCACCAGTCAAGTACTAATTTAGCCAAGAATGTCGACTTTCCTTTTCCAGGTTCGCCTTCTATGAATACCCGACGGTTTATCTTTTTATCGTTTTTATACAAAATGTCTTTATATTTCATTACATTGTTCTTTTGTTGAGGTTTTCCATTGTTATCGTAGACAGTGTAAAACATCTGAGGAGGTACATACAAGTCGAAAATGTTTTTGTCTTTGCTTTTCAGCAAAGGAGATACAGGTACATTACTTAAGATGTCGTTGTAGTGATGTACCAATTGCTGAAGAAGCTCTGAAAATAAAACAGAATAATTAATGAACATCTACTGTGAACACGTTACATGCGATATTGTTAGTGCATTCCGTTGATGATTTGGTCATTTTAAGAATTAAGTGAAAACAGCAATATACACAACATAATTACTGATCAATTAAATCATAAACAAATCGGAAAATAATTTAGTTTTAACACCGGAAAGACATATGCAGTACAGTGTTTGGGACGCTTAGGAATATGGATAAAATCTTTGATTTTAATGGTGTTAAATAACACAAAATATGTTATATGCACTGACGAAACAAGGACATCATTATCATCCCCAAAATACAACATCTTTTAACTATTGTTGTAAAACTTTTACCCAATTACCTGGCTATGTGCGCAGTTTTTAATGTTAGAAAATCCCCATTGTCTATTATATAACATTTTTAGCAACGTTACAATACTGGTTTAATACAACGACGCGTCGTGTCAAAATAAGTATGATGACTGAAGCATATGTACACGTCTATGCCGCTTTTAGCATTGTGTTCACATACAATAGTTATATATCTTATTTCTAATGAATTATTTATTTGATGTGTGTTTGTTAATTAGAGGCCTCTGAAGAAATAAAGTAATCAAATGTATTGTATCTTGCAGTATAGAACTTTAATAAATAAAAATAAATATATAAAATATACAAATAAGTTGTGTAAAAAGATGCGTAAAACACCACTCACCTTTGCACTTTCGGTCGTAGTTCTCCGCTTTTGCCTTTTCTATCGGTGATATCCTTAGGCCTTCAATCTTTGCATCCACACCAGAGATATCACGCCGTAAAGACTCAATCCCCGTATGAACAACAGCCAGGCCTTCAATCTTTGCATCCACACCAGAGATATCACGCCGTAAAGACTCAATCCCCGTAGGAACAACAGCCAAGCGCATCTCGGAAGCTTCAATGTCAGTCCTCAAAGATTCTATCCCAGCATTAACTATAGAAATCACTTCACGTGCACTATATTTTATTGATCTATCTACTTGCTGGGGCATATCTATTTGGATTGATTTTATTTCACGTCGAATAGTTTCTACTCCAGCACAGACTGTTTCTTTGTTATCTATTACAGCTTTATTTAATTTATAAGTCAAATCATTTGCGGAAGCCTTTACTTCATGCGCGACAGTTTCTGTCCCAGCTTTGACTGTAGATATGACTTCAAGTGTACTGTCTATGACGGCGGCATCTATGTGCTCTGACAAATCCAACTGAGATTGTTCGATGCCACGCCTCATGTTTTCTATCCCTAAACTTTCATTGATTTCCTCGGTCCGTATCATTTGAGCCAGCTGTATGTTATTCCTCACATTGTATGTGGTTAAATACGTAATTATGTTACCAGTATAGAATTTGTTCCGGAACATTCGAAAGAACATGTATGCCAATAAACTGACGATGATAGGGAAACATAATGACATACATAAGCTGGTGATTTCTGAAGCCACATAATAACACATCTCATGGTCAGATTCATTGTATGTTCTTCCGAGTTCTGTTCGCGTCATTTTTAGACCGTGTTAATATAATCCTTCAAATAGTTTGCTCAGTAACGCCTCTTTTGGTTGACCTGTAAAGAGTATACGTGTCACTTTAATTGTTGTTTTTGGTTTCATATTGACCCGAAATGATTTTGCTATTGTAATATAAATGGCTTACAATATATAGCAAATATATGTAGCATTTTGACCATCAATATCAACAATTTGCAAATAAGCAATTCAATACACGGGATTTTATTCGCATTCAATTGCCTAAAGGTGTCATTTATCTTCAAAATTGAAATAGCATAACGAAATAAACATATTTTAATTAATATAAAAATTCAAACGTATTATTATTTTATTTAATGCAACGGTTAAACAGAAATTGAAAATCAGGATCGTCTTTAAAACACATCTGGTGTGCACGGTGGCATAGAGGGACAGGATTTTTAATTTCTAATAAAATATCTTCCTGCATCAACACAAATTTTAATAATATTTTTGCCTTTTGAGCCCTTTTCATAGACACTGCCCCTTTAAAATCAAATACAAAACAGGCATGGTAAACGTCTGGGCACAAAGAGGATATCGAACAACTTGACATTTTATTACGCAACAAATACTTCCTAACGAACACTAGCTGATCTACAAATATTTCCTTAAATGACAACGCATTGCAGATACACGTATAAGCTACATATATGTGTACAGATATTTTAGTAAAATACAGTTAACACTCGTTCAATTATAAACCTGCCATTGTCTTGCAGGATAAAACATGTTTATGTCTAACGTTATCATCGAAACTACGGGATATAAATAGAAGGTTAAGATACTGACGTGCAGAAAAAATGCATGCCGGTAAAGAATCATAATAGAATTTAAGTACTATATTAAAATCATACCATTGACACATATATCAATAATTTACGACTGCATGCACATTCTTGCCACAATATCCATGTCTTCCGTCCACATTCTTGCCACAATATCCATGTCTTCCGTCCACATTCTTGCCACAATATCCATGTCTTCCGTCTAAAGGTCGTCGGTAATTATGACCCGCAATAAAGCTTGCGTCCATAGATCGCTAAAAATCACACCAACCAATCTCAGTTATCGCATTAATAATGTTAGTGAATCAACGCTATTAAAATACAATAGTTAAACCATGCTACCTTTTTTAAGTAATACATGTTCTAGTAGTAAAATGTAAAGCTATAAAAGCACAAATCTTTCAAAGTACATACCACACATCTCGTACTGAAATCACATACCCAATATGGCAGTCTTCACTTCGAATGCGCAGTTTACACCTGTCCACGTGACCGGTGAGGCCATGCATGATCGGTTATATCTGCTGTCGTGTATCACTTATCTTGTGTCTGTCAAAGCGTAATCTTAGTTAAAGGGGCCTATCTATCAACGGTAGGTCGACAATGGCACTGTGTGAATTAAAATGCAAACGATTGGAGAAGTACTCTATATACAACGATAATGTATTCATGACTACAAATGTGTTATTTTAAGACATGTATACACAATCCGTTAAATTTTCGGCATAACGTAGGCACGTGTGTGTTGAGTGTCGTGGTAATATTTTAGAAGTACTAACATCGTGTATTAATGGATTATGTGAAATAACAGACATCACATGAATTCTTATTAGTACAATTTCGGAATTAAACAGTTATGATTATCACATGTTGGCCGGTATTTGTACGCCGTTCTTAAACAAGCCGAGATTGCGACAATCCGCGGTTTAATGAATCCGAGCTTAATCGCGCGATTGTCCGCGATTAGCACGGGTTTCTGTAACATTTACAATCCTCCGATTGTTTAAATCGAATCGTCAATCCACGGATTTTTCTATCTTGTGTTAATCAGTAAAAAGCAATATGTATGTATACACGTTGATGTACAACATTTTCTGTGCTAGAGCATGAGACGCTAATTGCATTAGTTGAAAAACATAAAAAAATAATAAAAAATAAAGAAAGCAACGCGAAAATGATAAAAGTGAAGGAGGACACATGGAAGAACATGGAAAAAGAATTTAATTCAAGGTAATTTTTTTTATTTTACATCATGTCTTAGCTATAATTATCTTATTTGTATTTTTCCGAAACATTTTTATCAAACTTTCACCTATTCATACATGCTATTGCAGTTACTGAATACAATGGTTGGTCACCTATTGTTTAAATACGTGAACTATAGTAGATTAAACAACTTCCAAGTATTTGCTTTTGACAGTTAAACGTGCTTCTTTGTCTTCAGTATTTCCCTTTATAAATTCTAGCTTATATTTATATTTATTGTAGTTACGGTGTTTCACAGCGAACATTACAACAGCTAAAAAAACTGCTGGAAAAACCTCAAGGCCGGCACAAGGAAAGCATTCGCAACTGAACGGAAAGAGAAGGTACAATGTTTTAGTTTTTTTGCTTACCTAAGGAACAAGTTCTCAAGGGTGAACTTATGTTGTCAGTCGCCGTTGTTTTTCTTTTATGGCTAAACTTAGAATTAAAAAAAAAATTCCTTATAGCAGTTGCTTTATTTTTATATAATAACATAGGAATGTTACTTAGGAGACTAACTACCACATCCACATAAAATTTGGAACCATTTATATGAATAAACCATTGAACGAATTTGAAAGTAAAATTTTACCTTGGAAACTCTCTACCCCATTCATGCAATCGCTACAAACATGTCAGTTGTCATCCGTCGTCAACATCTTACCTCGAATATCTCTGAACACACTTTTAATTTAAAACAAGCCATTATGAATCGTTAAATTCACCTAAGCGAACTAATACCATTTTGACCCACTTCATTATAATGTAACATTTATAGAACTGGTTGCAAATGGTATGTACATTGTACATCAATTTAAACGGTTGCATGTTATACACTCTTTAATCCATTCATATCTTCAACCATACTTACATTTTTGTTACATTTACTAATTTGTGTTTAAACGTTATATAGTTGTAACCAGATCAAAGCGGTTTTTGTTTCAAATACTTGCTTAAAAAGGCATTATTGAAATATGTAAATATACTTTTTGTCTGTGTACAACTTTTTTTGTCATGTTTGTAAAAACGCAGGCGAAAACGGGAGGCGGTCCGAACCCGATAGTAGGAACGCAGATGGAGAGCGAGCTGAACGGGGTGTTCACGCGGGTTAAAGGGGTAGTACCCTTTCAAATTAATAGCCTCATTAACCCCTTTGATGACGATGCTGATTTCCATGGAGACGAAGTAAATTCCATGTCGATGATTAATATTTATTCTTCCATCTATTAAAATATATCACAAAGCATAACAACAATAGGACACATACATACGTGTAGTTCATTGCTGAGCATGTTGTGTAAAATTAATACGTATTTATTCTTGCTTATATTCCATTTCATTTCGAAATTATATTACAAACTAAATACAAAAATAAAATACGCACATTTCGTTTTTTAATTTATAATGTAATATGGCAGGTACCAGAACAAATTTGTCAGACGAATATTTTATTACGAAAATTATGAAACTAGCAATTTTCAGAATATATAAACATTGCCAAGGTAAACGTTTATTATTTGTTGCTCTGTATTTTTGGAATTCAGTTAAATAGTTTATATACATATATATGTACAGAACAACAATACAGTCAATGAGGACGTATTGGCAAATGACGACGATGCACAGGAGATGGAATCGGGGGCGTGTTGTGGCCCTGACGATCTGATCGCCGTCGAAAGACCCGCGGCCCCAGACAACCAAGCGTCAAACGATTACCAGTCAAAATCTCCAAACGTGAATGCCGAAACATCGACGAAACGATCCATGGTTACCTTAAAACGCAAGAGAGACGATGTTATAAAGGAAACTTACAAAGGAAAACTTAAAAACATGGAACAAGAACATATGGCAATAATGCACATTTTAAAAAAGAGGAAGAACGCAATGCTGAATTATTTGAGTTAAAAAAATATCTATTAAAAGCTGCTAAACGTAGTTTAGATTACAAATGCACGTGTGCAATTGACGTAGAGGTAATTGACGCAGTGGAAAATGTCGATAAGGTAGAACAAAGTAAAATTTGGAACCCATTTGTATGAATAAACCATTGGACGAATTTAAAATTAAAAATGTTTTTACTAACCTAAATAAACCTGTTAATGATACTCTTCCGTAATGCCTGTACGCCCTCATTCCTGTTGACTGGTGAAGCGGGCACTTCAGGCAGATCATCTATGATGACGTCATCGTCAGGCAACGGTTCGCTCATATCTCTGGCGATGTTGTGTAGCACAGCACACGCGACTATCACAACTAATGAAGTCTGCATTTTGATGCGCAGCTGATTCCTATATTGTTATATAACACTTTTATAAAATATACGTGATTGCAAAAGCGTAAATGTCAATTCTAATCTGATTTATGCTTACTCCAAAGTGTATTATGGTAAATATACTTTCAATCCGAAAGTAACTGGTTTGCATTATTGTGCAAAAGACAACAATCAAGACAATGGAAATTTTTTAAATAATAATCAGCGGTAGATATTTACAAAAAAATGTTCAATAATAAATTTCTACATGATGACACCTTTAACAGTCGGATATCTGTTATAGGTCTTTTTGCATTTTCGAAGTTACGCAAACATTTTAAATATGTGCGTAAATGTACATCCTGTTTGATTTCCTGTGCGTGTTGTGTGGATTTCCGTGCGTAAATTACGCATGTACGCGCCTTATTTGGTCGTCTGTTGCCAATCATTAACGTTATGTTTAAATCGTAATTATGTAAACCCTGTAATACTTCAAAACGTACCCCAGACATGGAAATCGTCGTTTCCAAATGCCAAAGAGATTCTCAATACGGACACGTATTGTTGATAGGTTGCGATTAAATATCTCTTCCGCTCTAAAATAGAAACTACTTAAACTTACACACACACAAAACAATAAATAGATACAAAAAAATGAAACAACAACAAATAAAGATGATAGTGCATGGTATAAAGTTTCAATCACAATTAAAAAAATATAATTAAACCTCGATGCTGGTCGTAGAAGCGGTGTTAACAGGTAATGCCGTAACGGATATCCGTTGTCTCCCAGTAGAATGCCAGCATAATGTCCACGTTCGAATTTAGCAGACAATTCGCTATTGTCAAATATCCACGAGTCGTGTGCACTTCCGGGCCACCTAGCTATTATGTTGGTAAACCTGTCAAATAGAAAAAATGACAATAATAACATCATTAAATGCAAAATAAGTACCTTTCAATAAATCTAATAAAGAAATGGTTTTTAGTTTAAACATTGCATGCTTATTACATAATTCTTTAAAGCTTGTACTGCACAGTTCGATAAAAATATGTTTGAAGTACATTCTTAATATTTATTAAAAATTGATAAATACTCTGATCACAATAACCTTATACGATTGCATTTATAATAATAATAATAATAATACCAGAGATTAACAATTTCTAATTCAACAAATAATGTAAAAAGAAATATGATGTGTTATACATTAATTTAAAATAAATAACCTGTGTGAACTGTCGCAAACGGCCTGCACGTTAATTGAGAAATACCCCTTTCGGTTCCTAAACAGCTCCGCGTCTTCACCACCAGGACTTAAAATCGGTATGTGGGTGCATCTATGGCACCAACAACGCCAGGAATATGCCCAAGCACCATAAAATCTTGCTGAACACGGGCTGCGGCAGCTCCAGTAGGGAAGCGAATGTACCTCCCCCTTGGACGTGCTATGCATTCAGCCACTATCCGTATGATCCTACTTACGGATGTGACGTGAATGCCAACTGAGTCTCCGACTAGTCTGAGAAAACCGCCAGTTGCCAGAAACCTCAGAAACACCAATATTTGCACAATGGGCTGAATGGTTTCTATCCAGTTGCGTCTTCGAATGAGGCTTTCTTGAAGCTGTGAAGTCAACGTTTCTACTGCACGTTTAGTAAAACGGAAACGATGCACAAAATCGACGTCATCATATTCATTGAGAGGGTTCAGTCTAAGCCGAACTATT
Organism: Congeria kusceri; assembly: GCA_027627225.1. Lineage (NCBI taxonomy): Eukaryota > Metazoa > Mollusca > Bivalvia > Myida > Dreissenidae > Congeria > Congeria kusceri. Next base: position 30,773,492 of record CM051040.1, read on the forward strand.
CGGTTTCGGCGTTCTTCTTCCTCCTCAAACTAATCGTCCCCACCCAGGTGAATATAGTTAACAACACGTAACATATCCATATTGCAAATACAACGCCCTCAAGCCTAGCCGGTACCAGGATTCATCAATCTCGGATTGAACCCAAATAACTGGAAATCCTAACCGTGACAAAATCTTACAAATACCCGTTGAAACAATCCAGGCTTGACAAACCGGTTGCTGTAAAAATCCGTCTCCTAAACAAGCTAGGATTACTATCGCTAGAAATAGCCGATATCCTCGGATAATTATTTTCCGAGGATTAAGAAGTGTACAAATACCGCACATGAAGGGTATATTATCAAATAAGATTGGCTTCCAAAAGTCACCTGTACAACCTAAATGTACAATTTATTAAAAACACTGTGTTGATTTTCTCATGTTTCATGCTTTCCATGAATAACCGTACTTCTAACGGTAATATTGACTGTCATCAAATGGACGAGTCATTTTAAGGGCCGTCTATGAAACATATTGAACATTATTAGAAGTTTACAATACATAATAAATTCAATAATTTACGAACTAAAAATCACTTGGTAAGTTTTTGTCAACCATTAAATAAATTTGCATGGAAAAACCACGCCAATTTGTTTTTTAATTTACCTATTTTTTCTCCATTTGTTGTACCAATCTTTTTGTTCAATTTTGGATACAAGCATATATTTATGAGACGACCCTCAAACTTAAAACACTTCACTGACCACAATAACGGGATTTCTCCATGCAAAAATCATGCATGGGATTAACATTCGTTAGACGGGAAACTAGGACACCCAATGTCTTGAAAAGGTGAACAAAATATCATACGGAAAACAACTGCAAATACGCCCAACATAATCGTGGAAAACCTTGAAACTCACAGGTCAAACATTTAATGGATCGGTAGATTTATATCACACACGTGTCCTGCTACAGATCTTTAAAATCTCAACTCGTATATTTAGCAAGTTGACAGAACGCCTTAAAACGATGGTTCCCAACATGAAACATGACCTTTAAATAAGCTTATTTTTTCTTACGTTAATACTATATCTTCAGACGTGAGGGTAACCAACAGTTTTGTGCAGGCTTATTAATCAATACCTAATCTCAAACTGACAAACAGGCACACACATACTTTTCTAATGCATTTTTCAGTATAACTTGCTCAACTTCTATTTAACATGATCTATTTGAACTAGTTCGTTTATCGTACTAATCTTTATTAATGTGAAATATTGTTTGGTTTGGAAATGTTTGTTATCGGTGCAGAACTACTTTGTTTTACCCATATCTCAGTCCTGGCTTGTTAAAAGATAACCCGATTTCCTGAATCGACGATTATGCAATGGTTTGTGAGGCGGTTTATTTGTATCAACATTTATTGAATCAGTTTGTTTATTCAAATGTTGCAGCGATAATATTTTATATTATTATCATGAAATTATTAATTGTGAAATAAATTAATAGAAATGTACGTTGTTATGTTTGTTCACTTAAAATCCCATGCTTTCAATTCTTTCAATAATTAGTAGTAGTAGTGACCAGTAGTCAATAGTTTACAGTAAAGTAGTTCAATCAGACTAATTCGTTCTGTTACCACCAACTAATCCATGTTTCACTTCAAATCAGTTCGAGTTCACCATTTTGCACGATTTTCTTTTTATATGCAAATTTAAATTGACCATTGGCGATTTTCTGAAGTACACCGAATCACGTTTTCACGTCATTCGTTGTTCTTCTTTACATCTATACAGATGTTTATTTATAATTTTATATTATAAATAATTATATTATTTACAGGTAATTATATTTAGCTTATAATTTATATGCCGCGTTTGTATTACGGTATTACTTGTAATATCTTCTATTTGTGTGTGAATTTGTTTTTTGATATTTTTTGTATTTATTTTCTTTATATTTTTCTATTGCTATGTAGTCGGTACACACAACCAACACGAATAATGTATTTTGTATTTCGATATATTTAAGGATTGATTCGTTGTTCTTCTTTACATCTATACAGATGTTTATTTATAATTTTATATTATAAATAATTATATTATTTACAGCCTATGCACGAGTTATTGTTTTCCCCACCTTCGTCGCTTGAAAGTTAAACCATACCCAACCCCGGCAACACAAATATTTGTTTGTAAATACAGGGCGGAAATATTCACTGACTATATTTATGCATGTCACTACTACAACTCGATATTTAAAATGTGTATGTACGATCTTACAACAGATACAGTGGCATAAATACAATTAACAAAACAATGTTAATTAACATATATATTTTTATATAAAATGAAATAAAAGTTAATAACAAACATTGATTCTAAACGTTCAATAAGCTAGTTTTTAATCAACAAATAGTTTTCGTCTGTACAAGCGGTAACTCAAATACATGTATATACGCTGACTCGACGGTTGGTTTAGGTTACACGGCACTAATAAACGATGCAACAGTCGACACTAGTATTTGCTGATTTATTATGCTCCCCGAAAAATTTCGGGGGGAGCATATTGTCGCCGCTTTGTCCTTCCGTCCGTCCGTCCTTCCGTCCCACTTTCTTGTCCGAAGTATTTCTCAGCAACTACTGGCCGGAATTCAACGAAACTTTATGGGAAGCTTCATTACCAAGAGAAGGTGTGCATACTACCAGAACGTTCCGCTTCAATAATTTTTCTTAGAGTTATGGGACTTTGATGATTTCTGAAATCAGTTTACAGTGAACAATTCTTTATTTCTTCTCCGAACTATTTCTCAGCAACTACTGGCTGGAATTAAACAAAACTTCATGGAAAGCTTCATTACCAGAAGTGTGTATACTGCCATAACGTTCCGCTTCAATGATTTCTCTCAGAGTTATGGGACTTTGACAATTTCTGATATAAGTATATACTGCATAAATTCTTGTCCAGGCTTTTTCGTCAGCAACTACTGGCCAGATTTCAATAAACTTTTATTTCAAGCTTCATTTCCAAGAGGAAGTGTGCATATTAGCAGGATGTTCTGCTTCAATAATTTATCTTAAGAGTTATGGGACTTTGAACATATGAACATTTCTGAAATTTAAAATATAGTATTCAATTCTTGTCCTGGCTATTTCTCAGCAACTACTGGCCAGATTTTAATGAAATTTCATGGGAAAATTTATTGCCAAGAGGAGGTGTGCATATTAGCGGGATGTTCGACTTCAGTGATTTTTCTTGGAGTTATGGGATTTCTGAAATATAGTATATAGTACGCATTTCTTGTGATTTTTAGTCATTTTAATATCTTTGCCCTTATATTGCTCGACATATCGCATTGGGTAGCATCCATTAATTTTACTGATATCCTTGTTTCATATTGAAGTATTTCCTTCGTCATATTTATGTATTTATGTTGTTGTTTTTTCAATTTTATTTCGAGTTTTATTGTAGCCTTCATCTGCTTATTTTGAAAATAATTGACACGAAAGATCGTACATATATACTTTAATATGTTAATTAGTTTTCTACATTAATCGTTTTAATTCGATACATTTCGCTGAAAATGCAGTTCTTATTCTAACCAATAAACACGTATAACTAAGACAGTAGGACAATAATTTTGGCGGAAGATAAGGAAACGTTTGGTGTTTTTATGTGTGCAATGATTAATCAAAATACATGTATTGACTGTTGTTTAGGTTCGAATCATTTATTTTTTAATGTAAACACCATTAAAAGCCATTTGAGAAAGTTTAAATACTTATGAAAAATATAATATTGGTTGGTCAAGCTAACACAAACAAAACTATATGAGTGTTCAATCTGTGATTTCGTTCACTCTATTAATGCTTTATTATGCATTGTATTTCTTAAAACGTGTCATATGAAAGCCTGTTTATCCGACAACCTGTGTTGTTCGACATTTTCAGTCGGAACCACTGAGGGTCGTTATTTACAGGTTTCTCTGTATAAATAATGGTATTTTATCATCAAAGAAGCCTGTAGTATATTAAATATAAAGGGACAGTAAGGGTTGGACAACATTTCTCTAAAAATGGAATTTGAAAACAGGAATTGGTAGAATCTATCAAAACTGCGTATCTGATATGCAGATGTGGTTGCATATAAATATAATTATTTTGGTAATCATTATGTCTTTTCGTGTAAAAAAAATAATAGGGTATGTCTACCATGTAGCATTTAAAAAATAACAACATATATTTGCCAAATGTTTCACTTTGCACAAGCGATGTGATTTAAATCTTGAACAATATACAATAAATGTATTCAAGAACAGGAAAGTGTCCGTTTTAGAAAATTATTTCTCAAAGCCAAAAACAATGAAGCTGCACCTTTAAATAACATGTTCAACTATAAAACCATTTACGAACGTCTAAATATGAAACAAAATAATCTGCACACTAGTTAAAAAAGAAACACCAACAAGTCAGAAACAAGCAAAACAAATAACACTGAAATACTGCATTGAAACACTTATACAATTACTAACGTTGAACGTTCTGCGTACATTGTATCACAAATAAATTGTTTTGAATCTCTGAAACTTAGTTTAAGGTGGACGTCATATTTTAGTAAAATTATTCTCAAAAATGTTAAACAAATCGGTAATTAAAATCTTTATTTGCAATAAAAATGTTCCTGATTTAGCAGTATCACAAGTACACTTTATACATTAACACAGTACTATTTTCTCATATTAAAATTATGGTTTCTGGTGACAAGAGCATAATTCAGAAAATTATGATTATTAACTTATCAAACAAATACAAGATAAATAATAAATAAAACAAGTTATAAATTCATTCACGTTTATTAACTAGCATTTAACTATTATTCTAAAGAAATTTGAAGGTACATTTACAAAATACATACATATATCTTTTACCCTTTCTAAACACAACTGTATTATGTACGTAAATTATTGAAAGCAGTTTCCAAATTGTCTCACACGTAAAATAACACGTTGTTACAGTTAATATTATCACGTGTTAACGTGTTAATTAAAAAGAATCACAGTATAAACATATATACGAAAATAATCTACTCCAACATGTAATACAGTGTAGCCAATTATGCAAACACCAAATGCGAGCAAACTTGATGGGTTAATCAATGCAATATATCTTCAAAAATTGCAAGGTACATGTCGCGAACACGTATGTATATTTCATATTAAACTTTTGAAAATCGAGAACATCTGAATTTGATACCGAAGGAAGAACAGTTGTTCGAAGTAATTATTTTTCTTCAATCGGCACCAAAGATATAAATGTGCTTAGAATATATCTGAAAATAAAATAAAGTCATAAGAAAAAAAATCTCATACGACAACATTAAAGCATGTTGGCGAAATAGTGTAATGTTATCTTACATTACAAAAAGGATTTCAATGTTTGAGTTTACATTTCAAATAATGAAAACTAAGCTATTTACATATTTTGCAAGGTGCCGTAAGTAACTACACAACGGCGCTTGAACGACGTTCAAATCGTTTTAACCCTTTGTTTCGATCCTGGCTACGATTCGTGCACCACGAGTTTTCTTGTTTCAAAAGTATCCGACACTAAGCTTTAACATGAGAATAACTATAATTCTAAGGAAGTTAAGCAGTCTAACTTTATTGTTTACCAATAATGTTGAGAAGTTTTAACAGCAAAATTACACTATGAACATCGATTCAAGAAAATAAAATATGTCCATTTCAAATAGACAGTGTACGATAGGTATGTAATATAATCAAAAATACATAATATATATTCATAAAACTATTTCTGTCAGACGTATATGCATAATAAATATACCTGTTTAGACAAAACACAAGTATAGAGCTTTCTTGTGCTACGTTTATGCACACAGTCACGACATACGTGCATTGGAGATATATGTGTGGTTGGAAAACCCGGTTTAATGCATGTGTGTGCAGTCCGCTCAGGCTAATCCGAGACGACACTTTCCGCCTACAGAGGATTATTGTTTAGAATAGACTTCCTTGAAACAAAAAAATACCATACAACCGGAAAGTGTCGTCGCGGATTAGCCTGTGCGGACTGCACAGACTGATCCGGGACGACACTTTACGCGCATGCATTAAACCGGGGTTTCCAACCACCTTGATCTACCGCCTCATTTGTCTTTATCAGGAAAAGAATGCTCATTTATTCAAAATGATATAAACCCTATATGTAGTATAAGCAATGGAGAAAGTCATGTCAATGTTTGATGATTTGTATTTTTAAAACGGTATTACCATCACAAATAATACATACATTTAATGGTTTTTAGAATGACATCCAACAACCTGTTTCGGATATGTGACAAAGATTTTGGTTTAGATGGTACGTGACATATTTGGGAATATTCGACTGTAATTTGTAGGGAAGATATAGATGTCAAAACGTTTATTTTAGGCAGCACAACAAAATAATAATAATATCAACAAAATAGTTCTATCCCATGTCACAAATTACCAGTAAAGGAGATCCATATTTACATGGTAAAAATGAATATATAATACATCATATATTAAGTGGGAAAAGCACACGAAACTTTCGTGTATGTCCTACTTAACACAGCACATGAATACTTACTTGCACATCCTTTCATACATGCACATTTAAACACTTTCAAGACGTCTGATACCCTGATAACCTTTTACAATTAATACTTATTCTACCACGGCACGCGGCTAGTGGTGCATAGATAAAGAAGGAAAATAACTGTGGGTTATTCTGCAACAAATAATGGGCGGAGCCAAATATTTTGAAAATAGTTCCGGAAATTCGAAGAAATTGTTCCGTAAAATGCACGTGCTTAAAAACGCGATAGCAAATTGTAACAAACAAATCATTTTCTGCATTATGTAGCACAATAAACCACACTTGTAATAAGCATTTCATACTTTAGTTCACAAAAACGTTTACGTTTTGTTGATATGCTTATAATTTGCGCTTTTTAGCATCATATTTTTACTGTATTGTATCGATAAGTATGACGTCATTCGCTCAATGTTTATCAATAAAGCTGACGTCATTTTGAATTGTTATGATTTATTGACGTCACTGAAACGCATGTGTGAATTCTCTTCTCGGAAAATGGACGGAGTATAGATAAATATAGTTCTCATTCATAACCTTTAAAAATAACGAATTTTATGTAAGATCGTGTTAGAATCGAAATAATTAACGGGTAACAGCTAGTTGGTTATTGCGGTAATAACCAACGGTTTGTCGTTCCGATGCTTGTTATCAAACCACTCGGGCTACCGCCCTCGTAATTCCTACGCATCGGAACTCCAAACAGTTGGTTATTACCGCAATAACCAACAGTTACCCGTCACTAATTTCTTAAATAAATGCTAACCATGTTTGTTAAGACAGAACCTATCTACTGTTTATTAGAGTTTAGTCAATGGATGATTGTTTGTACATTGAACTAGAATTTTGATATACTTTATCCATTTCTTTGGAGGAAAGCCGTGTTTATATTGTGAATCAATTATTTCTAATAAATTATGGTCATCATCATCATCAGTAGAATCAGCAGTTGCAGAAAGAGTAACGTCATTATAGTTGTTATCAACATCACTTACAGACGGTTTGATCACAACATGAAACAATTTTACATCAATATATTTTGTGCAATCAAGTTCTCGTTTGACCTCCAAATAATCATTCAGCTCTTCGTCATACTGGAACATAATCTTGCACTCCACAGTATGATTGACGACAGTTATTGTTCTCACTACCTCTCGGAGCTTTGTTGGTGACAACTTGTTAAAAATTATGAACGCATACTGTAATGCGTTTGGTATATGCATCTCGACATAATCTGGTAAATACATTCTTAGTCGCTCCAAGTTATTTAGACGTGGTAGTACTAGTGTCTGACGAAGTAATGTGGCGTGTTCGACTTCCATAAGATTCAGACTCTTGACATTCGTAGCCAGAAGTATTTCGTAGAGTTTTGCTGTGTTGTTAATAATAACCAATTTAACATTGGACATGTCGCACGTAACTTTGGGTCGTAAAACGGGCATTTCAGGTATCATATTGCAGTGTTCTTGAAGTAAGTTCAAATGGTTGCCTTTTGCAGAGAATCTGGTTGACCGTAAAGAAGGGGTTTGTTGCGTGTCGTCAAGACAACATTCCTTCTGTAGTGAAGCAAAGTTTCCGTTCGTATTTCGCAATGCTGTATGCATTGTTTGTTGCAGCTTCCTAGACGCTATTACAAAACCAGAAATCAGCTCACATTTTAAAGGTTGATTAAAAATGGATAGTCTGACCACCAAGCTTTTCAACCAGTTTGAGGATTATCCGCACTTTTCTAAACGAATGGATTTTAAATTTGGAGGTAGTTTGAGCTCTTCAGAGTCAAAAAATATATTTTTATAAAAAAAGCTCTTCTAATTGCTTTAGTGTTTCTATCAGCAGTAACAAATTTACGAGATTTTGAGTACTGTTAATTTTCAGGCTCCGAATGCATATTCCGCATAAGACTTTATACAGTGCGGGACTGTCTTGAAAAACATCCAGTGTAATATCAGACTTATTACATATCTGCTGTCGATTTGAGACCGAAACCTTCGCCGGTATTTCATTTTCCTGCAATGCCTCTCGTGATATGATGTCACATCTATGAATGATAATTTTTACAGACTGGTCGGACGAAGAGAAGTAGCTCAAAAAGTTGTGCAGCAAGCCCGAACTTAATGAGATGTCAGAAAATCTCAAAACATGCAATGATTGGAATCCCAGTTGGAAACTAGCCCTTAGTGCCTATTTCTGTATTTAAGGACAATTGCATTTGGTAGTTTTCAGCGTAAGAAGTAGTTTTGATACAATGAATTTATCACCACTACAAAGTACATTCACGAGCTCTTTCAGGCAGTGTGCTGATCCAGAAACGATGTCCAAAATGTCGTTGATATTTAGCTTATTTTGGACGTAAAACAAGTGAACAGACGTTTGACTTGTTTACCAGCAAGATGTTAGTTAAGACTTTTCTGTCACGCATATCACATAAATCATAAATAAAATGTTTAAGATGCAATTTTATATCGCTTTGTCGATTGGCTACAGCTTCAGTGTAATAGTTTATTATCACATGGTTCTGGCTGAAAACAAAATTTACAGCTATATTGTTTTTGTTGTCGGATTGTAGGTAGCGCTAAAATGTGTTTGCCACCTGAATGTTCAGTCCACACAGACATGTTAAAACGTGTTTTATATCGAACTCTATAGGCCTTTCAACGTCAGGGTAACTTGAAAGGACAGAACACATTTCTTGAGGAAAGTTCGCTAATTAAGTTTATCATAAATGTTACTTTAAAGTAATTCGATTGAATGAAGTTCAATGAATCATTTTAGTGTTTGCTGTGTAATTTGGATGGATATTAACAAAATAGTTTGGAGCTCCGCATTAAAAAAAATTGCATATCACATGTTAATGGAGAACTCAATAGTGTTTATGTGTTACTTTTGCCAAGAACATGTCATGATTGCTTCTCGTTGACTGCGTTGTGACAATACAAGTATATTTATCCCATCATCGGGTGTGCATAAACGAAATAAATGTCCACCGAGTATACTTGACGTTATTTCATAATCGTTCGAAAAGCTAATACTCTTGTCATTTTGTATGACTTTCTTGAAGTCGTTTAATGATTTTTTTAGATATAGCTATGTCTTTTTCCAGTTACCTGTAGTAACTTACCAAGTACTTTCTTTGATTCGTCAATTCAGTCAAGTTTGACAAATCTAAATAAAACATGTCATATACATCTTCACAACATTCCTTTCACTCTGTCTCGATTTCTTTGTTTTTATTTGAAGAATAATCTCAACATTTAAATTATTACATATCTGTAATGCGCGTTCGTTATGTGTCTATACTCATGTAATGGCATTTTTCAAAAGAAGAGGCTAAAAGCATATCTATAGGTCCGTGTTTAGTATTATTCGTTAAAATACAGTATACTTAATAGTGATTGAGCATTATTTGTATTGGCTGGTAGACGCATTTGGGATGTATTGGAGCTGACAAATTTAGTACTTACCGCTCTACAAATTTCCTACAGCGTAAATGAAGTGGTGCTTCTAGATCAGTACATGTAACCAAACATGTAATAAGAACTTAATATATGACACTATTCGATGATTTGGAAGAGGCATCTAATGGGTCGTCACATTTGTGTTTATTTTCAACAGCACCTGTGACTTGAAAAATGGTTACAAATCACTGAATCTTCTACAGAGTATTTACCTTCGCAATAATTTGTAAGGAAGTGCATATATATAACATTATAACATTAGCTCACGTGTTATTAGTCTCAATCAACATATGCACACGTTTTGAGTAAGCGTAGCATCAAACGATGTATTGCAGTTGGTTCTGGCAAAACGAAACTGGCGATGACATGTCTTCATACTATTAAACAGTCTTTACTGTTCAATACTACTCTTAAATAAGCTAATCCTATTGCAGATAACTCACGATTGTAACTTGTGCAACGCTGAGGAGAAATTACTTCCCTGTTTACCTTACTATATTTTATGAGCGACTGTAATGCATGTTTATGCAACATGCCATTCTATAGGCAACGTGTGTATGAGACAGTTTTCGTTTTTAGTAGCATTTTTTTAATTTTCTAACATTTTCTTTATTTTCTAACACTATAAATTGACTATAAATAAAAAACAAATGCAAATTTAGATGTATTATGGTTAGGTACACATTACAAGTAAATACATCAACAGTTATGATGAACCGTTAGTCTACATGTATGAAAATAATACACAATGATATGTACTAGCAATACATGTATAGAAAGTAGTAACAGGTAATCAAGAAAACACATGTTGATATCAGTAGTATAAGTATTTATTAAAAACACACACTCAGTTTTTCCAATATAAAGGTTGTAGTACCAAATTCCCATATGTTCACCATAAAAATATTTCTGACAGTCTTTGTATGTAAAATTGTTATTATGCGGTTGAGAATATTGCAAACTTGTTGCAAACTTGCAAACTTGTTCTATAGCTGTCTATAGAAACACTGGAATTAATTTTTTGTAATTCTAAATAGACATATAACTGGTCTACATATGCAACTAAAATATCATCACTATATGATTCTTGGAATACAAATTAAAAATGAACGATTTTAATATTTAATTTCTAGGAAAACAGAGATGGAAACCAGTCGGCATGTTTTGAGATATTTATCTGAATTACACTGTTAATTAAAATGTAATTCTGTGTGAACGATCTGATATTATTGGTACACTTAAAAAAAAAAAATGTGTTCAGAATCTTATTTATGAACATGAGTTGTTTTCCCAACAGTAATATAACACATTGTTATCCCTGGTTTGTGTACATGGTGAACATACATGTAGTATGGAATATAATTGCTAACAGGTATATATTAACGAGCATCTATATATCATGAGACAATAAATAGTTGCACAGAAAACAAGTGATATACTGCAGTTATTCAGTTACATCTTTCTAACCAAGTTTTAGTTTAATTGATCGACTCAAGACAAAACAAGAAAAGTGGACATTTCACGAATACTAAATTTTTTGCACGAAATGCATTTAATTCAGCACAAATATAAAAGTTTTAGTAATTGTGACCTCGACGTAAGTAAGTTTCATTAAAATATCTTAATGTGTTCTCAAGCTATTGAGCGGAAACCCTTTTATATATTTAGTAATGGTGACTTCAACATTGACCCCACCCACCCTATACGCAATCCCAAGCGAGGTCTCAGTATAAGGTATATATGTATGAAGTTTCATTAAATTACCTTGATGTGTTCTCAAGTTATTGAGCAGAAACCGTTTGTCTATTTTTAGTTATGGTGACCTTGACCTTGACCCCACCCACCCCATACGCAGTCCTAAGCAAAGTCTCAATATTAGGTATCTTTGTATTAAGTTTCATTAAAATATTTTAATGCGTGCTCAGGTTATTGAGCGGAAACTGATTTTCTATTTCTAGTAACCTTGACCTTGATCTTGACTACACCCACCCTATATGCAATCCCAAGCGAGGTCTCGATATAAGGTACCTATGAGCGAGGTCTCGATATAAGGTATCTATGTATTAAGTTTTATTAAAATATCTCAATGCGTTCTCAAATTATTTAGCGGAAACCGTTTTTCTATTTTTTAGTAACAGTGACCTTGACCCCACTCACCCCATATGCAATCCCAAGCCAGGTCTCGCTATAAGGTATCTATGTATGAAGTTTCATTACAATAGCTCAATCCGTTTTCGAGTTAGAGAGCAGAAACAAAAAGTTGACGCCGCCACTACGCCCGCCCGCTCGCCAGCCCAACGATATACCCCAATCTAATAACCGAACATTTTCATAGAAATATTTGGTTAAAAATACATTTAAAAGCAATATAATAATATACACGTAGTTGTTGTTTTGGTAAAGGAAAATATAAGACATAAGATTTTCCACATTATAATATCGCACAGTGTAAGTATGCATTTGTTTAATTTCAAACAATTCAAACTACGTCATAACTAGCACATAATTATAGAAAATACTAATATTAATACAAAGCATCATCATAACCGTTAACAACAGACTATTAAACACACAAATGTGATCAAAGTTTGATTGTATAAAACCTATTTCTTAGACCAACAAAAATATTTTTTCATGAAATAAATAAAGAGTTGCATATACATAGGTTCAAACTCTTTTCTTTCGAAACCTCAATATGAAGTTGTACTAATTTCAATACAGTTAGCAATTTTGCAATAGACATGTGTACCAATATTACATTACCTCTACACTGAATAATTGTTAACAGCCATCTTGCCATCTGAACATGTACACAGCACTGTATAAAAAACAATCAAAGATGGTTTGTTTTGCTCATGAATAGATTCAAACTTTGTAGTTCTGAACCAATATAGTTGCCACATTTTTGTTTGTCTTTGTGTTTTTGTTTTATGTATAAAAGTACATGATCGGACCAATGAATCAGTTCGTTTCGGTCGAATATTTCCGGTTGTATGCATATGCATAAGGTTAAACTCTATTTAATATTAAAACAATTACATAGTGTATTGCGTTTTGTATTTAAATAACTTGAAACCTCATTTTTATATATTCTTTCCAAATTGTAGACCTCGAACATTTCACTCTACGTAGAAAAATCTTATCATCATCGTTGTCATCCGAATCAGCTGTGGCCGTAACCGCAAAAGCATCATCATCCTCATTTAGAGATCGTTTATCAACGACATCGTATCGTTTAACAATAACAGATCTCGAATTATTTAGTTCTTGTCGATTGCTAGAATATTCATGTGTTTCTCCTTCATACCGGACCATCAACTTACATTCCATAGCGTGCCTGCCAGTGGACAGGTTTGTTATAAGTGTTTCACGCAATGATGATGAACATGATTCAAAAATAAAGTAACATACTGTATAATCTCTGGTAGTTTTATTTCGACAGCATCTGATAAAGGAATCATGAGTTCTTCTAAATATGCCAGGCGTGGCAATGTCTCCGAAAGCATTTGTGTGTGCTTGATTTCCGTCAGAAATAGTCTCGTAATATTCGAAGCAAGCAAAGCTTCATACAGACCAAGACTGTATTGTATAACCATCAATTTAACCCTGGATAGTTTATGTGTAAATCCATCTGATGGTAATTCGGGAGTTTTCGGGTCTGTTTGTTGAAGCTCTTCACGTGATGTCACGTAACATCCTTCTAAAATACAACCCACGAAATGATCGTATCTGCTGAGTTTGACTAGAAAACTAAGAAGGCTGTGCACAGAAATCTGACTCCACCTTATGCACATAGAATATAAAGATGGAGGTTGATGATATTCCAAAATTATGTCCAAAGATATATATGGTATAGTAAGTGTTTCTAGGTTGGTTAAAGTTGCAACCATCTCTAACGCTAGTGAAGCATTTTCAACAGTTGCCCTGAGTTGGAGATTTCGAATATTTGTGCCACGTAATGGTTCATACAGTCCAGCACCGTCTTTCCAAACAACAAAAATGTAACATTGGACATGTCGCATGATGTATTCAAATTCAGTAACTTCGTTCCTGATATCAGAGAATTGGTTTGTTGCAACTTCACGTCTGATTTTACGTGGATATAGTCTAGCACACTGTGCACAGTATCTTGGAATATGGTGAGTCTTTTTACCAGGTCGTACAGCCAGAATACATTATCTTTAAAATACTTGAAGCAAACATATTGTGAAGATGACGGTAGTTCTGCACAGGCAAAATGGATACATTTTAAAGTTTTTATTTCCAAATTAGTAAAATTTGGATCTGTTTTTAATGTAAGCATGGCATTTTCAATACCTATAACATCAAATCAACAAATACTGGTACTGGACCTTCCCAACGTGTCTCTACAAACAAGAAAGTCAATAGTGTACATGCCGCACGATTGGTTCAGATTCAGGGAAGCCGATACTGATATCTGCAAAATGGTTCGTTGCCGATTCTTATGTGATTTCCCTGTGAAGTGCTTAAGCTTACAATCCACAGGATGGCCAAATGAGGATAGCTTGGGTAGCATTCTGTGCAGCCAGCTGCAACTTGAATCACACAGCAGAAAAACCGACCATAGAGATTTAGGAAGTTGAACTTCTACTCGGTCTACATAACAAACAGTGTCTAGAGTAAATGTTTCTAAGTTATTAACAGTTGGTATTGTCTGAAAGGCAAGTGAAACATTTTGATATCTTACAATCTTTAGGTTTTCAATACTTATACCACGTAACGCCTCGTACAGACCTACACTGTCATCCAAAACACTCAAAGTAACATTCTTCACCTTGCACGATTGGTGCGAAGGACTCGAGTTTGATGCCGATATTTGTTCATTAGTATGTTGCAAGCCATCATTTGATAAGACGTTAAAAAACTTAAGCTTGCATTCAACAGGATGCCCCAAGTCCAAGAGTCTGACGAGTAAGCTGCGCAACCAGACTTAAGAACATGAACCATGCATTAAGAGAACATACCGTAAACATGGCGGCGGTTGGATTTCTACAGGAATACCATAATATACGTAATCCATTGTTAGTTTTTCTAAGTTGGTAAGTGTTGATATTGTCTGTTCTGCAAATGAAATATTAACAATGCTCAGTAGGTGTAGACCTCCAATACTCTTTCCACGTATGGCTTCACACAGTCCCACGCTAGCGTTGTTAACACATAGTGTAACATTAGACATATCGCATAGTTGGATCAACTTCTGTGAGTCCGAAACCGATATCTTTGAACCGGTTTGTTGAGGCGCTCCAACAGATTGAATGTCACATGAACTTAACACACATAATACATTACGACCAAGTAGGCTCAGATTGATCAGAAAGCTATTAAATAAGCCTAAGGAAAATTTCGTCGATTTCAAATAAATAGTGTAACAAGAATTACTAAGTAAAGCATGAAAATTATTACTCGAGATACTTAATCCACTCAATTTCGTGAGTCTAGAAAGTGTTGTAATTATTTTTAATGAATGACTGCCATACGGAAAGCAGAGTTCGGGAATAATTGTAACTATGTCAAACAACTCACCTATCTCAATCAAATGATGGTGTAAAAAAAGATAGCAGACGTTTGTCTTATTAAGCAACAAAATATCCCTTAAATGTCTGTGTCTGAAATAGTGAAATAATTACCAAATTGAAAACAATCTAATTTCAATTGTATGTCATTTCGTCGGTTGGCTTTAGCCTCTTTATAACCCCGGATTACCAAACTCTGCTCGTACGAAAATGCTAATTGTCCTAATTCGGCATTTTCATCTAGGAAGCATGATAGTGTATGTGCTGCATGTATGTTCAGACCACACAGGTACAAGAATATCTGTTCAAAATTCGGCACAAGACAGTTATTATTATTATTAAGTTCGTTGGGGGAATGTACCAATGTGGTACGCAGCAAGAAATTCTTTAAAAATGATAATGTTGTCTGCCGATATCTTCTTGAGGCACACTTCCTTTCAAGAAGGACACCTGCATTTAGTGCAAATGATGTTTGCTCGTCAGACACATAGACCATCAATTCACGTTCGCTAAACACTACACTATTTTCATTTGAAAGGAGGAGATAAAACGCTGCTTTAGCTAACGCCTCTAATGTCTCAACGTTTGGTTTTATATACATTGTGTTAATCAAACAATAAAAAGGTGGCGATGTAAAATATCCCTTAATATCGCTTGCCTTCTTAAACAAATTATCTAGAAGAATACTGTTTATTTCGCAAAATGAGCCTGTGAGGTATAGGTTGTCACACCACAAAGCCACAATCAACGTAACTGACATGGGCGAAAACAAGAAATGCGATAAATTATTATAATACACATAGTTCATAACGTCCATACATGCATTTTGTGGCATTTCGATCTGAAGATTTCTAAGCATCGATTCCACAAGTTTTTCGGGATTTGCAATGCCTTCAATTTCTACGAGACTGTCGATCTGAGAATCCTTGATACGCTCGTCTACCATTTTCCAAGGTCTTGTTGTAACCAATACAGTACACTTAGAGTGACTGCTTGTAAGTAAAGGCACAGCAACCTTGTTTTGTGGATCAGCCCACTAATTTTTAACCCATCTATTTCCAATAGGCATTTCACTTTTACCAATATTTGGTGAAGGACACCGTAGAACTCCTCATGTTTAACGACAGGATATATTCTATCAATAATTTGTTCTTTGATCATCTCTACTATCTCGCGCTGCTCCCTTGAATCCCTCAACATAATAAGGAAGTGGAACCTAAAATATTGAAGAGTTTCTATATCGTCAAAGTTTTCATGGTCATGATCAAACTGTGGGATTTTATTATCAGGACTAGAGACACCAACTT
Source organism: Congeria kusceri (assembly GCA_027627225.1). NCBI lineage: Eukaryota > Metazoa > Mollusca > Bivalvia > Myida > Dreissenidae > Congeria > Congeria kusceri. The sequence continues at coordinate 30,790,405 of CM051040.1, forward strand.
CATTCAGGCGATTAGAAGAGTCAATGAGATCGTCATCATCTGCGTCCTGTGTGTCTTCTCTACATTCTGGTAGGTCACGTGGCTGAGTTGACTTGATGATGTCATGAGAAAACTGTGTCCTGCACCAGTCAAGAACTAATTTAGCTAAGAATGTTGTTTTTCTTTTCCAAGTTCGCCCTGAATGAATATACGACGATTTAAATTTCGGTCTGTAAATATATGACTTGATATTTCTGGACTTTTCTCGTTTTTGTCTGTTCTCCATGTTTATCATTGACAATACACATCGTTGGAGGGATATACACGTCGAAAATGTTTTTGTTTTTGCTTTTCAACAAAGGTGATATAGGAACATTACTTAGGATGTCGTTGTAGTTTTGCACTAGTTGCTGAAGAAGCTCTGGAAATAAACACAGACTTATGATTGAATATATATTGAAAAATTGAAATGCAATAACTTTAAGTTTACTCTGTGTTTCGCTTGAACATAACAGGAATTTACTTACAACAACGTTATAGAAAACGCAATAATTGTTAGAATAAATCAAACAATATTTGAAGAAATATTTGTTTTTAACAGCGACAAAACGTTTGCAGTAAAATTTTGGAAAGCTGTAAAACAGTTAGATCTATTTAATTGTAATGGTGTTTAATAAGAAAGTGATATTTATTGGTAACTAACGAGACAACAACTTCATAATCCCAGCAAAGCATGACCCATTGTTATTGGTATTATTGTGGGAAAGGTATTATGGTGACGTTATTTGTTATTGTTAAAAAAGCACCAAACATTCCCGTGCTATGTGGACATTATTAAAATGTTGATTTTTTATATTACCTAAATAAAGTATACCAACCTGTTCATTTGTGTTTGTCTAATAAGTTATATATTCATGAAAAATATAATAAAGGAATGCCTAAACTTTACAAACAGACAGAATGAATCGGAACTACTATATGCGCTATTAACATACAGTTTTAATATCTTATATCGAACAAATGATTTAATCGCTGGAAAAAAGAAAGCGCAAGAAATCACTGACCTTCGGACTTTTGAAAGTAATCGTTCTCCGAATTTACCCGTTCTTTCAGTGAACTCTCAAGGCCTTCAATCTTTGCCTCCACACAAGAAATACTATGCCTTAAAAAGTCGATGTCTGCATGAACAGCAGATGTAACTTCATGAATACTCTCTTTCGCAAGAGTATATATGTGTTCAGTTAACTGCATTTGTGAATCATTAATGCCAATCCTCACAGAATCGACCCCTGTATTTATTGTAGATTCGACGTCACAAACACCTGCGTGTATAATCATATCTATGTGCTCTGTATGCTTTACATGCGAACACTCGAACTTATTCCCTATAAATTATATTCCATCATTTACTTTTAAGTTCATTTCGCGTGTGCTATCTTTTATTGATGTATCTATTTGCTTGGTCATATCCATTTGGGAAGATTTTATTTGACGTCGAACAGTTTTTACCCCAGCTTTGAGTGCTGTCATTACTTCTTCGGTTTTATCTTTTGCAACTTTATCTAGTTTATTAGCCAACTCATTCGAAGATGAATTTATGTCTCTTTGAACAGTTTGTAGTTCATCATTAACTGTAGATTTTAATTCGCGAGCACAATTTTGTATCGATGTATCTATTTGCTTGCTTACATTATTTGAAGTAGAATTGATTTGTCGTTTGATAGCTTCTGTTCCGGCATTAACTGTAGATATGACTTCAAGTGTGCTATCTATTACAGCTGAGTCGATGTACTCAGTAACATCTAATTGAGATGCCACGCCTAACATTTTCATTTACATTCTCGGTCTGTATCATTTGAGCCATTTGTATGACATTCCTCGAGTTTTACGTAATTCTGTGATTATCGTTGTACGTAATTCTGTGATTATCGAATATGTTCCGAAACATTCGGAAAAACAAGTATATCAATATAACCACAATAACTGATACACATACTGGCATATATAAGCTGACCATTTCAGTAGCCACATAATAACAAATATCCTTTTCAGACTCTTTGAATCTTTCTCCAAGCTCTGCATCAGCCATTTTGAGTTCGCATACATATACACTCCGCAAAACTACAAACCAGTTCGCTCTCTTGGCTACCTGGAAAAGTATAAGTTATGAAAGCAATAATATAGTTAGGTTGTGTTCAAATCGACACTAACATAAATAATAGCAAACACCCTTATATATGGAGACCGCACATAACACAACTCGTACGGTTGATCAAATAGATCCCTAACATTAACTTATTATTACAAATAAAGTTAATATCACTGCGGGTCATTTTAATATGTTTTAATATGTGGCATAGAAAATGGCGTATTGTAGTTATCAGTAGGTTATTAATCAATATGCAGTCTATCATATGCGGAGTACTGATATATCATTTTCCAAATTTCCATATCATAACCAACCATTTGAATTTTGAATTTGTCGATCTGTGTACGTTTGCGCATTATTCGGCGTAAATAAAATTTCTGAATTGACGACTACCCACGTTACACTTTCAAACCTGCGTGCGGCAAAATATAGCAAAATACATAAACCAACTGCATTGCATTAATACCTTTAAACCAGGTCACGTTCGCTTCATGAATAAGTTTGAATTAAAAAATATACTAAGTTTTATTGTGAAGTATTTTATATACTCTTCTCGGAACTATATGTCACCCCTTTATTGACGCGTATGTGCAAAAAAAGGCGAACGTTCGCCAGTAAACCGTCTTAGTATAGAGGTCTTCGTCTGTGACGTGCCCGCTATTTATAGAATGATTCATACCGAGTACAATTAGTACAATGAGACATTTTCCGTGCGACATATTAACAAATCCACGTAAGTCCCCGCAGTGCATAGTCCTAGACTTGAATTAAAACACGATACATCACGCAACATTTGAATCTGAGTAATACCTATGTATTCAACGTGTGTACGCGTTTTAATTATCTTTACGTGTGAATAATTAGATCGTATATGGATATAAGTTGTTTGTCATCACGTCGTTTCTACAACAAACTGAACTGATAACTGAGTTTAAATATATGCATACCTTGCGCAAACGAAATACGAAAAATCATTGTGAAAATCAACATAACACGTGTTAATCATCTGCAAACCTTTAATTTAAAAGAACGGTTATAAAAGTGTAGCATTCTACAGTAATTTGCTTCCTACCATTCAAATACAGTATTTGCACACTTCCTTAATATAACTGTTGTTACACATTTAAACCCGATAGGTTGCATAAAGCATGTAAACCTGAGCATTGAAATTCTAGCTTCAGGATTAACATGCTATGGTATATCAATAGAAATGCAATATTGATGTTTTATAGAGAATAACAGGTTACTGCCTGGTCTTGTGTAATATATCAGGTGAGGCTTAGAATAACATAACGGCGAGGCTTATTATTGTCCTTTTAAGTTAGATATGCAACCTATATGGTATCAGATTTCCATCGTATTGTGTTTGCTCGGTGTGTCTGAAAAACATAAACAGGTTCATTCGTGTGTAAATTATTAATTGATTTTATAAATCAACTTGAATTTTACTAAGCAGTTATATCAAGTTGGAGCGGGTGTGAATGTAATTACGATATCTCAGTGAATGTCTTATGCGTATTGTTGAGATTAAACCCTGAATTTATCATATTTATTACAAAACCATGTGTAGTTGCCAGCATTGGTATTTTTGAATACCCAACGTCTCAACTGAAGTTAAATACACCGTCTTTGATTCCGATAGAATATTCAGGGCCTATATTCACCAACCATTTCTTACACTTCAGACTTGATAATAAAGAATATTCGTGAAACTCTACTGTCCTCTAGAGGCTGTTAATTTGACTTTAATTTAGAATTCAATTTGATTTAACTTGGTATTCATCATCACTAATGACAACATTATTTATTTAGAACGATTTACTAATTTAATTATGACACAAGCAACATGTGTATCCAGTGTATTTGCAAACGCACAAGTGTTCTTTTTGAGTCTAAGTCTATTCTTTATTCTTAAGTCCAAGAATTGGTATTGAATACGGACCAAGATTCAGTAAGGCTAATTGAATTGTTGGCAAATTGGTGGGTCAATCGAGTAACGTTGTTTTTGTTAACATTTTAAATTGGGTCAATCATTCTATGGCACCCGCAGTTCAATACGTATAATCGCTTCCATTTACTTAAAATAGACATTGATATAGCCTGTATCTGTAAAGCTGTTAAAAACATAATATGTGATACACACACTGTTTAATTACATAAATACCAAACATAAGACATAATACAATTCCGTCTGCATAACATTATTTTGCTCTAAATATTTGGACATACGCCAATTTTTTTAACAACTTAGTTTGATCAATGTATTGTAAAAACATATGCTGTATGGAGTAAGTTATTAAATAAAGCAGAAGTACAAAAATAATAATTGACCGCTGTCATGGGATTGAACTGAATAGCGCACGTACATATTATTTTAAATTATTATATTAGTAATTTTCACACATGTGGAATGTTGGCTTGTTTATTGAAAGTAATTGATTGGTTAAAGGTTATAGTATTAAAGTTGGTTGAAAAGGAAAACAAATCTCGGCTTGAGATATGTTTTTAAATGATTTTAGGTTTGCTTATTAAAAATAATAAAAATAATGACAAATATTGACAGAAATACACGCTTGTCTATGGAAACAAATAAAAGGGAGACACTTTGCAGTGGCTGAATTTAATCCATGGCCGAACATAGTTTGTATGTCTCTCAAACCCGCCATATTAGCAGTACATATATAACCCGCCGGGCCATATAGACACATTCTTAGGCTGCTTTCACATGCACCCGCTTGCGTCTGGGTCGTGCGTCTTCGTTTGCTAAAAAACGGACAGAATAAACGGATCTAGCGTTATTCAACTGGTCTGTTCGCATGGACCCGCATGCGCGCTCCGTCGAAATCTTGTCCGCGTAAAATTGGAACATGTAGCGATTTTGCGCGGACAAGCGGAAACCATATCCAGCGAAGATAGCATCATAAGTGCTCACTTAAATAAGTTCACAGTATGCTAAAAGTTATGGAATTGATAAGACAACGTCCAGTTTTATATGACCAAACAAAAATATTACAATGACAGTGAGGTGGTGAACAATGCGCGCTAGAGCATTCTTGATATCGACTATTTGACAGGTATTATTTGGTTTGTCATAATGCCATGTTTACACAATGTGTATATATCCGATTTATATAATCAAATCAGACAGGAAGAAAGTTACTGGAAATACCGAAATCTCTACCGGGTAACTCTTCTTCCGCTATGTTAAAATGCGGATTCGTTTAATTTTAAGCCGCTGTCCATGGGATCAAATTCAATACATCGTAATTTAGTAATAATTCTTATGAAGTTTGTGGTGTTTATTCGTCCGAAATCTGTTTCTTATTTACGAAAGGCATTGTTCAAAAGCGCTTGGTACGAACGGAATATACATGCTGGTTTACTCCAGAGTTATCACCAGTTATGGCATACAGAAAATAGACGATAGCAAGTTACAACAATGTTAATAATTCACAAATTTCAATGCGTAGTTTTTGTATTTTGTTCGGTAACATGCCCATTAGAAACACATTCTGCAAAGTTTTAGTTTTATTAACATATTTCTGGAATGCTCCTTTAAAACCCGGGCGTGATCTCTAAAAAATAGTTAATTAAATTTGTCTTGGCATTAAATCAAATTCGTGGCGGGCCATAAAAATAAGTTGCGGCGCTGCCTGAGAAACAAATAATCATTAATTTTGTTTAGCCTTAGACGTACGGATAAAGAACAGATTCGAGACAAATACGTGTGTGTTTGTAAATATACTGAGTGCTAGTACCGCTTTTATCATTAACAAATCGTTCTAAATCAAGAAGGAGAATTAGTCAATGGCAGGTAAGAGTAAAAATAACAGAATGTCCTTTACTCTTATGTCTTACTCTATTCTCTACGCTTATCAACCCTAAGGCTGGGTTGGACGAGCCCTGGTATGCCAAGTCATGCACTTTCGTGGAACACATGTATGAGTCGTACAAGCACAGTATATAATTAAAGCCAATGTTCAATGTAGCACGAAAAAAAAATTACAAATTATTGTATCACGTTCGTAACAGTTTACACCCGTTATTTTTATAAAAAGGACTCAAAACGCGCGGCATGATTACTAATCATTCAGTTTAATTAGTCCCAAGACAGAGTACAAAGTCATGACTTTTAGGTCGGAAAAATGAAGTCAAAATGGTCTTCCAGTTCAGACGGCCTTCTCAGGGCATCCGGACAATGGGAGTTCCACAAAGTTTCAACATTAAATCCACAAAATCAGGGCAAAAGCTTTAATTACTTATGTGGACGCCAACTATCCAAAAACAGTACACTTATTGGCGACCTAGTGGAATACTTGGAATACTGTAATATTGGAGCTTACAACTCGTTCTAAAATGGCGCCGAGGCTTGGCAATTGCATACGGTTGACGAGCAATCGGGTATCTAGTTATATTTGCAGTTATGTACGCATGAAATCCGTGTATATAACTCTAGTTCTTCCCGCTGTACTATGCGACAGGGATCCGTTTCTTTACCCATAATAAGCGACCCTTTCAAGATGGCCTGCTCACGGTCCAAAGGGTAGAACAATTCTATGCGATGGCTTAACTCGATTTCTAAAGCCTCACGCACATACCGGGACTGTGCGAATTCACCTACAAGACACAACTTGGTAATGACTTCTGCTTCAAATTTCTGTAGGGTTTCATTTATCAGCTCCTTAATAACAGGAACGAACATAAATATTATTTCCATCATGTTCAGATTAAAGATAATGCCTTCCGTTTCACTTTCATAGGAAAATTCTACAAGTACTTCGTCTTCTGTGTACTTTTCAAGAATCAGGGTCTCTATAGAATGCCCCGTTTTTTCTGTGACATATGTCTGAAGCGTTGTGTCCAAAGGAATAAAAATGTTTGTATCTTTGGAAATCTCGCGAGAAAATTTTCGAGATTTCTCGATAAAGCTTTCGATGAAGGCTCTGTGTTCATCTGGGAAGTCTCGTTCAAATTGCTCCCAAATCTCAGCTCCAACCAGACTCCTCATCAATGCAGTTAATGTCTCAGAAATTGTAACCTCTCCTAGGTTTGCAACGGAGTCTCTGTATATTTCAACAAAAGAGTTGTCCGTTGTATATTCTAGAACATTTATGCTTGTTTTTGATTCCCCTATTTGTACAAGCATTATCTTAGATCCTGGAATTGTTGGTCTGTGGTCGCCATAACGACACATGGCAACGGCAGCTTCCGTGTTCATGACAACCCGTAGGCTCATCAGAATGATTTCAGCGTCTATAGCCGCCGTAGTAACAACCTTGCGCACAAGAAGTGACCAGTCTGCAGGTATGTAGACAACCCAGCGGCCCACGCATAGGTTATGTCTTATATGCACATATTCCTTGATTAATTTACGGAAATACACGAACACAGCCCGAAGCACATCCTGGAGGTTGTGCTGTCTTCCCTCTGTGTCTTCAATGGTTATTACTTCAGCATCATGCTCTTTCATAGCGTTCATGTATTTAAAATAGCAATAGGAACTTTTCTCTTCATCTGATAAAGATCTGTAGAAGGTTTGAGCGTCCCTCCCAAGGGAGTGTACCTTCTTGTCTGACGTCAGCAGCACTACAGAAGGCCCGAGGTCGTTGGGCACGTGACTACCACGAAATGACGTAGCTATTTCCATAATGCTTGTTTTGTAAACATAACCGTATCTAAAGCGACTGTCGCCAAGTCCTATAGCTGCCACAACAAAATTAGTTCTTCCTAACAATTCCATGTTGTGTTCAAATTTAAATACATGTAATACGTACGCTGAATCACCACCCTAAATAATGTCCATTTCAGTTTTGCGTATCGATCAGATTACCGTGCTTAATTAGTTTAATATTATAAATAGGTTGATATTAATGAACAATCCAGGACTTTAATTCTTTTGTAGTCCATTTATTAACGTTTATTTTGCGTAAGATTTCATATCGACATCTGTTATGTTTATACTTCCTTAGCAGTACACGTCAGTTGGAATTCCTTGCTCTATATTTAGTTATAATTGGGATTTTTTATATCACATTTTTGAGTAGTGCGCAATATGACATATCATACCAAATCACAATGTAGAACAATCTATTATTTAAATATCGTATCGACTTGATTAAGGCGAAAATAAAAAAATTGGTTTCCGCTTACGTCTCCAAAAAACATGGGGGGGGGGGGGTCGGGTAAGCGTAAACCAACATCATTTTTTATGCCTAAGTAGATTTACAGAACATCAAAAAGAAAACGTCTATTTATGCTGTAATTAACGGATTCTGAAACAAAATAGTGCATATCATGTTGTCATTAAATATACTTTACTGGTTTCAAAGTTGTTGTTTTTTTTCTAATTTCTTTACATTAATGATAACATGTATCACCGCTAGTTTAGCGGACTTACATTGTTGATAACGGAATTGCATTCTTGAAGTAAAACGAGGTAAACCCTCAAACGCCTTAATAGTTTACCAGTGTACTCAAGTGCTTAACAAACACTGTAAATCACTATACAGGCCCGTTAATCAAAACCTTTCAGTGATATTTTGAAATCTGATCTCACATACTCCTCGGCGTGATCCTTCCTGGCGGTCTGCTGTTACCACTGCCACCACGAGTGAAATCCTTCCAGATTTGGAATAATTTATTTTTAGAATAGTTTTAATAGGTTTCTTTATTACTATTTTATACAAATCCCTCTGAAAAATTACACTATTGATTTAAACATATACGGGTATATTGAGAATTAAAATAAAAACCAAAAAGAGATAACTAAAAAAGTGAACATAACAACGCAAGGATTTTACTGTGTCAACTTTGTTTTCTTCGGCTTGTCCGCCATTTTAATTTACACCACGTGATTTGACTATGGTCACGTGGAAGTTGGTGACGGCAGGGATTTTATGTGAGCGATTCTCGGAACCAGCGAAATCTTTATGTGGGTGATAGTTTCTAACTGCTTGTAAAAATCAAGCTCCACACAGTTACCTCCCTGTCCGACATTGATCTCTTCCAAAACAATGTCCGCGTCTATTAAGGTGTTATCGTAGCTGTCTAAGATCACTTTTGACCTAGATTTCTTGCGATAATTATGCAGCGGGAAAATTGAATGCCAATCGTATTTGGCAAATTTTCTAATTTTAGGAAATGCAAACTTACAAAAATGGTTTTATGTTTACCAACAACTGTTGCATACTTTTGGGGATTAAAATGTACATGATTGTTTACATAAGCGGATAAAATAAAGTTATAATCATTTCTTCTACATTCACTAAAACTGAACATAATTATTAACATTTCTCATTGTATGTCAAGAACATAATATAATATTCGTTCTCAGAATTAATCCACTGTTTTGTTTAGCCTAGCGGCACGCTCTATAATAAAACAATTGATTCTAGTTCAACACAGCCACGATCATTCTAAAATTAGCGCGCGTTTAGCTGCCGGTGTATTGCTGTTATAATATACATGCATCAATTGGCGTCCAGAGAATCATAAGAGCGAAATATTTCAATAAATGGGGAATTTATGTTTATGCGGTTGCGTTCTATTAAGAATTAAATAGAATTGCACATTTCTATCAACTTCTGCAGTAGATGTTAATCAACCTATAAAAAGATATATTTCAATAAATTAAATGTGGTTAAATAAGTAACGGAATACGTCGAAATGTTATTCATGTTACGTTTACTTCATTTTCGTAGCATTAATACATTATTTGCAATACCAATTATACATAGAAACCCTTGATATATCATATTCCTACCGAATACAATTTTAAATTGCCATAGTCTAATGAAATTTTATGTTTGTGTTATCAAAAATGGAAGTCATCATTATTTCAAATGCGCTGAATGTTCTTTGAAGATTGCTTTTCCTGAGGATATACAGTATAGATGATTAACTGACTTCGAAATGTGTATGTATTATGCATAGATAACTTCCAAGATGAAGGTAGGGTTTATTACTTAAGAATAACTTTACGTGTCTGATACAGAATAATTTTCATTCATATCGCTATTATTTTCGTACATTGTTAATTTATTAAATTTTGCTGACAAATTTATATAATAATGATGTTAACGTAAACATTTAGGTTATTCATGTATCACTGGTGAAAACATGGGGCGGCAGGATCGGTTTAATCACGGTACAAATATTAATAATTATTGAATTAATCACACATTAATTTTGGAATATGATCAGTTTTCTTATGGTGCTCAAAAATCTGGGGTCCGAGAAGTCGCCTTGTCTAGGAAGGGACCGAAAGCTCTGGGGTCCGAGAAGCAACGTAACCGATCATCTTGGGCCTCTTGTATTATGTTTATGGTAAAATTATATCTCATTGTTAATGTCTACGCCGATTGTCTTTTTTAAAGGACATTTCTTGTTATATTTGAAAAAAAAGCAGGATTTTATAAAGTATGCATTTTTTTCAATTTCAACTTCGATATTCATACAAAATCCGCATCGTGATGAGGTGCGGAATTAAAAGTATTAAAAGGAATAGGTGCTCTTAATAAGCTGGAATTTGGTGTTTTTTTAAAGTTTGAATATGTATAGAAACTGTTTACTTGCCCCCACTCCCCCCCCTCAACTAAGATTGTGTTCTACCGCGAAATTGAAGTTATAAAGGTTCTGAAGCATACACCTTTCTCAGGTAGTCAGTTCCATAAGGTAATTGTTCGAGGAAAATGAGGATTGTTGGTTTATTACCTGCAGTGATAGGGAACACATTTTATCCAGTCAACGCACATGTACTTTGGGTTTCTTCTAGGGAGGTAACATTCTGGAAGCTATAAGAAGATATAAGATGATGCTGTTAAATACTAAACCTGCAGTGATAGGGAAAGACGCTAATCAAGTCAACGTATATGTACATCGGACATCTGTTATACAGTTAACATTCAGGAAGCTATACGATGATTAATTGCCTTGAACATAAACGCGTCTGTGGTATTACGCCGGTCTTCAAGAAATGACCATTGCAAATGTTGTAGAAGTGGTGTTACTCTTGTTGGATTGTTATTGAATAATCTGACTGAAGTGTGGTTTGGTCTTCTTGTTATTTAATAATTCTATTAATGGCACAGTCATCTGCATGAAGTCACATGTTATAAGATCGTATTCGCTTAGCAGTATATTTTATGTTAACCAGAAATAGTATTGGCTCCAATACCGATCCGTGGGCGACGCCGGTGAAGGTGGGGGGGGGGGGGGGGGTGGGCGTACGTCTGACTTTTCTGAACTGTCGTCACCTACAACAACATTCTGGGCCCGTATTCTATTTTAAAATATACTGGTATCAATGTCGTGTGTGTAATTAACAAATCGTTCTGAATCAAACATACTATAATAAGAATTAGAGAATACCAAGTAAGTTTTTTGATTCCTTGTTTCTCGGATCCGCATATCCGATTTTTGTCCAAAAAGCAAAAAAAAACATTGTAGAATGTAACCGGTATCGTAGAAATGACCTTGTGAAATGGTTTCAACCGGTTACACAGAATGCGAAAAACGCTGAAGAAATGATTAATTTCTATGTAATATGCATTGTAATTGTATATTGCTGTATGATGAAAATACTCAGTAAAACAAATTAAGATCTTAGAATCATTGTATTAAATACACATTTATAATTTTATATCAATATTATAATAAACAAATTTCATTGTTGTATATTTATTTATTAATAAGATATATTCAGTTAGTTTTCACTTCATTAATCATGCTGTTAAACATATAATATGGCCCCTGTCCAGCGATATCTGACGTAAGCCTATTGTGTTTTAAGTGTAAGCATATTTTAACAGTATTTTTTATATGATGAACACTGCCTTTTAATGTTACTATTATTGGTAATAATGTCATGGTTATCGTGCAGTGATTAAGTTAAATGTTGTGTTATATGATTTTTGTAAGCAATAATTCATAGAGATTTTAATATCACTGCCCATTTCCATTTGTGAAATTCTAGTCATTAATTTACTTAAGTCTGTGTTTTTTTTTTTTTTTTTTTCACTCCTCCGACCGGACACTTTTCCAAAAATGTCCAAAAACCAATAAATAAAAAAACTCTGTTTATATTGCATCTTTTATGAGACTACTATACGTTATGTAAACGTTCGTGTGTCGCGTAGGCTATTATGTGTTCGTATAGTAATTGGTGAGTTTTCAAACGTACGGGTTTACCTATTATTTTTCGTAAATATTTCAATCCTTAAATGTTATTTGATATACGTAGTAAAGGCAATCAAAACAATGATAAACGTATGCAGATGACCGAGGGGCATTCCTCGACAATGGTGTGCTGAACGGCGAATAGTATAAAGTTGCTTCACAGACGTTTTGGGAACAGTCAAAAAGGTTGCACAGTGGTGTCAGGGACAATTCTGGATCTGCTGCATAAAGTCGATTGCAACAGTCATAAACATTTCCCCTTACTCCGAGGGCAAACGTTTTAATAATAATAATAATAATCATCATAATTATGATGATGATGATGATGATGATGATGACAATAATAATAATAATAATAATAATAATTTAACAATTGTAATATACTACTACTACTACTACTACTACTACTACTACTGCTACTGCTGCTACTACTACTGCTACTAATAATAATAATAATTTTATTTTCTTACGCATTCAGCCCGCGCGATAAATCATAATGTTGTTCATACATGTAGAAGTTTTTGCAGATCCAACATATGCTTTTGTTTGTGACAGAAAAATTCGAACCTCGTTTCAAAAAGATTCAATAGAATATACTTTAAATATATGTATCTTCTTTCAACAACAACAAGATTGTTCTGCAATATAATATTAAGGGACTGTTAATAAAGCGAAGTGGCACAACTCGTGTAGTATAATACTGTAATGAAAAAATCATATTGGATGTTACCTCCCTTTAATAATAAATGATACAATATTTAATCTTAGAGGATTTTAGTCGGGCGTTGAGACTGTGGAATCGATAGCAATGTCTGTATACTCAGCTCTATCAGGATCAAAGATGTAAGCATAATAATCATTTGAATAATTTTCCGGATGTCTCGATACAAATATGTGCAATTATTTTTATCAGACATTATCAGTCATTGAGTCCCGTATATTTTTGCATTCATCATCACTTGTTTAAAGGCACACACAAGGTGTGTAATAATCGGTATAGACAAGTTTTATCTTGAACTAACAAATATATAAACTTAGAGGCACTTAATAGCAAACAGGCCGGACTGTAGTGATGCGGTGATGGTTTTGGTGTATAAATGGTTGAAGATCTCGAAATCAAATACAATAATTTAAATTGAATAGTTTTATAGCGTTTTATTTTAATTACCTGGTGATAATTAATTAACAATAAACACAATTCATTGTACAAACGAAAAAAAGTTCAAGAAAAATGTTGGTTAAAATTATGAATTATTTAAGATGTTTCTGGAATACGGCCTCAGTTTGATTGTATATTTATAATGTATATCATAAAGGCATTTAATGTTTGTATTAGGGGAAGATCTAGGGTCACAAAAGGTACAGTGTGCTTCTAAAAAGGAGCAGGGTGGAAAATCTGACCAGTTTGTTGACAATATCTAATAATTTGCTACATCCAGGGTTTTCATGAATCTAATGCTTCTAATTAAGCATATTTTATTCATTTCTCATTGAAGCTTTGCTAAGATATGTTAAATTTCAAAAGATATTCAATATTTCTGTGTGGACCAGCCTAGAGGGGCAGCAGGGGGGAACCAAAAAGGAGCAGTGTGCAGCACCCTGCTATTTTGCTCTAGATCTATGTATTTAAAATGATTCATGTTCGAGCACGTATTTTTGTCACTCTATAACCGGATAAAAGTAATAGTTAAGCATAAACATAAATGAAAGTAAACGTTTTACACATTCTTTATTGAAACAATCGTGATAATGGTGTACAAAATAAAGCTGAAATCATTAATTAATGACTAGTGTGTAAAAGCAGACATATGTCATGGGTCTAGTTTATATAAATCATCAACAGATAAAAAAAGGAGATCAACAATACAATATGATCAACAACAAACCACATCTTATTATTGGCATAAAACAAAAAACAAATACAGTATTTCGCACAAACAGGGTGCAAACATGCATCCACAATACTTGTATCTGTAAACAATGTACATAAAATAATAATATCAGCATATTAATCAAAATGTAGTTAATTGTCGTTCTTGCGTGAACAACGCAGGCAATTGTCTAAAAATGAGGTCAATCTAATTAGAAGATTGCAGAACTATTATAGCAATAAATCAATACATTAGTATTCATCGTTTAGCAATGGGTTCGTTGTTTTTGTAAACAAACGTTATAATTGTCAACAGTCATAGATATATGTATTCCGGTTAAACACACACGTTTACAACACAAAATATATTCGAATTTAAGAAACAGACCAAAGGTATAGTAACATGTGGTTTATAAAAAGCACAAACACTATCATTTACTCAAATACAATTGAATATAATACATAAACAACTATTTCGAAGTAAATTAAATAACATTTATTCGTATTAAAGAAGTAGACCAATGGTATAGCCAACATGTGGTTGAAAAACTATGAAAAGCAAAAACACAAGAATTAACTCAAATACAATTAAATATAATACAGAAACAACTATTTCGAAGCAAATTAAATAACATTTATTAGAATCAATTAATGTAAGGTTAAGTTGAATAGACATAAGTTTTAGTGAAAGTGTGCAGTAGCCAAGAATGGCCCATGAATTCCCGAAAAGTTTATTTCCGAAGGGGTCCTTGGGTATAATACTTATGTGAACAAAACCACATAAACAAATGTATTAAGACTTTGGAATCTGGAAAGTTTAATTTACCGTTTCTATAGCATACTTTGTAACCTTCTTGATTTATATGTCAGTTTTATTGAGGCAATAACAGTTTTCACATAACCATAAAAGTACATGTACATCACAGTGAAAAGTTCAGTTATTTGTTGCAGTACTTAAAAGATGATTCTTAACAGTTGTTTTAAAATGATCTACTGTATCTACCATTTGAATGATATCTGGTAAAGAATTTCAGTCATTAATGGCTACACTAAAGAATGTAGTGTTAGCTTTATTATAACTTTAGGAACTTTAAAATTGTACATCTGGGATCTAATTTAATAATGATGTATATCTTGAAAGCACAAAAATGTCTTTCATATAATGAAGAACATTTGTTATGAAACACATGATTCAGTCGTAATTTTGTTTTCTATAAGCTATGATTAGCAAATGCAACTTGGCCGGAATATTGTTATTTGCCCTTTCCATGGGTCTCATATTGTTAATTAATCTGACAATCTCATTTTGGCATATTTGAAATTTGTTTTTAAGCGTTTATTCAAACTGTGCTACCAGAAAGAGCTAGCATAATCCATATGGCATAGAATTAGTGCAGAACACAGGTATTTCCTAGTTTTAACATCTAAGAATTAAGATTGTCTATACAAAACATTTAAGACGAGAATTCACTTTTGAACCAATATTGTTAACAACAGATTCACCTGACAGGGAACTGTCAATGTAAATGTCCTGTGTGGATTCAACCGTGTGATTCATACAAATAATCTTCAAGTTTACAACTTGCTTTGATTTACTTTTTGAACCCAAAATTACACATTCGGTTATTTCAAGATGGAAAGACAATTTAGTGTTCAATGTTCTAGAACATTACTGAGTTTCACACTTGATAACATTTGGATTTTTATGGGCAAATAAAATTGCACCATCATCTAATAATCATATCATTTATATAGCATAAAAATAAAAGTGGTCCCAAAATACTACCCTGGGGGATTCCAAAGGTTACTGGTTTTAAGTAAGAAATGGCGTTGTTCACACTAAGTGTTTGTTTTTAACCACTTAAGAAAGACATGAACCAGTCAGTATTTTGGATTCTGTTTATACCACTTAAGTAAGACAGTCATAATCCATTAAGTATTTTGAATTCTGTTGCCTGCCTCTTAAGTAAGACAGAAATCAGCCAGTCAGTACATGTATTTTGGATTCTGTTTTCTACCACTTAAGTAAGACATGAACCAGTAAGTATTTTGGACCAGTCATTATTTTGGATTCCAATAAGTGTAAGTTTCCCGCATACTATATCATGGTCCACTGTATCAAATGCTTTTTGAAGGTTCAACATAAATATGTCTGTGTACAACGGACTCGGTTCCTCTGTAAAATCAAAATTCCGTTTCTTAAATGGGTCGAAATGTTTTTGGCATCAATGTGCAGTTTGATAATAATAATGCAGCCTTCAAAAACGTAACCTATATATAAACTTGGTATTACAATCTCATAACAGTGACAAGTAGGTCATCATCTTTTCGCCCGTGGTCTTGTTTTTATACACGAATTTCAGTTCCGTTTCCTTTACGATGACTATCATTTCGTACAACATGCGTAAAGGCCAACCATCGGTGGGTGGGGTATGCACAAACTCGCAGATCGCCTCGCAATCCTCCTCGCGCATCCCGTAGCGGTCATTTCCGCCGGAGTGCGCGCAGCTCGACTTCACGAGGCGCGTATGCCGCTCAGCGAACAGCTTGTTCGGGTTGCTCACCACTTCTTGACCATCAATGACCATTTTTGCGTTGTTCAGGAGGCACTGGTCTCGCTCTACGAGAGTCCGGAATAAAAAGCGTCGAGTTTTACCCGTGTCATTTAACACTTTTCGATCGACGAACGACATTGCCTGGCTGTAACCGTATGCGAACATCGAGCGGCGTTGCGAAATCTCGACTGGAGCGTTCCCCATCATGGCGGCCCCCTTTAACACCGCCAGGTCCTTCTCTTCCGGTATGATGACGCGGACGTCCATATCGGCCAAGTCAAACTCGAGTTTCTCCATCAGATACGGCGACTGCGCGAAACCGCCGGTTAAAATGAGACCCATTATACCAAAGTCAAAGCAAACAGTAATAGCCTTCAAGACGCGGCCAATAACGTGCGCGATTGCATCGGTAAAGAAGTACTCCATCATGTCAATACTGAAGAAAACAAACGTGCTTCCGTCTACTTGTTTACTTTGCACTCGTCCTTTGAACCTCGGTTTTCTATTCAACACAGCGTCAAATGACGCCCATTTTCTCATTTTGAGTAACTGGTCCAGTTCCGGTGGCAGAAGCACGTCCGTTCGCTCGCCACGATTTCTTGAGAACGCCATCTTTTTCTTCTCAAATGTAACGAGCATTTTTAGGAAGGCGTCCGTGTGTTTCATCACGAATTCGTCCCATAGTTCGGCTCCAACAGTATCAGCCCAAAACCGGACGTACGCCTTGTTAACAGCTTCTCCCGCCAAACCGTGATGTGTGTCCCGGTACAGTTCTCTGATTTTGGAGCCCTTAATGATCTCGTGTACGTAAATACTGACCGTCCCGCCTCCTATGTCTGCGAACGCGTATTTGTCTCCCGGCGTACACTCCTCGTTGTTCATAGACATGTACAGATCCCTGCAGAAGTATGAGGCGGCCTCGGGCTCAAGGTAAATGTCAAGCTTTACATCCGGTATGCCAGCCTGCAGTGCAGAGCTTCGCATGAATCGCCGCAAGTCCGAGGCCCAAATAGCCGGAATGGTCAGTACCCAGTTGACAGTGGCCTCGTCGTAAGCCACATTTGCCGTCGCCCGCTCCTTCAACCAACGTATCGCCAAGGAAAACGTATGAGAAGCGTTGATCGCTCGTCCAACGCTATCAAACACCGTCATCCCCCGAGTTATTCGTTTCGCCGCAAAGATGCACGACTTAAAATTTACGACATAAAAATGTTTCTGGCGTTTGTCTTCCGGCATTTCTGAATATGCTTTCATCGCTTCGTATCCAAAAGAGTTTAAGCTCGAATCTGGATTCAGTAACATAACCGACGGCACTTTGCGCTCTGGTACGGAGATAGTGTTTCGCGAATTGTACCAGTACGCGTATCCACAGGAGCTGGTGCCGATATCGATAGCTATTACACTGGGCGGTATCCGGTCGTCCTTTCCCCGGGACAGAGTTTCTCGGTCGCCGCTCGGTTTCCCCGGCAGGGCCTTTTGTCCGCGACTGCGCACCGATTGCAAAGGCGTGGAGCCCGGAGCATCTCGTAACGACTGTGACCGCGTCGCCGGTGTACTATATCGAATATTTGATCTCTGAGACCGGGAATTCAGTGGATCGTTCTCGGACATGTTTTCAAGCTCTATTCGACTCGTGTTGGTAACTGAGAAAGTATCTAATGTCGCCCGGCTCGTATTCGTCGTCGAACGAATTCCCTGCTCGTTCGTCACTTTGGACAGATCGGTGGTCTCTAGATTATCCGCTTGGGACAGTTGTTCAATTCTGGAACGCTTCTTCTCTCTTTCCGGCGTTCCGCTTTCGCGGGAAACGTGTCGTCTGCGCAGCCGTGACCCGTCGTCCGCCCCGCTAGTCTCTACTTCCGATTCCGAGTGACGTTCTCTCAAAGACTGCAATCCCGGTCGATCTCTACCCCTAGGCACGTCTCCGTTTCTGTAATGCGACGGATGCTCAAGATTGTTCGGAAGGTATCCTGGGGGCGTCCGTGCGCCCCGGAAGAAATCCCCATTTCCGTTCGCCACAGTCAGCTGATGAACACGGCTTTTAGACGAGTAACAATTCCCCATTCAAAATCAGTAGTTGTTTTTACATCCGATAACGTTTTTGTGAAAGGTGTTTTCTGTTATGTCCGTAATTTGCTCAAATCATTGTATTTTTACACATAACTGGTCAATTAGATAAACTAAACCCCAAAAAATGAAACTGCGTATTTCGTATAAAATCGCTAAAACATTTCGTATAAAAATCGCTAATACAGGTAAGTTCTTTTTCTTAAATATGTTCTCAAAGAGTTAGTTTCAAACAAATCAGTCTAATAATTAATATTGAACAAGCCTTAAAATTCTTTGACTGAGGTGTTATTCGATAAAACAATAAAAATTTGGCAGCGACTTCAAATTTGCGGAGATGACACTTGTGCGCTTTGAAGGGATAGACAAATGGAACGATCGAAAAAAGGTTTAGATGGAAATAGAGATAATATTCATACGAGTGTCGTCTTATTGGGATAATATCGGTATTTCTCATGGTATAAAATTGTCAGACAAATAGGGCATTATGAATTCAATTTATCTTAGCAGATCATAAGTTATATCGCCTTATAGTTAGTGTTATAGTACTGCTTTTAGGACTACCATTCAAAATGATATGAAAATATCGAAATAAACGAAACATTAATGAACGCATGGAGTTAAACGTAATTATGATTGCGTATACAGTCAAAAGCTGTCTTTGGTATACAATAAAACAACTTGCGATAATTATATACAAAATATAAACAAATGTAAACGCAGCGACCCAGCGTATTAACGTTTATTTACATTTCGCTTATAATTAATGACGTTCTCTTAACTATATCCAACTTGTGTAATTTTCATTTTATATTATAAATTGTAGCAGTTTCAATTATAAGTAAGTAAGTAATTCTTTTATTACGGTGACATGTGCATACAACTGAGTAAACAAGCATATACAAAGCAAAAATGTAAATTGAGCACCCGGCCCAGTGGACCTATATGTCACCATCAATAAATATGTGATTAAATTTCGTTCCATATAAATATTTACAAAATACCTTATCATAAGCATAATATGGGCAATAATGAATATAAAAATGGATATTGATACAAACAAATATTCATATATCACTATGAAATAATGGGATAATAACAAGTAGGATTTATAAGTAAATGGTATTTCGCCTATGTAAATACGCTTTCACAATGAATTTGTCTGTTATCCTGGGGTGCAATGTTAATAACATTTTTAGTGTTTCCTCACAGTTATCTGTTGACAGTAACGCTATAGTGTTACTTATAGTGCTGGTCCTAATGTCATCGTACAGAGAGCACTCTAGCAAGAAGTGTGATTCACTTTCAACTGTTTCAGAGTCACAAAATCGACATAGCCTGTCTTCGGGGGATTCACCTATGTATCGTCCTGTTTCAATGCGTAACGGAAGTATTCCCACTCGGAACTGGCATAGAACAGATCTTTCGTAGTTAGATTGATTCCATTTGACGTACTCTTCGAATTTAAATTCGCTCTTAAATGTTCTATATGTCCTGAGCTTTGGTGCCGCTTGTATATCATGGGACCATATTGCTGCATAGTAACTACGTATGCGCGCTTCGGTGTCTTTGAGGTTAACTTTTACTTTGTTTGTGAAATGATCGTTAAGTCCCAACGTGCACATTATAGTTTTAACCTCACTTGGCCAATTATTGTCACACTCAATATCATGCAGGAATACTTTCTTCGTGAGTCTTGTGTCTTTTATTATATTTACTAATTATTATACATTTCTACGGCGACATACAGGTGACCTAACTATCTCGTGCCCTTGTGACAAATAAAATATTTCACATGTCACCTCTATGCCGCCGTACATTTCGTCCGTAATATTAATATCCTTTCGACGAGAAATGTAATTTTAAATGGGCATTTCGACGACGAACAAAAGAATTGCTTTGCTGAAGATGTTAACCGTATATAAATACAAGCTGATTTTGTTGCCTTTGCGATTTAAACATAAAAACGTAAATGGCAAATTGAAAACAAGG
The DNA here is from genome assembly GCA_027627225.1 of Congeria kusceri. Taxonomy (NCBI): domain Eukaryota; kingdom Metazoa; phylum Mollusca; class Bivalvia; order Myida; family Dreissenidae; genus Congeria; species Congeria kusceri. The sequence continues at coordinate 30,811,193 of CM051040.1, forward strand.
TTTCACGCTATATACATTTTTTATTTATGCTATGCGATAAAAGAGCGGAAAATACCAGTGAAAGATAGCATAATCACTGTGGCTTGAGGAAACTCGTAATTTTTGATTTTTTTACTCTGTGTTATATAAATAATTTAATAAAATTATTTTGTTCTCGACAACAACACGACAAAAAGCAAATATATTTATTAAATCGTAAGTATTTTGCTTGCTTCAAGTAAGTTAATACATCTAACATCGGCTGCTGCTACAACGCGTGATATTTATAGAACGATATTTACTGCTGTTGAACTATTTAATAGCCGCAGGTCTCTTACTCTGTTAGGAGTGCGTTGAACCCGCAAGGTGTCTAACTCTGTTTCTTAATTGAGCAGCAATTGATTGCATTTTTTGTAATATACGCTGGCGAAAATAATTGATTTCTAAATGTAAAAAAAATAACTTAAGGAAAATATTACAAGAAATTACCACTCAATTTGTTTCATGGACTTCAGGCAAGTATTTGTAATCATACAATATAATAACGCTCCTTCCATATGCTTCTTGTAAGACTCATCACATATAGCGTTGATGCGCGGCGTAAAATCGTAGTGCCGATAGCTTAAAGTGGTTAACGCGTCAGATTCTTTTTCCGAAATGTCCCGGGTTCGATCCCCGACAGGGGCAGATATTTTTTTCCTAAATATTTGGCCTGTAACATGGTCCTCTACAAAGATTGTTCATAGTATGGCCCTGTGGTCAAAGCTGCTACGTCGCAGGCGTCCCATTGTTTGTATAGACTTAAATTGCAAAATGACTTGAAAAATCGTCTCCACTGTAACCGCAAGGCTCAGATCTTCATACTCAGATGAGCGCTATAGGGCCATCTGGCCCTCTTTTTCCTATTGTTCAATGAAATTATTCTGAAACATAGCTACACAATAATTATTTTAAAATCTAATTTTTACGAGGCATTTTTATACTTTAACTTACCATTTTGCAGACTATAAATCGCCATGCAATGTCTGTATTCAAACCCTATTTATAATGTTAAACAAATGTTATGTTAAACCCTGGATATTTTCGTTTGAACATTTATAACCACTGACATTATGCCATCCCTCTCTTATTGCTCAGATTGTTCATGATAACGAGTCAGAGTTTTCATTTGAAAGTTATTATATGGTCATAAAGGTGACCGCGTACGTTGAATGGGGGCGATCGATTGGGGGCAGAACTGAAGAGTCATAGGTAGATGAGAATGTTTATTCGATATCTAAAGAACAGTCTTAGGCTCAAAAAATAGGCGTGTGTTCGCAAATATGACGAGTGCCATTGTCACCTATGTCTATAATGAACCATTCTAAATAAGGAATGCTAAAATCTACGTTGATGACTACCAATAAAGAATCAAATTAATATTCTTAATGTTTACGTTTAATGGGTTAGTGAATACGGGCCCAGGTCTTCGAGAAAGCTCTCAACGTGAAATTCCAATGCTGTTTGTTAGGTCTAACATTGAGTAGACATGTGTAGGCACAATGCTGTTTGTTAGGTCTAACATTGAGTAGACATGTGTAGGCACAATGCTGTTTGTTAGGTCTAACATTGAGTAGACATGTGTAGGCACAATGCTGTTTGTTAGGTCTAACATTGAGTAGACATGTGTAGGCACAATGCTGTTTGTTAGGTCTAACATTGAGTAGACATGTGTAGGCACAATGCTGTTTGTTAGGTCTAACATTGAGTAGACATGTGTAGGCACAATGCTGTTTGTTAGGTCTAACATTGAGTAGACATGTGTAGGCACAATGCTGTTTGTTAGGTCTAACATTGAGTAGACATGTGTAGGCACAATGCTGTTTGTTAGGTCTAACATTGAGTAGACATGTGTAGGCACAATGCTGTTTGTTAGGTCTAACATTGAGTAGACATGTTTAGGCACTAGTACGGTCATTGAGA